>CM034147.1:277218901-277828901 GCA_019776745.2 Taxus chinensis | reverse complement strand
GGATTTATATACTTCTGAATGGATTTCCTTATAGCATACAGTTGTTTATAGCCCTTCGCTAAATGGATTCGTAGAAAGAAAGAACCGTACTCTTAAGGAGATGACCACTTATATGATTCACTCGAAGTCTTATCCTCCGTAGTATTGGGCTAAAGCAATGAATTATGCTAATTACATTCAGAACCGTGTTCCACACAAGGCAGTAAGAGGGATGACACCCTTTGAAGCCTGGTTTGGATGCAAGCCTAATGTTGAGAACTTTCGAGTCTTAAGATCCAAGGCTATTGCTCAGATACCCAAGAAGAAACGTAAGGTATTGGAACCACAATCCAAACCTTGTATCTTTGTAGGGTATCTTGATGGCATGAAGGGATATTGATTGTTGAATCCTACTTATCATGAGCTTTATATTGAGAGAAGTGTGAAGTTTGATGAGTCTTATTTGACTTCTGATTCTCTACCTATTGAGGTTCTTTAGCTTGATGATTCAGATTCTAAGTCATCAGATGATGATGTTGTTGAGCGTGCTCCTCTTCCTAATCCTCCTGACCATTAGACCCTTGAGTCTTCTAATTCTGACATTAGTTATGATGAGGACTATGTCCCTTCTCACTCAAGTGACAAATCTTTTGACTCAGAGGTTGACCCTCCTGGTTCTCTTTGGGATAGGAAAACTATGCAAAGTGCTAGAGATTTAGTTGGAGATACTTCGGATATGAGATGTACTCACTCATATTTCATTGGACCCCACTCTTTCTTCACCTCTGCCTCTGATCCACAGTCTTTCTGAGAGGCTTCTGGTATTCCTGAGTGGGATTCTTCCATGGATGAGGAGTATTTCTCTCTCATGAAGAACGATATTTGGGATCTCACCCCTCTTCTGAAAGGAATAAAAATAGTTCGGTGTAAGTGGGTGTTTCAAACAAAGTATGGAGTAGATGGAGATGTCGAAAATTTTAAAGTGCGATTAGAAGCTAAGGTTTTCTCCCAAATATATGGGGTTGATTATACTGTAACCTTTTTCCGGTTACGAAGATGACTTTTATTCGACTAACCCTAGCCATTACTACAACAAACAGATGGAAATTCCATCAAATGGACGTTAAGAGTGCCTTCCTTCATGGTGACCTAGAGGAAGAGATATATATGGAATAACCTCCGAGTTATGTCCATGATCCCTCCCTCATTTGTAAGTTAAATAAGTCTCTTTATGGCCTTAAACAAGCCCCTCAGGCTTGGTATGCCAAGATGGACTCCTTTTTACTTACATTAGGGTTTATTAGGTGTCACTCTGATCCAAATGTTTATATTCTATGGTAAGATGACTCCATACTCATTCTTGTTCTCTATGTTGATGACTTTTTTATCACCGGCATCTCTTCCTCTATCATTGATTATGTGAAGACCGCCTTGGCCAACAGGTTTTCCATGAATGACTTAGCTCTTCTTCATTACTTTCTTGGGATCCAGATTTCACAATCTAACTTGGGAATTTTGATTTCACAACCTAAGTATCCTCTTGACTTGCTTGCTCATTTTTAGATGTCTGATTGCAAGTCTTCTCCTACTCCTTTTCTTTTTGGGGTTAAATTGGTTTCTGATTGCTCTACTCCCTTGGTTGATGGTACCCTTTATCAACAGTTGGTGGGGAGCTTGATTTACTTGACTCACACTTGACTAGATTTATCTTATGATGTTGGGATTGTGTCTAGATTCATGTAGGAGCCACATGAACTGCATTGGAAAGCAGCTAAATAGACCCTTCATTATGTTCATGGCACCTATACTGATGGCATTCACTATCATGGAGGGGTGGATATTGACTTTATTGGGTTCACAGATTATGACTGGGCCGGTGACTTAGATCATCAGAAATCTACCTCTGGCTACAATTTCTCTCCTGGTTCGGGTCCTATAAGTTGGTATAATAAGAAGTAAAATGCAATTGCAATATCTTCTATAAAGACAAAATACAGAGGAGTAGTTAACGTTGCCGCAAAGGTTGTTTGGCTACAGGGTATTCAGAAAGAGTTTGGCATCCACTTTGGAGGAAAACCATTATCTATTGTGACAACACGAGCACTATCTCAATTTTTAGAAATCCAGTTTAGCATCAGCAGATGAAGCACATTGAGATCCATATGCACTTCATACGAGAGCTTATTCATGATGGTATCATCGACATTCAGTACATTCAGATAGCTGATCAAATTATAGATATATTCACCAATCCCTTTACTGAGGTGAATTTTCTTCACTTGTGGTCTCTTCTTGGGGTGAGGTCTTATGCAGTTGCTCATCTTCTTTAGGCTATATAGTCATCATATTCTTCTTCTTCTAGGAAGATGTTGTTTGTACATGGGCACCTTATCAGGCCTTTAGTTTCCAAGCCCCATTGACACATCTTTCTTAGTTGTTTAGGAGTGTCTTCCTTTTTTCTGGCTCCTCATAGTGGCTACCCCATCTTCGATGAAGGGGGGGTGTTGGTGTGTGGGGTCCTATATGTCCTCCACACACATATGGAGTGTCGTTTGACATGGGTTAGGTTTAGGGTTTGGTTTAGGGTTTCTTATGTGTCATGTACTAGGGTTACTAAGCACCCTATATGTATCCCTTCATTTGACATTTATGAGTATGCCAAGACACTCTATTGTCTTTTCTCTATGTACAAGTTTTGTTTAGTTATACAAGCTCTTCCATTGATTGATCGATTCCTCCTTTTGATTACGCTAGAGCTATTACGTTTCCTTCAGAGTGAAACTTTATTGTGGTGCATAATTTTTGATACAATTCTCACCAACTCTTTCAGGAGAGAGAGAGAGAGAGAGAGAGAGAGATAGATAGATAGAACTATGCTGATGAAGAAACTACCTCACTAATCCACTACATTTCCTGACTAATCTAATGTGATGCTTCAATGCAACAAAATGTGAACCCTTAAAACTTTTACATAATGAGAAAAATCCTTCAGATGATGTACAGACACCTTGAATCAAGTGTTTAGAAACATTATTGGATGATTTCCTCAGTGACCGTAGAGGTTTTTTACTGAGGTCCAATCTGAAGCAAATGAAGATCGAAACTAACCCGTCCATGTTTCACCAAAAAATATCCATCTGGGAATGGTGCATTTTTTGGTACACATTGAGAGAGTAATAAACAAACACTGATGATTACACCTTTGATTAGAGTGAATTATTCTCATTCCATAACATGAAGCACCACCATCCTTGTGATCTTCTGATTACACACCTGAATGATAAAGTGGAACAATTCCTCAGACTATGGAGTCATGATAATTATTTCTTCCCAAATACATCGATTCCACAAATTGGAATCAAACTACTCATGAAAATTCCATCCTCCTTTGTTTCTCTCTCAGATCACCAAACATTCGATCCTTTGTATTTTCAAAGTCCCTGTGAGTGACATTGTTATCCCTCACACCTGGATACTTGGAGGAAAGAGAAAGAACTAGTTTCACACCTGTAGACTTTAATTTCATGGTTCGTGATACGCTTTCATGCACCTGAGAAGGGGATTTATCATTTTTAGTAAATTATAATTTTCCACCCTCCTAAACTTCTATCACTCGCATTTTCCCTCTGGATGACCTCTTTGCTCACTGATTCCACCGAAACTGCTCTTTGTGATAAATTACTAAAAAATAACAGATCTCTCTATAGAAGGCTTACTATTTCTATAAATTGGTGTTATGGATGTTGGTTTTCTATGAAACCACTTTTTCTGATATGGGTTTTTTAATTTTATCACGCGTTTTGATCCAGTCTCTGGAATGCAGGTTTTTAAAATTAATTGTTTTCGTGGAGAAACTAGGGTTTCTTCACTGCAAACAATCTAGGAAATGCATGTGAAAAACATTTCTTGGATTTTCAAGGTTCCTAGGAATGTAAAATAATCAAAACACCCTACAGATCTTCGTGCACTGGTTTGTGAGATATGAGAAAATCTCCTTTGCGGGTTTTGAAATCTTTCTAGTGAAAAATAATGTTTTTATTCTTCAAGAATCCTTATTTTTTTATGTTTTAAAATTTTTTACATCATGGGATCATGGATGAAATCAATGTAGTATGAAAATGGTGGATTCAAAATTTTAGGAAAAATCTAGCAGAGTTTCAGCAACGTATGCGAAAAAGTGGGAAACGAGCAAAATTTGGCTAAGTGTGGTATTTATGGTTTTTGAATGGCTTGAGGGGGGAGGACACATTGTTTTTCCCCCATTGTCCAATTTTGAATAGGAAAATGGATGAAAAAATAGGGTTCCTTAACCTTTTCTTGACACTTGGTGTTTGTTTATTTGACGAGAAAAATGGAGAGGGGGGCTAAAAATAAGCTCCTAGGTGCTAGCAAATGGTCGCATGTGTGACTTGAAGGAGACATGGGGGGAGGGTGAATTTTTATGCCCCAATTTTCCCCATGTTTTGGGACAATAGGTGCACAAAAAATTTCCTCAGCCTCGTGCTTCCACTTGTTGTGCATGCATGCAATGAGTGGGGGGATAGAAAATTTGGTCTAAGGGGCTATACTGGGTTGTCGGGGTCACTTGGGGTGACAGACATGCCAAAAAGGGGGAGGGAACATTTTTCTCCTATTTTACCCTTTATGAGGGATGAAGAGGACACAAAAATGCATCTCATCCTCATATTGCCACATGGCATCCCAAAATTTGACTAAGTATCACAATGCATACCTTAGGCAACAATTTATAAAGACCATAACTTAAGCTCCCGGATGCTTTTTGCACATGTTTTTATATGATTTCACATGGAAAAGGAATTTTTAGGTGGATTGGATTCATCCCATACCTTTATTATGAATTAAAGACCTTCAAAAATATCAATTTTTCTCAAGACCACCAGTTGTTCATGGGAAGAATGAGCTTTCTAGAAAAATGTAGGGGGTTTGAGATTGATCTATTTTTTCCACCATGTAGAGGATTGAAAATTATTTCAAATGATATATTTTTGGGCTCACAACTCACTCTATAGCTCTCATATTCACCTCTCTAAGTTCATGTACTCTTTTAGGATGCAAGCTCCTTCGGCCTCAAAAACCATTTTTCAATGAACTGGATCCTAAACCTCTGAAACTTCCCAAAATCTTCCTAAATCAGTTTCAAAATTATTATGGCTCATGCATACACCTCCATGATTAAATAGGGATTTGAAAATTCTCTAGTAAGTGTGCAATTTTCTTATAAAGGGATATGATAGCCCCCTCTAAGTTTGCTCAAAAACCCATTTTCAGAGATACTGCTACAAAAGCACTTAAATGATCTTATTTTTCCTAAATCACCTACAAGGAAGGATGACACACACAAATGGGCCAAAAAAAGGAAACGATAATACTGACACTGGGGGATAGGTTGACCTGGGGGTATCTAGAAAGATATTACATAGAAATTTTTTTACATTAGCGTATAGTTGTCCTATTTTCAGGTGAATTTTGCCCATGTAAAAACATAGGACAACAAATACTTAATCTTGACTTCTACAATTTTTTTTAATTTGAATTTTGTCTTTTCCCTGTTGTTGATCCACCTACCCTCCATTTATTTCACATTTGATTTTGAATACTATTTTTTGGGGGGGAATATCATTCAATGAAAAGTTATTTTTAATTAATTATAGTAGTTCTATGCGGTACTAGAAAATAAAGTTGAAATAGAATAGAGAAAAGAAGAATGTAGAAGATTTTTTTCTTTAAAATAGAGCAACAGCTTAGGAAATATACACATCAATTAGTAGTAGCTAAAACAAAGTAAAATAAGGTCATTTCATGTATGCATCAGTAAGAACATAGAAGTAGCATATTAGAGAAAACAGAAGAAAAAATCAAAGAGTGTGAGGAAAAAAGATAGAGCACCAACTCTAAATCTATGTATTAAACTATTTTTTACAATTAATATAAATATACCTTTGTATTTTGTGGGTTTTTTCATTGCTTTTTTTCTCTATTTTTATTTTTTGAATAAATATTTTACCAACAATTTGGTATCAAAGTAGATTTTGTTGAGGTATTTTTTTGGTCTTATTTTTCATGGCTTTTAACAATAGCGATTCATGGAAACAACCCATATTTTTAATGGTAAAAACTATGACATTTGGTGTATAAAAAAGAAGACATTTTTCTCTTCTCAAGAGCTATGGGAACTGGTAGAAGATAGATACATAGAGACACCAAACAAGGCTACATTCAATGCACTTTCACAACCCTAAAGGAATATTTTGAAGGAAAGTAGGAAAAAGTATGTAAAGGATTTAAGCTACATTCAAAATGATGTCATGGATTCATTTCTTCCAAGGAAAAAATCAGCTACAAAATCCAAACAAGCATGGTATTCCTTGTAAAATACCTATCAAGGAAGTAACAAAGTGAAGATAGTAATATTGCATAAGTTAAGGAGATATTTTGAGACTCTACTTATGAAAGAATCAAAATCAATCAATGATTTTTTGTAAGGAAAATGACCATAGTTAATCAAATGAGGACAAATGGATTTTTTTTGAAGATCATAGGATCATAGAGAAGGTATTGAGGAGTATTCCAACTAGATTTGATCTATTTATTATAGCAATAGAAAATTATAAGGATTTGAAGAAAATGATTGTTGATGAATTGATGGGTTTTTACAAACTCGTGAACAAAGGACGAGTAGAAAATCCAACTCCTCCAATGAACAAGCCTTCAAAATAAACACAAACGTGAGAGGCGGGGGGAGAGGATCCTATAATAGAGGAATATGAATAGTTTTCAACCAGCAAGAAGGTGAAATACATAATCATCAAGAGCCACGTGCAAGAGGAAGAGGAAGGAATAACAACACTTTTAGAGTTTTTTTCTACACAAAGGTATGATAAATCAAATGTATAATGTTATTATTGCAAGAACTATGGAAATTATGCTAGTGAATGTAGGTGGAATGAGTATGATATGAAAACTCATAATGCAAGTTATTCTAATGTAAATGAGGGTGAACTTGAAAATCATGAAAAGGGTGGAAATTTTTTTATAACTTACAATGTAGCTGAGCAAAGAAACAAAAAAATGGTATTTGGATAGTTCATATAGTGATGACAAGTGTGGAAATAAAGGAATGTTTAAAAATATAGATGAAAAAATCACATATGAAATGAAGATGGGAAAAAATGACAAGGTTCGAGTAATGAGAAAAGGTAGTGTATACATTCTCACCAAGTAAGGAGATAAGAAGAAGATTCAAGATGTTTTTATGTGCCAAGATTGAAGTATAATATTGTAATCATTAGGAAACTAGACCAGAAAGGATATGAGGTGAGGTTTGAAAATGGATAATGTATAATCTATTATATAGTGAATATGACATAAAATAGAATGTTTCCTTTGAGGATTCAAATTTAGGGAGCATCAATGTTTAAAATTGTAGTTATTGATCAATCTAATCTTTATAACCTCATGTATGAGAATTTGAGTTTTGGTGGATTACATGTTATTTATAAGAATCAAATGGTAAGAGGGATGTCCCTAATTAAACAACTAGACACATTATGTGAGGGTTGCATATAGGGGAGGCAACATAGAAATTTTTTTCCCTTAGGTAAATCTTGGAGAGAAATATCACCTTTTGAGGTAATACATTAAGACTTGTGTGGTCCCATGAATACTCTCTCCTTGTCAAGAGTGAGTATTTTGTTACATTCATAGATGACTTCAAGAGAAGGATAGGGGTACATTTTTAAAAAACAAATTGCATTCATTTGATGTGTTCAAGCAATTCAAATACATGGTTGAGAAGTATAGTGGTCATTATGTAAAAACTTGAGAATAGATAGAGGGAGAGATTATATATCAAATCAGTTTTTAAAATTTTATAAGGATCATGAGTTCAAGAAACAATTCATGTTTAGGTATACACCACAAAAAATGTTGTAGTTGAGAGGAAAAATTGAATTATTCAAAAGATAGCAAGAAACATGATCAAAGAAAGAGGACTTCCAAATGATTATTGGGATGAATAAATTGGAACATCAATCTATTTTTTGAATAGAGGTCCTAGGAAAAGTGTGATAAATATGATACCTCAAGAGGTGTGGAGTGGAATAATGCCAAGTTTTGAGTACTTAAGTGTTTTCAGGTGTGTATCATACACACACGTGTCGAAGAAAAGAAAATTGAAGTGGGATAATAGAGAAGAAAAATGCATCTTCATCGAGTATAGTGAACAATCTAAATCTAATAGATTTTACAATCCAATCACAAAGGAACTCATAATCATTCTGGTTGTTCAATTCATTAATGAAATATATTGGGGAGATGTACAAGAAGTGCAATAGTCACAAAAAAATCCAAATTCACCTTTTGTTGGCACTGAAATAGAAAATGGTAGAGTAAACAATGCACCAAGTTGGACCACTATCTCTTAAAGGGGTGAATATTCAAGTGGCAATAGCCAACAAATAATATGAGGAGTAGCTCTTGAGGCATCTTCATCATCTTCCAACTCAAATCAGCACCAATTTCAAACAAGGAGTGTACAATAGATTTATGAACAATCAAGTTATGATGAAAATGAAGATGAAATGATTAAATTTTCTTTATTTTCAGTAGTTGATCCTACTTATTTTGAGGAAGCAATTAAGGACAAAAATGGTTTGAAGAAATGAATGAGTAAATGCATGTAATAGATGAGAATAGAACGTTGGAGTTAGTAGATCTTCCATTCGGAAAGGAATTCATTGGATTCAAGTGGGTGTACAAAACCAAAACTACTCCCGTAGGCAAGATTGAAATAAATAAGGAAAGGTTAGTTGTCAAAGGATATAAACAAATGCATGGACATGATTATAATGATACATTTACTCTAGTGGCAAGGCTAGAAACTATGAGAGAAATAATTGCTATAGTTTCTCACGACAAATGGAAGGTTCATCAAATGGACATCAAATCAAAAATTTTGAATGGCATGTTAGAAGAAGAGGTATATGTGGGACAACTAACTAGCTATTAGATTCTAGGGCATGAGAACAAATTTCACAAGCTCAAGAAATATTTGTATGGACTTAAACAAGCACCAATGACATGGTATGGCTGGATAGACTCCTATTTGATAAGAAATGGATTTAGTAAAAGTGGCAGTTAGCCCACACTTTACATCGAAGAAAGTAAGGAAGGTGATATTTTAATTTTTGTTTTATATGTAGACGATTTAATCTTTACTAGAAATGCAAACAAGTACATAGATGAGTTCAAATTAGCCATGATGAAGGAGTTTGAGATGATTGATTTAGGATTTTTAATATATTTTATTGGAATTGAAGTCAAAAAAATGGAGAATAGGATATTTTTGTCTCAAAAAAAGTATGAAAAGGATATTTTGGAGAGATTTGATTGTTGGAAAAAAAAATATCTACACTAGTTGAATTTTGTTTGAAACTATGCAAAGAAGATTGCAGCAGCAATGTAGATGTCAGAGTTGCAGCAGATTTGAACACAATAAATATTTTTATATATTTTTCTTCAATCAATTACATATTATATAGGAATATGTATTCCTATAAACAAGGAGCTATTACAAACAACTGACCTACTTACATGAGTTTGTTTATCAAACCAACATTACGTAGATAATATATAACTTAACCATATAACTAATATTTAAAATATGTTAATTTTTTCATGCTAAATGTGTAGCATGAAAAAATTAAAAAAAATCATGACAACCTAAGCCACGTTTGAAAATCCTTCTCATGATCAATGTAAACCCATCCTCCAGCCAACTCAGTCATTGTGTCACCCCCATAATGGCAAGAAGGAAACGGTTAATGTGATTTTAAAGTGTGTTTCATTTTTAGGGGATGTTATTCAAGTGAAGAAAAATGCTTCTGAAGGCTCTAAAAGGGTTATTTTGGCCTTTTTACACCTAATGAACACCCTGAAGGAATGTATAGGGAAGAGATAAATCATCCAATAAGTGTTTGTTATATATATACAATCATTGGAGTAAATTTAGGAAATTTATGAAAGAAAAAACAAATTTAGGAACAAGTTATGTAACATTGGGCTAGTTATTGCATGGCATAAGGAAATGAAACTGATGAAAAAGATAGTTGGCTTGTTCTGGATGTATCAAGAGCCTCAGTATGATTTGGAAAGGAATGAGATACTCATCATAAATATAATAATTTATAATGCATGGTGCAAAATGTTTCAGAATATTTTAAGGAGCATATTTTCAGATTTTGTCCTGGCAGTGTAGATGAAAATGTTCAATCCTAGTGTAGACTCAATTGAAGATTATAAGAGTTAAAAGGAGAGTTGGGAGGTGATTAAAAGTAAAAATTAGATAAAATAAAACCCTTTATATGTTTCATATATTTGTTTGGATAAATTTAAAATTTATCTTTGGTGGCAGTTTGACCTTCCCAGAACCACTCATGACCAAATTTGAAAAGGGGAACAAATTTAAACAATTAGGTAGAAATAGGTTATGAAAGTTGTGTAAATGGATTTATTTGGTGTTTCACACTCAAAATTGTATAATTTTTTCCCTTGGAAACCTATTCCTATCTCCAATTGTGAGAAAATGGACTCGGGTTGCTATTTTGGATAGTGTTTGGTGAAGGCATGCTTCCAAAAGTGGAAAATGTGCAATTTGACACCCATGATGTCCATTTTTTCATTTTACCAAAGTAAAATAGGACATGGGTAACAAAATAATGTTCCAAAAATCTGAGAGGTTCATGTTTTGAAGTTGTGTCACTTAAATTGTCACTTGAGGTGTTAGAAATGTGTCTTCCACTCACAACTCAAACTTGGACCTTTCCTCGTGATGGAAATACCTATGAAAAATTATGATGGATTTATGTTCCTTTTTACCCTTTCCAAAGGGACATTGGGGACATAAAATTGCGTCATCATGGAGGAGGGAGAGTTTTTGTCACTTAAATCACAAACTCGGTGGTTAGAAGATGTTTTCAACTCATTTCTCAAATCTAGTCCCTTCCTCGTGATAATTAGACCCTTAGTGCACTTGGATAATGATTATTTAAAAATTTTCCTTTAATAAACTAACATGTGTAACACTATAATGCTCCACCACGTGAGGAGATCAAGTTTCATCATGTAAGACCTTCAACTTGCTCACCAGGCATGTTTCCTCAACTTCACAACTTGCATGTTTTGGCCCCCTCTTCATGATGCTTCCACCCTTTGGTGAATTTTCACACCCATGATGTCCCTTTTTCCCTTACTAAATTTTTTACTAGACATGGGGACATCTAAAACCCATTTAGTAACTTTTAACCCCACTCTCTCATGCCATTTAATCTAAGTTAAATTGAAAGTGTCAAAGATGAGTTAAGGTGTGAGTTAGCTAGATTAGTAAGGGGAGGTGAGTATATAGCAAGAAATTTTCCATTTTTAATTTCAGTTTTCATAGTTTATTTCCCTTTTTTTCTTTTGGTAGGTTTTTATACTACCTAAATTTCCATAAACCCTCCATTGAAAACCACATTTTTGCTCATAACTATTTGATCCTTGCTCTGTTTTCAATGAAATTTTACCTATAGCTTGCATTCCAGAAATCCTTGAAGATTATGTAAACCATTTTTCCATTGATTCCCTTTATTTTTTATATCATCCATTATAATATTATAGAAAAAAAAATCCTTTTCAAATCCCAATAGTTCTGGTGTTAGAAAACTCTTGAAAATTGGAGCATGAAACCACATTGAAAAACCAAATTCAACAAAACAATTTTCAATTCAATCTGACATCTAAAAGTCACATTTCTATTTTTAATAGGTTGTCACCATATTCATACTAAAAAAAATAAGTTTTTAAGACAAAGAAACAATAATTTTGAAACCTCTATGCAATTCCCTCAATTCAGAACTCAACAAAACTGACAAAAATTGAAAATTAGGAAAGTTGACTAAAAATAAAATTTGAGGGTGGGGTGTGATTTACTAAAAATAGTAAGTATCCAACACCTTCATCCCCCCATTTTTATCCTGAGTTTGGAGCAATGCAATCATCTTCTCTTTCCCTTATTTCATGAATGTCCAATAAACATGTGACATTAAAGAAAAGAACCGTGGTTGATGAAGATGTAGTTTCATCTCATTTGGGAAAGAGAAATAGGGAGGATAGTGATGATGTTTAAGTATCTAGTTATGTGAATGCATATAATAAGTACAAGGTTGGGTAAAATCCTCCAGAACTAACTTTAACAGGGTGATATTGATCATTTTTAGTTTTATAATCATCTGGTAGATTCAAGGGTTCCTGTTGAAGCACTTGAATCAACTCATCTCAATCATGCTTTGGTATCTCACCAATAATTGAGATTCCTAGTTTCATTTCCAAATTTGTTAAGATTTTTCCATGGGTAAATTACTTACTTGCATAATAATGAAGGATAATGCAACAAGAAACAACACCTAGCCTCAAGGCCATCTCGAAATACATAAGGAAAAAGAAGGGAAAGAAAGCAAAAAATAAAGCAAAAACAAATTATTTTTTCTACACCGAGGCATCCAAAGCTCAATATATGGAGGTTTCACATCCAAAGGTAAATAATCCATGGGATAAGTGGCACCTGATGATTCTGTAATGATGAAGGTATCTTTGGGTTGAGCTACACATGAAGGTGATGCTCACGTGTTCAAGGATTCTTCAACTTAGATCCTTGCACAAAATGAAGAATACAAAAAAACAATTGAGAAATTGGAGGAACATGTAAATAAAAACATTTCTTATATCCAACCTTTCTTAGATCCCAATTCAACACCCCCTCTTGCTATAGAAGGAATTCCTGCAATCATTAGCTTTGACCATGAAATGATCAATAAAGCAAAAACATATATGACACAAGGGAAGGCTAATGAGAGATGTATCAAGAAGATGATTGAGAAAGGAAAGACATTATTTCCAGAGGTCCTCTCTCTAATCAAGTATATTCTCACCACTTTTTGGAAGTGAAGAAAATAATGCAGGATATTAAAAGAGAAAAGATTCACTTGGATGAAGTTCTCCCACTTGTGTCTAAGATTATCTTCCTTGACTCTGACACCCTTGTGAGTAAAAAAAATCACATTATCTACCAGAAATGTTTCCTCAGTTTGGGTCCACATCATGGATGCTAGATATGGTATGACCAAATATGTAATCTCCAAACTTGAATCTAGTGGATAAAAAATTCTTTTAATATTTTGAAGGAGGTCTGAAATTGTGTTTGGAGACTTGAGTTCCCTCCACTCACCAAGAACTCATTTTTTCCCTCCAAGAGTTGGTCAAGAAAGAGGTGGGTGATCATATTTCCTTCAATGAAGATACCACAAAGTCCCTTGCCAACATAAAAGGATCTATTTCTAACATTGCAAGAGATCGTGGAGAATGGTCTAATCAGTGCAATGATATCAGTGATTTTTCAAAGGCATGGATCAAGGTTTTGAGATGAATTTTCATTCCTAAAGAAGGTAAGGTGGAACCTACGGTAGCTCAACTCAATAAAAAATTAAAAGGACAAGAGTTCATTCTAGAAACTCTCCCTAGGGATCATGAATCAACAAGTTCTCCATCATACAAGGTTTCATCTTCATCAAAGTAGTCAACTCCATACTTCTCTCTACATTATTTCTCCTCTTCTCTCCCCCTTTCTAATTCTTCATTGTATGTAATCATGGTATTTCATCTTATTCACTTAAATGACTCTCTAATGTTACATTGTAAAATTCCCTTCTAATTTATAAAAAGGGACTTATTTACTATCTTCCTAGGAAGATGAAAAGTCATAAGTGGAATAAGAACTTGAAAATTTATGGGGGGGGTAGATGAAAGGACAATTTGCAATGTTATAAATTAGAATGGCTTCTACTTTCCAAGGGATCTTGAAAGTGAGTTTTTCTGTAAAAATTATGGATTGTTGCAAGTTGTTGATATTTTTATTACCACTAAATAAGAAATAAGAGATGCATTTCTTTCATTTATGTTTCTTATGATTTCATCTATTCTCTCTCTATTATGCAACTTTGCAACCATAGTGATCTTGAATAACCAAGAAAGAACTTTTTGTCCTTGATTGATGAATATAAAGAACTGTGTGTCTCTAGTTTGTTAGTCTTGCTAATTTATTACATTTTTGTTTTTTTCTAATTGAATGTGTACCTACTCTGGTTATTGTGTGTGAAATCTACTAGTTCCTACTCACAAAAATATCCCTATATTTCCTAATTTCCCCGACTCTCCTTTATCCCTCATCGCTATAAACTCCTCCCTTGTTTTTCATATAACCACTTTTCCACAGGATCATTGAAGTGTTTTTGTGTTATCCATGGCATATTGGCCACCCCATAGAATTAGGATAATTTACATTCAGTAATGGGGCTTATCCATACATAAGATGGGGCTTATCCCCGTGACCGTTGGTGGAAACTCATAATTTTCAACACAATAAATTATTTCACCAATAGGTAAATAAAAAACTACGAGACCACTAAATATTATATTCCTAGCATTTCCCCCCTTAGTAAAAACATGGGAAAAACATTTCACTTCTTGTGCAACTTGCTACCCCTATAGTCTCATAACCTTGGCTCATTTATGCTTTTACAAAGGCTAGCCAACAACCTCCTTATAAGCCCTTGTTCATTCGATAAGAACCAATGTTTGTCAAATATGGACCTTTATCCAAGGTATGAAACCTTGTTCATCCTCTTCAAGTATGATGATGTTTCTTTTACCTTGTGTTTTCATCTTTCCAATATTATTTTCCTTTAGGGGATAATATAGGAATATGCTCACTTTATTACAACAAGAACATACTATAAATTGAATACAAACAATGACAGGTACACTATAAATGAAAGAAATAACACTGAAACAAAATAGTGAACTAAAAAACATGCCATAACCTCATTTTACAGCCTTGTCACTTGTAGCTAGCAAGAGGAGGATTATTTTTCTCCATCCTCTTGTGCCTCCATCCTCCAATTTGATGTTTCTCACTCAACAAGATGAAATATGAAGCTCAAATTTGCATCATTTTTATACATGTGGATTCCCCACCATTTTTTATTTGGCTCTGAAATTCCAAAGTGGGGGTTTACAGGGGGCATCCCCTAGTGGGGTCAAGCAGCAGTACCCCTTGAAGCGTCCCAAGGTAGTGCCCTAGGTACACTCCCTATCACATTACAGGGAGGTGCTAAAGGGAGAAGCCCCCGAATCCAGGAACGTTTTCCTTCTTGCAATCTTCAAAAAAATCATTGGAAATGCAATTATTTTCATCTTATCTTTCCTTAATTTGGATGTCAAGTAACACTGAAAATGCTTCCATGATGTAATTTTTTTACACTTAACTTTCATAAATACACATGGAGACAATGGTCTATAAATAACTCTCAAATTTTGACACAAAACTTTATAACACTTTTCACAATGCAAAAATACAAATGACAATGACTTTAACAACTAGACAATTTTTTACTCTTCGAAAATAATTGAAAAATTTGACAACACTGACATGAGTTTAACATATAATATAAAAACATAACTTGGAAAAAAATGACAATAATGTGACTCTATTATATGATTAGATATACAAGGATAGACTTGACAACACAAACAATAGTTATTCTAGTAAGAATTGATTACAATACATTAAAAAAGACTTTAAAAAAACTTAGACACTATTTGATTACTCAACCAATAGGATATCCACAATGAGTATTAGGGCTCTAATAAAAAGTCCCAAATTTCTAATATTGCCTAAGCTATAATTATAATTTAAACTATTATACTAGGAGTTATCAATCTAGTCTAATAAATTGACATAAACTCTAACATTTTTACTTTGTTTAAAACCCATGTAGTGAATATTAAAGTCATGGCCAATGCACAAAACTCATATAAAGTGAATTCTAATGCAAGTTCACTTTGTATAATACAAAATTTGAAGTGAGAAGACCATTTTGACATTCCTAGGAAAGATTGGAAAAGAAAACCAATTTCACACTTTATCTGTAAATAGAAATGGAAGATGATGCTTTAAATGAATATAGATCTAGTTAATAAGGTATTACAACATGCATGTGAGTCCCTATAAATAGGCCTTTGTCAGGATTTCAAAAAAATAAAGAACCTTGATCATCCTTATAGATATTTAGGCCCATGGTGTCCAATAAAAAGGAAAACATATATGTTGTAGAATATTGTAGCATGAATATCCTCTTGATGGTAGGGAGAAAGATTAAATTCACTTTAACCAGCCTCCATTAGATAGATCAACCAAAAAACCACAATGTTTTAATTTCAACCAACAATGCCAAGAATGGTTTTAGCTAGCTCAAAATGCATGAATTTGTATGAGAGATCACATTGCTAATGTATTCTTAATAACATCTTTCATTCATACATGTGATATTTAATTTCAATCAACTTTCCTTATTTGTATTCAAAATCACATTCTGTTCTAATACCAAATATCAGAGTTGTAACAATTTTGAACACAATAATAGTTTTGTATATATGTTTCTTCAATCAATTACAAATTATATAGGAATATGTATTCCTGTAAATAATGATTTGTTGTAAACAAATAACCTATTTATGTGAGTGTGTTTTTCAAACCAAATTTACGTAAATAATCTATAACAAATTAATCATACAACTATTATTTACAATACGATGAATATCAAATTATGAGAGCACTAAATATTATATTCCTAACAGTAGATCCCACATGATATAAAATATTAGTTGGAAGCTTGATGTACTTGACTACATCTAGACCGGATATCATGTATGCAGTCAGCCTAATTTCTAGGTTCATGAAGACTCCAAAAGAGACACAATGGCAAGAAAACAAAATAATTTTAAGGTATGCTAATGGAAAAAATAAATTTTGGAATTTTATATGTTGTTGATAATGGTTTTTAGTTAGTTTGGTACATTTATAATGATTGGGTAGGTAGCCTAGATGATAGAAAAACACATCTAGATATATATTTCATGTTAGGTTAGGATCCATTTCATGGGATTCAAAAAAATAATCAGTTGTTTCACTTTCTACAGCTGAAGCAGAGTATATAGTAGTGAATCCTCTCATATTTGAATGAAGAGCAACATGAAGCGTATAATATATTTTTTGAGAACGTATCTTCCATTACCTTGTCAAATAATCTTGTTTTTCATAGAAGAAGTAAGAATATTACAATCAGGTATCATTTCATTTGAGAATGGGTTGAAAAAGATGAGATAGAACTTAAATTTTGTAAGTTAGAGCAGCTACTTGCTGACATTTTTTTACTAAGACTTTTGTCAAAAGCTAACTTTGAATGCTTGAGAGTAAATTTGGGCACCATTGATATGGTTGTAGTTAGCTCCAAACCAATCAGATCTTGACTTCATACAATTAGGTTCAAAATTCATATAACCAACTCTAGACTTCTTACAAGAAGCTTTTTACCAAGCGCATGTAGCTCCATACCAAGTTATCTCCTAACCAAGGCAGCTCCAGACCAAGTCATCTCTAGACCAACTAGCTCTGGACCATCCAGCTTCAGAAATCAAAAATCATTTTTTTTGAATGAATATTTTTTGTAACTCGAGATTAAGGGGGGTGTTGAATATTTAATTTTGAGTTGTTCATTTTTTAAATGTGAATTTTGTCTTTTCCATCCTGTTAATCCACCTACCCTTTATTTATTGCACATTTTGATTTTGAATAATCTATTTTGGGGGAATATCATTTAATGAAAATTTGTTAATTATGTACGAAGCAGTAGGAAATAGAGGTAAAAGAGAATAGAATAAAGAATAATGTTGAAAAAATATATGAAAAAATAGAGCAGTAGCTCAGGGAATAAACATAGTAGTTAGCAGTAGCTAGAATGAATCAGAATATGGATATTTCATGTATGCATATGTAAGAACATAGAAGCATAAGACTAGAGAACATATCAGAAAAAATAGAAGAGTGTGAGGGAAAAATACATAGCAACAACTCTAAACTTATGTATTAAATTGTTTTTTGGAATTAAGATAAATATACCTTTGTATTTTCTCAATTTTATCATTACTTTGTTTCTGTGTTTTTATTTTTTGGAATAAAACCTTTTCTAACAAAAACCAACACTAAAATCTTGTATTTTCACCACCGTGTTGTCACCAAATCATTGCACCACCCAAATGGCCTGAAAATGAGTCACGACATTCAGTATGATTGGGACACATGGGATCACCTCTCAAGTTGTGGGACTTGGGATTGAGGTGAACCTCCGGAAAAGGCTGGCTTCCTCTTCCTAAACTAAACACAACACTACTTCTAATGTGGGAAAAATGGCTAACTAGTCCTACATTAACATTTCATGGGATTCGGGAGAGAGATTTTGCAAGGAAATAAAACCTATACTAGAAGTGGTGATGCACCAAATCAAGGGATGTTTAACACCTGGAAGGGTTAATATGGGAGGTATGCTTGCATCACTGGCCACCTTCACCTATCGCAATTAGAAAGGGTACAAAATACCACAAACGAAGGAAGATGTTCCTCTGTTAAACTTGAGTGTACATAAGGGTAAATCAAATCATATTTGACATAATTAATTTATCAAAAGTAAACCACGCATGCATATAGCAACATCTATTTCTGCGATTAGAGACAGTAACGACATAAAATTAATGCAGAAGGAAAACGAGGTCTTCACAACTGGCATAAAATATAGTAGTATTATTCCTTCACAACATGAAATAGACAGCCTGAAATAAAGGTAAGTTAATCACTATCACTAAGAAATTGTAAATTCACAAAGTAATCAATAATTAACATTCAACACAATAAATTAGATGTTCAACAGCAAGGTGTAACTATGAATATAATTAAAAGTTTTCTTATAATCTCAAAAGCACTCTTCCAAGCTTGAAGAGCAAATCCTCGAAAAAATAATCTCCCAAAATAATATATCTAAATAATGGAAGCATTCCATTATTTATAAGTTCCTAGGATGAGTCATTACAGCTAGGCCATTAACTAACATTTAACTAAAAATAGAAATGTCATTAATATTAAGGGAACAAGCTCCCATGAAAATAGCAAATTTGTTACAAGGGTTTGACTCAGTCAACCCTACAACTTTGACTGATTTAGAGCTTGAACATGTCCTTTCATGGCCACTCAACTTTTTCCTAGTTCATTTACATCTCCCTCACCTACAAGTTTATGTTATCCTTCCTCCCATACAATCATCTGGTGTCTGTACTCAAAGAAGCACTTGGTAATTACCTGAATTTATTCATCCGTATAGCTAGGTCCACATGCGTAGTGATTCACTACGTCTATTGTCTCAATCACTTTTGTGATCCTGGCTAGCAATCTTTGAAGTTTATTTGTAACTTTCTTTATTCTCCCTATGAAATTTTGACATAAAACCATTCAGTCAATGGATTCACTATTGAAAGTCTTGGTGACCTCATCGTCACGCTTCACCAAATATTTGAAATTTTCCTTAATCTGATCCTCGGGAAGAGCATCGATATTTTCATTGAAGAATTTGCAATTGGTGATATCAAACTCCTCTGATATGTCATTCAAGGCATCTGTAATCTCCACTAGTTTCTCACAAATTTCTTAATTAGATATTGTAACACTTAACACCGGAATTCCATGGCCTTTTGATATTCAAATAATTTAGAGGCATCATCCATCACCTCTTCCTAAAGAAGAAAGTCAGAATCCTCTTCTCTAATGTCACTCCATGTTGCCAAAGTTAAATTTAAATTATTATTATCTTCAGAGAAGGACTCATCCATCTTGGAAATGGTGGTTTTTGCAACCTATAAATCATTATATATCTCAACTGCTTCCTTGATCAAAGGATTGGCTTCCTGTAGAATTCTCTCCATCCATCCACTCACTGATCTCCCTTTTTACCCTAGCTTCTCGAGCTCATGATAAGAAATATCATCGATTGTAGATGAAATTGTCATAGTCATAGTAGTTGAGACTTCAGTGGATGGAGTGGGTTAGGTTACTTTGCATAGTAGTGCAATGAGTTGTTCGACCTTGGCCTTGAAATCATCCTTGGTGGCCTTGTCTTTGTCATATTTATCCAAAAGGGCCCCAAGAGCAGTGTGTACATCTTGTTTGGCTCCTTCATGAGTAGCCTTCCCCAATGATAATTTTGATATCCGGTAATTTGTTGCTGTGATTGTTTCTTTAGTTTTCCCCTCAATGGGGGTGACCACCTCTATCACATGTTCTCTAGATGAATTAACCATCAGACTTGACACGGTTCTCGGTCTCTTGGCTAGTCTCTTGGGCATATGCTCCAATATGTTGAGATCTATAACATCTCCCAGAGGAAAAATTTTATTTTGCTTGGGAGTTTGTCTAAACAACCATTCTGGTAAGGCTAGAGCTAATGAAGCAACATATCTAGTACCTGAAACATTGGTTAGACCAAGATCACCAGAAATACCAGCTGGTATTTGAGTAGAGGTAGCAATGATGGAAGGCATGGATGTGGTGACAACCATAAGAATTGACAGAGTAATGTTGGGGATTGTGATATAATAAAATGGAAGAGTTAAAGGAAGTGAAGAGGAAATGGTTGACCCAATATTTTCCCCAGCCAATAGAACTAGAAGTGATGAGAATAATTGGGCCATAGAAGGGGATGGGAAGAAAGAAATGATTGTGGAAGTGGAAAGAACTGATAATGGAGGAAGAAGAAGATGTGAAGGATCCAAGATGATACTAGGATAGTCACTGACTTCAATCACTTCTGTCATAGGCACTGCAGGAGATGTAATCTTCGAAGTAGAATACTTGGAGAGAGATGAGCCACCAACAACAAATGAAATCTTCTTTGGAATTGTACGATCCTTTTGAGTTGACAATTTTCCCTTAGTGGGTGTTTGTTGGCTTATTACTGGTATAGCCCATGTATTTGTAGGTTGATTTTCCCCTTTGGGTGAGATTCCCAAGGTGATCAACCAACTTGTTGGCTAGATTTTCTGCATAGCATCAAACCTAGGAAGTCATGAGATAAATCTCCCTCATTTAACCGGTGAGGCTCCCGTGTAAGATTTGTGAATAAAAATGTGTTATTATCTATCAGGGGTTTTACTTTAACCACTTAGTTCATGAACCATAACTAAGAAGTTTTACAGCAAGTAAGCAGCTATTCAAGAAAGGAAAGTTATAGAAGAAGGAAGTAAAGGAAATGCAGAGAAGAAATGGGGAAGATGTGCATCCCAATTAGTAGATAGCAGAGCTAATTGCATCCACATAGAAGAAACTTAATATACATGAACACACAGAATTATAAAACAAAGGCAGCTCTAGATCCAGATCTAAAATAACACAAAGTTTACTTAAGAGATCTAAGATTAAAAGCAAGAAACACAGTACACCGCGACACAAAATTCTCCAGAAACCTGCTCCTTTGTATTCCTTTGCTCCAAGTTACTCTCAGGGGTTCAGCACAAAGTCTAGAACACAAGATTTCTTCTCACAAATTCTGATTGATAATTAACCCAGAGGTTCTTCTCCTACTTATAGAATGTAGGAGGGAAAGTACAAATGGAAAACTCAAACTGAACTAAAGCATAAACAACAAGTAAAGATGACATTTGGCAATCATCCTCAACTAACTTCTTCTTAAGTGACACATGTATCACTAAACTAATAGAATGGTTCCACATGACTTCAAGTAATGGTTGTAAAACCAATAACTTGGAAGTTTTACAATTTCATCCGGGAACATAGAAAATAGAAGAAGAAAGAATAGAAGAAGTCATGCCAGCTGTAATGTCTACATCTTCTTGTTCTGATATCTGATATACTTGTCGAACATATAATTCAACATTCTTCCATCTATTTTAGCCACTGCTTCTTTCTCTGTCCTGAATTGCACCAAACCTTCACTCAACACTTTGATGCACACTTCCACATCTTCCAAACTCAGCCCAAACCTCGCAATGTCTACCTACAATGCCACTAGTCTACCGATAGAATTCATCATGAAAGGATTGGTAGCTTTATCAATTCTCTTTTATACCATCAGGAGAGACCCTTCTAGGGAATTAGGCACCTCATTAGAAACAATCTGTACGTAAGAAATAACACCTCCGACCACATCCTCTTCCGTGAAAGAAATGATACTGTCGGGTAAGGATGACGTCCTACTTTCAAGTGCCTGCATCCTTTTTAGAAAAACTCTGCAGATTTCTAAATGGAAAGATACTACAAATTTTAACTGCTTCCCCTTCTCAAATGATCCATCTGGTATAATCTGCTCTGCAATCAATACATCTCCCGGAAGCTTGTTGATCTCAACCAAAATACTCAGGTTACTCTCTGCAATTGTATTGATGCCTTCTATGTTTGCCATCAGTTGCTTTAGTTGATTTGTTGCATTGTTCATAACCTTTAGGCGGGCTGGCACTTCCCCAAGTTGTACAGAAGCTTGACGAATAATCAAATCCTTCCATTCGTCAATAGCCTTTACTTGATTGTTTGCATCCTCCATTTCCTACATAAGATGATCACTCACCTGTTCTGAAATGGGTTGAATGGAAGGTTTAGCAATCTTGGCTATGATCTCACATAATTGAGATACTTGCTTCTGCAGCTCTTCTTTCTTCACCTTCTCACTGTCAAGCGTAAGGAATAAAGCATCTAGCAATGTCTTCGTGTCCTGCTTCAATCCTTCAGTGGTGGCTTGACCGAGTGGTACTCTGGTCACTGTCACATCTTCTGCCGTGAGCTCCTCCTCTATCTTTCCTTCTGCCAGAATTGATATCTCAGCAAACTTCTCTCCCGAATTCTCGATGATCAACCTAGAAGTTTCTTTAGCAACTTTAGGCCTTCTATCTCTTCTGCTCAGATCCTGGAGTAGCTGCAAGTTGTGCTCCTCTAAGTTCATCTCCATTCTTTCTTCTGGAACAAACTGCAAAGCTAACCATCCCGAGAAATTACTTCTCGGAGAGTGAAAAGTCGCTGAGTGTACTACCATCTCCCACTCTGCATCCTCTCTGTCAGAAAGTGCGACAGTGTTATGGCTGCCATCTTCTGAGTCATCCAATGACAAAGACCTTTCAAATTCCACCATCTGCACCCTCAACATATCCTCTGGAACAGGCACTGAATGAAGTGGCTAAGGGGAGAAGATCAATGTCGCTGGATTCAGTGGAGGCATGGAAGCATCTTACTGCGGCGGTGCAATAGTTAGTGAAGCATTGGGTACTAGAGAAACTAGAGTTAAAGTCATGGTCGTAGAAGTGATCCTCTCCTTGGATTGAGATCTTCTATGCACTTTCAACTTCTCGGCTTTTGTGTTACTTTCTCCTCCGTGCTTTTGCTTGAGGGAATCTCCTGCGTTGAAGTTTCCCATGACTTGATTCATCAATGCTTCATCAAGGCAATATCCCTTCGTCAGCAACCAGTTTTAAGTATTCACCAACACAACTCTCGACCTTTCTTCAATTGTGTTGCAGCCTCCTATGTTATTCTGCAGTATGGCTTTATCTCCTCCCATTTGATGGTAAGTGTCAATTACCACATTTACATCATCTTTAAGATCCACAGGTATCCGCGCTAGTCTAAAGTCGAACACTTTCTTTGCTGATAGCCTATTGAAATATTTCTTTCTAACCTCGTACTCACTTTTGCACTTCATCCAAAAATCTTCTAATGAAGGCACATGTGCGTACTGCTGGGAGATTGTCTTCCTAGCTACTCCAAATGGATCGAAGTTTAGCCGTGCAAGGAAGAACTCTTGCTCATACTCGGATAACATTCATGCTTGCATCCCTCGAGCTCTATGAATGCTAATGTAGCTGTAATATCCCACAGTGATTGGGAAGAATCCCGTAGACTTGTGTTGCTTTGACTGAAGGTCATGTAACTCCACAAGTTGCCTGCTCAGCTCCATGGTGATCAATCTATCATTCGGATACCTGGGCATCTTTGTTGGTTCTCCAGAACAGCCCGTAACCTTGAGGTATGTGAAATCTACAAATTGAATGAATAGACTGCCAATCTTGGACACAGCTTCTCATGCTTCCTTGCTTACCCTGTTGGCCTTCAGGTCTTTGTCTAGCCTGTAGATGAAATCGTAGAAGAAGTCATCGTTGATCACTTTGAAGTCTTTCTCACCTGTAGGTGTAGTAAGTTGTGGGTAGCACTCGAAAATGTGGTCCTTGGAAAGAACACCACATCTATCCAGCTTGGAAAAGACGCCTTGTGAAGCTAAAACATACACCAAGTATGAAGTCATCTTGAAGCTGAAAGTACACTTCACGTTCTAGAGTTACTCACCGATGTTGCTGCTAATAATTTTTAACCAATTGATTATGGAATCAACCTTGTTTATTTCAATGGTCCTGATAAAAGCATACATCCATGTACGGAAAGTGTAGGCATTCGCTTCGCCATTCATCCTGCATAGCAATTTGATGACATCATCTACCTCCTGCACCAAATTGGACCATGGAAGAGTTCTCGGGAACTTTGAAGGAGATCTAAGCTTCTTCATATACCGACTATTCATGATGCTCACACAATCATCTCTATGCTTCTCCCATCTACTGTCAGCATCCTGAATGCTAATAGAAGTCACCACCTTTCGTACTAGAATCTTCAAACAATAATTGATGAACTCTACGTCCAAACGAATTATTGTCTTTCCCGAAGCATCATGCACTGATCTGGATGAAGGATGATAAGATCTAGCACACTCCATCAGGAACTCTGGCGATTGGGTTGTACATGGAAAAGTTACAGCTTGGATAATCCCACTACTTTTGACCGCACGCATGAGTGAAGTCTTTCCCGCTCTAGATCTATCAATCAAATCGGCAAGGGGTTCCGGGCCTAGATCTGTGTCTCCTATGTCTGCAAGTTTGGAAGCAATGCATGTCTCCATCGTGCTTTCTTTTTCATCTCCCTTCACCATGGCTTTGTCTATCTTTGTCTGAATAACTCTTTTTCTCCTTACTTGGCTAGATTTCTTCAATACTGGTGTAGATCTAGACAATTCTTCAGATTCAGATGATATTTGCAATGTATTGGACATTGATAAATACTCCTTTTCTTTTGTAAAGCACTTTTAATGAATTCCTGCAATTTATTCAGACAAAAATGGCCACCAAAGCATGAATAGTGAATTTAAATTATAAAAAATCTACAATTTTCAAGCCTGCTGCCCCAAAAATTGGTGTTTAATTTACACATAAAGAGAGCATGAATCCTTGCAATCAACACCTAAGCTCTTGCAACACCTGTGAAAACAATTATGCAGATAAAGATCAACCTCCTCCAAAGCATGCGCCAAATATGGAAGCTTTTAGCCTTGTTAGTAACTTGTCTGAACAAAATCCTTTCTTTAATGGGGACGCACTTTTCCACTTGGCTGCAATTCTTCACCTGTGATTTGAATAATTCACCCATATGGCTGCCCATGCTTATGTAACCTTCACAATTCTATAATTAATAATTGCCCTAACAATTAAAGGTAATTAATTAATTAAAAATCATGCTTTTCTCTTTTAAGAATAGCATGTTTAAGGACAGCCATCTAATAAATTAAATTAATCCAATTTAATCCTTCACACATCACTTCACTTAAGCTTCACAGTGTGCTTTGACCATAGCCACTGAAAATAGAAATTAATTTAATGTTTTAATGCCTTAAAAAGCATTAAATAATACCCAAATGGGGCGCACTTTTTGAGAGGAAGAGGGCAGCCATTAAATAAATTAATTTTAATGCTTTTAAATCCTTTCTTTTATTTCATCTTTGACTTGTTGACTTCCTCCAAGCTTGGGCGCACTTTTTGAGAGAATAGATTAATTAAAATAATCAATTTAAGGCTGCCATTCTCTCACCAAAGGGGGCGCACTTTTTTGCACATGTAATTCTATTTTTAAGAATTTTTCCACAATGGGATTCTTTACCCTGCAAGGCAAGCACCAAAATCCCGTGATCCACTTAAGTGATTTGACTTTGACAATGGGATTATTTACCCTGCAAGGTAGGCACTAAAATCCCATGATTTCACTTAAGTCACTTTCCTTTTATTTTATCATGGGAATTTTTACCCTGCAAGGCAGGCAATAAATTCCCACCTGCCTGCAGCCTCTATTTTTCCCACTACAGCTTAAGTGACTTTTATAACACGGGAAAAAGTACCCTACCAGGCAGGTATAAAATTCCTACCCTACCTGTGGCTTATATTTTTCCCCTTGCAGCTTAAATCCTTTGTTTTCAAAAAATGTGCCCATCCCCGCAGGGGCTTTTCTGTGCATGACTTCATTTTTTCCCAGTGATCCAGACCTCCGATGGTGACTTCCTCCGGTAATAATGTGCGTATATGTTTTCAGCTGCTCCAGGCCAAAAATCGGGCTTACCCAGCAAAGGAATTGTTCCAGAAAAATTTCACAAAAAACGAAACGGGACACCACAAAAACACGAAAAATTGCCAAAAGTTACAAATAAAGCCTGAAACTTAAAACAAGTTAAAACCCTTATGGCACATAAGAATAATAACATATTCGCTCATAATAAAGTTAAAACAGAGCGCAAATAGCCTCATACGGGGCTCAAAATTATTAAATACAAATTTCCCGCAGACAAATCCCGACGACAGAATAAAACAATTTTGGGCATCTGGGTATTTGGTGTAAATGACTAATATGGCTCTTTGGGATTATCTTGACACAAAATAAGAACTTTCAGGCAATAAAAACACAAAACAACCCATTATTTTAAAAGTATGATTTTTTTTTGAATAGGGTAGTCGCAGATTTCAGGGTGAAATCTGAGTGACACCAGTCGGCTCCATCTGTGGACATCTTTTTCTCTTGTCAGAATGACAAACGGAAAAGATGAGATCCCTGCATCTCTGGTTTCGTATCTTTTCATTTGGGCACGGGGTCAGGCAAACGAACACAACACAACACAACACCAAAACAAGACAGAACAGGGAAAAACAAACAAAGCTTTATTTATGTACATACAGGTTTTACCCTGCTTCTCATGTTTGGAACAGCTTCAAGTGTTGCCCATTGAAAGGAAATAGTAATTCAACCCCATTCTGATGAGCAAGAATGAAGTTATCTGCTCCGGCGATCCTTTTAATCACAAAATACCCTTTCCATAGTGAATCAAACTTTTCATGCATGCCTTTTGTTTCTCTTCTTTTGTCCCATAGAAGGACCCAGTCATTGACTTCAAGATTTCTTTCCTTGGCCTTTTTGTCGAAAAGGATTTTCACCTTCCTTTGATGCTCTGTCAACCTATCTGCAACTTGAGTTTGTACTTCCCTCAATTCAGTCAAGTACATAATTCTTTTATCAATAGCATCCGTGAAAGTGGAATCCTCCAAGTTCTTAGAAAGTTGCAGGGCAGGCAGTTCCAAGGTAAGAGGCAGCTCCGTGTCTCTACCGTACAACAACTGAAATGGGGACATGTCTATCACCCTTTTTGGTGTGATCCTATCGGCCCATAATGCATCAAACAACTTTTTATGCCAAGTCCTTTGATTTTCCGTTACAAGCTTGCGCATGATAGTTACCAAGTTTTTATTACTATATTCAGCTTGACCATTCCCTTATGGATAGTAGTTCGAGGAATGAACCAGCTGGATCCCATAAGTGTAGCAGAATTCCACCAAATCCTCAGAAGAAAGATTCGGAGTGTTGTCTGCTACAATTTTGCTTGGCATGTCGAACATGACAATAATATTTTTTTTATAAAATTACACACCTCGACAGAAGTGGCATTCTTCACAGGAATAGCTTCTACCCACTTACTAAAATAATCAGTAGCTGTTAGAATATAATGGTGACCGGCACTAGAGGTCGGGTTAAGCATACCAATAAAATCCATTCCCCACTGTTGGAAAGGTTCTTCAATCACAATGGGTTTTAGAGGTAATGCAGGCAATTTCACACGCCCAACAAAATGTTGGCATGCTTGACACTTAGCTACCCATTCTACAGTATCTTAAAAAAGGGTGGGCCAATAATACCTTGCTCTGAGGATCTTGTGTGTAGTGACTCGGGCTGAGAAATGACCACCGCAAGCCATGTCATGAAACTGTCGTAGTAGCTGATCCTGTTGAGCCTTGTCCACTTATTTGAGAAATACGCCATCAATTCCCATTTTATACAAACCATTATCCCAAAGAAAAAAATATTTGGATTTAAGTTTGATTGTTCGTTTCTCTTTTCAAGAAAGTTGATCTAGGCATCCTCCATACGTCAGAAAGTAAGCAATGTTACTGTACCACTCCTCTACTAGATCTATAAAAAGTACTGCAGGAAAATCTCCATCTATCTCATCTTTATCCACTTCAGGAACTGATGTTTTCATCTCCGTCATTAATTCACACAGACCTCTTCCTCGAACCAGCTTTTTTGGTTTAATATCCAGGTCATATTCTTGAACCTTTGTTACCCACGTGCCTCTCAACAATCCTAACTCTTGCTGAGTAAGGATAGATTTAACTGCAGTATCTAGAGAACCAAAACCACAGTGTGCGAGGAAAGAATATAATACCTGAATGCTTTGCACGCCTTCACTACTGCATATGCGTGCTTTTCCATGGGTGTGTATTTCAACTCATAGGCTTTAAGAGGTGTACTCATGAAAGCAATAGGAGCTTCTATATCCTCTTGATTTTTCTACATCAGTATTGCTGACATGGTGTGTTCAGAGGAATAACAGTAAAGAATAAATTCTTTACTGAAGTCGGGTGAAACCAAGACTGGAGCTTTCGACAGGGCCTCTTTAATTTTCTCGAAAGCTTCCTTCCCTTCGCTGCTCCATTTAAAATCTTGTGTCTTCTTCATCATATTCAAAATATGACGGGTTAGCTCAACAAATTCAGGAATGAATCTCCTGAGAAAATTAACTTTTCCAAAGAAAGAGTGAACTCCTTTTTTGGATGTGGGCAAAGGCAATGTCTGAATGGATTTGACACGCTCTGGATCTATCTTTGTTCCTTCTTTGGAAACAATGTGCCCTAGCAGCTTTCCTTCGGTCACAACAAAGATGGATTTCTTGGGATTCAAGGAAATACCATGCTTGTGGCACTGTATGAAAACCTCTTCCAAGTTTGAAATGTGTGCGCTTCTATCTTTAGAAAAGACTGTCAGATCATCCAGATACACCACTATGCTTATATCTTTGAGGTGAGCAAAGGCTAGATCCATAGCTCTTTGAAATGTAGCACCAACATTAATCAGGCCGAACAACATTTTCTAGTATGCGAAGGTTCCCCAAGGTGTGATGAACATCGTTTTGTATTGATCTTCCTCGGCCACCTTGACTTGATTATAGCCTGAGAAGCCATCAAGCATGGAGAGCATCTCAGATCCAGTGACCACCTGCAGAGTGTGATCCATGATGGGGATGGGGTAGTTGTCCTTCAGTGAAGCTTGATTAAGGTTGCGGAAATCCATGCACAGCCTAATCTCACCACTCTTCTTTCTTACAGGGACTATGTTGGCCAACCACTCCGAATGATGTATGGGATAGATGATCTTTGCGTCTAACAACTTCTAGATTTCTGCAAAGATGGTTCCTGAAATGGTAGGGTTGTGCCACTGCAGCTTTTGCTTGAAAGTCTTTTGTTCTAGTTTAAGTGGGATGTAGTGTTGAACTTCCGCAGGCTGATATGTTTTTAGATCCTGGTAGGACCAAGAAAAAACATCCATGTATTTCTTAAGAAGCTTAGTAAAAGCTTCTTTTTCGGCCTATGAGCAACACTTACCGAGATTTACTAATTTGGGATCATTTCCAGCTCCCAAATTTAGTAATTGCATGTCGGAGGAATAACCTTCCTCATTTTCTTCATTTTTCTTAAGCATTTGATCATGCTTATCAAACATTTCCTCAAGAGATACCAAACCTTTGGGAATTTTATTTCCTTTTAGTTGGATAATCTCCTGACTTCCTGAGACGTCCACATCCATTTCTCCGACAGTAGTCTGCCTAGGAGGTGAATTGCTTCCCTCATAGTAGATTTCTTCAAAGTTGTCCTTCTGTTGGAGAAACGCAACAATATGTGTGTCATCATTGAGAACTTGCCATTGCTGAACGTTGTCAAGAACCTTAGGGCGAAAGACCATCTCCACCTTATAGTCCCCCTGTCTAAAGAACGTAGGAGGTTGATCCGGATTCAATAAAGCTGCAGTTACTGCAAGCGAATCAGCTCTTGAATTTTGTTCTCTCAGAATGTAAGATATCGAGAAAGCTGAAAAATCCAGGATAGTAGAGTAAACCTGATCTCTATAGTGTCACAGTTTGTCTTTTCTGACTTGGTAGAGGCCTCTTATCTACTTCACAATCAGCTCACCATCTCCCTTTGCATGTAATAGTTTGATTCCCATTGTTCTTGCCTGCTCCATGCCTAACAACAATGCTTCATACTCAGTCATATTGTTAGTATTTTCGAACATCAATTTGAAGGAGTGTGCATGCACCTTCCCTTCAGGAGAGATAAGAGCAACGCCTGCGCCGGATCCAAATGAATAGTAGCTACCATCAAATTCTAGAGTCCAAATCTTGTTATCAATTTGATGTGATTCTTGACTAACCGGTTGAATTTCTTCTTTATCCATTTCTAGATAATAGACTCCGTGATCCGATTCCTGAAACAAGATCTGAGATCTAGGATCTTCAGACTTTGATACTATGTACTTAGATTTCTTCTCAGGTTCTAGCTTCTGATTTACTCCTTTAATTGGTATGTGCGCACAAGACCAATCCATCTTGACTTCTCCACTCAGCTCTTTGCAGAAATTTCTACTCAAAAGCATGCCATAAGAGACTGGAATGTCTGCTACAAGGATAGTCATTTTCAGTCTTTTATCTGGAAAAGAAGCAAGTACTGCTTGCGCATCTTTGATTTTCCCCACAAGAGGGACTTTCCTTTCCATTGAATAACATCTTCCAATGGTTTTTGTCAATGTGAGACCTAAGGCATTAGCAACTTTGGCAAGCATTACATTATCGGAAGCTCCAGAATCCAAAATGCAATTGCTCAGTTTGTTTCCGTTGATAAGAAAAGATACATAGAATGGCTTGATCCTTTCTGATGTAGTAGGAGAAGGGGTAGAAGGAGAAGAACTTACCACTGCATTATTTATAGGAGTATTCTTTGGATTTGACAAGATACCTCGTGAAGTATTGATTGTTGGGCTGGGACCATTACTTTGCACATATTTGAAGAATCTATTTAGCTGATCAAGAAATGCTCTCAAATACTCAGCTTCTGACATTTGGACCTTATTCCTCTTGATGTGATCAATTATGTCGAAAGCTTGACTTGCTTCAGCAGGATGTGCATTGGCTCTTTGCTGCGAATTGAAAGAATTTGAGTATTTATCCTTAGGTGCTAAAGAAGAAGGAAGAGTGCTACCTCTTTTCAAGATAGTAACATCTGGGCCAGGATCTTCTCTCTCTTTCCGGCTACTTATGGATGCTTCGGCATTTTGGTGCGTCTGAGACCTTGTAAACACCACAAAAGTGTGACCATCAAAATCTTCAAAAGATTCATAATAGCCATCATCAGATTCGTAGTCTAGGTAACCAATATTGGAGTCGCCAACGGGATCTATAAAGTCTTCATCATCGAATGATGAATCAATTCCGAGATCCTCTTCATTAGTTTCCAAGTTATTCCTTGGAGCAGCTTCTATTGCCAACCATTGTGGTGCAGTAGCAAGTCTGTTTCGATTTTGATTTTGATTTTGACCATTGAAGGTCCGGGTAGGAGCTAATCTTGAGGGGGTTGCATTCCCTGCTTGAGATATCTGCTTCTTGATCTGCAACATGTCATTAGCCAATTTCTGCAACAAAGGATCTGAAGTACTAGAAGAAGCGCCATCACCTTTGTGAGATGGTTTTTTGATTTTTCCAGCCATGATCAAGTTGTCCTCAACCTCCACGGCAACATTTTGTGCTTCAAGTAGATTTACCAGTCTTGCCCTTCTTAGCTGATATCCAACTTCAAGAAATAGAGCATTTATAAAAAAACGTCTTTTGATTTTTGTCGCTCAATGCAACAGAAGTGGGGATTTTATACAAAATCCTTTGGAACCTTACAATAAAGTCCCGCATGTTCTCATTTGGCTCTTTCTTCAACTGCGTCAGCTAGGTGATCAACCTGCTAGCATCCTTTGCAGGCTTAAATCTTTTCAAAAATTGCTCACGCATAGTTTCCCAATTGGTTATGGTGCCAGGAGCCAGCCGATAGAACCATTCTCCAGCCAAGTCGTGTAGAGTCTCATTCAAGAGCCTGACTGAGACATTTGCATGCTCTACTGCAATGACACCACAAGATATGAAAAAGGCTGCCAAATGATCATCCGGGTTTTGCTTTCCATCTCCAAAGAATTTTGGAAAATTATTTCTGGATCCCTTTGGCAGCTCATGCATAGGTGGAGCCAAGTTCAGAGGTCCAAAAGCTACTCCCCATGGAACAGGTACAATCTGGTGCGCCATGTTGACTTGAGCACATCTCCTCCTTGTGTAGACTTGATAGACTTGATGGATAATTCCAGCCGCCGGATTATGCTGAATACGATCCGGATCTGGATGGGTGTGCACTCTCCTTCCTGATGAGAGACTAGATCTACGACTTCTAACTTGAGGAGGATGATTGAAATTGAATTACTCCTGTAGTCAGAAGAAATGATCAGTCCTTCCTTACGCCTTCATGGATCGGGTGAATGGACATTCAACCAGGTTGAGATTTGTATGGAAAACACTCTGATCTTCAATAGAAAACTTTGATCTGCAAAGATAGTTGTTTGCCCAGTGGAGTCGCCAAAAACTGTTGGCTAGATTTTCTGCATAGCATCAAACCTAAGCAGTCATGAGATAAATCTCCCTCATTTAACTGGTGAGGCTCCCGTGTCATATTTTTCAATAAAAATGTGTTATTATATATCAGGGGTTTTACTTTAACCACTTAGTTCATGAACCATAACTAAGAAGTTTTGCAGCAAGTAAGTAGCTGTTCAAGAAAGGAAAGTTATAGAAGAAGGAAGTAAAGGAAATACAGAGAAGAAATGGGGAAGATGTGCATCTCAATTAGTATATAGTAGAGCTAATTGCATGCACATAGAAGAAACTTAATAGATATGAACACACAGAATTATAAAACAAAGGCAGCTCTAGATCCAGATCTAAAATAACACAAAGTTTACTTAAGAGATCTAAGATTAAAAGCAAGAAACATAGTACACCGTGACACAAATTTCTACGGAAACCTGGTCCTTTGTATTCCTTTGCTCCAAGTTGCTCTCAAGGGTTCAGCATAAAGTCTAGAACACAAGATTGCTTCTCACAAATTCTGATTGATAATTAAACCGGAGGTTCTTCTCCTATTTATAGAATGTAGGAGGGAAAGTACAAATGGAAAACTCAAACTGAACTAAAGCATGAACAACAAGTAAAGATGACATTTGGCAATCATCCTCAACTAACTTCTTCTTAAGTGACACATGTATCGCTTAACTAATAGAATGGTTGCACATGACTTCAAGTAATGGTTGTAGAACCAATAACTTGGAAGTTTTACAATTTCATCCGAGAACATAGAAAATAGAAGAAGAAAGAATAGAAGAAGTCATGCCAGCTGTAATGTCTACATCTTCTTGTTCTGATATCTAATATACTTGTCGAACATATAATTCAGCATTCTTCCATCTATTTTAGCCACTGCTTCTTTCTCTGTCCTAAATTGCACCAACCCTTCACTCAACACTTTGATGCACACTTCCACATCTTCCAAACTCATCCCAAACCTCGCAATGTATACCTGCAGCGCCACTAGTCTACTGATAGAATTCATCATGAAAGGATTGGTAGCTTTATCAATTCTCTTTTGTACCATCAGGAGAGACCCTTCCAGGGAATTAGGCACCTCATTAGAAACAATCCGCACGTAGTAAGTAATGCCTCCGACCACATCCTCTTCCGTGAAAGAAATGATACTGTCGGGTAAGGATGACGTCCTACTTTCAAGTGCCTGCATCCTTTTCAGCAAAACTCTGCATATTTCCAAACGGAAAGATACTACAAATTATAACTGCTTCCCCTTCTCAACTGATCCATCTGGTATAATCTACTCTGCAATCAATACATCTCCCGGTAGCTTGTTGATCTCGGCCAAAATACTCAGGTTACTCTTTGCAACTGTATTCATGCCTTCTATGTTTGCCATTAGTTACTTTAGTTGATTTTCTGCATCGTTCATAACCTTTAGGCGGGCTGGCACTTCCCCAAGTTGTACAGAATCTTGACAAATAATCAAATCCTTCCATTCGTCAATAGCCTTTACTTGATTGCTTGTGTCCTCCATTTCCTGCATAAGATGATTACTCACCTGTTCTGAAATGGGCTGAATGGAAGGTTTAGCAATCTTAGCTATGATCTCACAGAATTGACATACTTGCTTCTGCAGCTCTTCTTTCTTTGCCTTCTCACTATCAAGCCTAAGGAATAAAGCATCTATCAATGTCTGCGTGTCCTGCTTCAATCCTTCAGTGGTAGCTTGACCAAGTGGTACTTTGGTCACTGTCACATCTTCTGCCATGAGCTCCTCCTATATCTTTCCTTCTGCCGGAATTGATATCTCAGCAAACTTCTCTCCCGAATTCTCGATGATCAACCTAGAAGTTGCTTTAGAAACTTTAGGCCTTCTGTCTCTTCTTCTCAGATCCTGGAGTAGTTGCAAGTTGTGCTCCTCTAAGTTCATCTCCATTCTTGCTTCTAGAATAAACTGCAAAGCTAACAATTCTGAGAAATTAATTCTCGGAGAGTGAGAAGTCGCTGAGTGTACTACCATCTCCTGCTCTTCATCCTCTCTGTCAGAAAGTTCCACAGTGTTATGGCTGCCATATTCTGAGTCATCCAAGGACAAATCCCTTTCAAATTCCGCCATCTGCACCCTCAACGTATCCTCTGGAACAGGCACTGAATGAAGTGGCTGAGGGGAGAAGATGAATGTCGCTGGATTCAGTGGAGGCATGGAAGCATCCTGCTGCTGCGGTGTAATAGTTGGTGAAGCATTGGGTACTAGAGAAAATGGAGTTAAAGTCATGGTCGTAGAAGTGATCCTCTCCTTGGATTGAGATCTTCTATGCACTTTCAACTTCTCGACTTTCCTGCTGCTTTCTCCTTCGTGCTTTCGCTTGAGGGAATCTCCTGCGCCGAAGTTTCCCATGACTTGATTCATCAATGCTTCATCAAGGCAATATCCCTTCGTCAGCAACCAATTTGAAGTATTCACCAACACAGCTCTCAACCTTTCTTCAATTGTGTTGCAGCCTCCTATGTTATTCTTCAGTATGGCTTTATCTCCTCTCATTTGATGGTAAGGCTCAAGTACCACATTCCCATCATCTTTATGATCCACAGGTATCCGCGCTAGTCCAAATTTGAACACTTACTTTGCTGATAGCCTGCTAAAATATTTATTTCTAACCTCGTACTCACTTTTGCACTTCATCCAGAAATCTTCTAATGAAGGCACATGTGCATACTGCTGGGAGATTGTCTTCCTGGCTACTCTAAATGGATCGAAGTTCAGCCGTGTAGGGAAGAACTCTGTCTCATACTCGGATAACATTTTCACTTCCATCCCTTAAGCTCTATGAATGCTAACGTAGCTTTAATATCCCTCAGTGATTGGGAAGAAGCACGTAGACTTATGCCGCTTTGATTGAAGGTCGTGTAACTCCACAAGTTGCCTGCTCAGCTCCATGGTGATCAATCTATCATTCAGATACCTGGACATCTTTGTTGGTTCTCCAGAACAGCCCGTAACCCTGAGGTATGTGAAATCTTCAAATTGAATGAATAGACTGCCAATCTTGGACACAGCTTCCCACACTTCCTTGCTTACCGTGTTGGCCTTCAGGTCTTTGTCTAGCCTGCAGATGAAATCGTAGAAAAATTCATCATTGATCACTTTGAAGTCTTTCTCACCTGTAGGTGCAGTAAGTTGCTGGTAGCACTCGAAAATTGGGTCCTTGGAAAGAACACCACATCTATCAATCTTGGAAAAGACGCCTTGTGAAGCTGCAACATACACCAAGTATGAAGTCATCTTGAAGTTGAAAGTACACTTCACGTTTCGGAGTTGCTCACCGATGTTGCTGCTAATAATTTCCAACTAGTTGATTATGGAATCAACCTTGTTGATTTCAATGGTCCTGATGAAAGCATACATCCATGTACAGAAAGTGTAGGCATTCGCTTCGTCATTCATCCTGCATAGCAATTTGATGACATCATCTACCTCCTGCACCAAATTAGACCGTGGAAGAGTTCTTGGGAACTTTGAAGGAGATCTAGGCTTCTTCATGTACTGAATATTCATGATGCTCACACAATCAGTTCTATGCTTCTCCCATCTATTGTCAGCATCCTGAATGCTAATAGAAGTCACCACCTTTCGTACTGGAATCTTCAAACAATAATCGATGAACTCTGCGTACAAACGAATTATTGTCTTTCTCGAAGCATCACGCACTGATCTGGATGAAGGATGATAAGATCTAGCGCACTCCATCAGGAACTCTTGCAATTGGGTTGTACATGGAAAAGCTGCAGCTCGGATAATCCCACTGCTTTTGACCACACGCATGAGTGAATTCTTTCCTTCTCTGGATCTATCAATCAAATCGGCAAGGGGTTCCGGGCCTAGATCTGTGTCTCCTATGTCTCCAAGTTTGGAAGCAATGCATGAATCCATCGTGCTTTCTTTTTCATCTCCCTTCACCATGGCTTTGTCTATCTTCGCCTGAATAACTCTTTTTCTCCTTACTTGGCCGGATTTCTTCAATACTGGTGCAGATCTAGACAATTCTTCAGATTCAGAGGATATTTGTAATGTATTGGACAATGATAAATACTCCTTTTCTTTTGTAAAGCACCTGTAATGAATTCCTGCAATTTATTCAAACAAAAATGGCCACCGGAGCATGAATAGTGAATTTAAATTATAAAAATCTGCACTTTTCAAGCCTACTGCCCCAAAAATTGGTGTTTAATTTCCACATAAAGAGAGCATGAATCCTTTCAATCAACACCTGAGCTCCTGCAACACCTGTAAAAACAATTATACAGACAAAGATCAACCTCCTCCAAAGTATGCGCCAAATCTGGAAGCTTTTAGCCTTGTTAGCACCTTGTCTGAACAAAATACTTCCTTTAATGGGGGCACACTTTTCCACTTGGTTGCAATTCTTCACCTGTGATTTGAATAATTCACCCATATGGTTGCCCATGCTTATATAACCTTCACAATTCTATAATTAATAATTGCCCTAACAATTAAAGGTAATTAATTAATTAAAAATTGTGTTTTTCTCTTTTAAAAATAACATGTTTAAGGACAGCCATCCAATAAATTAAATTAATCCAGTTTAATCCTTCACACATCACTTCACTTAAGCTTCACAGTGTGCTTTGACCATAGCCATTGAAAATAGAAATTAATTTAATGTTTTAATGCCTTAAAAAATATTAAATAATACCCAAATGGGGCACACTTTTTGAGAGGAAGAGGGAAGCCATTAAATAAATTAATTTTAATGCTTTTAAATCCTTTCTTTTATTTCATCTTTGACTTGTTGACTTCCTCCAAGCTTGGGCGCACTTTTTGAGAGAATAGATTAATTAAAATAATTAATTTAAGGCTGCCATTCTCTCACCAAAGGGGGCACACTTTTTTGCACATGTAATTCTATTTTTAAGAATTTTTCCACAATGGGATTCTTTACCCTGCAAGGCAAGCACCAAAATCCCGTGATCCACTTAAGTGATTTGACTTTGACAATGGGATTATTTACCCTGCAAGGTAGGCACTAAAATCCCATGATTTCACTTAAGTCACTTTCCTTTTATTTTATCATGGGAATTTTTACCCTGCAAGGCAGGCAATAAATTCCCACCTGCCTGCAGCCTCTATTTTTCCCACTGCAGCTTAAGTGACTTTTATAACACAGGAAAAAGTACCCTGCCAGGCAGGTATAGAAATTCCCACCCTGCATGCGGCTTATATTTTTCCACTTGTAGCTTAAATCCTTTGTTTTCCAAAAATGCACCCATCCCCGCAGGCGCTTTTCTGTGCACGACTTCACTTTTTCCCAGTGATCCAGACCTCCGATGGTGACTTCCTCCGGGCATAATGTGCGTGTATGTTTTCCAGCTGCTCTAGGCCAAAAATCGGGCTTACCCGGCAAAGGAATTGTTCTAGAAAAATTTCACATAAAACGAAACGGGACACCACAAAAACACGAAAAATTGCCAAAAGTTACAAATAAAGCCTGAAACTTAAAACAAGTTAAAACCCTTCTAGCACATAAGAATAATAACATATTCACTCACGACAGGGTTAAACCGGAGCACAATTTGCCTCAAACGGGGCTCAAAATAATTAAATACAAATTTTCCACAGGCAAACCCCAACGGCATAATATAATGATTTCGGGCATCTGGGTATTTGGTGAAATTGGCTTATATGACTCTCTGGGGAATGTCTTGACACAATACAGACACTTTCAGGTAATTAACACACAAAACGACCCATTATTTTAAAAGTACAATTTTTTTACAAGGGGTAGTCTCAGATTTCAGGGTGAAATCTGGGGACACCACGCTTTCTCTCATGCCTTCTCTAGCAGTACTCTGGTACATGTTTTCTCTTCACTCTTGCACTCTCCTCGCACAAACTCTAATTGTGCCTTTGCACATGCCTTTTCTTCTCTCTATGATGAATCCACGAACACTTTCTTCATGTAATCTTCTCTACATTGTTGACTCCTTATGGCACAGTCATCCAAACCTCCTCCTATTGCACTTCGTCACAGGGTAAGACCCCACCTTCTATGGTGGCCTTCTTTGTCACATCCTTTATGTCTAGTCACCAAAATGAGCTCTTCCATACCCCTCCAATATGGGGTATGTGGGCATTGGACTGAACCTAGTCCCTTCTCATTGGCGACATCTTGCCTTCATATGCAATATCTAGGTCTCCTCTGGCCGTTATACTTTGGGATCTTCTTTGTGTCATTTACCCACCTTTCTCATAGTGGAGAACACAAATGTTCTTGTTAGCTGCCTCATGTTCATCGTTCTGCCAATGTTTGCACTTCCTTCACTTGAAATAGGGAAATGTATTCCCGCTTTGTGATACTTACTTTGGATGCGAGGATCATGGGACTCCTGACCTCATTCTAATAGAAGTCACATTTGTCAGTAGGCCGCAAAACAAATTGGAAGACTTATATTGATGTCAAGCCTATGAAGGACCCGGAATCCGGATGTAGCTGAATGTAGGAAACTCGATGTAGATCGTATACCCATTCTCGTATTTCTAATGGAAAGCTCTTATAGAAAATCTCTTGGTGTTGTCTCCTAAGGACTTAACCTAGAATGGTTTCCTTGTACGTCACCAACACAATCAACAACCTCTTTTGGGCCTTATCTAACCCAAGTAGTTCTCCTACACACATCCAGCTAACCGTTAAAATAGTGAACTTGATCTCCTCTATTTAGCTGCACCTTCCCACTTCTCTTTCCTCATTTGAAATCTCCCTTTGCAGCCGCCGTCATAGTCCCAGGAAAGATGTCATGTCCAAATTCCTTGTATCTGACACTCTACCCAACTTAATTTTGATTTTGAGCTTATTAATATGCTTCCCCCATTAGCTAAACTCAACGTTCATCTAGATAGTCATGTTGTGCCACGTTGGTCCAGTTATTGGAATTCTCTTTACAGACCGTTTCATCCTAGTAACTCTTCCTACGTCAGCACAACTTTTGATCATTGACTTCCTATCACTTTTATCTGACCGACCCATAGTTTTGCTATGAACTCTTTACTCGCACTCCTCTATTGTGCCAGATAAGATTGTCATCATAATTTATTGTAGCATATCTTCCTGCTAGAGTTCTTATCCTTCAATGTTCTCATGTGCTTCTATCTCTAGTGAAATTATAGGTGTAATCTTGAATGTTAGGAATTTCAAGAAGCACCCTCGAAGAAGTCTTAGGTCCATTGCACGGATTACCTCCTTATTGTCACTATCTCTGATTGACATGCAATCTTATGTCAAAGTGCGCTACTACAGCTAAAACAAATCTTGGGCAATCCATCGCGATGCCTGGGAACCTACCAATGGCAACGTTGAAGCCAAACTCAATCGTGCTACCGAAATCCTACGTGCACCATTGTGTATTAGTCTTATGCACCTATTGCGTACTCAATTCTATTGCACATTACAATTTTTGTTGAGAACTATTACGCAAAGTACTCCCTTACTTTTGCACAATCACTACTTGACTTTGTAACACTTCCAAGAAATGTGTCATTCTCATGAGCGCTTTTCAACTTTGAAGTGGAAGTACCCATACTTAGCCAAATTTGTGTTGGATTGCCCCAAACCTTGTAGAAATGCTCTTGCAAACACCGAAAGAAAAATTCAAAATCACTGAAGCTATGATGGAGAGTGGCGGGGAGGTGGTGAGCCCCATCCAAAGCATCTATTAGAGCGATAATGAGACCTACTGCGAACTGACAATCTCCAAAACTACCTCTTCTAAAATTGAGTGGCTCTAAGAGGAAAAGTTTCAATGGAAATCTCCTAAACCAAATGTGCCGACCAATTTTCCCGAATGAAATCTCCAACAATAAGTTTTCCAAAATATTTTCAACCTCTAAAGTGCAGACCTTCTGTGCTTACACTTGAATCTAGCAAAAAAATCCAAGATTTTGAACCGAATTGCTTTATTAAAATCCATGAAAAAATGCAATTCTGGAACAACAGTGAACAAAGTAGTTGAGTTTCCAAACAATTTTCCCACTTAAAAAAATTCTAAAGGAATTCTCCAAACAAATATGTCTAAACAAGTATGCCTCCCGAACTTGGGTGAAGGCCATTAGGATGCCCGACTAATCCCATAACACGATATTCTGCCAATGGATAAATCAAGTCAGATATGGAAGAATTCATGAATCCAAGTTCAAATGGTTTAGGATTTTTTGACAAAACCAAAAGAGTTGCATACATGGTTTTCCAATGGAGTGACATCAACAAAATACGCAAAGAGGTTCTAAAGGGAAAACCTAAATGAATGAGCCGAAATCCAAGGGGTAAATCCTCATTAATAAGACACCAAGAGAAACGAGAAAGCTTTTGTTCCATAATCACAATCTAGATAGTGACACTTTTACATTGCCCATAACACACAAAATGAGTCAGGTAGAGATGCCAAGTAAAAAATTGTGTTGAATAGAAAACTTGATATTAATGGTAGAAATCCAATCCGTACGAAAGTAGGTGAAAAATTAATTGTGTGCAGAATCTCTGAAGGTCTGAAACCCGAAAGCCCAAAATTTGGAATGTCAGGATTTTAGACTTCGAAGATTTGGAGGAAGAAAGATGAATTGGTGATGGAAAATTCCAAAACCCAAAAACCTGAAAGTCCAAAAAATTGGGCTTTCGAACATTCAGACTTCGGAAAATTTCAAGTAAAAATCCTAAAAATGACTCGGAGAACTCCGAAAACCTAAAATTTTGAGTTTTCAAACTTTGGAAGTCCGAGAGGAATTTAAACAAAAAGGGGTCAAAAGTCCCGAAAGCCTGAAAGTCTGAAAATTTGGACTTTCGAGGTTTCAAACTTTGGAAATTTTCAAGAGCAGTTCCGAATCCGAGCTAAAAACCTCCGAAAGAGGAAAAATATCTGAAGTCCGAAAATTGAAAATTTCAAATTTCAGCCTTAGAAAAATTTCACTATGTAAGGATTTTCTAAAAAATTTGTCTGACACATAACTTTCCTTCCAGGTAGGTTAAATGGTTAAAATTTTTGGCAATCTCCAAGGAATGCTTGCCTACTAAGCTTTCAAACCAGTAGACTAAGCAAAACATTGGGCAAAGGAGTCTAAAAAAACCAAAACCAAAATAGAAAACATGCAAGCAAAAGAAAACAAAACAAAACAATGTGTAGAGCACTTGGAGGAAAGGACAAAACACTGTACAGGGTGTAACATCCTCAAAAGCAAGCTTTGAGGTGTATCCCATTCACATGAATGGATAATTCTTCTCCATTGAGTCTGAATAGGTAAAATGAATTCAACTCTTTGTAGCTTGTAATAACATAGTTCCCGCTCCAGAGAGCATCGAACTTGGCATGCCTACCGGGTTTGGCACGATCTTCATCCCATTTTAGAACCAAATCTCCCTTCCTGAACACCCTATGAGAGGCTTTCTTGTAGAAGGATTTCTTAACTTGAGTCTGATATTTTTTCAACGTATTCATGACGGTTTTCAAATTTCCTCTAGCTCCATGTGTTCATAAAACCTCAATATTAAGGCCTCATCTTCCATAACTTCAAGCCAATAATCTAAGTCCAGGGAAGGCATTTCCAAGGAAAGTGTAAGTTTCACTTATCTTCTATATACAAGTATGAAAGGAGAAACGCCGATGGCATTTTTAAGTGTTATTCGATCATCCCATAGGGAGGTATTGATTTGTGTATGCCAGGTTATTTTATTGGCCTCCATCATGCACTTAATGATTCTTATAAGATTCTTGTTGCTAGATTCGACCAACCCGTTTCCTTGTGGGTAATATGTAGACGGAGTCTCGAGGTAGAATTTGTTCTTGACAGCCCATTCACTTATCTTCATCCTGAGGAAAGACATAGCATTGTCTGAGATAACAGTAAAAGGAACACCGAACCTTGTCATCAATTTTTTTAGAAAATCTAGAACAACCTTTTCATTACTTTCTTTTAGGGCTACTGCCTCTGTCCAATGAATGAAATAATTTGTTGTAGTAAGGACCCATTTATTCCCCTCGCTGGATGGAGGATTAATCATCCCGATGAAATGTAATCCCCACTAAACGAAGGGTTGATCCACCTGAACGGGGCATAATGGGAGATTTGTCAGCCTCTGTTTTCTTACGAAAAGAGCACACTTTACAATTCCTCGCCTAGATATGAGAGTCTTTGAACAAGTCTGGATAGTAATAACCAGCTTGCATAATCTTAATGGCATTTTTTCTTGAAGATTAATGTCTTTTGGACAAGCCATTATGGAATTCCTCTAATAGCTTGTTCACCTGTTCTGGACTGATGCAGCGTAGAAGAACACCATTTATATCCTTTCGGAAGAGAACATTATCTATTAAAACATATAGAATAGACTACAGATGGAAAGTATGTCTCTGGAATTTATCCATGTTTGGAGGATATATCCCCAAAAGAAGAAAGTTCTATATCTTAGTTGACCAATCAATCTGATCATTTCCCTCATCAACATTCAGAAGCATGACATCTTCCATATCTTTGGTCTCCATGTCCACATCTAGCTGCTGACATAACCCTTAACAAGCTTAGTGACCTTGATGTGTACATCATACTCCATTACTTTCGTAATCCACCTAGCGCGTTTATCTTTCATCTTATTATTCAACAAAAACTCTTTGACACTAGGATGAGAAACCATTAAATGGATTTTATTGTTAGACAATAGATGCCTAAACTTCTTTAGGGCTCGAATGACTGCAAAGACCTATTTTTTGACAAAGGAATATTTTATTTCATATTCCTTAAGAGACTGACTAAAAAAGACAATGGGTTACTTTATCATGTCATCATTTTGTTGGGTGAGAATTCTTTAAATACTTTCCTGACCTACAAAAGCATAGACGATAAAATCCCTGTCAAACCAGGGATTCACTAGCGTAGGAGGTTGGGAGATAGTTGTCTTGATGGATTCAAAGCTTTCTCTTCCCCCCTTCGTCTATGAAAATGGGATATTCTTTTTAAGAATGGCTGTCAATGGTTTTTCCAATGTTACAAACTGAAGAATAAATCTCCAAACAAAATTTATAGTTCCTAACAAGCTCTGGAGACCCTTTTTTTGACTTGAGAGGGAAAAGAACATAATTGACTGAATCCTAGTTGGGTCAATAGACAACTCTTCTGCTGAAACAATATGTCCCAACAAATTTCGTTCTTGCACTATGAAAAATGTGCCTCTTCAGGTTTAGTGAGACACCAAATTCCCTACACCTTTGAAAAACTTTCCTTAGATGGGTGATATGATCCTTAACGTGTTTGGAGTAGACAGTGATGTCATCAAGGTAAACCAAGATCATATCATTGATGAGTCCCTTAAACACCATATCCATGGCTCTCTAAAAGGTAGCCTCTACATTAAATAATCTAAAAGGCATCTTCTTGTAAGCTTACGTGCCCAATTTGGTGGTGAAAGCCATCTTGAATTGATCAAATTCTTGAACCAGAATCTGATTATATCCTGAATATCCATCAAGAAAGGAAAATCTTTGAGCCCCTTCCACTATTTAGAGGATTTGTTCCATTGAGGGGAGAGGGTAGTGGTCCTTCAAAGAGGCACGGTTCAGGTCCCTGAAATCTACACACAGCTATATTTCACCGTTATTTTTCCTTATGGGTACCAAATTAGCTACCCATGAAGAATGCTTGATAGGAAAAATTATGCAGGCCTCGATAAGCTTGCTCATCTCTTTCTCATCAGTGGTTCAATTTTGGGATTAATTGGCCTCTATTTTTTACGAACTAGCTTGGAGTTTGGATCTAGTTCAATAGTATGTTGAGCTAAGTTGGGATTGAAACCACACAAGTCCTTATAGATCCATACAAAAATATCATGGTTTTCCTGAAATAATTCGATGAAAGCCTCTTTCTCCTGAGTAGTGCATACCTTACAAATTTTCAGAACCTTTTCACTTGGCACCTCAACCTCTTCAAAATATTCCTCCTTAACCTCCATATTAGTACTCTTCTTAGTTTGATCATCCGAATTGAAAATGGATTCCAATGTAACCAAGCCTTTTGGAAGCTTGTTTCCTTTCAACTATATAATTTTATCGTTGTAAGAGTTTTGGAGTTTATCTTGATGTTTGGCAGTGAATTTTGCTTCTTTTTGTAGGAAGAGAACAATCTGTTGATCACTATCAGACACCTGCCAACCACTCACATTATCTGGTACTGCAACACAAACCACCATTTTGACTGTCTTCTACCCTTCTTTCATGATGTCCATTGGTATGTCGTATTGAGAACCAATAGTAACCAGCCTGTCAGCATCTTGATTTTGTTTCCTATGGATTTCATGAATTTTGAAGGCTTCAAAATCTTCTATCAGATCCCAAACCTGATTTTTGTATGACCATAGTAGATCATTTTTTGATGCACTATGGGTTGTAACTTAGTGCACAACCAACTCGTTATCACTAAAGACAGTCAAGGTTTGGATTCCTCTTCGTTGGGCCAGCTAAATTCCTTGTATAAGAGCTTCATATTCAGCGACATTATTAGTGCAATTGAATTGTACCTGAAAGGAAGAAAAATCTTTGTTTCCATCTAGAGACACTAACATAACCCCAGCACCAGATCCATTTTTACTTCTTGGTCCATCAAAGAACATTTGCCACAGTCTGTTTGTATTTCTTAATGCCTTAACCAGTTGAGGTACGATGGAATCTTCTTCATGAATTCAATATGTACCTAATATGGTCTCTTCCAAAAACAATAGACCAGATTATTCATTTGTCAATAAATAAACATAGGGGTCATATTGATGGTCTATACTCACCTCATCAAGAATCGTATCTGGAACCTCTTTGACAAGAGTAGTTGGTTCATGATCTACATCCTCATCTTTGTGATCAAAAATTGCATAGTTACCATTTATGGGTTTGAATGTGTAAGGTTCCATGTGATTGTGACAGATTGGCTATGTCCTTATAGTTACCTTAGTCCCATATCAGGTCCTGAGGATCATATGCGACCAGTATGATGACAAATAACCACCTATTTTGTGGTGAAATCTTGTGATAAGCAAATGGCGAAGAGGGGAGGGAGATTAATGACAAATATGTCATGTGTGAATGTCAAGCTAGGAAATGCATGGATAGTAAGTTGAAGCCCCTTAGTGACCCCCATATTTTGGAGTGCAGTACCATTTAGCTGAACAACCCCTCTTAAAATTGGAGTATATGGAATTTTCAGTACATTTGCAACCTGCTTAGGCATCACTAAACTACTGGCACTAGAATCGATCATACAATTGTGCACCAAATGGTCATCAATAATCAGTAAGATATAGAATCATGGAGGTTTATTGGGCTTAACATGTATTTTTGTCTTAGGTTGGCATAAGCTGGTTGCCACTGCTACTTCTTTACTTGACGATCTATTAGTAGTGCCAAAGTTTTTCAAAGCCTCTTGTAGAAAGTTCCTTTGATAAGGAATCGAGAGTGCATCCCACATTGTGACACTCAAATTGGTCTTCTTCATTTTCTCCACAATGCTCAACTTAATTGCTCCCACTTTGCTAATGGATTTTTGGGAATTAGGGTCCTCCTTTGGCTAATGCTTATTGGGTATCGTGATACTTGAAGTCCCATCTTTCTTTGTAGTTTGATCAACGGATATCTTTGATGATTTATTTCTCGTGCCTTTATCATCTGGTATTTGTGTTAGGGCCTAAGAAGTAGATGCCTGATTAGTATTGGAAGACTACGAATCTATTTCCCTTTTCTTGGAACCTGTGTTAGACGATATGGTGGAGGCATCAGTATTCAAACCACAAAAGTATTTTTCTTGCCAATTTAGTAATGTGGTTTCATCAAGAGGTTGGTCTTGACTTTCGGGAGTGGATGGTCCAGCAGATGATTTAGGTGGAGTGGTTATGCTTTGAACCTTGAAGGCTTGACTCAAAGCTCCATTTGGGAAGAGATTCTGATGATGGGGATGAGAACAAGGGTAGCACCATTCATAGTCTTAGATGAGGTTGTTCTAGACCGGGACTATAGCTCTGGAAGAACTAGCAATAGAAGGGTTCCAAAAATTCAAAGGTTTTACATTCGTAGCTTGGCTTGTGGCCTGATTTTTTAAATGATTGTTTCCTTAGAATGGAGGATAGTTCATCTGATATTAGAGTTGAAAGGGGTGAGCATATTGGGACTACTTCCTCTTCATTGTTATGAGTTCATTCCCAAAATTTTGTAATAGTGAATTTACCTCAGCTAATTCATTTGAGGGATTGGACGCATGCGTAGCTATCAGAATAGAAGTTTCCTGAACTGGGGCAATGCCTAGCTATTAGCCTGCAAGCTCTACAAAAACAAGTATGGGAGGTCTAGGAGAAATTTTACGTACTTGAATCAAGTAATTTTCAGCTCATATGACAATTTCATAAGCATCAAGGATAACGGTTTTTCCCATGGATTGAATCATGACGGTTACATCACTATCCAATTCCTGTGAGTAATATAGAAATGCACTATCTGGGGATGGCCTTAAATGCGTTAGGATCTGTTTCCAAGTCTTGTCAAAATGGAGGTTGAAATCACTCATATACTCTTGAGGAGACCACTTGATAGTATGAAATTGTTCTACAAGTGAGAGATTATCACTTTTGTCTTTGAATTGCTTACATAACTTTGTGCCTAACTCATTCCAATTGGTAACGGATCTAGCAGCTAAACTCCGGAACCATTGAAGTGCTCTGCCTTTGAATGAAGTAGCAAAGAGTCAAACTTCCACATTATCTTCTATGATACTATGTACTGCACAGATGCTAGCTACATCCAATATGTGCTCCCGAGGTGAAACATTAGTCTCCCCAGTGTAAAATGGTAAAATTTTCAAGGCAGCTACCAGTATGGTGTCTCTTTGTGCTAACATCAAAGGACTACTGGCATTGAAAGGAGAAAAAGTATTGGCTACCATGACGTTCAAAACTTGGATGTGTCTTAGTGGGGGAAAATTTCCTTCAGGAGGATTTGAATTCCCTCTATGAGGTAAAGTGGCGACTAATGATACTGAAAGATTTCTTCCCCTTCTTCTTGGGGGAGACAAAGAAAGTTATGTATGCTTATAATTTTCTTGCCTTGAAGAAGCTCTTTTGTGAATTATTCACATAAATTGATGTAATGAAATTTGAAATCCAGAGAGATGGAGTCGCCAGGTACCTTGTGTCAATGGAATGAGAAGAGAAGTACCATCTCTATCCCACTGAGCGTTCCAAAAACTGTTTTCACCAAATCAATGCACCCCCCAAATGGCTTGAAAATGAATCACGACATTCAGTGCAATTGGGACACATGGGATCACCTCTTAAGCTATGGGACTTAGGCTCGATGTGAACCTCCAGAGAAGGCTGACTTCCTCTTCCTAAAATAAACACAACAATACTTCTAATGCAGTAAAAATGGCTTACTAGTCCTACATTAACATTTCATGGGATTCGGGAGAGAGATTTTGCAAGGAAATAATACCTATACTAGAAGTGGTGATGCACCAAATTAAGGGATGTTTAACACCTGGAAGGGTTGATGTGGTAGGTATGCTTGCATCACTGACCACCTTCACCTATCACAATTAGAAAGGGTACAAAATATAACAAATGAAAGAAGATGTTCCTCTGTTAAAATTGAGTGTACATAAGGGTAGATCGAATCAGATTCGACACAATTAATTTATCAAAAGTAAACCACACATGTATATAACAACATCTATTTCTACAAGTAGAGATTGTTATGTTTGTGGAGCTTATTTTTGTGTTAGAGTGTGGTACACCTTCTATGTGTTACACTCAGGTATTTTTACGGCGGTCCCGCTCACTGGTGAGCGAGTGAAGGGGATTCAGAGGTGAAGCCCCCGAAGCAAATTTTCATGGGTGGTTTATTAACCTATGGGTAATGGGTAACCATTATGGGCTGTTTTTGGGCCCATGGTTTTTCGATACCCATGGTTTTGTATGAAACTACTTAAGCAATTGTCTATTTATATGGTCTTATGCATATGATACATATACAAGAAAATACATTGCAGATGTGCTTTGAATTCGGGAGTGAATTCTGTAGAGTTTGTTGAGCATAGCTCCAAACAGATCTGGGTATTGTATTGAGAGAGTGGAGGCTTGTAATAAAATCTGAGAAAGTGATTCTTGGTGGACGTAGCCCAAATTGGCACCTTAATTACTATTTTTCTGTGTTGTGTTATTTATTTTGCACTTTCATTTGAGATCTGTAATATTTTATGCATATTAGTTTCTATTTTTGCAATTCTGTAAGGGATTATTCCACATATTTTATCTCTTATTTCCTATCAATTGGTATCAGAGCCTGGTTTTGATTTGCTAAAGTGTTGAATCGCAGGGAAAGTTTTATCTTGAGTGGGAGCTATGGCAGATGATGGAAGATCTAGGGTTGATAAATTCAATGGGTAGAATTTCAATCTTTGGAAGATGTAGATGGAAGATTACCTTTATCAGAAGGATCTTTATATTCTATTGTCTGAGAAGGTGAACAAACCCTTGAGTATGACAGATGTGGAATGGGATTTGTTGGATCGGAAGGCACTTGGAATTATCCGGTTATGTCTTGAATCTTCGGTATTATTTAATGTTTCAAAGGAAAAGACTACAAAAGATATAATGGATGCATTAGGGAGGTTGTATGAAAAACCCTCTGCCTCTAATAAGATATTTTTAATGAAAAAGTTGTTTAATATGAAGATGTTTGAGAATAGTTCAGTAGTAGATCATTTAAATGATTTCAATACGGTTGTGAATATGCTAGCTTTTGTTACAATACAATTTGATGAAGAAGTTAGGGCTTTATTAATTTTGTGATCTTTACTTGAAAGTTGGAATATCCTGGTAATGGCAGTAAGCAACTCGGTTCCAACTAACTTGAAGTTGAAGTTTGAGGATGTTGTAGGGGTGATTCTAAGAAAGAAAATGCAAATAAAAATCTCTAGGGAATCTTCTACTTCAGGGAATGCTTTGACAGTGGAAACTAGAGGGAGACAGAAGAATAGAGGAAACCATGGAAAATCGAAAGATCCGGCAAGGTCAAAATCCAAGAGCAAGATTGTATGTTGGAACTGTGGAAAGTCTGGGCATGTAAAGAAGGACTATTGGAGGTTCGAGACAAGAAGAAACAACAGGAAGAAAACAAGGAGGCAAATGTGGCATCAGGTAATGTATGTCAGGATGCTTTGATTCTTTCTTTACATAATATTACTGAATCTTGGGTTTTAGATTCAGCGGCTTCTTTTCATGCTACTCCACATAGGCATTATTTTGTTGATTATGTTCAAGGAAATTTTGGGCATGTTTTTCTTGGTGATGATGATCCTTACAGTATAGTTGGAAAAGGTTTTGTTCAAGTTAAGATGTAGAATGGGAATACATGGCTATTGAAGGATGTCAGACATGTGCCTACATTAAGGAGAAATTTGATATCGGCAGGGCAATTGGGAAGTGATGGCTGTATTGTGATATTTACAGCTAACTCTTGGAAGGTTACCAAGGGTACTCTTATGGTGGTAAGAGGTAAGAAGGTTGGAACCTTGTATTTATCAACTAATAGTACTAATGATTGTAATCTTGTGGCTTCGTATGCAGATACAACATTATGGCACTATAGGCTTAGTCATATGAGCCATAAGGGCATGGACATCATAAAGAACAATTTTCCTAGATAAACAGAAACAGGTTTGGATTTCTATGAGAACTGCATATATGGGAAACAAAAGTGAGTAAGGTTTCTTAAGGTTTGACCTACGAAGAAAGAGAGTAAGTTAGATCTGGTATATTCTGATGTGTGGGGGCTAGCTCAAGTATCATCTCTTGGGGGTTCAAGTTATTATGTTACTTTTATTGATGATGTAATAAGGAAAGTTTGGGTTTATTGTATTAGAAACAAATCTGATGTATTTGATACTTTTGTTAAATGGAAAGCCTTGGTAGAGAATGAAACATGTCTTAAGTTAAAATGTCTCAGGTCAGATAATAGAGGGGAGTATTGCAGCAATGAATTTGATGATTATTGTTCTAATAATGGAATCCGTAGGTAAAAGATGGTTCCAGGAACCTCCCAGCAAAATGGGGTGTCAGAAAGGATGAAAAAAACAATAATGGAATGTGCTAGGAGCATGAGGATACATGCAGGACTACCTCTTTATTTTTGGGCAGAAGCGGTGAGCACAGTTGTGTACTTAATAAAAAGAGGACCCTCAAGTGCCTTGGATGGAGGCATACCTAAGGAGGCTTGGTATAGTAAGAAATTTGATTACTCATTTCTTAGAGTCTTTAGATGTGAAGTGTTTGTTCATATTGAAAAGGATGATAGGACAAAGCTAGAGGCTAAATCATAAAAATGCACTTTTATTGGTTATGGTGGTGATGACTTTAGATTTAAATGTTGGAGTATTAAGGACAAGAAAATCATTCAATCTAGGGATGTGGTCTTTAATGAGAAAGTCATGTATAAGAAACAGTTACAGGAAAACAAGGAAAAATCAGAGAAAGAATATGCAGTGGTAGAGGATCTTCTAGATGGGACAGTGACCCATGAATCAGTTCAGGAACCTACTCAACAGGAACCCCAAACTCCTACAGTGAGGAGGTCTTCTAGGGTAAGAAAAGAACCTAAACGTTTTTCTCCTTCTCTTTATTATTTATTACTCACTGATAGTGGAGATCCAGAGAGATTTGATGAAGAAATGCAGGTAGATGCCAGTAAGAAGTGGGAGCAAGCCATGGATGAGGAGCATAAGTATCTCATGGAGAACCAGACTTGGGATTTGGTGAAGCTACCGGAAGGCAAAATAGCATTATAGAACAAGTGGGTGTATAGAGTTAAAAATGAAGAAGTAGGAAAGAAAATATATAAGGCCCAGTTGGTGGTCAAGGGGTTTACACAGAAACAAGGTATAGATTTTGATGAGATATTTTCTCCTGTAGTAAAAATGACTTCTATTAGAACTATTCTTGGAATAGTGACAGTAGAAGACTTACACTTAGAACAGTTAGATGTAAATACTACATTTCTCCATGGTGATTTAGAGGAGGAGCTATATATGCAAGTCAAAGGTAAAGAGGAGATGGTGTGCAAACTGAAGAAGAGCTTGTATGGCCTGAAACAAGTTCCACGTTAATGGTATAAGAAGTTTGATAGATTCATGATGGATCAAGGTTATATCAAATGTCATTCTAACCATTGCGTGTATACAAATAAATTTGAGGATGGAATTTATATTATCCTATGTTTGTATGTTGATGACATGCTGGTTGTAGGTAAAAACATACAAGAAATAAAAGTACTCAAGAAACAGCTAAGTGAATCCTTTGATATGAAGGATTTGGGGGCTGCCAGACAAATCATTGGTATGAGGATAACTCAGGACAGGAAGGAACAGAAGCTAAATTTATCTCAGGAAGAGTACATTAAGAAGGTATTGGATAGGTTTAACATGCAGGATGCTAAACTGGTTTGGGACTCCTTTGGCAAGCCATTTTAAGTTATCAAAGGAGCAGTGTCCCAAGACAGAGCAGGAAAGAAACCATATGTCCAAGGTACCTTACTAATCAGTGGATGGGAGTTTTATGTATGCTATGGTATGCACTAGGCCTGATATTGCCCATGCAGTAGGAGCTATGAGTATATTTATGAGAGATCCAGGTAAAGAGCATTGGCAAGTAGTAAAGTGGATCCTTCGGTATTTGAAAGGGACCATGGGGATAGTTTTATGCTACAGTGGATCAGACACCACTTTACATGGTTATGTAGATTCAGACATGGCTGGAGATGTAGACAGTAAGAGGAGCATGACAGGTTATATTTACACTATAGGTGGGACAATGGTAAGCTGGATTTCATGACTACAAAAGGTGGTGGCTTTGTCAACCACGGAGGATGAGTATGTTGCTACCAAAGAGGCAAGCAAAGATATTATTTGGTTACAACAATTGCTTGAGGACTTGGGGCATAAGCAGGAGGAATGTAAGCTACATAGTGATAGTCATAGTGCTATACACCTAGCTAAGAACTCTGCTTTCCACTCCAGGATGAAGCATATATAGTTGAGATATCACTTCATCTAGACAACTTTGGAGGAAGATAAGTTGAAGTTGGAGAAGATTCATACCAGTCAGAATCCTACAGACATGATGACCAAGGTGGTCATAAGGGATAAACTAAAGCTATGTTCAACGTTGGTTGGCCTTCGTGGATGATAGTGAAGGGTTGATAGGTTTTCTCAGTGGAAATCAGTTTCCAAGTGGGAGATTGTTATGTTTATGGAGCCTATTTTCATGTTAGAGTGTGGTACACCTTCTATGTGTTACACTTGGGTATTTTTATGGTGGTACCACTTGCCAATGAGTGGTTCAAGGGGGTTCGGGGGTGAAGCCCCCAAAGAAAATTTTGATGGGTGGTTTATTAACCCATGGGTAATGGGTAACTGTTATGGGCTGTTTTTGGGCCCATGGTTTTTTGGTACCCATGGTTTTGATACCCACAGGTTTTTCCCATGGTTTTTATACCCATGGTTTTTTATGAAAATAATTAAGCAATTTTCTATTTATATGGTCTTACGCATATGATACATATACAAGCAAATGCATTGCAGATGTGCTTTGAATTCGGGTGTGAATTCTGTAGAGTTTGTTGAGCATAGCTCCAAACAGATCTGGGTATTGTATTGAGAGAGTGGAGGCTTGTAATAAAATATGAGCAAGTGATTCTTGGTGGACGTAGCCCAAATTTGGTTAACCACGTTAAATACTATCTTTCTGTGTTGTGTTATTTATTCTGCAGTTTTATTTGAGATATGTAATATTTTCTGCATATTAGTTTCTACTATTACGATTTTGTAAGGGATTATTCCGCATATTTTATCACTTATTTCCTATCAGGGACAATAACGACATAAAAATTAATGTAGAAGGAAAATGAGGTCTTCACAACTGGCATAAAATATAGTAGTATTATTCCTTCACAACATGAAATAGACAACCTGAAATAAAGGTAAGTTCATCACTATCACTAAGGAATTGTAAATTCACAAAGTAAACACTGATTAACATTCAGCACAATAAATCAAATCTTCAACAACAAGGTGTAACTCTGAATATAATTAAAAGGTTTCTTACAATCTCAGAAGCACTCTTCCAAGCTTTTAGATCAACTCGTCTCAAAAATAGTCTCCCAAAATAATATATCTAAATAATGGAAGCATTCCAATATTTATAAGTTCCTATCATGAGCCATTACAGTTGGGCCTTTAACTAACATTTAACTAAAAATATAAATGTCATTAATACTAAGGGAATAGGCTCCCATGAAAATAGCAAATTTTTTGCAAGGGTTTGACTCAGTCAACCTTGCAACTTTGACCGATCTAGAGCTTGAACTTGTCCTTTGATGGCTGCTCAGCTTTGGCCTAGTTAATCTACATCTCCCTCACCTACAAGTTTATGCTATCCTTCCTCCCATAAAGCCATTCGTTGTCTATACTCAAACAAGTGCTTAGTAATCCCCTAAATTTCTTCATCTTCAGGGCCACATGCATAGCAATTCACTACGTCTTTTGTCTCGATCTCTTTTGTGATTCTGGCTAGAAATCTTTGAAGTTTATTTGTAAATTTCTTTAGTCTCACTATGAAATTTTTACATAAGACCGGTCAGTCAATGGAGTCACTATTGAAAGTCTTGGTGACCTCATCGTCACGCTTCACCAAAGCTTTGAAATTTTCCTTAATATGATCCTGAGGAAGAGCATCGATATTTTCATTGAATAATTTACAATTGGTGATATCAAACTCCTCTAAGAAGTCATTAAGGGCATCTGTCATCTCCACTAATTTCTCCTCCCATTTCTTAATCATATCCTGTAACACTTTCCACCAGAATTTCATGGCCTTTTTATATTCAAAAAATTTAGAGGCATCGTCAATCACCTCTTCGTGAAGAAGCAAGTTAGAATCCTCTTCTCTAATGTCACTCCATGTTGCCAAAGTTAAATTTAGATTATTATTATCATCAAAGAAGGACTCATCCATCTTGGAAAGGTTTTTGCAACCTGCAAATCATTATATATCTCAACTGCTTCGTTGATCAAAGGATTGGCTTCCTATAGAGTTCTCTCCATACATCCACTCACTGATCTCCCTTTCTTCCCTAGCTTCTTGAGCACATGATAATAAATATCATTGATTGTAGACAAAATTTTCATAGCCATAGTAGTTGAGACTTCAGTGGATGGAGTGGGTTGGGTTACTATACGCACCAGTGTAGTGAGCTACTCAACCTTGGTCTTGAGCTCATCCTTGGTGGCCTTGTCTTTTTCATATTTCTCCAAATGGGCCCCAAGAGCAGTGTGTACATATTTCTTGGATCCTTCATGAGTAGCCTTCCTCAATGAGAATTTTGATATCCGGTAATCTGTTGTTGTGATTGTTTCTTTAGTTTTCCCCTCAATGGGGTTGACCACCTCTATCACATGTTCTTTTGATGAATTAACCATCAGACTTGACACTGTTCTCAATCTCTTGGCCTGTCTCTTGGGCATATGCTCCAATATGTTGAGATCTATAACATCACCCAGAGGAACCTTTTTCTTTTGCTTAGGAGTTGTTCTAAACAGCCATTCTAGTATGGCTAGAGCTGATGAAGCAGCAAATCCATACCTAAAACATTGGTTAGAGAAAGATCACCAGAAATACCAGCTGGTATTTGAGTAGAGGTAGCAATGATGGAATGTGTGGATGTGGGGACAACCATAGGAATTTATAGAGCAATGTTGGGGGTTGTGATTGAAGAAAATGAAAGAGTTAAAGGAAGTGAAGAGGAAATGGGTGACCCAATATTATCCCCCACCGATAGAATTGGAAGTGATAAGAATACTAGGCCCATAGAAGGGAATGGGAAGGAAGAAATGATTGTGGAAGTGGAAAGAACTGATATTGGAAGTGATAATGGAGGAAGAAGAAGATGTGATGGATCCAGGATGATACTAGGAGAGTCACTGACTTTAACCACTTCTATCATAGGCACTACAGGAGATGTAATCTTGGGAGCAGAAGACTTGGAGAGAGATGAGCCACCAACAATAAATGAAATATTCTTAGTAATTGTAAGAACCTTTTGAGTCAACCTTTTACCCTTAGTGGGTGTTGGTTAACTTATTGCTGGTATAGCCCCTGTATTTTTAGGTTGATTATCCCCTTTTAGTGCAATTACCAAGGTAGCCAACCAACTGAAAGTCCTCTTTAAAATGGTTCCCGCCCTCTCCTTGGTATTACTGCATTCTTCCACATACCAATCAATCAATGGAAATGGTTGAATGGCAACATTATCATTCTTGTATGATGAATCCAAAACCTCATCATTTTCTTGCATGTCCTTTGGCACATCAGCCAAACCAAATTGTCGAACTTCATCAAGGGTTAATTTTTCATAATCCCTTTATCGCACGATATATTCATCCTGACAACGAATCCAGATATCTTCCAATTGGGGTACGTGGGCACTAGACCAACCTGTTTCCCCAAAATCACCCCAATAATCAAATTTTTTCTGCGGATAAAAGGTCTGAGGGTTACCTCAGCCATTTCTACATCAACATTTTTTGCCTTGTGAATATTTGGGCAAGAATACCTGCCAATCGAAATAGGGAAATGCATTCCTGCTTTATGATGCTTATTTTGGATTTTATGATAATCCAACAACTGCCGAACTAATTCCAATAGAATACATTTTTCAGTAGGGCACCTTGGTAATTTTCTTGGGGCACCTATGAAACCCAGAAACCAAATGTAGGTGAATATAGGAAACTCAAAGTAGATTTCTCCCCATTCTCAAACTTCTTGGAAATCCTCATCGAAAATCCTTCGATTGTATAGTTTTTTGACAAAACAATAGAGGACGACAGTGAAGAAAACCTCATTGACTCTACAGAAATGCCTGCTTCCCTCATCCAGAGTGAGTTGGGGGTAAAATTCATATATTTGGGAACTGTTTTGAAAACCCCTGGTATTCAAACCAGTAAAATCTCCCATAGCAGCAGCCCCATATACTAGGAAAGATGTCATGTAGAAAGTAATTGTATCTAACACTCTACGTAATTGATAGAAAATGGAGCTACTAATATGCTCCCCCCATCAGATAAAATCATTTTTCTTCTTGATAGTTGAAATGTACAAAAACATCCATTCCTAGAATTCCTTTACAGAACAAAGACTTGAAACTCTACTTAACAACACAATAAGATCGTTGAATTCCTGAATAAAATCCGACCGATGCATACTTTTGAGTAATTTGGGGAAATTCTTGGCCAGATAAGATTTCATCATAATTTTTTAGCATACTTCCTCTTTCTTATCCCAATGTTCCACTGCTATTTCTAGTGAAATTATGGCGTAATATTGAACATCGGGAAGTTTAAGGAGATCCTCGAAGAATTCTGGGTCCAAACGGATTACCACCTAATCATCACTATCTCTGACTGACATGGAGTCTTTGTCAAAGTGGGTTGCTGTAGCTAAAACAAATTTTGGGAAATTCATGGATGTGGGAAAATCAGTGGCAAGGGGAAGCTCACTGTCGTAGATGGCCTGCATCCATGGTTTCTCATTTGGAGCCTTTAATCTTTCCCATAAATTGGGAAGATAAATTTGTCCTAGATTAGTGTCCCCAATATTTCCTAAGTCAGAGGACAAGAAGGATTGAGGAGAAACCCCAAGAAATGAGTATTTCATCTTCTCTTTTCCCTTTGAGGTGGAAGTAGACATCAATCCCTGTGTTTCAGAAGCTGAAGTTGTAGAAATTCTTAAAACCTGAAAGAAAATTTCTTAAATTCTGAACTGAAAAAGTTTCGGAAGAAATCACCAAATCTGAAATTTGTGAAAGCTTTCTCCGAAAGATTTTCTCGAACTAAAATCTATGAAACCAAAAGTTCCAAAATGGAGTCTTCGAAACCAAAATTTGTGAAGGAAATCTCCAAAACCAAAAGTTTCGAACAATTTTCCCAAAATAAAATTTCCAAAAAGAATTTTTCCAAAAGAGTTTCCCTGAAGTCAAAAGTTCTGAAAACCTGAAAGCAAAAACCTCTGAAATTCCAAACCAAAAAAGTTTTCCCGAAAAGAGATTTTTGGAAGAAAGTCCCTGAAGGAAAATTCCCAAACAAGTTTCCCACTTAATAAATTTTCTGAAGGAATTCTCTGAAAAATTCTCTCCGAATAAGTCTTTCCAAACAAGTTTCTCCAAACAAGGAAAGGGACTTTGCCGAATAATGTTAACTCGTAAACTCTAAAACATGAGAAACAAAAAGAAGTATGGGAGGCCTAAGAGGATCCTTTGAACAAATCCGAATACCTAAAGAAAACTCAAAATACAAAACATGGTGAACCAAGGGAGTGACATCAAAAAATCACAGAGGGAAACTAAAGGGAAAACCAAAATGAGAAGGAAATAGAGGAAAAATACCTAAAACCAAAATAAAATAAAATAAAAACCATACCTTGAAAAGGACGTTGTAAATTACATGAATGGAATGTCAAAACAAATGTGTAAGGTAACAATGACAAGTAAAAATTGATTTTAAATACAAAACCTGATATTAAAGGTAGAAATCTGATCCGTACGGAAGTAGGTGAAAAATTAACTGCACGTAGAATATCCAAATGTTTGAAACCCGAAAGCCCAAAATTTGGAATTTCGGGATTTTAGACTTCAGAGATTGGGAGGAAAAAAGATGAATTGGTGATGGAAAATTTCGAAACCCAAAAACTTGAAAGTCTGAAAATTTGGGCTTTCGGACATTCAGACTTCGGAAATTTTCAAGTAAAAATCCTAAAAACGACTTGGAGAACTCCGAAAACCCAAAATTTTGGGTTTTCAGACATTCAAACTTCGGAATTCCAAGAGGGATTTTTTAAAAAGAGGCCAAAAGTCCCAAAACCTGAAATCTTGAAAGTCTAAAAATTTGGACTTTTGGGGTTTCAGACTTCAGAAATTTTTAAGAGCAGTTCCGAATCTGAGCTAAAAAACTCTAAAAGAGGAAAAATATCCGAAGTCTGAAAATTGAAAATTTCAGATTTCATCCTTAGAAATATTTCACTGTGCAAGGATTTTCTAAAAATTTGTCTGACACATAACTTTCCTTCCACATAGGTTAAATGTTGAACACACCATAGTATGCCAATATTTTTAGTTAGTTCTAAAGGAGAGCTATCATCCTCTTACAAATGTGTCATTTTCAGAGTGGTAAAAAACCTGTATCAACTAAAAGCAGATTGTGCTCCTTCTTGGGATGGATAATTGTCTTTGCAATACCACGTAATCTGTGTAAATCAAAAATTACAAGTGTTGCAAAGATATTATTTAATTTTGCAATCGATCCTTGTAAGTTCTTATCTTCACCACAACTAACTTTCATACACATAGAGCAACAAATTGAAATTTCAGGTGAACATAAAAGGACATTCCCCATAGAGGATATCCATTGTTAGTTGTTGGATACGAGATTAGAACATGCCCATTTTAATCAACATCTATAGTTGAAGATACATTTTGTTCAATAGAGGAATTCGTAGCTATAATAAATGACAATCATGGAAATTTCAGCATGGTCATAATTACAAACAAAATATAGGTACCTGATACCTACCACCATGGGTTGTGGGTATAATTGCATCTCTAACATGGGAAAACCCCAAGCATCAACATATACTTACAAGTTGTAACAGTCCCAACTACTTCCATCAACAAATAAAGAATATAAAGAAACATAGCAATTTCAGACATGGGAAAATATATAAAATAATTTTTGAAAAAATATTCCTTGGTGATTCTAGAAAAATCCACCATATGTTTCCCATGTTGTAGGAGTACCGAATGGATATTTCTACTAGATACTACTACCTAACTGATTTTTGTAGGATGTCCCCATACATGTAGTAGATATGACTGCAAACAAGTAGAGTATTTCACACTCCATTCGTTCCTCTAATATCATGTTTCTCAAGAAAGCATCAAAATATATTGAAAATAAAAATGGGCTACATCTTTTAGCATCATAGATTCTACATATTTTGTGCACATGACACAACCATAAATAAATTTTGGTTAAAGCGTCTAGAGGCAATAAAAGAATAGAATATAATAACAATAGGAGCAGATATAAATGTATAATTGACTTCTAAGATATCCATTATTAACAGGAGCTTTAGTTGTAATGTAAAACTGTCGCATTCTACAGAATGAGTCAATATTTTCTAAACCCATGTTTAATATGGATAACAGTGCTTTCTATGATCATTAAATGTGATGTAATGAATTCTAGTGGAGCACATATGTGGTCATATCATTTGTAATTTTAATAAATAAAGTGTTAGAAAAAGAAGTTAATTTCATTCCTATCTATTTTAGTAAAATAATAGTTTTCTCTCACACATGCATTAAGATTTTTAGTTATTTTTTTAATTTAGATCAGTTTTTTTTTATTCTTAATTTAAGGAAAAGTAAATAAATTTTCATGTTTTTTTGTATGCATACTCTATTTTAGTGACATCGGTCTATTTTTAGGGATAATCTATTTTATGTAAAATCCCTCTATATATGTGAGGCAATTGTAATCCTTGTCAGGAAGAAGAAAAGTTAGAAGGATGAGAGGAATAGATACATATAGCTGTGCTGGAATATTTTTGTACTTAATGTATGTTTATTGCAATATTTTTTATTTATATGTTTGTTGTTCTATTTGTGTATATTCTACAAATTGGTATTAGAGAAGATTTTTTTAATTTGGCAGCCATCAATGGATTCTACATTTGGATAATATTTATCAATTCCATAGACTCCTTAGTTAACAGGAAAGAATTATGAGTATTGGTCTTTAACACTAAAGGATTTGTTCATATCCTAGGATGATTGGGAAATCACTAAAAATAGATACACAAATCCAGCAACATACAATGCACTCTCACAGGAAGAGAAGGATCTCTTTAATGAAAAAAGAAAGAAATATGGAAAATATATCTTCTACATATATCAAGCTATTCATGAAAGTATTATTCCTAGAGTGGCAGCAGCCAATCAAGTAAAATAAGCATGGGACACTCTCTAGGTTGCATTTCAAGGTAAGGAGAAAGTTAAAACTACCAAACTACAATTACTTAGAAGATATTTTGAGAATATGTTTATGAAAGGATTAGAATTTGTAGATTTGTTCTTTACTTATGTAGTTGGACTAGTAAATCAGATTAAATCTCATCAATAAACATTGGATGATCGAATAATTATTGAAAAATATTCGTAGGAGTCCACCTTCAAAATTTGATCCTTTCTTTGTAGCTATAGAATAAACTAACTATTTGAGTCAAATTTTAATTGATGAGTTATATGCATCATTAATAAATCATGAGAAAAGGTTGAATAGATCACATACAGCTTTAGAACTCTAATTTTCATCTCAGACTTCAGTAATTTATGGAATAGGTAGAGGAAGGTTCATCCCTAGAGGAAGAGGAACAAGTTCATCTAGAGGACGCAAAATTAGTCCAACAAATAAAAAATGGAAGAGGATAGAGTCAAAATCATATTCACAATCACTCTTTTGGTCATAGACAAGATAGGTCTCATGTGTAGTGACACTATAGTAAAAAATATGAGAATTATACTTAGGAATGCAAGAAAAAGTAGTATGATCATAATAGGAAGAATAAAAATCAAATTGGGAGTTCTACACCAAGCTCCATGTTTATTGCATGGACAAGGATTGTTGAAGCAATAACTTGTATATCCCCTATTGAATGTAATATTTGTCAAGAGAACCCCCATGATATCTGGTATTTGGATTTTTGTTACAGGAATCATATGTCAAGAAATTTGGATTTATTTTACAGTTTGGATGAGTCATTGAATATCGATGTTGCTCTTGGAAACATAATAGAGCAACTGTAATCGGAAAAGGAACAGTCAACATTCTAAGCAAAAAGGGGGAGAAGAATAGTATTCATGATGTTTATTATGTTATAGGTTTGAAACATAATTTGATGAGAATTTTTCAATTAGTACAGAAAATATATAGAGTTTACATTGATGAAAACAAATGTGTGATCATGGATAAAGCTCCAAGTACTCAACTCATTACTAAAGTGAAAATGATAAGCCAGAATGTTTCCCTTAAGATTAGAACTAGGTATAAAAATAAAATCATATCAAGCTATGTGTGAACCAAATAATACTTATCCTGAAATTTCCCTCAAGGTAAAAAATTTGTATCCCAGCTTCAGAAAGATACAACACAACTCTATAAATATAGAGCACGGTTCCAGAAAGATATAACACAACTCTTGAAACATATAAAACAACTCCATAAATATAACTCAAAACTCCAAAAAGATACAACACAACCCCGAAAACATACAACATAGCTCTGGAAATATAGAGCACAACTTCGAACAGATAGAGAAATGATCTAGAAACATACAAAAAAAGGCCAAAAACATACAATTCAATTTTGGAATATCCAACAATAGTGCTAAAGAAACTCAATAATATTTTTAAGCGGTTATAAAATATTAATCATGGCTCTAACATCTCATATTTGGGCATATAAACTTCAGAGGAATGAATTTATCACATAATAAAAACATGGTGAAATTTTTACCTTTAATTCAAAAAATAGAAAGGATTTGTGAAGGATGTATTTTAGGAAAGTAACAAGGAGATACTTTTCCAGTTGGTAAATATATAAGAGAACAAGAACCACTTGAAATTCTTCATTCATATTTATGTGTACAATTGTAAACACCTTCGATAGGAGGTTGTTCATATTTTTGACATTCATAGAAGACTATACCAAGAAACAAATCATATGCATTTGATATATTTCAGCAGTTCAGGGATCAAGTGGAGAAGGAAAGTGGATACTACATCAAATTTCAAAGGATATATAGAGAAAGTGAGTATATATCCAATGCATTTATAAATTGTTGCAAGAAACATGGTATCCACAAGAAATTTAGTGCCAAGTATACACCTTAGCAAAACAATGTGGTAAAGAGTAAGAATAGAACCATAATGGAAATGGCCAAAAGTATGATGAAGAGAAAACATCTTCCAAATGAATATTAGGAAAAATCATTATCAACCATTGTTTACATCTTAAACAAATCTCCAACGAATTTTTTTTGAAACATGGTTCCTCAATAGGCATGGAATTGTTAGTGTAGGATATTCATTTTCCTTATATTTTTATTTACCTGGAGCTTTACTAAACTCATCTGATATGCTTTCTTAGGTGTACCAGTTGTGTTGATTTAGCTTACCAATTGTGTTCAGTTAGCTTACTAGTTTTTTGGATTCAACTCTACTTCCAGTATCAGTTCGTGAGATTTATTCATTGTAGACACCTAAAATCTGCTTACACAGTGTAATTGATAAAATTGTACTAACTATCCTCTTTCCTATCATTTCCATTATAAATAGTGATTTCCTGCAAATTAACTTGTTTTTCCTTCTATTTATGTCAAATAATGACACTTCATTAATTAACTAGCCTTTATCACATTATGGATGCCAATTAATGACACTTCGTTAGTTATAATCTTCTTCCAATTGATTAATTAACTATTATGAGTTAATTAAGCCTGTTTAAAAATGTATTTAATCAATAAACCCTTTTATTACCTAAATCCCTCTTTCAAATTCTTTAAATCATATCAAATTCCTCCTAAATCACCTACAAATAGCCTAAAAAGTTTATTCTAGCCTATTAATTAATCCTATTTGATTAATTAAATCATCTCCAACTCCCATGAGTTGTTAATCACTTCTTTATTCCTCTAATCAAGCTTAACAAGTAAAAATCTACTTTATCCTTTATCCCACATGCACTAGTTTGCAAGCTTCTCCCAAATTGGAAACCCTTATAAAGGACCCTCCTACTTCTTTCACACCTACACCAAACTTTTGCTTGTATTTCATATAATACATATGATCAATATGCCTTCTCCATTATTTGGAATAGCTAATTCATCTTTTGCATCCATTCTACCATTTTTGAGTAAAAATGAAGATCCAAGCTTGGCCTTATAGCAATTTCTTAGTGAGATCCTTCTCTCTCTTTTGTAATCAAACACACAAATTTGATTACTCATGATCTAAAGAGGCTCATGTTGTAGAGTAATCATACATTTTAGAAGGAATGGTTAGCAATTAGATGATTACTTCATTTTCTTACATTTATTAGCCAGTTTCCATTAATCTTTAATCATGATGTACTTAGTAAATTAACTTTGTTTAGAGGCTACTTGGTGTTAGTTTCTTTTGATATAGCCTAGTTAATTTAGTATGTTCACATTTGACATGCCCGTTGGGACTTACTCCATAGTCCTTTTGCATTAGTTTCAATATTTTGTAGATTAATTTCAATTTTTGGTTTACTAACCCTCTTTTAGCAATTATAGATAAATATGGAGTTTCTTAACTAGTTTGGTTTAGGTTTCTTATTTTTAGAGCTCTTTGTAGGAATGAAGGAGGTGAGGTGCTACCAAATATGGATCAAATTGGCAAAGTGTTGAGCTTTTTGACATGTTTTCTTGTTAAATCTTGTGTTTTGATGATACACATGTGCCTCATGCTAGTGTGAAGTACCCTTGTGTTACTGTTATTAATCTTACATCAGCTTTTAGAGGCTTGTGTTACCATTTTTAGGCTTTCACTATCGTTTTTAGCCTTGCGCTAGCTTCTCTCTTCCTATTTTACCATTGACTTGTTTTTTTTTCACTGCTCTATGTTGAATTTTTGTTCTCTAACTCAAGATTTTGCTACCGTTACTAGTCTTACGTTAGTGTCTCTCTTCTTGCGCTAGTGTAACACTATCTTCGTTTCTTGTCTCAGGCCTACGTTTTTTCTAGTACCCTTTTTTTTTTAGTATGCTTATACTAATGTGCATAGGCTCTCTCTACTGTTCATAGGCTTGCACTACTATTGTTAGGCTTGTGTTAACATGTTGTGTCAATTTTTTTCTCGAATTTCAAGGTATTTAGATTCTAATTTTTGGTTTTTATGTTATTTTTACTAGTTTTCCTAACTCTTTTTTTACAAGTTTTAACATTTATAAAAAAATTTCTAACATGTTGATAAGATTTAATAAATATCATGTTTCCATGTTTTTCTTAAGTTAGACTAAATTTTGTGTATGCTCTTCTCTTACACCTTAGGGTGATCTTGAGAATAAAAAACAACTTTAGTTTTCATTTTTCTAACATTTGGTTGATTGGAAACTTAATATTTCACTTTTTCTTAAGGGAATGAACAATTTATCAATAATTTGTATGGTTCATTGATTGGAAGTTTTCCTTTTTTGTATAGTTGGATTACTTGTTGTGTATGCTCTTCTCTTTCCTCCTTAGACAATCTTGAGAATCAAAAGAAACACCTAATCCTCTTTCAAATATTGTGATTTGCTTGGAAAATTACTAATGTTTGAGTGTAGGACCATATAGTTTCTTATCAAAGAAAAGGGATCTAAAAAATCACTAATACACATGTGGTGTAGGTTGTTAATGGTATACTAAACCTCATTAAGATCAAAGATTAAAAAATACACCACTTTATGCAATAAACTGTATTTGCAGGTTCAGATAAGAGCTACAACTTTTTCACTTTTAACTGTGGGGAGTATCTTGGCATAAACCATAAAACTCATTGTGAGGATTACCATAGGAACCCCAAAGTAGTCCACACCTTGAGAGAACTGGTGGATGACACAGGAAGTGCCCCGCTACCCACTTGACTAGTACACCTTTGTAAGATTAGGGTCAAAATTGTCTTCATTGTATCAAAGGGGGTAAAGTAAATCTGGGATACTCCTTGAATATTCCTAATATAATTTTCTTGGAAAACCACGCTCGTAGAGACAGTTTGTGACAGATTAGGGAGTGCACTCTTTAGGAGGCTATTTGGTATTGTGGTCAACTTGACTTTATCCATCATCTTCTATTGAGCTATCACAAAGTAAGAACTTATTTTGGAGTCAAAACCTTGTTATTCGAACAAGGGGAGAGTCCGTTGAAGTTTGAAACACATGTTATTCATCACCAAACATACAAGGAATTACTTTTCTTATTTTCTACCTTTTCCTAAGACAAGGCAAAACTCTATCAAAGTTAGGCTAAGTATTATTCATCACTACTTGGTCTACTCCTTTATTTCCTTGTTGCCCATTTGGGACAAAATAAAGAATACATACATGGATACCAATAGAAATAATTGTTTCCACCAATTTTGTATTCTACTCACATGAGTAGGTTGCAATGTTGGAAAGTGAGTGTTGAAAGTGTGAATGTTATGTATTCATGTTCTAATAGGCCCTTTGTCTCACACCCATAGTAAGACTCGTCATCATTGTAGCTAGGTTTTATTATCATTGACTTCCTTTGAGTTGTTACATTGCTCACATTATATCAATACAGTTGTGATACTTACATCTTGTTTCCTTTGTGAAACTTGATCTAAGTCTCTAAATTGTATTGTTCCTCTGCTTGCATAAATAACAACTTCTTGATATACTTAGACTTAGTTTTGATCCCAACATTTCCTTTAGTTTTGGTAAGTTCCATCCTTACATTTCACTCATTTTGGTAACATAATTTTGATACGAAAATATTTCCTTGTCTACAAATCTTGATTAACGTTACCAAATAGTGTTGTTGTGCTGCTCACATTTTTAACCTCTATTTTCAAAAACTTGGACTTTATTTGTATCTAAACTTGTTTTAGTATACCTTGTTTGGAGATCACGTCAACACATTATTAGTATTTAGGTCTTTTTTATTCTAAAAACTTGACCTAAGTGTTGATATTGTGATGCCATTATTTGCACTAAACCTATCTTTGAAAACGTAGAGAACAATTATTCTTGTGATTGCAAAAATACTTCTTTCTCTACGATACCTTATTATTCAATCATTCTTTATTCTTTGATGTCCTTGGCTCATATTACCTTGACCCTTTGGATTCATTTCCATTCATTATTTTACATTCTTTGTGACGATTTGATGTCGTTATGCTGCTTGGTTTTTCCTAGGGTCTGTTTTATATCAAAATTAGTGAAACCTTTCCTATCATGCCTCCTATCACAAGGATGGGGCATAAAAAATTAGGATCAAATCCCTTTATAAATGAAAAGATAAACCCAATTTTTGAATACAATAACATGGTTTAACATAGTGGTGATGAGGGGAATTCTTCTTAGAATACCTTTGAATTTGTTCCTACCCAAATAGAATACTTCTTGTTTCAAAATAGGCATGATGTTCTTATACATTTTGTAGAGTTAGGGGCCAAGTTTCCACCTACATTTGATCCCTCTCTCATTTCCAACATGGTTCATGGAGAGGAATAAGTAGAGAATCCTCTACTTAACATTGATGACATCCTAAACCCAATCCATGCTACTACTTCTGGGAAACATAATGATGAAGAAGTGCCTTCTCAAAATGATGCAGGATATCGCATCCCTATTGTCAAAATTAATTGTGAGGATCATGAATAACATGATAATCATTAAAAACCTCATCCTCGTGTGAATCACAAAGATATACTAACTCAAGAGATTACCTTAGAATAATAAATACAAGCTCTTACTCACCAATTGGCAAGCTTTTCTTCACATGTTAATAAGGAACTAATGAAGACTCCTATTCTAGAAAAACCTAGAGCTTTGTATCACGAGTTCTATAACGAAACTCCCTATCAAGAAAAATGTAAAGAGTCAAATGAGGAGTTATACATAGATAATAAAGGTGGTGAAACAACTAGACTTAACCACTTATATAGGCCAACACCACCTACACAGGCAAAAATATTCAATCAAGAGTGGTTTTCCATGGATAATGTCCTTACTACTTTATAAGAAGGCAATGTAGGCATAATAAGAAATATCATTTTGATGAGCTATGCATGTATCCCTACGACTGGGCTATGTTATAATTACCTTTCCCTCACCACTTTGATTTTCCCAAGTTTGAAAAATACAAGGTAAAATGTGATCCAAGAGACCACATTAAATACTTCTACATGGCATGTCAAGAGGTCTCTTTGAGTGATAATTATCTCATTCACCTTTTCCCATGGATTATAGGGGTCAATCACTTGAATGGTTTTTACATATACCTAAAGAGTCCATTTCTATATGGCTAGAAATAGTAGAACACTTTTTGCATCACTTCTCCTTTAACATGGAAAATAATGTTACCATGATAGATTTTTGCAATGTGAAACAACGAAACAATGAAAGTTTCTCTAGTTTCTTAGAAATTTTGTGAATGCTTGTTAGTCGCTTCCCTTGCTTCATACTGGAGAAACAACTAGTCAGAATATTTGTACCTAACTTACACCCCAAGATTGCTTTCCACTTACAGATGCATTGTGCAAACACATTTGAAGAGGTCATAGAAAAAGTTAGTCAAATTGAAAAAGAATTATTAGAAAAAGGGACTTTAAAACCATTCTCTCGTGATAATAACGATTCAAATCCTAATGACAAACCATAAGAAGGGAATAATGAACTAAATTTTTTCCTACCTTTTTTTATGGTTCAACCCTTAGGTGGTTTGAATCACTAGGTGATAATGTCAAAAAATCATGGGATTTATTAACTGAAAGTTTTCTTGAATAATTTGGTGCACAACAGAAGTATACAGATCTTATGATCGGGATCACAAAGTTATCCTAATGAGACAAGAAGAATATCAGAGACTATCATGATCATATTTTGGAATTAAGAAGGAAGCTTGATGCCCATATCTGGAAGGAAGGATTGGCATATGGGTTAATGAAGTGCGTGGATAATCTCCTCTACAAGCATTTCATTATTGGGATGAAGCTAGAGATCAAACAATGAGTGAAGTATGACCACCCAACGACCCTCGAACAAGAAAGGGAAATTTCTAGAAGGTAAGAAGAAAGCATGGAAGATGAGCCCAAGGAAATTGTTATTAATGTGGAGCCTACACTAAAACCTTTGGTCCAGACACACCAACTATTCTCACTGAGCACAAATATTTATTCTAGTAAATCCACTTAGTATGAGGATATCCTTATGAAAATGGGTCACGTAACTATTAATATTCTTCAAGGAAAGGAATTTAGTTCCCAAAATTCCCAAGGAGATAGATTTCCAAAAAATAAATATATCTGAAGTTGTATGTTATGGTTATCATAAAAAAGTTCATTATAATTTTAGTTGTCTAGATAGGGCCTCTACATATGGTACAATAGATAATGATAAACGGAAAGCACTTATGAATTCATTTGATGTAGTAGATAGGAGCATAAATAATGTAGTAGATGTGTTTGTGACAAAAATAAATAAAGAGAAAGATAACCAAGATGGAAATGATCCTAAAAATATGAATGGAGAGACTAGTAAGAAACATAGGAGAAGAAATTTGGGTGTGTAGGATTTTATGATTTCACTAGGGAAAGGATCATAATCCATCTAAGAAGATATCTCAAAGTTCCCTGAAAATATTACATATGGATAACTTCTTGTTATTTCTTCTAAGAAGAGATGGGAGCTGCGAAGTTGATTCAATTCTCAACAAAGGAAGGATATTAAGGTCCATGTTTTCGAAGCATAGGTGGATCCCTATGCTCCACAATCTAAGGTATTTGTTAGTGTAAAATCACAGCACCCCCAAATGAGTTCTATAGATCTTCTTTTCTAAGGTAGAGTCATTTGGTGTGATCCGCATGACATTGAACATTCTCGAAGCTGTGGGACCTTGCAAATGGAAAAAATCTCTAGATTAAAGGTTGGTTCCTAGTCCTCTATTTAGGTGCATACATGAGAACTTGCAGAGGATCTATCTCTATACCTAATCTAAAATTTACCAAAAATACAAGGATAAAAAGGGATATAAGAAATAAGAAATGACTAAACTACAAGGTGATGTACTGAAGGAATGATGAACAATAGTTTTGCTGACAGACACAAACCAAAAAAATACATAGAAAAGATAACCGGATTTATATTGAAAAACTAGATGCGAGCAAAAGAGAAAGAAAAGATCTAGAATCGATCACAAACATGTTTTATTGCTCTACAGATTGATCCAATGCATTACAAAATAGCTAGGAGGCAAGAACAGACTGTAATTTTCATAGAAGGCCTGAACTCCATGAATTCCTTTGCTAGAAGGAAAAGGGATCTTGTAAAACAAAATAATGTCCGACCCTTTACAACAAGTCCCGAGCCTATATTTATAGATTCAATACAGAACGGGAGAAAAATAAATAAGCAGTGAAACAACTCAAAGCTCAACCACCACTATTTAATGTCTCCCATAAAATATATTCCAAATCTATCTTGACTAGATCAAATCCTTATTTAGCACCTTAAAGGAGGAGGAAGCGATGGAGCAAATCGAATCTGATCTGGTTGTTGAGGCAAGAAGATCCTACATTAAATTCCTGAAGATGTTTGTCCATTTCTCACCCACTAGGGCTTGAAAAAATGATTTTTTAATCTTTCCATGGCATAGAGGATGTCGAGACACTTCCAACAGTGTAATATTTACAATATTTTGAGCCCTGAGTCTAAAGATATGCCCCTTCAAAGTTTGTATTAGGTCCGTAAAAATGGGTGGGAAAAAGTTTGAAAAATGGATCTCATTTTTAATGCAGGGCACGTGGCAGCCAAATTAGGGAAAAATTGGGTTTATGGGTCCATGATTTATCTTTTTCCCCCTTTTCTACAAGAAAAAATACAAAACACAGAAAACTTGAGGCTCCCTTTAGACATGTGGCACCCTTTGGTTGGTCGGGGAGATGCGCTTCAATTTTTATCTGTATCTTTTGAAAAAATTAAAATTCTCACCTTTTCCTCTAACTCCCCACTTTGACACTGACTAGGGCTCAAATGTTGACTTTTTATTTTCGGTGAAGTTGTGGCCCATTTTACAACTTTTACATCTTTGGAATAATAAGGGGAAAAAACCAAATTTCCCCCCGATGGACCGCTTTAGTGTTGTTAGTTTAGGCTTTCCATGTGGCGCTTCCTCTACTGCCTGCCTAATTTCTATATTTTGGTTAAGACCTTTACTTGGTGGGGTCATATTTCTTGACCTAGGACATGTGGTAGTATGGCGCTCATTTGGAAACCCTATCTCAATTTGATCCTTGAATTAGTGTCATTCGAACACTTGGAGCTCTCCGCCGGTCTACCCCATGCATTGACTATTCAACCAACTCTACCCCTTTTTTAGACTGGACACGTGGAGGCACCACGCTCACTTAAAATCCTGATTCAAAATTTTCCTTTCCAAGAGCATCTAGTTGACACTTAGCAAAGCCCGTAGGTCTGTGGAATTTTCAACGGTCCCCTTTATCTTTTTAGAATCTGGGCCATGTGGAGAGCTCGCGCTCATTTGGGTCTCCACTTTCAACCTAACTCTTGGAGATGCGCCAAGATGACACTTGGCGACCTCTACTTGCACTTTATACTTAGCCAATTTTGGACTCTTTCGTTAACAGTTTTGAGCCCGAAAAACTTCAAAAATTCACCATTTTTTCCCCTTCTTGCTCATGGTTCCTCTGTGGCATTACCACTTCTTTTCTGACCCTTCTATTCCATTTTTGAGTCTACCTGCAACCTATTTACAATATCTGAATGAGTTTTCTCAGGTTCTTTCTATGCGGGGTCAGGGCTGATCCAATATTTTCCCAGTGGGAAAAATATGGATAACAATATTATGTAATAGAATTTCCATTTATGATGTCTTGGTATATGGAGGTGTTGCAGTTAATGTAATGACCGAGTGTGTAATGAATATTTTGGGTTTAAAAATTGATCGCCCCTTGACACTTATGTTAAGGTCATTAAATAAGGGAAAAACTAAACCAGAAGGTGTTGCTTCAGATCTATCAATATCTTTCATAGGTGTTGTATGTGTGGTAGACTTCCAGGTAATGAATAATGGTATTGTTGCATACCCAATGTTGTTGGGAAGGTCATGGATAAGGAGATTTCATGTAAGAAAATATTGGAATGGAGGCTTCATGACACTTGGACATGACAGAGAGAGGGTGAAGAAAAATGTGATCCCTCGACATCAAATGGCAGGACCTGTCGATTCAAGTGATTAAACTGATTATTATACATCTTATGATTACTCTAGTACTAATGAAGTGGATACAGAAGATGAAAAAAGTGAGGTAAATGTGTCACTGATAGATATCCTTCTAGTCACGCCGACTCATGGAGAAATGAAATTATCTAAGGAAGAAATTGAAAATCGAATCCAATAAATAAAAAATTGGTGATGCTATGATAGAAAGTGAGAAGGAATCCTACCTCCAACTCTTTTGAAGGTACATGTACTGATGCATCCTAGAATTCTCAGATAACACCTAATCGCGCTGGCACATCACTCAACATAGGCTAAGCACTCACTTGAAGCACACCAAGGTACCATGTCCCTCTTTAGGGTTGTTGTAGCAGGATGGTAGCATGGTGAAGCAATAAGGACATATAGTTAGAAACTAATCCATCATTACACAATTATACTGAACCAGATCTCTAAAGGCATGCATTTAAGTATAAATCATCAAGAAATCAATAACATGCAATGATAACACGTATAAGACACTTTGGTTCCACCAATATTCTTCATATATTAAACATGACAACAATATAGAGGCTTGATACAATAATAGTCATGCACGCATGGATCTGTTACAATTATCCAGTCTCATGCACTCATGAATCTCTAACCCTTCAACATGGTATATCAACTAGGTGATTCATCTAATATATATATATATATATAGGGTGGGAAACTTGCCCTTCACCACTAACTATGCCAAAAATAGGTCACACGCTAATAATAGCCACGTGCCATTTACAATTATAGTCATACATTCAAGTATGCTATCTATAGATCACTTATAGTTAACTAGAGTGATGAATATATTCTTAGATTACTTCCATGCAAGAGTGCTTCGATATGATCCTCGAAATATAGAAAAATTGTGGTGCGCAAGTCTCGGCATCACTTTGTGTGTTCCACATGCCAGCCTCTGAAAATAGACTTGATCTACAAAATTGGCTAAGTCCTGAAAGTCAGACTCTGCACCTCTGTGTGCGATGCCTTCCTATTCCTTTGCACCTTCGATCCCATCCTATTTTTCCACGTGGACTCTGTGTGTGAGTTTTTCTAAGTGTTTTATATGATCAACATTACCCCACACTAATCCCATTATCACTCCAATAATGGTGTTGTCCACAACTAAGTAAATAATAGTTGAAATATAGAATGTTGAATGAATCTTACACAAAGAATAGAAAATAATTAAAGAATCAAAGAATTATTCAGGATTCAAGCTCCTTTGTTTCTTTCTGAAGTATCATCTCTAGCTACTCCTCCTTTATGTCTGCTTCTATGTTCTCCAACTCTGTTAATGCCTTTTCTTCTTTCTCTGGAACATCCACAATGATAGATTCTAGCTCATCCTGAGTTAGTTTTCCTTGCTCATTTTGTATTACAAGCATTATGCTTGACTAGATGTATGCATCCCTTCCAGCACATCCATCTTCTAAGAAATGATTTTTCCAAGTTCATCTAACCTCTCTGTGGTGCCTGTGCCATGGCCAATGCCTCACACTTCTGCTTTACCATAGTTAGTCATTCAGTGTGGCCTAGTGTGTCATCCTTCACAGCCTTTTGCACCTCATTGTCTTCTACTAGTGTTTTTACCCTTATTAGTGCATCTGGAGCTATGCATATCATTAAGGCATGATCGGATTTCTTCATCTCCTCTCGGAGTGCCTATAGTAGGCCCTTATATGTAGCAATATTCCTTGCTACTTTAGCCTATGCTTTTTTTTCTTCATCTTCTGGGTCATTAGGCTACTCTGGTATACGCACCTTTTCATCCTCCAATACTATTTTTATCATTGTTCTTACGTAGTGCATCGCAGAAGGAAATTCTTTTGGTACCTTTGATTCCAAATGTGGGCGTACCTTTATTATATCATCTCCAATTTCCTCCACCATACTAACAAAAGCCTCATATTTCATTTTTCTCATATCCCTCTCCTACACTAAATGTGTTATTTCCGCATTCTTTGATTTTAGCTCCTTTTTTTGTGATTTAATTGTAGCAGACTTGTCAATGTTTCTTCTAGCTACCTCAACAAATACTTTCACCAAGGCATTGCTTACCTGCTCATCTGTCATAACAGTTGGTTTAATTATCATGTGCTAGACTTTTGTTACCTTCTTCAAGCGTCTAGAAACACGTGATTCTTCACAGACATCAAAATCTGGTTCATCCATATGCGTATGCATCGACCGTGAAATTTGCTTTCCTGTTCGTAATGTCACCTTGTTCTCATCCATAAGCTCCCATCAGAATAAATATTTTTACGTGATGGTGTTCTGGAACTGAGTGCAAACAATCATCTCCTGGTCCTCTGTATACTCCATTGTTTGTTCCCTTACGTCCTCACTTATCCAATGGGACCTTAGCTCTTTTGCAATGGCATCAAGGTTAGGAATATTGGTTATATCCTCATCCTTGCCTTATGTACCTTCTGAATTCTCCCTTTCTTCCTCTCTGATCATTTTTTCCTCCTTGGTTTGAGGCTCCTCTTCTGCCCTATGATGGATTAGAGATGGAAGCGCTTTCTCCTCAGACTCTTCCGCTTCTTCATCTAGCTTGAGCTTTCTTCTTCTCCTCATGTTCCTTTACCAGTGAGAGTCGCGGTGACTTCCTTGTTGTCTGTTGGGCTTCTCCTTGCGACCTTGTGTGCTTGAACACCTTTATGAACCTTTGGTCTCCCTGTGCGACCTCAGTATTTTATTCTCCTTGTGAAGCCGTCATGCGCTCCTCCTCCTACACACCAAACCACCACTATCCTCATGCTCTTCATCCTCTTCCTCATCATCTTGCATGGGTTTAGAAGGCCTTAGTGCTGGGATGTTTTCCATAGTATGCTTCCCCTTTGGTGGTCCTAGGAGTGCAAACTCGTTCTCTACATACTTATCATTTTCCATCTTTAGTTTAAGTTGGAGATATATGATCGCAGCCCCGATATCACCAACAACAAGTGTTTCTGGTTTGATACTCAAAATCTCCAAGATAATACTCTCGTTGTAAGCATTCTTCCCCGGATATCCATACTTCTTTCACAAGGTGTGGTATTAGTAATCCACCTTATCTGCATTAAATAATTACCTCCTTGTATCAGTGAACCTATGAACAGAAGCTTAAAAATACCGCGCTGTGAATGCATACGGTAGTTTACACTAGGGGCTCCACGATCCATCCACCATCGGAAAATGTGCAATACAAAAGTGTTGGTAAACAACAAACTGAGCCTGCTTCCAAAATACCGAGGGAAACTCCTTTGGTATGCACCACTCCTCTTCAAAAGTTGTGTGGAGCCTATTATACCACATCTCCACTCTCTCCTTTACCCCGTCTATCATAGACCCCTTACATAGATACTTGTTGAATCTTTCAGCTGGAGACTGGTTATTCATGGGGTATTCCCATTTATTTTCTTTCAGGCCATCCAATACTCCAATCTCCATGAATAATAAAGAAAGTAAGACAAAACCAAAACTTATCTTACTTTTTGTGTGCGCTTCCTCTACTATTTGTTCTGTAATAAATCCAAAAATGTTGTAAATAACCCCTTCTGACATGCACTTTGCCATATGTAGCCACATTGAGTTTACTTGTGACCAACGATCTTGGTCATTCAATTTTGTAACTAGGTACGCTGCTACTTTTACTACTAGACAATTTTGTAATTTGTCTATGTCCATTCTGCATGGTCCTTTCTAGTATCCCAGTGCTTTGTGTGTTTCCAATATAGCAACCTTGTCAGTTAGGTCATTTTTTATGTCCTCACCCATCGCCTTTAAGCATGTTAATGTGGCAATTAAAATGGGTGTTAGTCTTACCCTTCACCCTACAAAATAGAAGAAGTCCTCATGGACTCGGCTCATCAGCCACCTGTATAATGGTGCATATTTCCCGAAGTATGGGAGCTCATATAATTGGTAAACACCAATCCTTTTCAGTAACTTCTCCCTTGCATCATCATATATTAGCATCCCATCACCAGTTCGCCTGTTTGTTTGGGAGTTAGGTAAATCATCTAACTTTTTCTGATTATCCTTGGTTCAATGGTTGTACTTGCTTATTTTGCTCTTTTGTATGTGGGAATCCCATTCATGGCCCACAATTACTTCTTCAGGGTACTGCATCTCTAAAAAATTACTCTCATGAGTCATCTCTTCCTCCTCTTCCACTACTACCTTCTTCTTTCCTTTTTCTACTACTGCTTCCTTCTTTGGAGCCATTCTTCCCTTTGTGTTGTGTTTCTACACCTTCTTCTGTAACTCTTTAATGGTTTACTTCAAACCCTAACCCGATTCAATCATGCCCTAAATTATAATCATGAAATCACATGCCCTAGCTCTGCTTTGTCAATCTGCTTTGTTCAAACCCTTCTCCTACAGGGATACAAGCTTCTCCAATACAAAAATCTACCTTTCACACCTGGTTTCACCCTCTTCGCACCTTGAATCGCTTACACAACTCTTCACATTTAGCTCTTCATCGAATTATCGTAGTTGCAAGGGTAGAAATGAATTTTCATCCCATCCTTATATAGATTTTCAAATTTTGATGCATTAATTTCTTCTCCACCTACAAAATATTTCTCATTTATTGCTCAATTTTTTCATTTCTGCCCAGTACATTTTCGTGCCACAGCTATAACCTTCTAGCGTGGCTTCCTACCTTCTGGTCATAGAATTCTCTTCAGCATGTTCTCTAGCGTCTAAGTACCTCGTCACTGCACCTTCTCCTAGTAGTTATCATGGCTACCGCTTACCTCGCATTATACTTTTCCTTCATTCATATCCATCCTTGGTTACTTTTGAGAAGCAATCCTTTGTAAATCACCTTTAGCAGCTTACTTCCTCAACATCCGCAGCATTATACATTCCAATCTTCATAGCATTATACCTGGGAGTCACCAACAATCCACCCCATACTAAAATTATGTGCAGTCCTCTGTGCATCAACATGCTTCATATTGTAGTTAGCTTCATGCGTGCAAGCATGCTTATTACACAAAAACAAGAACTAAATTGACAAAGCATAGCGACGATGAAATAAACACATTAAGGAAATTCAGAAAGGGAAACCTAACTTATCTGGCAACACTACCTTATTACAAACACGAGAAAGACTTATTTATAGTAGGGATTCAACCTACTCTTGTTAAAGTAACCGGTCAATCGTGTTCTGTCAATGGATTTTAAATGACAAGCACTTGACTAGAGTATGTGAGTTATAACATATGGCCCCATCCAATACACCTTGAGATTCCTTGGTTGGCATAAAAACTTAGAGTCATATAGAAGTACCATTTTTTCAACCGCCAGTTTCTTATTCCTGATATGCCTATCATGTCATGCTTTCTGGCACGCTTTCTCATGTTTCTAATTTCATCATGTTATGGCTTGGTGCTCATCTAGTTGAACCATGTTCTCAATCCATTCTTCCAAAGATTTCTCATTAGCTAGACCTCTAGCACATGTAATGTGCAAAGAAGGTAACATAAATTCTATAGGAAGAACAGCTTCCGCATCAAACACCAACTGAAAAGGTGTGGCTTTTTTCAATCTCTAATATGTTGTTCGGTAGGCCTAAAGAATAGCACATACTTTGTCATCCCAATCTTTTCGTCCCACATCACAAATATTTGTTAATGTGTGGCTCAAAATATTTTTGAAAGCCTCAGCAGTTCCATTTTCCTGATGGTGATAGGGTGTAGTCTTGTGGTGGGCAACCATAAACTCATCTAATAGAATTCGGATTGTCTCATTTAAAAAATGGGTGCCCCTATCACTAGTTAAACTTAAAGGACAGCCATACCTGGTAAGAACATTTTCCCATAAGAACCTTTCTATTGTAGCTGTTATACAGTCCTTCGTAGGTGTTGCTTCTGCCCATCTCATAAGATAATCTGTACAAGTAATGATATAGCACGATCCAGTCCTACGCGCAGCTGGTGAAATAGGCCCTACTAAGTCTATCACCCATTTCTCAAAGGGTTCTACACTTGTAATTGGTTGTAAAGGCATCTCATCCCTCTGTCCTAGTTGACCTAGACATTGACAATGGTCACATGCCTTATAATACTCCTTACAATCCTTATACAATGTTTCCCACCACAAACCAGTAAATAGGATCTTTCGTGTTGTAGCATCACCTGCATAGTGGCAAACTGCAATACCACCATGAGGTTTCTCCATTATATCCTTTCGTACATGCTCTAATACACAACCGCGTAACACCTCATCTTTGCCTAACTTGTATAAGTCACCACTGATTAACATGAATGGTTCCACGTGTATAGCAAGTTGCTTTTTCTCCAAGGACCTTATGCCTTCTGTTGCCATCCCCATCCTTAGGAAGACAAAAATGTCCTCTAATTACATTGGCATGCATTATAACCTATACAACTATGAATAAGGCATGGTCTCTTCTATTGTTTGTGCTTCTTCACCTAATTGAACTCTAAACAAGTGATCTGGTCCAAAATTACTTTTCCCTGGTTTTACCACAACTGTAAATTCAAACTCTTGAAATAAGAGTATCCATCTACATATGCACCCCTGTAAGATGGGCTTGTTCACCAAATAATTCAATGTCATATGATCTGTATAAAACACAAAAAGTTTGGCCAACAGATATTGTCAAATTTTATGCAAGGCATATATCATGGACAGAGCCTCGCGCTCTATAGTGGTATAATTCTATTCTACAGGGGTCAACTTCCTACTAGTAAAACAAATGGGATGATCAACTATACCTTCTTCAAGTTGAGCTAAGACAATTTGGTCATGCTAGAGGCATCCACGTGAACATAAAAATGTTTATCCCATGAAGGAAAGCGCAAGATAGGTGCAGTAGTAAGTTTCTTCTTCAATATTTCACACGCACACTGCTGTGACTCCACCCAGTAAAATGTACCTTTCCCCTTGAGTAGTTTTTCCAAGGGTGCGGCAACTTTGGCATACCCTTTTATAAACTTCCTGTAATACCCTGTATGACCCAAAATCTACGCACCTCACTCTGACTGGCGAGCACTTTCAATCCTAAAATGACCACAACTTTAGCTGGATAGACCAGCAACCCTTTCTTGCAGATTATGTTTCCTAAAAGTATGCCAAAGGGAGTAGCAAATATGCACTTCTTTATGTTCAATGAGATACTCAACTGTCTACATCTTTCAAACATTAAGCACAAATTGTCACAATGATCCTTAATTAGCCCATAAATAGTCCAATCATCAAGATAGACCTACAAGAAGTTGTGAATAAAATCCTTGAATGCTTGCACCACTATCCTTGAGAATACAGCAGGTGTATTCTTCAATCCAAAGGGCATCACAGTATAGGCAAAGCTTCCCCATTCAGTAGTGAAGGTGGTCTTTTCTTGATCTTCCGGGGCAATCCTAACCTGATGATACCCTGAGAACCCATTTTTAAATGAATATATCTCGTGCCCAGCTACTCCTAATATTTCCTCTATGAATGGCGTAGGGAAAGGATCTGTAACACATGATGCATTCAACTCTCTATAATCAACACAAATTTGAATCCTACCATCCTTTTTTATACTTATCACCATAGGGCTGACCCATTCTGACTCACCCAATGGTCGAATGATCCCATATTTCAAAATCTTGTCAATTTCCTCCTTTACTTTCTCATGCAAATTGGGATTCATTCAATAAGGTCATTTCCTAACAGGGCGCGCACCTTCCTTAAGCTTTATCTTCATTTCTCCAAGTGATTTATGCATGCCTTAAAGTTCATGGTATCCTCTTGGGAATAAGTCCTCATAGTCTTGAAGTAACTCTATGATCTTTGCCACTTTTGACTCTGACCAGTAATCCCCAATTATCACTTCCTTAGGTTCAGCTTCTGTGCCAATATTTACCTTTGTTGTCTTCATAGGTTCATGATATGTGTGCGTATCTACATCCACACTATCTAACACCTCATGTGCTCCATTTTAATGATCAACTTCCAAGTGCTCAAATTCCTCATCATCAATTATGTAAACCAACTTCCCCTTGTCCTCTTCCAGAGAAGCGCACTCAAGTCATATGGTATCATCTACTTCTTCCTCAAAACATGCCCCTGTCTTTGTCTCACCAAATAATTCCTGAATAAGTTCTTCCGCTTTCCCACTATCTCCCATGGTTGACTGCTTGATAAAGCTTAAAGCCTTGTTCACTGGTGGTGTAGATGAGAAGAAGTCAAAATTTTGGATCATCCCTACAATCAAATTCTACCAATTGCCAGTGTCGCAATGTAATTCGGAAAATACATACCAAGCACGCGTGTAACCTTGTAGAGTAGAATAAAACCAATGCACCCAAAGTGAGGGTGGTAATGCTTCTAGTCCTGTTGTCTAGAGTCTCTCACACTACTATATATGATGCTGAATAGGTTGATCACCATGATAAGGGAAAATCTTTGTAGGTGCATTACTTCTTGAAAACCTGGTTACTAAGGTGGTCCCAATCTCTCCCCATTCCAAGAGATTATCCCTGTGAACCACCCACTAGCGCGCTGCTATCCTGTCTAAAGTATATGACAACATATCTCATCTTTTAATCTGGTCAGCCCAGTTTGCCTCCATGGCCTACAAGAATCTAGCTAGATCTTCGGATCCAATATATCAGGGTATTGAGTGACCTATACATTGGACAGAGTGAAAAACCTTTTTGTAAGCAACCGCGTGCTTAACTTTACACCCCACCAGTTCATAAGTACCATGAGCCCAATTATCACAAGCAATATTGGTAGTATCGTTGATTGACTTAGAATCTTCCCAATGAAGGATTCCTTCCTTAGATGGCTCATTGACCTTTGAGTCCCGAATAGCGCATATATAAATGATGTTCAAGTCCTCTTCACTCAAAGGTTCCCCATATGGTATGGATTTCCCATATGTCAATGGTATTATGACCCTTTCCTCCTTGTTCTCAAAGTTGATATACCCCTTGTTAAACCTCAAATCAACATTGTTTGCATAACACCAAGGGCGCCAAGCATAGCTAGGAAGCTATCTACTTCCACAAGTGCTAACACTTTGAAGTCTCCTGTGAACGTGGCCCCTTGTATAGTGATAGATGCATCCTTCAAAACTCATATGGGAGTAGCTTTTGTTCTGTTTGCCATGAATAATACATTAGATGATGGCTGCAATGGAGGTCTCCCCATTTGTACCCATGCATCCAATGTAAGTACATTCACTTTCACACATATGTCAATAAAAATATTACTCAACAACCAACCATCCATAACATAATTCAAAGTGATCTCATTATCATAGTCAATACTATCGGGGGAAATATTTGCATGGAGCATTTTTCTTCCAGTCTTAGTTCCCACACGCGGAGTATTCCCCTTCAACCAATTTCCCAATAAAGGAATAATATTCTCTTGGCGGAACATTCTACATACATCTATGATGTCATCAATATCAGATGGGGCCTTTTCTATATACTTATGCTCCAACTTCTGAGCCTGCTCTTTCAAACACTATATTTCACCTTGAAGGTTTCTAAGGACCTCCATAGTTCCCTGATAGAATTCTTTCTGATGAGTTGGATCTGGGTACCTAGAATGTAAAACCTCCTCCCTAGTGATTGTCAACTTCTGTTGTAATACCTCCTTCACGCATGTCACCTCAGCTCGTGTGGTTATCTTGACTATTACTGCCTTGGGTTCTAGTGTTAACTTGGGCATCCACTGATTCTCTACCACGCACTGGATTCTAACCATCCCTACACCTTTGTTTTCTTGCTTGTGCTACTTACTGAGATGCTCATACAAGTCCGAACACTCTTCATAACTATGCCCCTTTCCACAAAATGAACAGGAAATATTCTGTCAGCATTCGTGCCTATAATGGTCAGGTGAGTCACATGTATAGAAAGTTCCTCAAGGGAATTCACCTCTTCCCTCGACTCAGCCTCATCCTCCATATCCACCTTGATATCCTTGTCCTTTTCCATGACCTCCTTCAAATCTTCTGTCATTCCTATCATAGCGCACTTGATTATAATCCCTATCTTGATGCTCATTCTTTCCTTTAGAACTATCAGCCACACTAGCTTGTCACACCCCAATATCAATGGCATCATGGATCTGGCTAATCAATCTATAATCTTCAGTATCATGGGTCGTGGACCTACAAATTTTACAAAAATAGGATACATTCTTCCTGATTGCGTGTTGTAGTAAGGGGCAGTGACTAGCATCATGATTCAAATGGTAAATCTCATAGTCTAATAATAATGAACGTACAGATCTGTGAGGGAAACTATCCTTGGTGTGGCCTTCCACTTCACAATCTGTACACCAGATTCCTAAGCGCGTCTCATGAGATGAGTTTGCTGATAATTTCTCTAACTATTTTGTCGTAGTTGCTATCTGAGTCTATAAGAATGGACTAACTCCAGTGTCAATACTCCCAACTACCTCAGCACGTAGAGCTACTTCTAATGCTTCACCAGTATAAGTCTTATCCGATAGTGCTCTTCGAAATGGAGTAATCAATCCCCTGAAAAACCATTGTGCATGCTAACGTGCATTTATATCATAGGAGAGTTTGCATAGAAGTGTTTTAAAATGGGCATCATACTCATGTACACTTTTAGTAGTGCCTTGTTGTATATCCTTAAGTGTGCTTATACTCTTGTGCTCAAACTCTGGGATATGGAACTCTTTTAAGAAATCATCTTTCAATGATGTATAATCAATACAAGTTTGATTGGGATCAAACTTCCTATACCAGCTGTGCATGCACACCTATAATGTAGTAGAAAATTAACTTTTCTTGCACTCAGAAGCTGTGATACCTTTCACATGCCACAATATTTCACACATATGAATATGTTTAGCAGCATCCTCAATACCTCTACACTCTGGGAGACGAAGAGACATCTCCATATAAATTTTATGGGGTTGTTGCGGGCCTTGACCACCCGACCCAGAACCTCTTTGGTTTCCCCAACCTCCAAAACCACCAGAACCACCAGAACTATAACTACCCATACCTCCCGATCCTTCTCCTGAAGTTGGAATAGGGCCCATAGATGCACTCCCCTATGTCCCAACAGTGGTACTATACTGGACCCCTACAGTCTGTGAAGTAGTCCCAGTTCCAGAGGTGAATCCCACATTCGTCACACTCATATTCTGTGCAGATGATGATCCTAAAAATGTACCCCCAAAGAATAATGAAGTTATTTATGCTCCCATTGATGTACTTATTGTCTGACTTGTTTTTGCTCTTTCACTTCGTAAATGAAAATGTTGTTTACTTTTTGTACTAGATACTGGAAAACCAAGCACAAGGGCTAGGTCAGTAGGTTGGCTTAGATGCGCGCCCGTGGCCCAAGTCATATCTACTAGCGCGCTTCCATGTGAGGCTGAAGAGGGTTCTCTGTCATGCTTTCCTAGATGTGGGAGTTCCTAATGCTCTAGCTCTTCTTCATCCTCATGAGCCTCAAATCCTTCATGAGCCATCTCTCTCCACAACACCATCCATTCTACAACTTCATGCTTCTTCCATAATTCCCTCTCATGCACCTCATCATACTTCAACCACCTCTCTTCCCTCTGCCATGCTGCCACTAGGTCTGCCATCTTTCACCAATCCTATTCCTTCCCCCGTGTGTGGATATTTTTAACTTGCCATGGGCTTGTCTTCCAAATTCAACGTTACCATCAGTATCTTGAATGTCGACAGAATACCTTGCAAATACATCCCTCTAGGATACCGTAGGAACTGGAACTCAACTACCTCTGGGCACGAATAATTTGGAATTGAATACTCCAGAATATAGTTGTTTAGAACACCACAAAACCAAGTATCTACCACGTGAGTCTAGATCAAGTCAGCATCATATAGTGTTTGAAATTCCTCATGTGTCCAAACAAGTGTGCAATACTTCCAATTTATCTTAGATGCATATTCATTCAACCACTCGTATAATTCTATGGGAAAGATAACAAAGAAGCTTTCATACAAATTGTCATACAAATTCTACTCTACCCAAGTGTGTGCATTAAATCTGGATCCAATGCTAAACCTTCATGCGTATTCTTCCTCCAAATCATGAATCCACTCTTCAACACTCGCCAAAGTTAGTTGGTATGTCTTCATCGCGAACCATCCTGAAAACAACTAAAAAAGAGGTCCCGGCAACGAAACCAATGATGCAGCCTAGAATTCTCAGATAACACCTAGTTGTGCTAGCACATCACTCAACATAGGCTGAGCGCTCACCCGAAGCATGCCAAGGTACCAGGTCCCTCTTTAGGGTTGTTGTAGCAGGATGGTAGCATGGTGAAGCGATAAGGACATATAGTTAGAAACTAATCCATCATTACACAGTTATACTGAACTAGATCTATAAAGGCATGCATTTAAGTATAAATCATCAAGAAATCAATAGCATGCAATGATAACACATATAAGACACTTTGGTTTGGCCAATATTCTTCATATATTAAACATGACAACAATACAGAGGCTTGATACAATAATAGTCATACGTGCATGGATCTGTTACAATTATCCAGTCTCATGCACTCATGAATCTCTAACCCTTCAATACGGTATATCAACTAGGTGATTCATCTAATATATATAGGGTGGGGAACTTGCCCTTCACTGCTAACTATGCCAAAAATAGGTCGCATGCTAATAATAGCCACGTGCCATTTATAATTATAGCCATACATGCAAGTATGCTATCTATAGATCACTTATAGTTAACTAGAGTGATGAATCTATTCTTGAATTAATTCCATACAATATTGCTTTGATATGATCCTCAAAATATAGACAAAGCATGGTGCGCAAGTCTCGGAATTTCTTTATTTATTCCACATGCCAACCTCTGAAAATAGACTTGATCTACAAAATCGGCTAAGTCCCAAAAGTATGATTTTGCACCTCCGTGCGCGACACCTTCCTATTCCTTTGCGCCTTTGATCCCATCCTATTTTTTTGCACGGACTCTATGTGTGAGTTCTACTAAGTGTTTTATCTGATCAACATGTACTTATTCACTTTTGATTACAAGGAACTCTACCAAGTAAGTTGGGTAGAACATTCTATTGAGCTGGTAGATGATATTAAGCCAATAAATCAAATGTCATATAGAATGAATCCTAATTTTTCCAAGACCATGAAAGAAGAAATAGATAAGTTGCTTGATGCATGATTCATATTTGCTATGGATAATTCAAAATGGATTTCTCCCATTGTGATCACAAGAAAAAATAATGGGAAGCTATGCCTTTGTGTTGATTACAGGAAGCTCAACAAGGAAACAAAGTAAGATCATTACCCTCTTCCATTCTCAGACATGATCTTGGACAAAGTAGCTAGCCAGGTATGCTATAGTTTTAAAGATGGTTATAACATGTATAAACAAGTGTGTATAGCTGAGAAAGATTAGCTCAAGACTATGTTCACCACTCCTTGGGGAGTGTTTTCTTATAAATTTATTCCATTTCGATTGTGTAATGCTCCAGTAACATTCGAATGCCTAATGAATAGGGTGTTTGAACCCTACATGGGAAGCTTCATGAAAGTATTCCAAGATGATTTTTGCATCTACTGGAGAAAAATAGAGAACCTGCACTAGATGGAGGCTACATTTAAAAGGTTAGATGAAGCACAACCCTCACTAAACCCTAAAAAGTGTGTCTTTGGATGTTCTAAAGGCATCTTGTTAGGGCATGTTGTATCTAGAGATGGTATTGGTACTGATCCTGATAAAGTTTCCAAAATTAAGCAGTTACCATTTCCTATGAATAGAAGTAAGTTGAGATCATTTCTAGCCCATTTGGGTTACTATAGAGGGTTCATCAAGATTTTCTCAAATATTTCACAACCATTAACCCAGTTCTTGAAGAAGGATGTTATTATGAGCCAGGAAAGAAGGCACATGAAGCTTTTAAATAACTAAAAGAAGCTTTGGTGTCTTCACCTATTTTAAAGAATCCAAACTGGAACAGGGAATTCTTTGTATATATTTATGCTTTAGATGCAACACTAGGGAGTACTCTGAGCCAAAAGGATGAAAATGGAAATGATTATCCAATTTACTTTGGGAGCAGAAAAATGAGCAATGCTTAGTTAAATTATATTGTAACTAAAAAAGAGGCTTTGGCTATCATTTTTTCCGTAAATAATTTTAGAAATTACTTGCTAGGGTAGAAATTTGCAGTTATAAAAAATCACCAGGCTCTAAGATATATTGTAAATAAGCCTGACCCATCAAAAAGGATAGCAAGGTGGATAATTTTTCTACAAGAATTTGAATTTGATATTATAGATAGGCTAGGAAATAAACATGTCAATGTAGATGCACTCTCTTGAGCATATGATGGTTTAGGTTCTTTTTGTGATGATGATGATTTCTTAGATGTAACATTGTTATCCCTTGACACAATCCCTAGTGAATACATGGATATTTGGAATTATTTGAATGATTTCAAGTTTCCTGATGGTGCCAATGCAGAGACTAAAAGGAAGATTACTTATAAAAAAATCAATATTCTATTCTACATGGAGTCTTATTTCAGATAGGGTCTAATGGATTATACAAGAGGGTGGTTGGACGTGATCAAGGAAAGGATCTAATTGAAGAATTCCACAATGTACATATGGAGGACACTTCTCTAGAAAAGTTATAGCAAGAAGGATCTTGGATGTAGCTTATTATTGGCCAACTCTTTTTAAAAATTGTTATAACTATTGTAAGACATGTGATGTTTGCCAATCACATGGGAATCATAAAACTTCCTCAGCTCCATTATGCCCTATTCTTCCACTTAGTCCCTTTGAAAAGTGGAAAATATATATTGTAGGTCCACTTCCAACTACCCCACACCAAAATAAGTATATTGTAGTTGCTACTTATTATTTAACTAAGTTGGTTGAAGCTAGACCCTTGAAAATAACTTCCATGGATGAAGTTGTAAGGTTCATGTATGAACGCATTGTCACCAAATTTGGTTGTCCATTAGAGATTGTAATAGATCAAGGAAGCCACTTTATTAATGAGGTGGTAGAAGCCCTAATAAATAGGTTTTCTATTAAGCACATGAAGGAAACAACTTACAAGCTAAGCACAAATGGATAGGTGGAGTGAACAAATTATGTATTATGCCAAATCCTAGGAGCTTTGCAGGTGCATAAGTGGGATAAAAGGATTCATGAAACATTGTGGGAATATATGACAACATCAAATTCAGCAATAGGATACTCCCCATTTTATTTGGCTTATGGTATTGATCCAGTTATTCCTATTGAATTTTATATTCCCACTGTGAGAGTTTTGAAAAATGAAAGGATGGAGGAAAGTGATTCAGTAAAAGAAAGATTGGCACATATTCATTTGTTAGAGGAAATGAGGGAAATAGTGAAGGATACAAACTATAAGAATAAAATGAAGCATAAGGAGTACTTTAATCAAAATATCCTCTAGTCTCCATTTCAGGTGAATGACTTGGTCCTAGTATATGATTCTCAATACAAAAAGAGGAGGCATAGAAAACTTCTTCCTAAATGGATGACACCCTACAAAATAGTAGTTGGGCATGAAAATGGTACATATCGCCTAGAGGAATTGGATGGTACTCCAATTAGAAAATGGGTCAACCATGAAAAGTTAGATATTTTTTCAGGCACTAGTGGCAAATTATCTATAATAATCTACTCCAAGGATGGAGTAGAAGCTAGGGAGGGGGAAGATGTCAGCACTAGAATTTTCTTCCATGATTTATATTTTATTAATGTATGTATTATGAATAGGGTTTAATTAAGTATACTTAGTAGTAGTGTCTGATAGAAGATAACGATGATGCCAATACGACGCCACCAATAAAGTATAGTCTGGTGATAGTCAAACTACATTAGGAATGTTGTAGTAACATTCAATGGTAAAAAGTGAATATTTGTTGTAAGTGGTTTGGGTAATGTTAAAAGGTTCAAAAGTCAATAGGGTCTATATGATTTAGAATTGGAAATATTATATTTGTAATAATGATAAGGAGTGATGTCATAAATATTTTTAATAAGCATTATTTTTATAAAATATAGAAAGGTGGAACCCATGTGAAATGATAAGGCTTATCCTATCCTAAAGGATAATCCTACATGTAAAGATGAGAGTTTAAGTATGGAATATGATTATATGGAAGAAATTTCATATACTATCTTATAGATAGGGTGGATAAGCCTGAAAGTGATATAAATAGAGAGGCCACCCCCCTAATTTAGCATAGAATAAAGAGTGAGAGTCAGTATGCGTAAAAAGGAGTCACTATGAAGGTGTGTTAAGGAATCCATCAAAAGGCATAACTATGAAGTTTCTCCAGAATTACTATTGGAAGGTGAGTGGATTTTCTAACACTCGAAGTAATTTATGGGTGAGCTTGTAGCAATATCATGGTAATAATATATGTTGCATTTGTATTTCAGATTTGTCATCATTCCCTTATATCATAGTCTGTGGTATTCTTGTGTTATGTTTGTTATTGTGTTTCCAAATTACTAGCACCAAACCAAAGGATGTGCATTATTGAATAATCACAGTATGAGGATTTCCTAGTTAAATATTATCGTACTTCTAGACTGGAGATGCCAAGATTCCAATAAAGAAGTGTTTTACCTCTACAGTGCTAAGCTCGGTGGCATTCTCTCTTCCCTGGTATAATCTATAAGGTTGCCAAGTGATTATACGAAGCTATAGGTCATAAAATTCTCTCTTGTAGTATGCAGTATCCCCCATGTGCGAGTGAACATACTCACCAATTAGCTTCCGTCCCATAAAAGATGGCTCATCTGGAGCCCTATCTCATAAGACTACATGTGATAAACCAATAACAATGTGTTCCCAGACCATATTTGTAACAAGGTAGATGGTCCAACGCTCATCAAGCCTCGATATGCTATCAAGTGTAGGTCAAATTACATGTGGTCCAATATGCATTGGCCTAATAGAAGACCTCTCCATCCATAAGTCAATGTATCACTCCTATTAATACAGGTAGGAAGTGTGTACCTGTCTTATCAGGAAGCAAGTAATCGTTGACAAGAGCCATCAAATAAATGGGTGTCTATGTAATCTATTTATCTATGAAACATTTATAGACGAGTATTATCATACCCTTCTGGGGTATCTCCCAGTGGAAAAACATGTTCCATATACAATCCAGAATCCCACTACAGTCTCCGTCATAAGTGACAAGGCTCCCGTAGATTGGTACTCAGAGGATCCACCACACATCCTCTAAGGTGACCGTCATCTCCTCAGTCAGTATTCTAAAATTCTATCTCTCACTCTGCCATCTCTCTATTAAGGAAGTCAGGAGGGCGTGATCCAGTGTGATGTGAGGTATATATGCAATAATATTCAAACTAGTAGCATGCATAACATTATTCAATACTTGCTTCTCTCATCGTGTGAATGTCTGCTCATAGGCTCTAAGGCACTCGTGTCACTCAAGTACCTCCAAGTTACACAATGTCACCTATAATATTGCACAACACATATGATTAACATCATTTCTTCTACTAATTTCTTCCTAATATGTTCTAATTACTTTGGAATTCTTCTAATCATTTCTAGGTTTTTCTAAAAATATGTAAATTTCTTCTAAAAATTTTTTGGCCTAAGTGATGTGTTAGCGCAAGACTTTTTACACTAGCACAAACCATTCATCACTAGCACAAGCATGTGTTATCACACGCCTCTCTGCGCTAACTTGTTCATTCTTGCACTAGCACAAGCCTTCACCAATGTAACCCCATGCACGCTAGCTTATTCATTCTGATGTTAACACAACCCTAACTAGCAGTAAAACCTATTTCTATACTAACTTACCCATTTTGATGCTAGTGCAAGTCCTTTGCACTAGCAGAAGCCTGTTTACACTAGTGCAGCCACAAGTTTGTGCTAGTGTCATCCCACATTTTTCCCCTTGTAATAAATATTAATAAATGAACTCAAAATTAAAAAATTATTAGTTTACATATCGGTGCACCATCCGCAGGAGGCCTCATGTACTCTCGAACTCGGTCTACGTGGTGTCTACGCCTCTTAATTTATGACATCTCTCTTGCAAGTTAGAGTAAACACCTAGCTAAAACTCAAAAGGGTATGGTAACAATAACTCGTCACGATGAATTTTACCCTCCCAACCTATTATTTATAGTTGGCTTTCCGTAGTTTGTCATTTTTTCTCACCCCCAATGGGCTAGATGACGATCTTGATTCTTCTATATTCTTCCCGCTATATGTTATCACTTGTCACAATGATTATTTTTATTAAATAGTCATTTTTTTGCTTGTTTTCTCTACAGTGGGGCATGTTTTTGCTTCCTGACGACATTTTCTGCTACCTGGGGCATATTTTTGCTTTCTAGCGATTTTTGGTGACATACCACAGTGTTGTCATTCTTTTATGTCATTTTCTTCTTAAAATTCAAAAATTCAAAAAAATGGTAAAATTAAAAAAAATCCAAAAAAATTGTAAAATTTCAAAAATATCCAAAAAATTGGTAAAATTTCAAAAAGTGCAAAAAATTGGTAAAATTAAAAAAAATCCAAAAAATCGGTAAAATTTCAAAAAAACCAAAAAATTGGTAAAATTTCACAAAAATTATAAAATTCAGAAAATTTCAAAAATTGCTACAAAGCATGCACACAGCTGAAGCTTTTATATGGATCTACCTCCATTAATAAAGCAGGTTTTCTTACTATGTCTATACTCCCTTGCACAATGAGTTGTTTGGTACTGTTTCATAGTGCACAATTTCTTTTTCATGGGACCCTTTTGTCCTCCATTTATTCACCCCACATGTATCCTTGCTTAGGGTGCCATTTTTAATCCTTTTCATTAACTGAACATTTGAGAACTGAAGCTTGATATAAAAAATATAGGTGCAACTACATTGAACATTATTTGTTTTTGTATGTGTGTTTGCACTTGTTTCCCTGCCAGGTTATCTTTTTTACTTTCTCGTATTGCATTACGTTATGTATGTTACATTGAGTTAGTGTTTTAGTAATGAATAAATGTTAATATTATAGATTTTCATGTTATTTTACACTTTTGTTGTATGTGTATATTTTAATAAGAGCCAATGATGTGGATCATATGAGCAAAGTGATGAAACAAAGTTATTTATTGAATGAGATAGATGCAAAAGATATTTCCATATTCTTCACTATCAATTTTTCTAACAAAACTTCTAGGGTAATAGGGATCATTTTTAACCCCCTCCCCCAACTTGTTTCGTCTATCTGTTTCCTTCATATATTTTTATCATCGATCGACCACTTCTATCACTCCATTGACACTCAAGGGGTCATCTTTCATTCTACTAATTTCTCTTCAAAATTTACTTTTCTATAATTTTCTACTATCTTTGAAGTGGCGTCGTTTATGCCACCCTAAAGAGGGGCAAATGTAGACACCTAAAATCTATTTATGTAGTTTAATTAATTAAATTGTAGTAACTATCCTATTTCCTATCATTTCCGTTATAATAAATGGTTTCCCTCTAATTAACTAATGTTTTCCTCTATTTTTGTCAATTAACCACACTTTGTTAATTAACTAGCCTTTATCACATTCCATATGCCAATTAACGACACTTCGTTAGTTATAATCCTCTTCCAGTTAGTAATCAATAAACCCTTTTATGAGATAATTAAGTCTTTTTAACAATGTATTTAATCAATAAACTCTTTTATTGGCTAAATCCCTCTTTCAAATGCTTCAAATCATATCAAATTCCTCCTAGATCACCTCCAAATAACCTACAAAGATTATTCTAACCTATTAATTAATCCTAGTTGATTAATTAAATAATATCCAACTCCCATGAGTCGTTAATCACTTGTTAATTCCTCTAATTAAGCTTAACAAGTCTAAATCTATTTTATCCTTTATCCCACATGCATTATTTTGCAAGCTTCCCCCAAATTGGAAAGCTTTATAAAGGATCCTCCTACCTTATTTCACATCTACACCATACTTTTTCTAGTATTTCATATAAGACATATGATCAATGTGCCTTCTCCATTATTTGGAATAGCTAATTCATCTTGTGCATCCATTCTACCATTGTTGAGTAGAAATAAAGATCCAAGCTTGGCCTTGTAGCCATTTCTTGGTGAGATCCTTCCCTCTCTTTGGTAATCAAACACACAAATTTGATTACTCATGATCTAAAGAGGGTCATGTTGTAGAGTAATCATACATTTCAGTAGGAATGGTTAGCAATTAGATGATTTACTTCATGTTCTTACATTTATTAGCTAGTTTCCATTAAGCTTTAATCATGATGTACTTAGTAAATTAACTTTTTTTAGTGGTGACTTGGTGTTAGTTTATTTTGATCTAGCTTAGTTAATTTAGTATGTTCGCATTCACCACTAATCTAGGTTGTAGTTGCACTTTCCTCCTCCTATATGTACATCACTTGCATCATTATGATATGTAGCATTTGGGTTGATTTGGAGTCATTATTGCCTTATGCGTTATTGATCATATTGTATCTAATTGTTAGTTATTTTGATTTCTTTGATTTCTCATGCATTTGTTTTTCATCGTAGATCTAAAAACTCTACTAAGACTCACAGAAAACATAGAGTTGCTCATTTTAAAATATTCAGTTGTGTGGCATATGCACATGTGCCTGATGAGCTAAGGAATAAATTAGACAACAAAGGAGAAAATTGTATTTTTATTAGATATTCATAGAATATGAAAGCCTAAAAATTGTTCAATCTAGGCACAAGAAAATTCATATTCAGAAGAGATGTCTAGTTTATTGAAAATGAGGAAAGGGATGGAAGTATAGAAAAAACAGTCAGTATAGCAGAACTTATTCCTCAAGATGATATGGAAAATGAACAGTGAGAACCGTAAGGTATTATACCTTCTTCCACTCTTATACATGCACATCAAGTTATAGCGTAAGTTACTCCTCCATCAACAGCTAGATGTTCTACAAGATTATAGTGAATTTCAGCTATGTAAAAAACTTCACAAAGAATACCAATAAAAACTCCTTCAATAAGCAGTTCAACATAAACTAGTCCATCATTAGATAGTTCATTGTAGTTTAAAAAAAGGATTCTTAGTCGGTTATATGAAGATAATTATAATTTTGATTCATATAACTCTTTTTCATTTTTTGCATTATTTTCTTAAGCTATGGATCCAATGTCTTTTGAAGAAGCAATGAATGAAGAAATTTTTCCTCAAGCCATGGATGATAAGATAGATGCCATAGAGAAAAAATAGACACGAGAGTTGGTATATATTCTTAAAGGAAAGTAAGTTATAGGATTGAAATGGGTCTATAATACCAAGTACAATGCAGATGGAAAAGTGTAGAAGCATAAAGCAAGATTGATTGCAAGAGGATTTACTCTGTAGTATGGAGTAGATTATAATGAAATGTTTTCTCCAGTAGTAGGTTTGGACATTATAACAATAGTATTAGTAATTTAAAATCAAAAAAATGGCATATATATTAGATGGATGTAAAATCACATTCTCAAATGGATTTCTTGAAGAGGAAGTATATGTAAAAAAACATAAGGTTATGATATTGAAGGTCATGAAGAAAAGATGTACAAGTTGATAAAATAACTTTATGGACTAAAGCAAGCTCCTAGAGCATGGTACAACAGGATTGATTCTTATTTAATTTAGAAAGGCTTTAGTATACACAATAGTGAGCTTACTTTATACATCAAGATAAATGAACAAGGTAAGATTCTGAGTGTTTATTTATATGTGGATGATTTAATCATTATTAGAAACCTATCCAAATATTCATTTAAGGTAGGTATGAAGAAATAATTTGAGATTACTAATTTAGGTCTCATGAAATATTTTTTGGGCATTGGAGTTCAACAATCATAAGCTGGAATTTTTATCTCACAAATGAAATATACTAATGACATCTTGAAAATATTTAACTTGTGGAATTGCTAGCCAGCCCCAACACAGATAGTAGTAGGACTGAAATCAAGCAAAGAATATAGTAGATCATTTGTAGGTCCAAAATATATTAGTTGGAATTATCATGTATTTAACAACCATAGGCTTGATATTAGGTATTGTGTGAGCCTATTCACAAGGTTCATGCAGTCACCTAAATACTCACATTTCCAGGTTGGAAAAATGGTTTTGAGGTATATATATGGAATTTAAAATCATGGAATCTTGTATTCAACATCAGATGAGTTCAAACACATTGGCTATATAGATAGTGATTGTGTTGGTAGTATAGATGACAAGAAAAACACATCCAGATTTGTTTTTCACTTTGGAACAAGGGTAGTTTCATGGGAATCAAAGAAGCATCCATTGGTCACTCTTTCTTTAGTAGAAACAAAGTATATAGAAGCCACATGGGTGATATTTCAAGCTATTTGGATGACGAGATACTAAAATATTTAAGGTAGAATCAAGAAGAAGCTACACAGATTTTTGTGACAACTTAGCAACAATATTGTCTATAAACCATGTTTTTTACAAGAAGAGTAAACATATAGACATGAGATATCATTTCATCAGGTATTTGGTTAACAACAAAGAGATATGTCTTAAATTTCATAGATATTTGTAAATATTTTTACAAATCCTTTGAGAAAAGAAGAATTTGAATATTTGAGAAGTTTTTTGGGTGTTTATGATCAAGAATATGCCACATCTAGAAATACACACTCATCTCCATAATGATAAAATATTGGAGGAAATAAATAAGGGCGAGTGTTGAAAAAAGTAACTAGTTTCATCCCTATCTATTTCAAAAAAACAACGTATTTCTCTCACGCATGATTTTATCTTTTTAGCTATTTTTTATGTTATTTAGAGCAATTTTGTTTTATTCCTAATTTTAGGAAAAAGAAAATAAGTTTGCATGTTTTGTTTTCATGACAACAATCTATTTTTAGGGATGATCTATTTTTATGTAAAATCCCTTTATACATGTGAGGAAATTGTAATCGTTGTAAGCCAGAAGAAGAAAATCTAAAAGGCTGAGACGAATAGATATGCATAGCAGTGCTAGAATATTTTATGTGTTCAATTTTTGTGTTTATCATTCTATTTGTGTATATTCTATAGTAAGGAATTTTACAACTATAATGTAGTATAATTTTATTTTCCTTGGCTTTCATGAAGAATAAATGGAAATGTTGACACCCAATGAGATGAAAGATAAATGACAGTTAGAAATTGTAGGAAAAGAATATTTTTACAAAAACTATAATCTAACATTGAGATATTCTACATGGAAATTTTTGATTGAAAAGAAGGAAAAATTTAATGGATGATTTGAAGGCAATATACCAATCTTCAACATGTAATAAAAGAATTAAAATTTCAGGAATACCTTCTACCATTTATGGTATGCTTAGTAGGGGAGCGCCTTATCTAGCTAGTGAGTTTGATATTTTGTTAACATGTCTCTCATGTCCCACCAAGTGGTCAAATCATTTCATTTCTGTTACCTTGACATCCTTCATTAACTTTCACTCCATTTCTATTGGCCCTATCAATCGAGAAAATAAAAATAGAAAAGTATGAGGTGGGTAGTTTAGGGTAAAAACAAAAAATTCAATTTTCCAATTTCTTTTGTGTTGGTAAAACAAAAACAAAGAATACCTTTCCAAGATGTCTTGGAGAGTTCAATTTACCGGCTATCTATGCCTATAAAACAAATTTTAGTTTATGGTAATTTTTAAATATTTCATATTCTATGTTTATTTCATTATTCTTAATATGTATATGTGTATGTATACTAGTATATTTTATATAAAAATCTATGTGAAAAGCAACACTCCTATTTTAAATATACAAATCGTATAATATGGTTGTTTCAAATATCATCAAATATTTGATGGTGAAAATCATGAAAATTGACTAAATGACCATCAAAGTTAACCCTTTCCCTACATGTTGGTTAATATATAAATAAATAAGAACACTCCTACCCTTGTTTCAATAGCAAACCTTTAACAATGTGCCATATTCAAATCCTTCTTCTTGTGTTATGCGCACTTTGACCATAAATAGGTCTATCAAGCATCATAGGAGAAACTATAAACCACCACATTAGTAGGTTGGTATTAAATTTGATTTGGCATTAACATGAGAAATTATAAACATCCACATTTTTTGTTTAAATTCATCCTTCGATGCAACAACAAAGAGAATTCAAAATGAAACCCTCTCTACTATCCATATTGTCCATTTATTTAAACTAGAGAACATATGAGAGGGAAATGGTGGTCACATGGATTGAGATCCAAAAATTACTGACACGCACTAATTTTTCGTGGTCCGTAAGTATGGAAAAGAGGGGAAATTATATTATATTTACTCTCTTGTTGATGTTTTTGAAGATAATATAATGCAAAGACAACGAATTCATTATTCTAATAAATAAGGAAAAATAGTCTCACTATTGTTCAATAAAGAAATGATTTTTTTGAATTGATTTCATAATTTGGGGAGTAAAAAAACTCTACAACGAGACATATCCTATTATGTGAGGATTTTATTAAGGACCTTATAATTGTTTAGATAAAATTGAATACTTCCTTTGTATAGTTATTGCAACATGTTTTTTCATCTCTTCCTAACCTAATGGTTAATGAATTTATCATCGCCCCAATATTTTAGTAATCATTAAATAGATACAAAGTACCAAAAATATGTAAAAAATATAATAGCACTAAGTAGCACCCTTATGAGGGGAACAACATGGAGCAGACGGGGAACCCAATGGAAATGAATCAATAGTTTTGCCAGCTAAAAGTGAACAATGGAAAGGCTAAAAACTTCTCGCGGTAAAATCAATGATCCACACCAAAGGGGGAAAACTAAAATTCATTACTCATTACTTTCAGATTCTCCTACCCTCAAAGATAAGGAATCTCTCTACTCAAAATTACTCAGGTGAATCCCAAATGTAGGGGTAATGTTGAATGTCATGGTGGTTCTCGTTAAAACATAAAGCATTCCATCAATGAAATTCATCCCATAATGCAATAAATGTCCCCATAATAGAAGGGGACTACATTCATAGTCTCCTTCACCACCACTTAAAAATAGGTAAGATTGCATATGTCTGAATCCCCATAATTTTTCCCTTTCCCTCCAATCCTTACAACTTGTCTTGCACCTTTCTCTAGGCTTCATTATTCACAACCATTTCCACCATCACCCACTATGTCAATAGCATTGTCATATGAATTCCTCATAATATCATTTTCTACATACTATCACCATGAATTCCTGAATGAGAACAATGAAAGTATAAAACCCCATAATAGAGACACATGATTTCCTTCCCCTAAAACATGACACCACTAGAAAAGGAAAACTATTTCTTATCTTCTTATCCTCTCCAAATACATATAACTTGATTAATGAGATGTATTATACATGTATGGGAATTGTTTCTTATTGATTATTAGTCAAAGAATATAATTGTGTCCCACTTTTTGCCACTTTTTGTTCCACTAGAAAAATTTCCCACAATGACACTTGACAAAACAATTATAAAATGATCAAACATATATAAAATGGCCAGACAAGTATTTTTAAGATCTCAATCATACTTAGGCACAATGAATTCATAAATTACCTAAATTTTTTAAGTTTTAAAAATTTTATTTATTAGTCAATTTTTATAATATTTGTTACCACTTAATGGGACATGTTTATATGCTTTGATATGTTACATGACCTACAAATTTTGATGGGTTCATGCATGAACATAAGATTAACTTGATTTTCTTGTATAAGACTATGGGCAACATGTCTTCCTTTAATGGAATTTATATTTAGATGCCTCCTCTTGCTTGGGTAGATCGTGCATTTTCTTAGTTCAATATCACATTTACATAGTAAATATTTCTCCTTTGTGTTTCCATTATTTCGTTAGTATAATAAACTCATGAGGCATATATTTGATGATATCATACAAAGAAAAATATTAATATATACCGTGTATAACTAGGGGTAAATGTTGATTGATATATCATAGACATAAAGTGTGCAACATATGCTTAGATGGACTCATTGGTTCATTATTTTATGGTCCCTAAACTATCAAAATGATCGTTAGTAGTGTCATGTGATTAAAAACGTGTAAGAAAGTGATATTTAAACACAATAAATTTGTTAATATAACCACTATGTAAGATTTGAAACCAAAAAAAGGAGATGTATGTGATACTAGATGGGAATTTTTTAATCAACACCCACTCATTATGTACATATTTTATTAGGCATGTTACAATATGAGATGTGGTAAGAAGCGCTCTCTTATCCTATGAACACAACATGGACAGGGGATCATTTTCAGCCCCACACAATTTTAATGAATCTATTAAAGAAAGAGGAGACTATTTAAGAAATTTGTATCCCATGTGAAATAGAATCCTAAGTTGGGGGTGACTCGGATGAAAATTTGAATCATTGGATGAGAAGAGAGTATGAGATTAGACCAATGAGGATGGTACATTTTTTTTAATGTATTCTTTAATACTTTAGAACTTTGAACTTAGATACATTCTTGATAGAATTGAAAAAACGTGTGCCTCAAAAAGTGATAAGAGTAAGTGCATTAGATTATGCACTAAAAGGGATAGTTGTATCATGGTGTGTTATGCATAAATCTAAGAATCTAACCTAGGAAAAATTCATCGATATGTTTTGTTCAATATTTACACTAGAAGACAAGACTATTAATAAATGTCCTAAGTATTGCATGGAAGAATGCCCTCAAATACACATCCAAGAGTGCATTGAAACTTGGAAAGATCAACAGATATATCCAAAATGGTGGGTGTATATATTCCCACAAACATTGACACCACTACTAAACACATGGTATGTTCACCAAAAAAGAAGAAGAGAAACTCGCAATTGGGGACAGCTACAATATGATTATATTGAAACTTTCACTTTTGAAGATAGTAATCATATAGTTGACATTTATATTCAAAAAATAAAAACATTCCTTTGTGATAGAACTATTAACTCAGAAGGAAGAGAAAAATTCCTAGATCCCAGAGAAAAGAACAAGAAAAATTGTGCATGGTATAACAAAGAAACTACATCAAAAACTAAATAAGAATGAAAACCAAAAAGTTGCAATAGAGTGGGGGATAATAAAGAACAAAATGAAAAACAAAAAAATGAAGATGTAACACATCATTTATTTTCACAAAATTGAAAATTTTTTTACTTCCAGTCAATGGAGTATGCAATAGAGTTAACCCAATACAAATAAGTCAACAATTGTGAACAGTTAGTTATTAAATTAAGTTTGATCCATCCAATAAAAATCCATATATAAAACTTGTGTAGTTGAGAATGGTAAATTATTATCTCCCTTCAATCCACTCTATGTGATCAACCATATAATCTTTAGTATTTTCAGGTTTAAATTTTTCTGGGTTGAGAAACCTATGTTTCCATCCTTAAATGTCTACCACGTAAGTCAATTTCTTAACTTTGTACTATGGAATCTGATGAAAGGAATGATAAGAATATTGTTCCAAGCCACGATCTCAGATGATAATAACACACCACATTATATTTGCAAAGCAGAAGAGCTAAAATACCATATATGGAAATCCATCATAATCCATAATGCTTAATACATTATAATCAAATGATTTGAATTATTCAATAAGAAAGATGTACATATATGAGGATGGAAGTGCAACTACTACCTAAATCAGTGGTGAATAACTCCCACTAACTGATATTGGTAGTTAAGTTAACTCCAAAAGACTAGTATGCTAACTCCACATAACTGAGAAGCTAACTCAACACAACTAGTAAGCTAACTCCACATAACTGAGAAGCTAACTCAACACAACTAGTAAGCTAACTCCACACAACTAGTACACCTAAGAAAATAACCCAACAAGTGTAGGGCTAACACAAGTTTAAGAATTATCCTAATAAATAAATAAAAGGATAAATAATAACCTACACTAACACCCTCCCGTAAGCATAGCTTAGACGGGTGGAAAAGAAGGTGGGTCCTGACAACAAGGCTACATGAGGTACCCACATACAATAATTGGGAAAAATGGACACCGCAAGGAACCCAAAACCAGTAATAACAAAGTAGAGAGAAAAATCCTGTTGCAAGATAACCTCAGAAGCTCACCTCCAAAAATCTCGTACAATGTTGAAGAAGTGTGGTGCGCACTGTAGTCTAAATCCACTACTCGATCATAGAAATAAAAAAAAACTGACATTGGGTTTCACCATAATAGCTCCATGTAAGGAGACTGTCAATGGAGTGATGTCAAAAGTGAAAAACAAACACCAAACATAATTTGATTAACTGCTACAAATAGGTGTGCCATGATCCAAGAACAACCAAGGCAACAAAGCGGACATGAGATCCAAATAAATAGGAGTGCCACGATCTAAGAAAAAGCCAAGGTAACAAGGAAAGGGCACAAAAACCGAAGAAGAAGTATCAACACCACACTCTCCCTTACTGCAGAATGGGTAGAGTGACACCAAAAATCTGTATGAGTTGTCAAAATCAACTACTCGAACACTAACAAACTAACACTGGGCTCCACCAAAATAGCTCCCATACAAGAGAGACTGTCAACATGCCAAAAAAGTGTCGAAAATATAGATCCTAAATATCTCAACAAACATGAGAGATATAAATGTATACACCCATACATAGCAGAATGCAATACCCAAAATTTTAGGGCGTCGGGCTCAACCGAAAATGCATCCACAAGTGATCACAACACCCTCCCGAATATGGCAGTTTATAATTGAGTGCATGTAAATATTACAATGAGTAACAGTACCTTTTACATTTGAAACATGTGTATAAAAATATCACCAATGCGTATATCTCAAAAAAATACATGATTTCAAAAAAAAGATCACCTTAATCCGAGCTACGGATCAAAAGTTATGAGGTCTACAAGGTTTTTCTATTAAAATAATATTTTAATGCTGATCTTTTTAAAAGGTACACGTGACACCCAAATGTCCAAAGGGTAAAAGAGTGCATCCACATGATACATGTTTGCGACCAAAGGATAAAACCCTGCGCCCAAAATCTAAAATGTCCAAAGGGTACATGCTTATATCCAATAGATAAAAGAATGCACCTAGAGGGTATAGATCTGCGTCCAATGGATAAAAGACTGCATCCAAAATTGAAATATCCAGAGGGTAAAAGAATGCATTTGGAAGGTACATTCTTATATCCAATGGATAAAATAATGCACCTATAGGGTACAAATCTTCATCCAGTGGATAAAAGACTGCATCCAAAACCGAAATATCCAAAGGGTAAAAGAATGCATCCGGAAGGTACACGCTTATATCCAATGGAAAGAAGAATGCATCCATAGGGTACAGATCTGCATCCAGTGGATAAAATACTACATCTAAAACCAAAACACCCAGAGGGTAAAAGAATACGTCTAGAAGGTACACGCTTATATCCAATGGATAAAAGAATGCACCCAGATTTGAATGTCTCAAAACATGGTCAAGTTTACAGTCGATTCTATGGTTTTGGCACCTTCCAAATCCAATTCCACACTCCGTTTTGCATAAAAATTCATGCTGCAAAAAAATTCTAACAAATTCCATATACATGAAAAAAATAAACCCTTGCTTGCAAAGAAAAACTTACTGGATGTCTACATCATCTATCGCTCTAATACCATGAAAGGAATGAAAATCCTAGTGGTAAGTGGGCCTTAATAACATCTGACATATATAAATCAAGGATATGGTGAATAGACAATGCAATCATCTACTTGCATTACTTTGAAAAAAAATTGCATTCATGCATAAACAACTTATCCTGAGACCGCACATAAGTCATAGGGACATAGTCTTCAGCCACCAAACAAATATCTTGACACAGTTATCTGGATATTTTTGTTTAAGAAGGTGAACATGTTAAGAAGGAAGGGGTGTGTTCTTTACATGACCATTTCCATAAAGGAAAATAACCACAGCCCGCTCTGGGTCTTTATGGAATAGGGAGAGACCACATAATGGGCTACCATCAGTACATCCTCTTTCCCTAATCCATAACTACCCCTAGTTTACACTATGCCTAAATGTTTGTGTGATGATGTGAGATTATATCCAATCTATGTTGTAATCAAATTTGTCTATCCATAGTCCAATTTTAACATGTGGTAAGTCCTACAAAACTAATTTATTCCATTATTTATCTAATCTATAGCTGAGAGGTCTTTTCATAATACTCTTCTAAGGCATTCGTTATGTTCCAAGTGGGCCTTAATAACTTATTCGAGTTATGGATTAATTATTATTTCCGCTTTATTGAATTCATCTTGTTTTTGTTATAGGTTTTCATATACCATCTGCTTATGACTGTTAATTTTTTTATCTCATATAGAATTGTGATTAATTCTAATAAATTAAGTTAATCAAGTCCCATTTTTATTTTCAAATAAATGTTGATTAATCACATTTACTATCATCATTCCTTCATATGTTGAAGTATAAACTATATTATATTTTACAGCCATATATATATTTTACTCAATAATTTATTAATGATCATTACCATTATCCCCATGATAAACATTGTATCCAAGATCATACTTTTTGTTTTTCTTAATTAATTAATCATAAGACTAGTTTAAGTGAAGGATTAAGTTAAGTAATGTTATAATAATACATCTAAATGTCTTTGGTGTTTTTAATTTATTAGATCAGCAGCAATTTACATAAAGACACAACCATCGAAAATAGGGACGTAAAAAATATCTACTCTTATATACCATGCCCAATTAAATAGACCAATTATATTCAATTAAAATAGAGAGGTTCATAATCAACAAATGACCCAAAGCGAGGAGTCCAAACAAGAGAATTAACATGCAACATAATTATTGTCAATCATATAATTTCCAACGTTGATATTTACTCTAGAGGTTAAAAGTAAAAAAAATTGATATTCAAACATAATGATGATCATGTAGTGATCTTATTAGTGGTCAAAACCCTAAAAAATCATTATCTGATATGCGATAAAACATATATTTGATAGAAAATTCTGGTGCGAGCTAAGACTCCCAATTGTTACCTTAACTTCCTTTAAAAACTTGAGTTATTTTCAGCAATGCGTAACTATCCCTTAACACTTCATTTTAACCAACTGATGGTCTATTGGCCATCTATATGGTCGTCAATTTTGGGATGCAAAAAGGGAAGGATGTTGCATACTTCTACCTAAAAAGAGTTGTTGGCATGTGTCAGTATATGTGTTATCATTGATGTAAAAGCTCATTAATGACAAATATGATGATGGAGGAGTGTTATAAGGTGTTTGAAATGATGGTGACATGGAGATTCAGATGGTTTCATGATTGCATGAGTGGATTCAGTGAGATTGGCTTAGCCTAACAAGCCTAATCAAGTGACCTAGCTAGCCTAGGTGATGGTGCATGATGGTGTTTTCTACTTGGTTACTTGACGAGCATGTTATAGTCATGGAGAACATAATAGGAGTGTGTTGAGACACTCACATGAGTCTCACGGTGAAGGTACAGGTTGAAGACCCAATTACAGGTGCTCATGTATACCTAGTCTAGTGTAGACACATAATCACACACTTTGGGTAATTATCTAGTTCTGATCGCATACTAGTATTCTTATGATTCCTAAGTAAGAAATTAATAATTAACCCATGTCTTTGGCCACATTTATTTGTTTTCTATTTTTTACTTTAAGTCTTGCACTCTTACTTTCTCATTGTTCATTTTTACTCTTCGGAATTTGTCATCCTAGACACTAGCGCCCAGCTAGGATGCTAGCATAAGGTGCCCTCGTCCCCTCTAGGATATCCTATTCCCCTTGTACTCTACTCACACTTTTTGATTCCTTTCTATCCATTTAAGCATATTATATTTTTATTATTCATCCTTTTTGGGGTTGATTACGAAATTCAAGTGAATGAATCATATAAATATAAAGCTATGTGATCATAATAAAGGACTAAGCACTAAGCATTAGCTATCACCACCTAAGGTTGCACCCATCAAAGCATCTAATAACTTCATTGCATCCATCTAGCTCCATCACAAGGGACACAAGGGCTGGTTTTCTACATCACACTTCATAGGAGGGAATTTCATTCTATTTCGAGTACACATTTATTACATTCTACATTTATCTTCTTTCTCATTATCCAAATGTGACTAACACAAGAGCAACCTAGGGCACAAATCTATACACACACACACACAGAACTACATTGGGTCTGAGATGTAGTACAACACTCAGTCTTAATTTCACCATTATGAAAGCTAAGGATAGTCTGACCCCTCATTTTACATCTTTATTTTTAGGATTTGATGTTTATTTGAGGGTTTTGTAGGTTCTTTCTTCATTGCAAGTTTACAATGACCTCATAAATCTTAGTGCAAACTTGGAGAAATCAAAGGAGATAAAATTTTAACACCTTGCAACACCTCAAAGGATTTTTTATAAGCATTTATGTAGACCCGTGAGCCTAGAAACATGTTTAGGGTGGCCATGAGTGCCCCTGTCCCTCTCCAGGTGCCCCAGTCTAGCCTATCTCCTCGATTCTACATTTTTTTTGCTCTAGTGTGATGGTCAGTGCTTTATATTTCCTATTTTTCCAACTCTGTGCATACTAGAAAACTCTGTGAATCAGCTAACATTTATTGCCCTCTCTTTGCAATTCAGGTTTCATTTTTTATCACTTAATTTCATTTTAGCATAATCATTTTAGTGAACCCACCTCATTCAAACACTCTTAGATCCTCATTTTTCTTCTATCATGGGTCGTAAAGTTCCTAAAATTCCTTTATCTGATTTACTTAACTTGCATCCCGACTTCTAGGTTGTTCTACAAAAATCCTTAGACTCCATGTGTCTTCCTAAGGATACGCTGCCATATGAAATAAGTCCTATATTCCATCATCTATCTGATGACCCTAGCCTTCGTGATCCTCCATCCAATCAACCCATATTGGAATTAATTCAATATTTTCATTATTTAGTTTGCAACAAATTTCAAGTTATGGAATCCAAGATCATATATCTTAAATATGAAATCCAACAACTTAAGGATGTTTCTCATGATCATGTCCATTCTCCTTCTACATTTCATCTTCATGCTTTGTCTTCTACATGTGCTCATATAAATGAGCATAAGGTCATACCATTACCAGAGCCTCTTACGTTTAATCACAATGCTAAGCAAAATGACATTCTTACTGAGCTCTTAAGTCATCAATTGATCACTTTACCATCTACTCCAGCCTATCCTCCTTACCGACTTGAAAAATATCAGGGTATTCCATATTACAATTATCATTGAATCAATAGACATAATGATGATGATTGTTATGCTTTATGATGAATAATCAAGTATATTGAGCATTAAGGCTTTATCTTATTTACTACCCAACATTTTATTGCACGTCCATCTGCACTTGTTACGTCCTATTGTTTTTCTAAATCTGATTAATTTATGTGTAATGAACACCATGCCATCACCTCTCATATTCCTTCTATTGAGAATCAAGTGTCTCCTAAGAAACCTCTATTAATATTCAGTCTAACACACCCTCTTATTAATTCATCTATGAAATTACCAAGTCCGAATACACAACCTCTTCTTAAAAGCATTCTATCGTCTTCTCCTATCAAGACTTCTATAGTGTTATCAATCCAACCTAAGTTACCACCATTCAAGATTCCTCCCCATCCTATTCCACTTTTTTTTCCTATTCATTTTGTCAAAGTATTTATTCCTTCTACTAATAGCCAAGACACAATTCAAATTCTACCACCATCACATGGTCCTATTGTTGCTTCACCCTACCATTGTGTTGGCCCTCTCTCTTATCATGACACAAAAAATTCTCTCCCACAATGGCAAGGTACCTATCACGTCACTGCATATATCTCCATCATAGGCACACTTGGGGGGGCAACCTACTTATTCCGCCCTTATAGCACTATTAGTTTTCTCGCATTTATCCTCATTTACTCTATACTTCACATCTATTTTATTGCATAAACCATACATCTCTATCGACATTTTTCGATGACGCACTCTCGTGCTTCAGTTCACACTTGACTATTGAGGGCATCCTATACACATAAACCTCACACACTACACACTCTACCTACACACTGCATACTTCTACACTAGGCACATTCACAACACATTACAACATATTACACGAGTAACACATTCACAAGCAACACTATAAAATCAACCAAACACCATACATCTCTCAAACACAATGAACAACGCTCACTACCCTATGACGCACTTTATTCCAATAGTTCATACTCGACTGCTAAGGGTCTAAACTAAAAGTGAACCTCACGTCATCACACCTACATCATTATATACTTTAATCTCCAAAATCAATACATCAACCTTTTTTATCCATCAACTTCTTTACACATATCATGATATACACTCTTCGGCTAAATCATCACCCTTTTTTAGTATCTTATCCATACATTTCGTGTTATACAACTTTTTTCTACATCATCACATTTTCTACCATCATCACGTTCATCTATTTCGTGATATACGCCTTGTGCTACATCATCACACATACTAGCATCTTACTCACCCATCTAGTGATATACAATTTAGGCTAAATCATCACACAAAACTCATTCCTTATGTCACATACAATATCATCACTCTATTCATCAACTACTTTTTACATACAACACATTGCTCACACCACCTCCCGATGATGCACTCTCGTTTACAGTTCATTCTTGACTACTGAGGGGGAATAAAAAAATGAACCTCATCACATACATACACATCCACTTGAGGGGCACACTTCCCCTATCATTCATACTGAATTTACATTCTATCTCATCCACAATATACTGCATATCTTATTTGCATTTATTATTGCTTACTTATGATTTTACATATTCATCTTATTACACATGTTAGACAGATATCTTGTATGTCATTATCCTTTTCCATACACACATGTGTGTTCACTTGTTTTCTATTTGTTATCACATATTATACATATCTATTACATGTAGTATGGATGATTGGCACAGTACCTATTACTAGTCCCATAGCGTCTCCTAGGCTCACCCACTTTCATACACTCCAGGTGTTATTATTTTATTTTGTATTATAGCACATCATTTTCTCATATTGTCCATGCTTCGACATAATGTTTATCTTTCTAATGTACTAATGGGTGCTTCATTTACAATATTTGTTATGTAGGAATATTTGTTTCCATGGTTGTATGCTACAATGTTTGCTTTTTCTTGTCATTTTTTGCGGGATTTTCCCTATGTCTTGTTTGTTCTCTAATTACTTGTGGCCACTACAACCATGATTGTCTTCTGACATCGTAAGTGATGGCCCATGTTTACAACCCAGTTTTCACAATCTACATTTACTTTCTGCATGTTTACATTATCTTCTTGCATCTTAGCTTACATATTATCTGCTTAGATTACATTTCATCTTTTACATGAGTGTTTTTCTTTACTTGTACTAACACTTATTTTCCTAAATTATTTACGTGTACCTTGGTTTCTACCAAGAACATTCCCTTCCCCCTATAGGGCACAGTTTCAACACAACATTTGGTCTCCTTTGGGCTGCATACTCCTTTAGAGACTTCACATGCACCCCAAATAAGGGGGGTATCATTTGGGTGAATCAGTCACCCCATATAGCATTATACACAGAACGATACCAGTACAACATAGTTTTTAGTTTCAAATAGGGCTCATAATCATACTTGGGTCTTTACCATAGTACCCTTTCCTAGATTCCTAAAACCAGGGGAAATACAACAGCCTTTCTTGGATACCTAAGACCAGGTAGCAGTTATACACCGATCGGTAGTTCATCATAGTCTACAGAAATACATACACATAATATTTTATAGGGTATATAGTCCTAACAACATGCATTTATACACACCATTTGTAGTGGTGTTCTACATACCATGAAATGGCTAAAGTTTTGTGGATGACACCAGACAATTCTCCCTACACTTTCCATTATACTTCCGTGAGATCACCAAAAAAACTCATGTGTCAACATAATCTACAGGATCCTTTCTACACCCCTTTTTCTCATCATGGATCATATGCACATGTTCCTTTTCACATTTCCAGCATTTTTATATACTTTCCTTATACACTTTTTACATATTTTAATCATATAGATGCCTATTTGACTACTTGGATTATCTTTTGCAGGTTCATCAGTATGGGAAGTGGTAGTCAACATCAACAAAAAACAACATCACACACATCGACATCAATAAAAAACACATCATAACATCTACACATGCATTTCCACCCTAGGTTCATTTTCATCATCATTTTTTGCACTTCCTCATCCATAGCATCCAAGTTTCACATTTTTATCATTCCATGCTTTATTTAGTCCCTCGGCACACTTTACTGCATTGATCTATGTGGTTATCAGGTACACATTTATATCTACTTTATGTTACCGATCTTTTCTCTCACCAACATAAAGTGGGGGAAAATGTAGACACATAATCACATACTTTGGGTAATTATCTAGTCTTGATTGCATACTACTACTCATATGATTTCTAATTAATAAAAGTACTTATTAAACCATGTCTTTGGCCACCTTTCGTTCCTTTCTATTGGTACTTCCAGTCTAACACTCTTACTTTCTTAGAATTCCTTTTTAATCTTCAATATTTTTCATCATAAACGCTAGCACCTAGTCAAGATGTCAGTGTCAGGTGCCCTCATCCACTCTAGGTGCTCTTGTCCCCCTTGTACTTTACTCACACTTTTTGGGTCCAATCTAGACATTTGAGAATAATATCTTTTTAGTAGTTGGCATTTTCAAGCTTAATTATGAAATTCAAGTGAATGAATCATATAAATATAAAGTTATGTGCTCATAATAAAGGACCAAGCACTAAGAATTAGCTATCACCACCTAAGGTTGCATCCATTAAGGCATATAAGAGTTCCATTACATCGATCAAGCTACATCGCATGGGACACAAAGATTGGTTTTTTGCATCACACTTCATAGGATGGAAGTTCATTCTAGTCCATGCACACATTTATTAGATTTTAAATCTAGCTACTTACTAGTTATCCAAGTGTGATTGGCACAATAACAACCTAGGGCACAATTCCACATAAACACCCATAGAACTACATTGGGTCTAATATGTAGTGCAGTTCTCAGTTGTAAGTTCACCATTGTGACAGTTGAGGATAGTCTGACCCCTCATTTTTCATTTTTCTTTTTTAGGATTTTATGTTTATTTGAGGGTTTTACAGGTTCATTCTTCATTCAAGGTTTAGAGCGACATCGGCGATCTTGGTACAACCTCATGGTGATCAAAGGTGATAAAAGGTGAACACCTTGTGACACCTCAGAGGAGTTTTTTTAAGGATTTCCATAAGAATAGGCACCCAAAAACAAGTCTAGGGTACCCACGGGTGCTCCTTTCCCTCTCCAAGTGCCCCAGTCTAGCCTATTTCCTCGAAACTACATTTTTTTGTGCTCTAGTGCAATAGTTAATGCTTTGTATTTCCAAATTTTCTAACTCTTTTCATACTCCAAAACTATGTAAATCAACTAAGGTTTCTTACCATCTCTTTGTAATTATGGTTTCTGTTAGTGCAAAATCACAACACCCGTGGATGTTGATCAAATTTCTAGGTTGATCACTCTAGCATCCAGTGTGATTGCACAACATTGAAACCTTCCTCCAAGTGTGGGACTTGCAAGAATGAGAAAGGAATCTCTAGAGAAGGTTGGTTCCTCTTCCTAAACTACCTGCCACAAGCTATTCAAGTGCATGCAAGCTAATCTAATCCTAATCTAACCACCAAGGAGACAGGGAGAGAGAGAGAAGAGAAAAAGAACAAAAAGCCTACACTAAAACGGTGATACACCAGAGAAGGAGAATGTTGAACATCTATCAAAACTGCCATGGAACAAGGAGAGGTGAGCAATGGGAAGGATAGACAGATGCATCATGAACCCAAGGATAAATTTCACACAGAAAATGTCCCAAAACTCTATGAACACAGCTCCAAACCTGCAATGAAAATTCAAACATGCACAAATACCTACAATGAAGAGAGGTAAGAAGAAAACAAGCAAAAAATGAGCAAGGATGGACACATGCATCATGAAACACGTTTTTTGTTGCTTCAGAAGTTTACACAGAACATCATTTCAATAGTAAAAGGCAAAAAATGCCATTACAGAGCAGGGATGAGGTTTGAACTCCATTTTCAACCCTGGAGAAGAAAATAAGGGAGGGCAGAGCCGAAAAGATGAACCCCGTGACAAATGAGTCAAATCTGGCTATTTACAATGCATGGGTCGAGCCCAGGAGAGAGAAAACATAGGAAAACATGTAAGCAGTTCAACCATTGACCAAAACACATTCTTCATTAAAATCAGTGGTTGAAACATCACTACTGGCCATGTTGAAGAAGAATGAGACCCATGTGCATTAAATCTGGTTGTTGAAACGTCATTTCTGGCCATTACTACGTGCCAGAGATGTTTCTTGATTTTCTCTCTCCAAACTGAACCAAATTACAAGATTGACCCTAAAATCGTGTAGATAGATTTATCATCTTTCCGTTGATATAAAGAACGTGAAAATTCAAGCTTTGGATCGAAAGTTATGGCGATTTGAAGATTTAGGGCAAAAACAGGCCAAAACAGATCAGCGGGAAAATATTTGAATTTTTCCCATACTCTGCCACTTGGATGACACGTGTCAGGCACTGATTGGATGAGAAATTCTCTCTCCTTCCCTTCCTGTTGGTTTTCCTTTCAAAATTTTGACTTTTATAACTTTGGAAAATTTTCCATTTTTTCCCCACGCCCCCGCCACTTGGGACACGTGGCGTGATCTGGTTGGAGGACAGGGGCGCGAGGTCATCCTTGTCTTTTAATTTTTTGGCTCAAGACTTTTGTCAAATTTTCCTAAGTCTTTCCCTGGCTTTGAACTCCCCGCGCCTTAGGACACGTGTCCTGTGTCTATTGGCTCGGGCCGACCCTTCAAACCTTGCCCTTTGAAATTTTTTGGCCAAAAAACACTTAGCCAATTTCCATTGCACTTCTCCTTGTGACACGTGTCACACTCTGATTCGTTGATGGCTCCTTTGGCTCTTTGCATCCCTCGCGTCCCTTTGGCTCGGCTGTCCCAAACTGTCTAGGACAAATTTCTCTGAACCGCCCGATTCGGGCTTCCTTGTCCCTCTTTGCGGCGAAGACACGTGGCAAGATTCCATTTGCTCTCGGCTCCTTCGGATTTTTGTGTCCCACGCGTACTTTTGGCCCAGATTTCCCAAACAAAAGTCCTCTGTTTCGGCTGAACCGGCCGGTTCGCGTCCTTCACGTACTCTTGTCCCAACTGTCCCGGACTGCCTGGGACAAATTTCTCTAAACCGCCCAAAATGGACTGACTTGCACCAAACCGGCTGATCCGCGTCCTTCGCGTATTTTTGTCCCAGATGTCCCAACTATGTGAAACAAAGACTTAGGCATTTCTTCCCTTGCTTTCGGCCAGCTCGCCTTTTCGCGCCCCACGCATCCCGATATCCCAACTGTACCAAGTGCTTCCTGGGCTAGGACTTAGCCGATTTTCTCTGTATTTCGGCACCAAGCTTGGTTTTTGCAATTTTTTCACATTTTCTGACCTGTTGGGTTTTCTTCTTGGACAGAAGAGTTAGAAAGAAACCGATGGGACCCCAGAAACATGATTTTTTGCCTTGAATCAATCTTACTTGCTCGGGACCGAAGAATTTGATGCATGTTATCAAAATTACCCTGGCGGGTGAATTTTGGATAACAGTTTCATTATTTATTGCTTAGTTGTTTTGGTATATTTTTTGTATTTCATTATATATTCATTTTACTACAATTTTACATTTATATTAGGATCATAAATTACATTTGAGCTTAATCATCTAGGTGTTTAGAGGCTAAATGAAGTGTGAGAGTGAGGTATGTTGGGTTTGATAATGTCAAGTGGGGATACCTTTTGGTGGACCACTACTTACGACCCTTTTTATTAAAAGTTTATTTATAAACTCAAGTCAGTCTCTCATAGCTCGAGAGTGAGCCGGTATGACCGTTCACCCATCCTATATATATGATGATGATGATCCTTCGTGGGATTTATATGGACATAACATACTATAACATGTATCTATTTGATAAGATAATACTCAAAAAAATTATGTAAGTGAATTGTATAATTGCGAAGACATTGGTCTGCAATTATCTCTATGAGACCGAGGAGAGAAGTGGAAGTGTTGGGTTAAAGTCTTGATAAATTCTTAATACAGACAGTGCTTTATTTCAGTGGGGGTATTTTCCTTTGGGTTTCCCCACTTTAAATATGGTGTTCTATGTCTCATTTTAATTCATGTTATTTACTTTCATCTCTTGCTATTACATTTTGTAATGTGTAATCCATAAAAAGCTAAATTTGTGATTAATTTAAATGTACATCATAATCTATAATCTTTCGAATTTATATTTTTGATCTATAATTTATTAAATATACTTCCCATCATTTCCCTAACATGGCATTAGAGCTGGTGATTATGTGTGTGCAGGATCAATCTGGAAGCTTTTAATTTGTTATAGTGAAGAAGCTTGAAGTTTATTTATAGTTTTGTGAAGCCCTAATTGTTCCGTAATCATCTTCAAGCTAATCAGGTTTAAAATTACAATTCTCACCTAGATATTTTTGAAATATTAGTTAAATGGATGTTTTGATTGTGTTTAAGATGTTGTGTGCTTAGACTTGTGTTTCCGCATCTTACTTCAGTCATTTACGGTTCAATATTTCACCTGTAAGTTTATTTTCAGTATTTCACATCGTTTATAGCCGTTATAGCTATTTTTAGTTGTGGCTCTGAAATATCTCTTTAGATCCATTTAGTTCGAAGCATCTAAGTCTGCCCCAACATTAAAATCTTTATTATTTTGCTAGATCTATTTTTTGCGAAGCTTGATCTAATTTGTAAGTGCTAACTGGATTCAATGTGTCAGGTTCTATTTAAATCTTTTCATTTCCTATGAAGTTCTATTTTGAAATTTCAGCCAATAAGATTGCTCCAAATATTTTACATTTTCAGTAATTTTTGTACTTTCTTCTGACGTTTGCGAAATTCAAGCCAATAAGAGTGCTTCAATAATTTCACTTTGTCAACCTTTTGTTTTCTTTATTCTAAAACTTGAGAAATCCAAGCCAATGGGATTTCTCTAAGTAGCTCCACATTTCGCTATGTCAACCTTGTATTTTCTTTCCTCTATCATATGTGAATTTTGAGCCAATAGTTTTTCTCCAAGTTGCTTCACATTTTTCAATTTTTTAATTGTGGTTGTGAACTATCCAATAAAAAATTTCCACCTTTTCGCATTTGTCAGTCTTTGTCAGATTTGCGAAAAGTGAGCCATTAAGAAGGATCCATGTGTGTTCATTATTTCTTTAGTCATTTAGGTAGCACTGCGAAGTGCGAACCAATTATATTTGGCCATATGTATCTATTTTTTTGCATTTTCATTCCTTACGTAGTATTTGCAAGTGTCAGACTCTGTCTTTCGAGGTGTCAGTCTTTGCTTTATCTTAGCCACTAACATTGTGACACGTCTTTTGATTTTAGACACGAACTTGATTTTAAGTTTTTTACTTTTTTTGGGGAATTTAAGTCCTCCTAAAGCCGTATATTAAAATTTTGGTGGAAAGTCGCAAAGTTTTTTATTCTTTAGTCATTATATCTTCGACAAGTGGCATTGCTTTGACTAAGTCTTTGCTTTCCCATATTGTTTGTATTTTGTCAGAGTGCGAACAAGTGACCCAATAAATTAAAGTCATGTATGCATGGCTCTATAGTCTATTTTTTTATTAATTGTCTTTTGACTTGTTTTTTGCACTACCAAATGTGATCTAATATAAAAGCTACACATTTATTTAGCTTTGCGCATTGTCATATTTTACGTATTTTACCACATGTTTCTTTGTTTTTTTTTCACATTTATTTTATTTTATTTTTTAAGACTTTGCATCCACCAGAGGATCTGTGATATTTTAAAAAATCTCTTTAATTTGTTAATTTATTAATTAGTTAATTAATCTATTTTTTCAATTAATTGTCTTTTAAGAAGGATTGTAGCTCAAATCAGTCCAAACTCAGGTAGCTCATTCTAAACTCGATCAAAGTGAGTTATTGTTAGTTCATCCCAAGTTGTTTGCATTAGTATAACTAAAAAGAAGATTCGTAACTTGTTTTTTACCTCTGTTTAGATTCCTTGATTCGTATTTTTAATTTTTATGTCTTCATAACCGTCTGAGCATTAAAAATGGCTAATTTTTCTAGTTTTTTGTTGGATAAGTCTCAGCTATTAAATAGAACTAATTACAGTATTTGGAGAGTAATGTTAAAATCTTGTTTTATGCCAAGAAAGCTATGAGATCTTGTGATTGGTGTGGAAAAATGACCCACCGGTAGACTTGCAAATCTTGATAACCTTAGATCCTTCTCTCAAAGATCATAGCAAACTCTGTCTATCATATTGCAAATCATAAAAGAAGAATGTTTAATGTATATAGGTCATATGGATTCTCCTGCTGATGTTTGGAAATAATTATAGACTATGCATGAAGGATATCATCTATATAATATAATTAAGCTAATTTTAGAGTTGTTTACAAATCTCATAAAGGGGGATGAGAAAATAGTTAATTACCTAGCTAAAATTAAGAACATTAAAGCTCAATTAGATGGTTGAAACTATGAATTGTTTTAAGATAAGCTTGTGTATTTCATTATTCAGATAAATAAACATCAAAAGTTTAGAAACTATATCTCCATTCTTAACTCTATATATCATAATGAGAACCATCTTCCTGATTTGGATACTTTGTCTTCCTTGTTTATTCAAGAAGAGCATGTAATGGATAATTTTGATTCAAAATAGAATGACTCTCAGGAATTGTTATCTTAGAATAATAAGCCTTCTTAAAGTAGTAATAATAGTATTCCTAATCATAAGTCTAATATCATATCAAAATTTAAATCCAATTTTAAGTCTAAGTATATTAAAAATAGTCATAATTTTAAAGTCAAATTTAATGGAACATGTAACAAGTATGGTAAATTTGGGCATAAAGAGTCTTATTCTCATGTAAAAACTATCAAATCTATTAAGAATTATATAAATAGTAAAGCTAATAGTCATAAGAAAGATTAGGAGAAAAATCATGCAAATAATTTTGAGCAGTATATTACCCTATATACTACACTCTCAGCTTCAAATGACAATGAATGGATCCTAGATAGTGGTGCCTCTAAGCACATGACCTATATTTCTGGTATCCATTATTCCATTATTAGATCTTAAGTTGCGGGAATCCTAAATTGGAAAATGGGGTAATTAAGAATGTCTTGTATTTTCCTCAGTTGAAAAAGAATCTTTTTTCTTGCTCTCAGTTAACTAAATAAAACTATAAATTTGTTTTTCTACAAGATAAACGGTACGTAAAATATAATCTCATTAATTTTATTGCTTCTGGTATTCATAAAAAATGGCTTATATATTTTTGATGGATTTGTGTCTGTATCTTGCTTTTCTTCCTATTCTAGCAATGTTATTCAACTTTGGCATGAAAGATTAGGTCATGTGAATTTTAGAAGTTTATATGAAATGTATAGAATTAATCTTGTTGTTGGTCTTCCAAAGATGAATTCATATCATGAAACATGTGAAATTTGTTTCCATGGTAAGCAACATGTTGAATCAATTCACAAAAATCATGATCCCAATTCTTCTCAGTTATTAGAACTAATTTACAGTGATGTGAGGGGACCTCTTGAAGTCCCTTCTCACAATGGATCCTTGTATGTTGTTTGATTAATTGATTATTTCTCTTGGATGACCTGGTCTTATTTTATTAAGAAAAATTCTGATGTCCTTTCTGAGTTTCAATAATTTAAATTCTTAGTTAATTATGCTTCTAATCTAAAAATTAAAAGAATTAGAACTAATAATCGATTTGATTATATCAGAAAAAAAATACTTAGTTATGTGTGTCATGTGGGATTCAAAGAGAGTTGACTACTCCCTATTCCCCATAGCAAAATGTCATTGTAGAAAGTAAGAATAGGACTGTCTTAGAAATGGTTAGGACTATGCTTCATGTATATAATGTGCCTAATTTTTTATGGGAAGAATCCATTAATATTGTTTTCTATATTCTTAATAGAGTTCCTTCTAAATCTCTTCGTCAAGTTACTCCTCATGAAGTATGGAAACAAAACAAAAAAAAATTTCTCGCCTAAAGATATTTGGTAGTCCTACTTTTATCTTCATTCCAAAGGATAAAAGGAAGAAACTTGATCCAACATCCTATTCATGTATTTTTATGGTTATGGTTGTAGAACTAAATTATTGAGAGTCTATGATCCTTTCAAACATGCTATAGTTGAAAACAATAATGTTCATGTCTTAGAAAAAACATTTTTGTATGCTTCTTGTGTGCCTTCCTTTGGTTCCCCTGAGATAGAGCCTAATAAGAATTCTCCTTAAAATATGGAAATAGAAGTTTAAGAGGATGATTAACCTGATCTAGATATGATGGAGATTGAGGGAGAGTCATCTCAAAGTGTCTTTCATCCCAATATTTCTAAATGGGCTCAAAATATTGTCAAGTATTCTAATCATGTTAGTCTTATAAAGGTAACGCGTAGTCAACATTCTTAGCATGCATTAATGACCCTCTATGAGGTTTAACCACAATATTTGGAAGAATTTTATCAATATGATATATGGATTCATGCTATGAAAGATGAATACAATGATTTAATTAAAAAATAACACTTGGGATCTAATCTTTCCTCCTTCTAAATGAAGTATTGTAGGATCCAAGTGGTTGTATAAAATCAATTATAACTTTGTAGGAGAAACAGACAAATTCAAGGAAACAATGGTATCTCACGGTTTTACTCAGAAACCTGGTCTTGACTATGTTGATACTTTTACTCATGTAGCTAAGATGAGATCTATTATAATTCTTATTGATTTGGCTGCCCAATATGGTTGGAATATTCACCAAATGGATATTCAAAATGCATTTCTAAATGGTGACTTAAAAGAATAAATCTACATGAGACAACCTAAATTTTTTTAAGAACCTAGTAAGAAACTATATGTCTGTAAGATGAAAAAAAAATGTGTGGTTTTAAGAAAGCTCCTAGAGCTTGGTATGCTAAAATTAATAGTTTCTTTCAAGATCTTTTTTTTACTAACTGTTGTTTTGATAACGATTTATTTGTTAAGTTTGAAAACAATAATATTATCATTATTGTCTTGTATGTTGATGATATTTTGATTACTAACAGTGATAGAAATTTAATGGTTAGAATCAAAAAAAGATTAAAACAATGTTTTAAAATGATTGATTTAGGTTTGTTTAATCATTTTCTTGGCATGACTATACATAATTCTATTGTTACATCTCAATATCAGTATTCTATGAGTCTACTTACAAGATTCAACATGAGTGATTGTAATTTTGTTGTTATTCCTATTGAATTTGGTGTTAAGTTAGATCTTAAACCTACATGTGCTAAATTTAATCCTACTCCATATAGACATCTAGTTGGTAGTCTAATTTATTTGACAATTACTATGCCTGATATTTCTTATGTAGTATGAGTTGTTTCAAGATTTATGTAAGATCCTTATGAGGATCATTGGAAAATGGAAAACAATATTTTGAAATACATTAAAGGAACAGTTAATTATGGTTTTTTTATTCTTCTTGTAATGATGCACAATTATTTAGCTATTGTGATTCTAACCAAGCTGGTGATGTTGCAGATAGAAAATCTACTTCTAGATATGTTTTTAAGTTCGGTTCAGGTTCAATCACATGGAGTAGTGAGAAGTAACCCATAGTTTTTATCTCTTCTACTAAAGTAGAGTATAGAGGTGTTATGGAAGCTACAAAGGAAGCTATGTTGTTAAAAAGACTATTGGATGAACTGCATATGGGCATCAAAGGGATAAATACTCTTATATGTAACAACTAGAGTTGTATTTCTCTTGCAAACAATCTAGTTTAGTAGTAACGGACCAAGCATATTGAGTTTCATTTGCACTTTATTCAATAAAAAGTCATGAATGTTGATATTGATCTCAAGTTATGTTCGAAGGAAGATCAAGTTGCAGATATCTTCACCAAGTCATTGTATGCTATGAATTTTCACAATTTTCATGCCTTGTTGGGCCTATCAAATTTTACATTGAGGGGGATTTTACATGAAAATTCCACCTCTTAATGGCTATTGGAAACTTCCAATATTTCCTCCATTTTGTAATAAGTAAACAGTCACAGTTTGTATGTGAGTTTCCTTGAAAATCCTAGCGAATCATTAGTTATGGGTATGTTGTGGTTTATAAAAGGCTCCAATATCTGATATAAGTATTCATATATAAAACACTTGTATTAAGAACTTATGTATGGTAAGATCCGTATAATTTCCTTTTTTTCATGTTATCTTGAATCATTGATGTTGATTCATGGATCTATAAATCCTTTTGTAGAAAAAGGTGAATGTGGCATGTCTTGTTTTGTTTTCCCCACTTAACATTAAAGGGTAGTGTTGGGGTTGATAATGTCAAGTGGGGATACCTTTTTGTGGACCACCACTTACGACCTTTTTTATTAAAATTTTATTTATAAACTTAGGTCGGTCTTTCACGGCTCGAGAGTGAGACGGTATGACCGTTCACCCATCCTATATATGATCCCTCACAGGATTGATATGGACATAACATAATATATCATATAGATAAATTAGTATCTATTTGATAAATGAATGCTCAAGATGTTTATATAAGAAAACTATATAATTGTGAAGACACTGGTCTGCAATTATCTTTGTGAGAGTGAGGAGATAAGTGGAAGTGTTGGGTTAAATTCTTTATAAATTCTTAATACAAACAATGCTTTATTTCAGTGGGATTTTTTCCCTTCAGGTTTCCCCTCTTAAAATTTGGTGTTCTTTGTCTCATTTCATTTCCTATTATTTTCTTTCAGCTTTGTTATTACATTCTATAATGTGTAATCTATAATAAGCTAAATTTATGCTTAATTTAACTGTACATCATAATCTATAATCTTCAACATTTATATTGTGGATCTATAATTTGTTAATTTTACTTCCCATCATTTCCCTAACAAGGTATAGATCCATATGATATCATGAAGTCGTAAGGGGTGTGATACATGGTTTCTCAGGTAAGTTGGGGCCTTTTGGAAAGGTTTCATGATGAGGTATGAGGTTCTTCTACTATGACTTAGCTTAAACCATGAAAAACCCTAAGGGGTAGTCGTATAAATGAGATGGGATATGAATATACAAATCTATTTGAGATAAAATTATGATTAGAGATGATTGACAAGGGTTTCCTAGAGGTGTGATAAAAATATCAAGTCGTGAAGAAAAATTAAGTTATGATGTTTTAGATGAAATATGGTCCAAGAAAGGGTGATTTCTAGCTTGAATTACAACTTCTGATGCTCATTGTGAATTTTTTGATTTACATGGGACCTTGTGCATTTCAGATATTTTTTTCCATTGAGCTAAGATAATTTCACAAAAAGGATGGAGTGGTTTCATTGACAGGTTTTTTATGAATGAATGTTAAGAAGGTAAATTATTTTTTATGAATTTGAAACCCTAGCTCAAAAGCAGTAGGAGAGATCTTGGTAAGTGCCTAGAATCAATTATTATTACTAATGTGATTATTGAATATTATATAGGAATCCTCCATATTTCCAATGATTTGTGTACCCCACTCAAAAAGGAAAGTTTCTGAAGATGTTTAGTTTGAGGAAAAGTTATGTAGAGAAGGTATGAAATAAATTGACTTTTTTTTTATCCTACGAGTTTTACTAAGATGTAAATGATGGTTTCAGGTCTTGGCTAAGGTCCTAGATGAAAACGTGTTCTCTATTTATTAAGACTGGTCCTTTATCCCTAAAAGGGAAGTTTTGAATAGTTTTAGAGATTGAGCTAGTTGAAGGCCTTCCACTTGGAGTTGGAAGGAAATGTAATATGTTATGGAACATAGGTTCAAATATATTCACAATGGTGTATGGTTTATCTCATGATGAGGTGATTTGATAGGTCAATTAAATTAGTTTGTGAAGGACCAAGGTTGTTTATTATCAGGATAAGATTTATTTTTCTAGAAGATGCAGTTGGAAGACTAACATTTTTAATGAGTTGATGTTAATTATCTATTATATAGAAAATAGGGATGAATTGCGTTCCTAGTGAAGGAATTTATAGGTCTTGAAAGTTGTAAAAAGTGTGAATACTTGTTGAGTTTCCAAAACTACTTTCTAGGCTACTCACTTTGGTGAAGAGGAATGTATGTATGGTTTGTATTGATGGATGTTTCATTAGTTATATCAAGAATGGATGCAATCTATAGGTTACTTTCTTTCCAGTGAGTGGCTACATGACATAGTTGAGGTGTTATGATGTGATCATGACCATGATAGGTGAAGACTGGTTCCTAGAAGTAACTTTTTGTGAGGAAAATGATCCTTATTATAAGTGTTATGAAGAATATGATTTGTTAAATATATTGTGATACCATGGATGGTGTTTTTATGTCATAGTTCACATGTGTGAGTAATTTGGAGGCTTGAATAATCATGGTGATGATTTTGGAGGTCTTTGGTGAACTAAGTGATGGGGTTTTAGAGATTGACCTTGATAAAGGCCTTCCACTTGGAGTTGGAAGGAAATGTAATATGTTATTGAGCGTAGATGTATACATATTCATGGTGATGATTTTATAGGTCCTTGATGAACTAGGTGATGGGTTTTGAAAAAAATTTCAGCTTGTTTGGTTTCTTCGAGCATGGTCAACCTACATAGGTCCATGATATGAATTTTTAAAAAGTTAAACATTATGTTTTTATTGTACATCGTTTGATTTATTTTGTCTGGATCATTTTTTCTTATGTTTATTAGTTAAGAATGGTATAAAGAAATTATTTTTGGTTCAAATTTGAACTAGCTATTTTATTCTGAAAAAATATGATGCAAGTTAGAGTATGAAACATATATAGAGGCATAAAATCAAGATTGAGGAAGTGTGTAATTTCTTTATGTGTTAGGAAGAATTTTTGTAAGATTTTAAATACAAATTATTTCATGTAAATGTGAGATAGAACAATTTTAAGAAGAGAGGGTGTGAAGATGTGTAATCTGAATAAGTGATCTCCATTAGTTATGGTAGAAACAAGACATCCTAGATTTTATCCACGGGTGGTTGAGTTGTGTGTTGATCATCTTATTGGGTTGTATCTTCCTTGTGGAGTTTGTTCTTCACTTAAGTATGGTAGGTGCTCCTTGTATGGTTTGTTTTCTACTAAAATAGGGGTTATTATCCCTTACTAGGGGTTGGTGCTTGTTATAGGGTTGGTTCACTACTAAACTAGGGTTACTACTCCTCGTAAAGTCAATGGTTTAGTAAATACTTTTTATTTGAGTAATATAATTAGAATTTTCAATGGGTGTTCTTCTAATTGAGGTTTTCCTAAGTTATATCTTTTGTTCTTGTGTCTTCTTCATGGTTATGCTCATTTGAATTACTGTTAATAACACATTAATGTATGGTTAAATGTTTTATGGTTTAAACAAGTAAATATGAATTGTTTAAATTTTTTGAAGGAAAGATTCGCCCCCCCTCCATGGTGTTTCCAATGTGTTGGTGATGTTGGGAGGTTATCCTTATGTTTTATGATTATTGTGGAGCCAATAAAAATTTATTTGAAGACCTTGGAGGTGCTTTTGCATTCGTTTAGATTGGAAAGTGCATTTTGAGCTTGTGGAGATGTCTTGGTGTTTGTTCATGATGTTGTGACCCAGATGACCCTTTTGGTCTCATGGAATGAAATAATATGATTTTAATGATAAATGATTAGGTTGGAAAGATTGATGTACTTGATCATTTCTCACCTAAGTGGTTTTATGTGCCAGTGTTATGTATATAAGCTAGTGTATTGGAGTCATTTGAGCTAGTTGATGCAACAATGTTATGAGCAACTTAAAGGGGATTGCAGAAGAGTGTTGAGGGGTTATGTAAAAATCCTTGAATATGTATGAATGCCTGAGAAATCCTACTTCAGGATCAGATGTGTAAAGTAAATTAAAATATTCAGTCGATAAAGAAAAGAGATTGAGTGAGTTTAGAGTGTTCTTGTTTTGATGAGGGTTTGAGGAGAGTTGTGAGCTGAAAATTCCTAGCAATATCATTTGAAGTGATCATAACTCTATTCTCTATCATCTTCTTCATTCAACCATTCTAGGTGGTTTAGTTAGTTCATGTGATCACTTTAGGGGGTTCATAGCATCCTTTTGAGGTTGGTGCCTCATGAAACTTGGGATTGGTTCTTTTTGTCAGGATTGGTGCCCTACTAAAATAGGGTTTTGTGCTCCTTCTATCATACAAGTTGTTTCTTCATTAAGGAGCCATTTTCAGCTATGAGTGATATATATTATTATCACAAAATAACACAACATCCCCTAAGGTATTCCTTCTTGTGAATGGGGCATTGGGTGTGATCCATGTAATACATGGGTCACCATATACTCTCAAGACTTGATGGTAACCTTGCAGCCTGTGAGGTCGGACCTCTGGAGATAAGTTGAATTGAAATTCAATTCTGTTCCTAAACCTAGTGCTAAAATACAGGATAATGCCAAAATTTGGAATTCATCTCAGATCTAAAACTATCCTAAAATGATTAGCTCAAGGATTCCAGGGATAGATCTAAATATTTCATGAATTGACAGGAATATTTTTTCCAGTAAACTATGAATCATCTGATCAACATTCCAAGGTATAAAGGGGTACCACTTTCATGACACTTATCCCATCCTTAACCAGAATAGAGATTATATAATTATCTGGAGAGGGTGGAAATACATGACAGACCAAAAAACATGTTAATTCACCATTTCCTAAATAAACTGAGGTAAATTATGCAAATAAAATACCCTCGCATTTGGAACCATAATATTCTGCATATAACACTTTGGCATTCCATGAAGAGATATAAATAAGATGACAACAAATTCATCCAAGGTTACAGAAATTAACACAAATAAAATTGTCATTTTATGTCATTAAACGGTTTTGTTTACCCCAGATTACAACATAGTAGGGAGAGTGCAAGAGTGTAATTACTTAAGTATTTGGAGTGAAGGCTTGAATTCATTTCCCTGAAATTCACCATAGCCTATACTGAAGGATAACGCACAGAGGTGTGCATGGGATGAAAAATGGCTAATTGTTTGTAATGTTGCATCCCCCTTACATTATCATAGAAGTATTGTTTTTCTGGATGTTAGGATAAATTATGGATAGTATAGGATACATACTGAGCTTTTTCTCTAACTTGCATCATGTAAACTGGGGCCCTATTGATATTTCCCATACCTCCTAGTACTATGCTGTTCTACGACTTAAGGAATCTACTACATGGTGTTCCATACCATTCATTTAATTCCTCCCAAAACCATACCCTGTGATACTAATTCCAGCTTCTCTATACGTTTTCTTGAAGGTCCCTAATTTGGTTGTGTAAAGATTCTACTTTCAGAAGCCTCCAGTGGTCTTCTATCAGTCCAAAATGTTTTCACCTCTCTAATGAGTATATTTTCTACAAAACTATGGGATGTGCACAGTGAGAGCAATTATGCTCTATTTCATGGTGAAGGGGTTTTTTTCATGCCACTTTAGCTTTGCTATGCACAAAAGCCACTGCATGTAGCATATTTGAGATACTTCACCAAGATCCTGCACTCGAAGCATTCCCCTAATTACATATCAAACCCTACATTATGATCTGGAACTTCCCTACTTGGAGTTAAATTGAAATCATCCACTTCAATACAGTTACCAAGGCTTCCTTGACATTTCCCATTATAAAACAAATCCCACCTAGCTCAATTTACTTTGCAATAAGTTGATGTACAGCTGCCGACTCTACGTGGCAGTCCTCAACAACCATCCTATCGACAACCACATAGGTTTCATGAACCTTCTATGCTGCATTTTTTTCCTTAGTCAACTCTCGTAATTCAACGATAGCCATGATATTATTCTATGACAAACTGAGATTCCTTCTTCGATTGGGTTCCTTGTGCATTCACCAATTATCTAGCTCATTCATCGATCCAGTTGTTCATGCATCACCATTACATTGATCCACGCAGCCACGTTACCACACCACCTCATTGCTTTTAACATACCCCTAAAGTAATAAGTGTAACCTACAGCTAACATGGGATTGATCTTGCAGACCCCTACCACCTTGCAAGTAGGATTCAAAATTCTACACTCTACTGCAATTCCGACGTTGTTCATCGTAACCTGAGTCCCCCCTTTTCCAAAAGTTCTAGAGAATACCGAAAACTAATATAATCCTACCAAAATGCTTTCCAAGGAGTTCAAATTTAGAAGGATGCATAAAAATATCTCTACTCTAAGTGTTCAGGTGATTCACCAAGCTTGGGTGAGAAAATCCAACTGAGTGAAAAATATCTACATCCCCAAAGTCAAAAAAGGGCGGACTTGAGGGGCCTCAATCACTCAACACCAAACTCAATTCCCATTTTTTCATCAAGTACAACAAGTCCATAGAATCTCTGCAAACATATAGATGTATGTACAACTCATTCTTACAAATCCTAACTCACCATGGTCGAAATATGCTCATGCTCATACACATCTAGCTTCAAAATATCTTTTCAAAACATGGTATTGGTATGGCCAAAGAGCCCTCGCACCCTAATCTTTTTGCCTTTTTGGCCCTAGTTAAAATCCATTTCATAGTTCCCTGCAATAATTTTAGGCCTTTAGGCCCACAAGGTACTCTAGAAAAAAATGTGTCATGCATTAACTCAAACACTTGACCCGTAAGGTGCCCCATCCTTCATGATCGAGGTCCATTTCACCCATGATCTAAGCACTGTTGGGCTTCTCCAATCCGACATGCATGCATTAAAGAGGTATGGCTCGGTCATACAACTTGGTACTCGATCTGACACATGCAGTAATGGGCTTCATGCTTACCTTACATCTTGTTGTCAAGCTACCTGTCTCTATCTCAATTCGATCTTGCCCGCCCCTCTAATTTGTGCCCTAAACTTTCTTGAGGGTCGCCCCACCATGTGGGTTCCTTGATGGTGTCTAATGCCATATGCCAGATCCCTACAACTCAGCCCAATGCCATTGAAGGACTGGCCAACACACCCTTTGGACTTAACTAGACCATGTAGGAGCTTGATATGGTTATCACAATAATAAGCCATGACATCCTCTTCTGGTGGACTCTAACCCAGCTGGGAATTTTTCACATGGATCACCAACCCTGGGCCATGTAACCTGGAAGTGTTCAGACTAGTCGTTTATGGGCTCATTCAAACCATATATTTGATGGGGTTGGACAGTGCCTCCTTAGTTAACTCAGTCATCACAATATACCACCTCAGTGAGCATCCTGGTAGTGTCTCCTCACTCTACATTTTCTTTATTTTCTAACCTAGCGTATTAGATTACTTTTGAGCCCTATGGCGTCTTAGCTCAAGGGGGTTAGATTTTCCCGTGACCATCATTGGCTCTATCCCCAACTGACAGTTCCAAACCTCACCCGATCTAGTCACCGCAGTGAGCTATTTTTAAGCGATTGACTAACTCAGATGTAGTCACTTATTCGTCCATATCAATTCCCCTAAACCATCTCATATTTTTGAATTTTTCAAACCAGAAGGCCAACTGGGGACCTCTGGGTGTACACTAATGTGGGGCCATTTAACCATTTTTTTGCCAACCTGTTTTCTCACTTTAGAATGAAAGTGGGCTTGCCATGGGTCATTTATCCTTAAGCGTCCAATCATAGTGAACTTTTCAATTTGCACAATAAGATCCCGATCCACTCTTAATGGTTTCAAACATTCTCTGTGGAAAGTTGGGTCAACTCAGTAGATGCTCCCTAAACTTGATTGTGCCATGTAAGATCCTCAGATCTACCTGCGAGGCCCTATATCCCATGTTAGGGTTCCAATGCTCTAACCTGCTAATTTTTCCATGTTGCAAGGGTGTAAAAATGGATAACAAAATTAGCAACTCGCGAGATGATATTCCTACTATATCTTAAAGACCAGTGACACTAGGTGATCTATTGAGCATGGAGTCATACTGATTGCTAAAACTAGACCACCACTTGAGGATTTATCCTTTAAACTTCAGGAGCACTATTGGGGCCCTTCCCAAAACTAGTTGAGGACTAGTTGTTTCTTCACCAAACTTTCTTGAAACCGGAGAGTGCAAGAGTAATAAAGGGACAACTATATATCAAAATCAAATTCATACACATCCCAAATCAAACATGCGAAGATTTTATAAGAACTTATTACAAAAGTAAACTTAAACTACAACAAAGTAATGTGTTATAAGCACTTAGAGGAATAAAAAACTCTTAACTAACATGTACAAGAAAGATACTTCACTCAATGAAAATGCTTGAGATAGATTCCATTGAATGGAATCTATAATTCTTCTATGTCCAACCTTGATAGCTAGAAAGCATTGTTTTCTTTGTAGCCTGAAGTCATATAAGGGCCAATCCATATTGCATCAAGCTTTGAATGCCTTTCCATATTTTCCCTGTTTTCATCTCGTTTATGATTTTAGGACCAAGTCTCCTTCTTGGAATGTCCTATTTCAATCCTTCTTGTTAAATAACCTCTTGATCAAAGCTTGATTCTTTTCTATTATTTACACGGATTGGTCCCTCAGCTCCTCCCACTCCATGAGATCTGCATATCTAGCTTCCATGGGTTCAAACACGGATAGCTCTAGCTTATTCATGAGTTCCAATGTAGGAAACATGAGGGATATAGGTAGTCTTTCCTCCCTTCCATAGACTAACTTGTAAGGGGGGTTCCCTGTTGCCAAGTCTTTTGATTCTCCTCTAGAGTTCTCTTTATGATCTTCAGAAGATTTTTGTTGGTAGACTCGACATGCCCATTACATTACTGGTAGTAATTTGATAAGGTGGTCAAGTATATCCCATTTTTTACTTCCCACTCTATGATCTTGGCACCTAGGAATGCTAGAGAATTATCTGATATGATTGTGGTCGATACTTTGAACCTTGTCACTATTCCTTCATAAAAATACAGTATATTGGCTTCATTTTCTTCCTTGAGTGCAACCACCTCCGTCTACTAGGTGAAATAATTTGTGGTTGTGAGGATCCACTTGTTTCCAAAGCTAGAATTTGGATTAATCACCCCAATGAAATCCAGCCCCCATTGCATGAATGGTTTGTTTACATAAATAGAGTGAAGTGGAAGGGTTGTTAGCCTCTCTTTACCCGTGAAGAAGGAAAATTTTTACATTTTTGGATCCACGCATAATAATCTTTAAAGAGGCTAGGCCAATAATACCCTGTCTTCCTAATTATTAGAGTTGTAACCCTTGGGGGAAAATGGCGTCCTGTTTCACCACCATGAAATTCATGTAGCACATTTTCTATATGATCTATGTTAATGCACCTTAGGAGGACACCATTTACATATTTCTTGAACAAGATATTTTTAACCAATGTAAAGGCAATACAATGGAATCTGAAATACCTCCTTTTGGCCTTAGTCGGCCCTTGAGGGTATTGACTTGTTTGAAGGAAATGAACTATATCCTAAGTCTAATAAGGATCGGGTGAGGTTTCAACTAATTTCTCTTGATCATCTTGTAATACCAAAACAACCTCTTCTCTACCACTTAACTTGGCATGATGTCCCAAAGCTAACTGTTAACATAATCATTTATCCCTAACCAACTTGGTCACCTTAATATCAATTTCATATTCCATGAGCTTGGTTACCCAGCTAGCCATTTTTTCATTAAGGTCCTTGTTTAGAAGAAATTATTTTATACCATCATGTGTGACTAGTAGATGAATCATATTAATTAACACTAAATTCTTGAATTTCTTTAAACTTCTAATCATATAAAGGACATATTTCTTGATAAGTGAATATCTAACCTTGTAGTCCACAAGACCTTGGCTGAAAATGCAATAGGTTGTTCCAGTCCTTCTTTATTCTGTATCACCAAAATTGCGGAGATGGTATCTGCACCACCAAAGGCATAAAGGAAGAAGTCTTTCGAGAAGTCTAGATTAATGAGATTTGAAGCCTGAGATATGGCCTACTTGATAGCTTATAAACTCTCTTTTCCCTCCAGTGTGCATTTGAAATCCAAATTATTCTTCAGCATCATTGTCAATGGTAGAGCATGGATTTCCTCTACCCTCTCTAGATCAATCGTCAATCCTTATTTCGACATGATGTGGCCTAGGATCTTGCCTTCATGTGCCAAGAATATGCACTTTTTGGGATTCAAGGACACTCTAAACCTCTTGCACCTTTTGAATACCTTCCTAAGGTGAAAGAGTTGGATTTCTACATTCTTGGAAAACATAATGATGTCATCAAGATAGAAAAGATCTATTTTGTTCAAAATCCTTTTGAACACCATATCCATAGCCCTCTAAAATGTTTCTCTAGTGTTTTATAATCTGAATGAATTCTTATTATAGGCATAACTGCCCCATTTTGTGGTGAAAATTGTTTTGAATTGGTCTTCCTCTTTCACCATTATTGGATTGTAGCCTGATTATCCATCTAGGAGAGAGAACTTTTCTGAACCGGTCACTATCTGTAAGATTTTCTCCATGGAGGGCAGCGGATAGTGATCTTTGAGAGATTCCCTATTTAGATCCCAGAAGTCCATGCACAACCTAATCTCTCCATTTCTCTTCTTGACTGGTACCAGATTTGTGACCCAACTTGAGTGCTTGATCAAAAATATGATGTTCTCCTCTATCAACTTATTCAACACTTTCTTCATTAGAGTCTCAATATGGGGGTTGACTAGTCTTTGATTCTATCTAATGGGCTTAGCCTCCAGATCCAATTCAATCATGTGATGTGTTAACTTAGGATTAAATCCTTTCATGTCCTTATAGCTCTAATAGATGATATTTGGGAAATCTTTCCAAAGTTGTATGAACTCAGATCTCTCTTGATCAGTGCTCATTCTGTCAATTTGGAGTGTCTTACCTTCTCCAACTAAAATGGGCTCAAAATCCTCCCTTTTGATCTGTATATTGGTCTTCTCTTTTCAAAATTGGTCATTTGGGTTGAATATTGACTCTAGAGTCACTAATCCCTTTGAAAATTTATTTTTTCGCAGTTGCACCACTTGATCCCCATACTGCTGCTCCAATTTATCCTAATTTTTAGCTGAGAACTTAGCCTCCTATTGTAAAAAATTGATGATTTGTTGATCATTATCAAACACCTGTCAGCTCTTGTTATTGTCTAGAATAGCTAGCCTTACAATTACATGGATATGTGGTTACATTTAATCTCTTTTAATATTGTCAACTACATAGAATGTTGCTCCAATTATCGCAAGGCTGTCCATAGCCTCATTTTCTTTACTAGGTATGGCCTGAATGTTGAATGTTTTGACGTATTAAATTTAACCCCATACCGGATGCTTGTAGGTGTTGAGAAAATCATTATTTACTGCATGGGATCCTTTGGCTTTGTTGATTATCAACTCACTATCTCCAAACACATACAAGTTCTTAATACCCCTCTTTCTTGCCAAATGCAATCTATGTATCAAAGCTTCATACTCAGTTGTATTGTTTGAACAGATAAACTAAAAAATGGAAAGTTGAGTAGTAATTTATACCTTGTGGTGACAAAATAATTGCACCTCCTCCAGTACCCTACTTGATCCTTGAATCATCAAATAACAATTATGACACTTCATTAACATCCTCTTTTTCTAGCTTGGTGAGGTGTGGGTGGGTAGTTTCTCCTCATGTAGATAATAAATTCCTAACTCAATGTCTTCCATCTCCCTATATGGGAAATAGCCATGCCCTTTTTGATCCCACTCATCAAGTCTCAGATTAGGAATAGTTCAAACCTTGGTGTCTAGTTCGTATGCATTTAAAATATCCTCATGTTCAAACATTGCACAATTAGCATTTATTGGACTTGGCATATGGGGTTCAATATGAAAATGTGTGATTAGTTTTGACCTGTTAATAACCTTACCTCTATACCTTGTCCTAAATAGCATGTGTGACCAATCCGCTGACAAGTACACGTCGATATTGGCTGGGAAATCTCTTGAAAGGAACAAAGAAAATAGTGGTGGCAAGTCAATCACTAATACATCTTGTAAAACTATGGCATTCAAGTAAGTGTGGAGTGTAAGCCTTAGTTCCTTGATCAATCCAATTGTCCCTATTATTATCCTATCTAATTTCACCACTCATTTCAATATTGTCTCATATTTTAAGCCCAACTGATTGGCTATCTGTTTTGGAATTACTGAGCTACTCGCCCCTAAGTCAATTATGCAATTGTGCACTAGCTTATATCCAATGATCAATGAGACATGGAACGATGGAGGCTTCACATTCTTAGTTAGATGGTCTCATCCTTGTTGCACTATCTTAGTAACAACCCTCTCGTGGTTTCTAGATGATTCACTAGAAGCTGACCAATTTTCCATAGTTGTTTGCAACAAATCTCACTATCCTGGAATTGCCAATGATTCCCACATGGAAATAATGACATTGGTATTCTTCATTTGATCGATGATATTGAATGGTGATGGGTTTTAATTTTATTTTCCTTTGATGGGCATGACCTTTTCCTACATTTGGACTGGTCCATGAGCTGCTATAGTAGGTAATTTGGACTAATTTTGCACATTCGGGGCTACTACAGCAATTACCTTGGGTTGGCTTTGTGCATTAGGAGTTTCATTTGGTTTGACTCATTATTGTGTGGGAGTGGGCTAAGAATTAAATGGATTAGATGATTTCCCCTCCTTTATGTTCCTTTTCTTTGACCTTGTGTTGGCATCTACTCCCTGGAAAGGAGATTGACTTATTCCACAAAATTCTTCCACTTTCCAACTGACCAATGTGGTTTATGTTAGAGAAGCCTCTTTTTGACTTGTTTTTTTGGTTTTCTTCTTTAATAGCCTCCTAAGGAACGCCAATATTTTTCACCGCCAAGGCCTGATTTGACGGATCTTGGAAGTATGTTGTGTGATCATAAGGTTGGCTATATAAAGAGTACTATTCATACTCTTGTGCTATGTTGTTATGAACTGTAACCAATGCCCTAGAGGTTGATGTTGCATTGGGATTATAAGGTTGGGAAGGTTTGGAAGCAAGGGGTTGCCCCTTATTTTGATTAGTAGCTTGAGCAGGTGGTTTATTTTGTTAATATGGGGGTCTGGATTGATATTGAGCTTGAGGCTAAAAGGGTATGAATTTTTGGTCATGTTTCCTCTTAATGCCCACTAACTCATTCCCAAAATTTTACAGTTGCTTCATAACCTCTTGCAATTCCTTAAAAGTTCCTGAGGAAGTGGATACCTCATTATTGATTTGATTCCTAGGATTTTGAATAGGGGCTAACTTAGGTACATTACTAGAACTAGGACACCCCATTTCAGGATAAAGAGGCATATGTGGCCTAGGTGCTACTTTACCAACTTGAATGAGACAATTTTTTTCTCTAATAGTCATTGCATAATCCCCTGGTAAGGTTATCCCTCCTATAGAATATATCATAACAGATAAATCCGAATTTAAATCTTTAAGGAAATAGAGGAATGCACCTTCAGCAACCGAACTTATGGAAATTAGGATCTAGTCCCACGTTCACTGAAATTGGAAATTAAAGTCTGTCATTTTTTCATTAGGAGCCCTCTTGATTGCAGTTGTATACTTCAAAAGAGATAGTTTATCCACCCTTTCTCCAAACTAGTTACAAAGGGATGTGCATATTTTATCCCAGTCTATAATAGACCCTACTACTAAGCTCCTGAACCACTACAAGGTCTTTCCCTTGAAAGAGCAAGCCATCAATTTGACTGTAACATACACTTCATTGATCTCATGAATGGTACATAATGCTGCAATCGGAATAGGGTTCTGGGTGTTGAGGGCAAGTGGGATACTTCCTATAAAGCTGACATAGGGATTTTGTGGTCCTTGTTATAGTGGTGGTTGATGCACCATCTTGATTAGCCTAATAACTCTAGTTGATTTAAGGAAGGGTCTACCTAGTGAAGGTGTTGATAAGGTTCTATTTGGTGGAGATGGACACATTTGTATTCTTCTTCCTCTACCTAGGAATAACTATAAATACTCAAAGACACCTTCTCTTTCCTTTCACCGAGTTTGGATCCTTCTCATGTACTTGGGCCACTAGTACTACTGAAACCAATAATAACTATCCCTGGGAGTCGCCAGATGTGCTGCTACAAAGCCTCCAAAGGCTAAAAATTCACCAAGATGCACATCTAATCTTAATAAACCTGAAAATTTGACCTCTATCCCACAAGGTGTGCCAAAATTGTTAATGAAAAATTACGGCACCCCTGATTGCTTATGATTTGTGTGTGAGGAAATTAATGTAACCTGCATAACATGGGATTATCCTACATTGTGGGACCTTACAAGTAGGATAATCCTTTACAGAAATTTGGCTTCTTCTCCTAGCCTAGTGCCAACTTCTCCAAAATGCAAAGAATAGAAAACTAATCTAATCATACCCTAATATTTTCTAAGGGGATAGGGATAGAAGGATGCATAAAATTAAATATTCTCTAGGGGAAGGTATTGCACCAAGAAAGGGTGAGACAATCTAAGTGAGTAAAAAATAGAGAGAAAACAAAGTAAGAGAGGGCATGTGGAGGCGCCACTATACAAAACAATATTCAATTCCCTCTATTCATAAAGCACAATAAGTTATAGATCCTACAAAGAGATAGATGTATGCACAATATACCTGTAAATATAATGGAAGGAAAAGGATGCAATGTCATATAAGTTAGGGATAAAATAGCCACAAAACATGAATTTTATTGCTAAAAACATGCACAATCCATTACAATATAGGCACAAAGAAAAACCCTTTTCAAAATCTTGAAATTTGAGGCCTTTATCTCACAATAACTCTGGAACAATTTTGGTCGAGTTCTTTTGCATTACAGAAACTATCCCCTCAAAATGAGGCAGATTTTACAATATATAGGAAATTTGGGCCACCAACCGACAGGATGCATTAAAGAGGTATGAGGGCCATACTATTTGGTACTTTTCTTTCACAGGAAGTAATGGGTGTCATGTCTCATTAAATCTGGTTCTTGATTTATTCTGCATCCACCTACCCTCACCTGGCTTGGTACTCATCCATCAAGCAGGTTACCCAACCATGTGGGGTTGGATGGCATTCAGTCATATGGGCCATACAAAATATGAGTGGGGTGTCCAACCACCTTATCGTCCAACCATGGGGGGTGAAACGACATCAAATTTCTAGGTTGTACATTCTTCTGGTCGCCAACCAACTTGGGAGTCATCATCTTCACATTGTGGGTTATCTAACCTAGAATGTATGATGGTCATCTTTCTCTAGACCATACAATTGATGGGTTTGGATGGCTATCCAAACCTTTGATGTACAATGTGATACCCTACCATCCCAATAGGCCATCTAACTCTATGTCATCTAACCTAGGGGTTGGAATAAATATAACCCTATGACATCCAACCCAAGGGGGTTAGATGCCATCTATATTTTCCATACATCATTGACCCATCCAACCATGATCTGTCTCCGTGTTGCTAGAATATTCAGTCCACCAACCCGGTCGACTAACTTATCCATCCATCTCAGCTGACCAACCCAACTGACACATACATCTAACCAACCTGGATGACTAACCTCTTTCCATACACAACATCACCAACCAACCCAGGTGTCTAACTCAATCATCCAGCTTGTTCTCCATACAATGTGCCACCCAACCATCCTATGCATCCAACCTAGTGAAATTTTCAATTTCCACAACGAGCTTGAACACCAAATCGAACATTCGTCGCGGTGATCTGGGTGAACTAAATAGAGCCAAACATGAGCTACCCAGAAGATCATGAAGAATTTCCCCCTTTTCCCATTCGATTGCCAATGCTCTAATCTGCTAAGTTTTTCCATTTTACAAGGGTGCAAAAAATGGATAACAAGTACATTCAGACAACTTACCATATAGTTTATGCTTCCTTAAAATTTGTAAAACTATTCTCAAATGTCTATCATGTTCCTCTACATCTTTAGAATATATAAGAATGTTTCCAATGAACACTAACACAAACTGGTCTAAGTATTCTCGAAACACACTTTTCATTATATTCATGAAGTTTGCAGGCACATTAGTGACTCCAAAAGTTAAAATGCTGAACTGAAAATGCTCGTAGCGTGTTCTAAATTTTTTTTATGTATGTCTTCATCCCTAATTATAATATGATGATAGCCAAATCACATAATTATCTTTGAATAAACTAAATCACCCCTCTATTTATCAAAAATATTTTCTAGGCAAGGGGTATCTATTTTTTATTGTTACCCTTTTTAGCATGCAATAGTTAATACACAGTCTTAAAGAACCATTTTTTTTCTTTACAAAGATTACTAGTGCCCCCAAGGTGATACACTTGGGTGGATTATTCCTTTGGACATCAACTCTTGAAGTTGAGATATCAATTCTACCAACTCAGTTGTAGTAATTTTATATGGTGCTTTTGACATAAGCTCAATTCCTAGTTTTAGGCCTATGACAAAATAATTTTCATGTCTAGGTGGTAAATCAGGAAGTTCTTTAGGAAATACATCTCCGAATTCACTCAGAAGAGGAAAATCCTTTATTTTTGGCTCACTTTTTTCATTATAATCATTTATTATTACTGAATACAAAATATAATCTTTATTCTTAGTCTTTTTTAGCTGCATGGCAAATATTTGTCTTACAACAAAATCTCATTTTACACCTTGGATAATTGATTTTTATGATCATCAAGGTGTATTATTTGTTTTCTTAGGAAATCTACAAATGCTTGGTGTTGATACAACCAATTTATGCCTATGACAACATCATAAGACCCTAATTAAGCTATAAAAGGGTTTAATTATATGGTAAACTCAAGTAGCACTAAGGTTGTTTCAATAAAACATTGGGTTACTTTATGGACAACATTATTCCCATATTTAATAGTCTGTTTGTATTTTCCATGTATCCAACCTTTCTATAAAGTTTAAAAGATAACTAAGAAGAAAAAAACATTCAATTTCTCCAGTATCAAATAAAATGGTAACATGTAAGGGGAGTGGTTTGTTTCTCAGCTTGGTAATTTCCTACAGTAGCATGCATATTTTGTTAGAATGGTTCTTTAAACTCAATGTTGTTTTTCCACTACTGAGTATTCCCCTGATTATTATGGGGATAGTTGATAGCATAACGATCACCTCAGCATTTAAAACAACCCCCAATAGACCCCTTCCTTAAAAATATATTTTGAAAACCAGAACTATTTTACCCCTCTTTTTTGTTGTTTGCAATAGGCTTATCTATAATAATTTTCTTTTCAGGCCTTCCTTTTTGACCAAATCTCTTCCACCATGTATTTTTAGTGAAAGCAAGTGAGGAGGTATTAATTTTTGTTCTATATTTTCCTATCTCAAAGAAAGGATCCCACGTGATTTTTGTTCATGTTTTATCAATTTTTCAAAAACTAACTCCAGAGTGGATGGTCCATGAACATCCACTTCTCCCCATATGCTAGGATTCAAACCCAAAATGAACTTACGAATCTATATTTTCTCATATTTTTGGTATTGGGAAACATGTTTCAAAATTCTAGTGAAACATTACTGATACTTAGTTATTGATCATTTACCCTAGACTAAATTCTAAAATTCATTCCTTTTCTGGTCAAAATATAGTTGGGGCAGCCAGTGTTGATGAAAGTCCCCTTTAAATTGTTCCCAATTTATGAGTGACATCTCAATACCTAGTTCCATCTTACGGTTGTCCAACCAAGAGGAATATTTGTGAGAGAGATGGAAAACACCCCAAACACCCTTAGTTTCCTTAGAGAAATATATAATTTCAAAATAATTTTCCATTTCACTCAACCGATTTTCAGCACCATCCCCTAAGGCAGTTCCATCAAATTTTGGTAGGCTGATTCTTTTTATATCCCTAGCGAGTTCATCAGTCATGCGAGATTTATTATTTCCTCATTCATTCTCATTGTGGTAATGCTTCGGATATTCTTCCTTATGTTCTTAGTTTTCACCCTCAACCTATTGCTCCAAGGTAGAAATCTGGTTATAGGTGTCTTGGAGAACCAAGAGGATCTCATCCACTTTATCATTAGCTAAACCATCATGATTTACTAAGTTGGTTGCAACATCACTATTCACTCTTCTAATAACCATTATATCATATTGAAACAAGAATAAACTTAGTATTAACACAATAAACCCATTAAGTCTAAGAGCTAGAACCTTTCCACTATGATACTGAAATGTAACACCTCATTTATTTTCCCAAAACTGAAAAAAAAATACTTCTAATCAACAAAGTATGCAATAGAGTTAACACAGTATAAATCATTTAAAAATTTTAATAGTTAGTTATTAAATTAAGTTTGATCCATTTGATAACTCTTTTATGTATAAACCTTGTGTATGTGAGAAGGGTACATCCTTATCTCCCTTTAATTCACTCTATGCAAGCAATCATACAATCTTTCAGGTTTACCTTTTTCTAGGTTGACAAATCTATGTTTCCATCCTTAAAATTCTACCACGAAATTCACTTTCTCAACTTCATACTTGAGTATATGACATATATAAAGTAAGGATATTGTGAAAAGATAATGCAATCAACTACTTGCATTACTTTGGCCAAAGTTTCCAACCGTGCATAAACAACTTATCCCAGGACCGCACATAAGTCTTAGGGACCTAGCATTCCACCACCAAACAAATATCTCGACACAGTTAGTTGGATATTTTTGTTTAAGAAGGTGAACATATTAAGAAGGAATGGGTTTTTTCTTTACAATACCATCTCCGTAAAAAAAAAAACCACACCCCACTTTTGGACTTTATGGAATAGGGAGATACCACATAATGGGTTACTGTCATTACATACTCTTTCCCTAATCCACAACTACCCCTAGTTAGAATTATGCCTAGATGTTTACATGATGACGTGAGATTGTATCCAATCTACAACATAATCAAAGTTGTCTATCCATGACGTAATTTCATCGTGCGGAAAGTCCTATGAAACTTAATTTATTCCATTATTTATCAGATTTATAGCCAAGAGGTATTTTTGTAAGACTCTTATAAGTCATTTGTTATGTTCCAAGTGAGCCTTAATAACTTATTCAAGTTATGGACTAACTATTATTTCCCCTTTAGTGAATTAATTTTATTTTCATTATATGTTGTTGTGTCAAAGGTTGGTTTTTTTCATTAACCGTTGGGCTATTTAACAAAGGTGATAATACCATCTGCTTGCTATGGTTGATTTGTTATCTATATAGAGTCATGATTAAGCCTAATCAATTAAGTTAACCATGCCCCCTTTTTATTTTCAGCTAGATGTTCATTAATCACGTTTACTATCATCATTCCTTCATATTTTGAAGTATAAAATATATTATATTTTAGGGCCATATACATTTTACTCAATAATTGATTAATGATCATTACCATTATCCCCATGATAAACATTGTATCCAACAACATACTTTCCATTGTTCTTACTTAAGTAATCATAAGACTAGTTTAAGTGATTAAGTTAAGTAATGTTATAATAATACATCTAAAATTATTTGGTGCTCTTAATTTATTGGATCAGCAACAGTTTATATAAAGACACAACCACAAAAAAAGAAGGATGTAAATAATATCTACTCTTAAATATCATGCCTGATTAAATGTACCAATCATATTTAATCAAATAAGAGAGGTTCATAATCAACAATAAATCTCTCAAGGTTACAAAACCAAATTTCTTCATTATACAAGCAACAAAATCTATATTAGGATTATACATTAGAGTCATATGCCCATCCTAACAACTAAGTTTACCTCACAATATCATTTAATATAAAATAAGGAACTTATTGAGATTATCCTTGTTACATATGAATGCGAGGTTGAAATTAATAAAACAATATTAAATCACTCCAAAGTATTCACTTCATATATTCTCCTATTTAGTTATACATATGTTAGAAGAGATAGAAATATACATGGTGTTGGCTCCGAATTTTACACCCCCTCTAGCTTGGAAGCACTTCTAAAGGGTAAGAAGGATTTAAGGAGATGTCAAACTGTGTTTTTTATGTCATTTGTAGTCGAGGATATGTCTAACATCCTCTTTTAGAACCAATATCTAGGATGATTGAGAGGCACGTACAAAGGGGATGGCCTAATCCTGCTACTTTTGGTCCTCCCTAGACTAGACTGAGAGAACCCATGGGGTAACTTGAATAAAGGGGGGATGATTTGCACTTAATTCCTTATAAAATTGGGTCAATCTAAGATAAAAACGGACATGAATGTAACACTCACTCGTGTATTATATATAATTATTGCATCAGGCATAAGTTACTAAAGACAACAAAGTTGTTTGTTCCTGCATCATTTTCTAGTGGAAATCTAGGTATGAAGAAGTGTCTTTAATGATACTTGGAAATAGAACAACCAAGGTTTTGAATCGATTTCTTATAAATTTGATGGTGTGGGGAAAGGTATGTTAGATTTTATTTTGTAAAATAAGGGGAGTAAATGATTATTGATTTCCTATAACAAAGAAACAATGGTTACCATGATAGCATGTTATTTTGGAAAGTAAAGAACGTATGATTAAGTAGTGAAAATTTCCTACACAAATATATTTTCATTCATTGATACTCAAAAATTTCAAATGTTTTCAAAACAATCTCTAAAACACTTAACACAATATCTCATGCAAGCATTCTAATGAAGTATGCATTGTTCCTATTATCACATGCCAAATATTTACTTAGAGACTGATAAAATCACTCAAAAATATGGTTGCAATAAGGATTTTAGAATTATATGAAATATTCTAGAGTAAGTGCTTACAAAACAATATTGATTTAGTAACCAAAATGCAACAACCAAGGACTGATCTAGTGTGTTACATATAAAAACAATGAATAAAAAATTATAGTTTAAATTATAACTCATTAATCAGATTTCAACATACAAGATCCAGAACACAATGCTAAAATCATAAGCAGGCATATGTAATTTACACTTTTAATTCCTTTACAAGGGGACATGAATTAAATGCCCTTAATTTTTGTCAATGGCTCTTCAATGTAAACACCTTGACACAAAGCTTTAAAAAACTAAAAATGCATATGTATTCCATATAAAAGAATGAAAATTTACAGATTTACAATAGTTCTCTTTCAACTTTTTTCATATAAAAAACTATCCCCCCCTTTTGATATGAGGATAGACCCTCATATTTATACAAAAATGTATGGATTTTATATTTCAGTCCCCCCCCCCCCCCCCCAAATACTAACAAAAGAATATTCTTCTCCATAGAAAAGGAACTTGATCTCTCATCAGAGCAGGAAAGCATATTTCTCCAATTGTAAATATCTTATTTTCTATTACCAACCCTTTAGAATCATTTTTTGCTTTCTTGTTTCCAATGTGGACGTGAGAAAAATAGTTAGCCTATATTTTCCAGACACCTTCCTATCTCTTTCACCTTGTCCCAATCACTTATGTGTTTGGTCCTAATTTTTTTCCCCCTGACGTCATTCCTTTAATTAATTTGATTTTTACCCGTTTTGGAAAACATACATTTGAGAAAGGAATAATTATGGGAAACTATTTGAATTTAATGAATTCATTTTTTTCATATATCATTTACCTCTTCCTTTATTTAGCTCGTGTTGAACATCTAATTTGATCCTGTAATTAATCCGACCATGATATCCTGCATAGAATTCCCTGGGATTTATTTTCTTATAAATTCATCCTTATCATATATGAATTTTCACTTTATCTATGGGATTATACGTGGAGTTATTTTTTAAATGAGTGGTGATATCCTTGTACTCGAGAAATGGTGGATGTAGAACTAGAAGTGGGGCTTAAAATATTTACTGTCAGAAACTTTGAATTCAATTTTTAACCTTTCTGGTCTGGCTAAAGTGTTTATCAAAGTGGTTTTCTCAATTGAATGTCAATAGGAACGTGAATGACCACTAACTTATCACATAATTCAAGTAATTATGATGATAAAACATGCCAAAATTACCCATTTCTTCTCGGTGTTCTAGATTCTGTTTCACCACCTTTTTTTACCAGAAAATCATGAAGCTCTTGATCAATTAAGAAGGTTTTGGTTTCACTAAATGCCAACTATCAATTTGGAAATTGTTTGTATCTCTCCAAAATTCTTTACAAAGGATTTGGAAGAAAATTAAATTCCATTTTTGGTTCTTGTGTCATATGATTCAGATTCTTTAGAGGATATACCATCAATTTCTAGAAAATTAGCCAAGTTGGAGCGAAGGCTAATTGCTCTTGAAAAGGATTCTGAGAAAGCTTCTGTAATTCCTTCTTATCAATTGAATTTTTTTGCTCCCTTACCTCCATTGAAAAAATGCCAAAGGGTCCCATCGGTTTGTGTTGATGCATCTAATCATTTTTTTATAAAACCAACCAATGTATCCAAGCCATCTACATCTACTAGGACTGGTGTTCGTCAGGGTACCAAGACACACCTATCAAGGGGGTTTAACCTTTTGGAATGGGTTTCATCTTACTCAAAGAAGTTGTAATTTATTAAGATTCTAGGAAACCCACGAGAAAGAATTAAAGATCTCAGGGACATGGGTATGTCCCATGATTTAGCGAGAGATATACAATTTGTATAAAAATCTCAAGACCACAATTATTTTGAGTTTAGGAAGAAAATTTTATTCGCTTGTATTCCTATCTTTAGTGAGGATTTTATAGTTATTGATTGATCAAATTCCAGTTACAAAATGTTTTTTCGTTATGTATTAAAAATTGTGAATATAATTTCTAAGGGCAAGGGCCCCTATAGAATCCCCATTTTGTTTTTTGCATATACACATGATACATAATATTGCAATATATTTCATGCATGGTTTTAATATAGCTATTTCACTATTTAATCCTTTAAATTGACATTTTCACTCTTTTTTTTTGAAAATACAAATTTGGAAAGTACAAGATAATAAAAACTTGAGAAAGAAGAGAAGGATAGGAAACAATCCTAGGCTTGATCAAGATCAATAACTTCAGCTTCTTTTATTTATTTTTTCCTTTCCCTGTAGGAATTATATTTATTGAAAATGTCTAGAATATATTCTTCATCAGGGCCTACATGGGAGCATTAGATTACTTATTTCCTAGAAAAAACCTTTATGCATTTTGTAGATACTTTTTCCTTTTTCTTTATGATCTTTGTCATTTCTTCAATACATTTATGTGTTCACAATCCTTTGGATGAAGGAATGATCAAACATCTTCTAGGTTTCAATCATTTTTGCTATATGCCTCCTGATTTTTTCAATTAATTGCTTTGTGTCTACTTGTTTAGGGGTAAAGATTCCTTAGAGGGGAAGCATTTTCTCTATGTAGGTTTCGATATCATCAGTATAATCTTGTTCTTTGTTCCTTGCCTCTTGGATTTTATTTATTCCATTCTCCAATAATTATATTCGTAGCTTGATTCCTTCTTCACACAATAAGTTCTCTCCATTTCCATCTGGGGAAATGGCCCCTTCCTTTTCCAATACTTCCTCACTGATGGTATTTATGCCCTCGATCTTGGGAAACATTCCCTTCCATCATCCAAACTCTTCATAAAATATATCGGTCCGCTCCTTACCCTCTTCAATAAGTTCATTGATACATCTAAAGCATGTTATGGTTTTGGTCAAGGTATGGATTTCCTTTTCAATAACCTTTTTCTTCTGCTCCCTAGTAGTAACATCTCTAGCATGAATATCCTTGACATTTTTTAGAGTATTGCTTATTACTAGAGGTGTGATTGACTGTGTATCTATAGGCACCTGAACAAACTTCCTTACAATGTTAGACAAGGCTTCCACATTTTTCTTTGAGTTGTTCCTTGCTTTCCCTTTTTTTATCAATATTTTGCACCACACCTGGAATACTACTTGGAGGTCATATTTCAACCCTTGTGGACTATTTTCCTAAAGGGATCCGAGTGAACTAGTAGTCTGAAAAGGTTTCTTCTCCTTTCAATACTTCATTATGTGGAGTAGCTACCTCCAAGTATATTTTTCCCTGGTTACTAATCAACATTTTGGATAGGGTTCTATTCTTCTTGGGTATCCTAGATGAGCCCGCAATTGTAACACTCATGAGCTCATATGTATTTATTTATACCTTTATCTTTTTCTTGATAGGGAGGGTCTCAACCAACCATCCCCCAAGAGGAAGTTCAACACTAATTATGGATGACCAACTACTTGTAATTAGTTTATTCCATCCTCAAATGTAGGTTGTAACATTGTTTGTTCTACAAACATTTGTTGAGGGACATGAGGAATTATTTATGTTTCAATAGATGTTTTTAATTCTTCAACTACTTGTAAGTCCTTTGTTCCTTCTTCAACTGTAGGCTGTAACATTATACCAATGGGTTGGGCTTGTGTCTCCTAGACTTGTACAATGTCTAATATGAGAGTATGGGTGACTATGAATCCATCACTTTAACAAGTTCAGAGACCTATTCATCCATTTTAGTGGGAGGAGATGGCCCCCATTCATTTTTTCCTCCTTTATGCTATAGAAATCCTTCTTGGGAGGTTAGGGGAGATTGGTTCTTCAACTAATTTAGGTGTATTTGTGCAAACCTATTCACCTTTTTCTATCTCTCTTACTTCTACTTCCCCCAAACTTCCAATTTTAATAATGCGGTTTTCTTCATTGGCCGAAGGTTTCTCAACATTTAGTTACAAGTCTCATGTCCCTTGCTCACCTATGGGATAATATGTTATCTCCTCTACCATTTCTACATTTTGATGTACCATTTCTACATTTTGATGCTCATATGTTTCTTCTAGAGTAGAGTCCTTCATTCTTTCCATATTGACCTCTTGATGACTGATGCTTTTAATAGGATCATCTTTTTGACCCTCTTTAGATATAGGGACCCTCATCAACATCATAAGAAATATATCAGTACTCACACTACCAATCGATAGAAAATATTTCTCTTGAGTAATGGTTTTGAAAGCATGGGCCAAAGGTACACTTCTTCTTGATTTTATAAAATCCTTTAGGTGAGGTGGGATTAATTAGAAAGGGTTCATTTGAATTCTTTGTGCTACCTCCATTTCTCTTATATCCTTCTTTTCCTCAACCAGTGGTGTGCCCCCTTGTGTTATTGAAGAAAAATTTCTTGGTCTCTTCCTTCTTATCAGATGGATATCATCTATGATTTTTGGCTCTTGAACTATAAATCCTTGGATTGTGCCAGCTGAGGAAGATTTCTCCTTGGTCTTATTTCTTTCAATATATTTGTTGGATATTTGACTTGTTATCCAAATAACTCTCCTAGTTATCTAGATAACTTATATTTTCATCCTGACACTGGTGTTTCACATTTCAGGTTGCACACACTCAAGATTATTCTTTTAACACCTTGGCATAGTTGCAGTTCCTTTGCATTCCCTTGTGCACCTTCTTGCACCCTTTGCATTCTTCTTTCTCCTTCCATTTTTTCCTTCTCGTACACCTCACACTTACTTATATCAACTAAGTCCTCGTCCCTTTGCACATTGCACCCATTATTTTGTAATAGTTACACCTTAACCATACGTTCTCTGCTCATAAGTTTGCCTCGTATCCCTGTGCGCATCATGCACACCCCTCTGCACCTCCCCTATTTTTCCCTTTCGTGTGTTTGCTTCTCACTCCTGCACCTTGCGCATTCCTTTGCATCCTTCTGTGCCAGTTCATCTTCTATCAGACTTGAGTGTGCCGCTTGTAACCAGCCAAAGTGTGCCAACGGGGCACCGAATTTGAACAACCAACCAGTGCATGACACTTGGCAGAAAACAAAAAACAAATGAATAGTTGACTGATTTATGCTGTCAATCCACATGCACCACGTGTTTTGCATGAGCCGAAGGCTCTAACATCTGTATCTTTTGCTACAGAACTCGAATCAATGCATGCCTAGACTTGTCAGAAAGCTACTGACACAAGTTTCACATTGAACTATTCAAATCCAAATTTAGGTAGGATTTAGTAAGCAAAAAATAGGTAAATGTCTCTCAGTTCATCAATGCACACATCCAATCGACCTCAATAACTAGATTTCATCAGATCTTGACTTCTTCCTTATTCCTCATGCCTAACAGACATGGGGAAGTGCCTTTGACAGCCTTATAGGTGGATTTGTAGGCATTTGTCATTGGTTGTTGGTGGTTGAAGATTTGAATCTGAGTTTCACTCCCTTTATCCTTCTCTTCTCTCCTTCTTCTTCTATAAATAGAAGAGTTTTTCTTTGTAAAAATGATCTCTCCTTGTTATAACAGAACCATGCCAAAATGGTGGTCAACTTCGCATGGGTTTCAGACCTTGGTATGGTCTCTACTATATATTCTCGCCTCCTATCATGAATGTAAATGACTTTACGTCCCTTAAGCAATAAAATATTGTTTTGTGGAACTCTTGACTTCCCTCTCCCGTTTTTATTGCATCTCGCCTCTCTGATTGCATTTTTTAGCATGTTGTGCGTAATCCTATTCTTGCATTCCCCACATTCATATGTTTTGCGTGATGGAATGTCGAGCTTGTGTTTTTATCTATGGCACACACCATCCACCCTCTTCTCCCATTCCATCTTTATTTCCTTCACAACTCATGGAGAGAGATCTACCCTTTCCTTCTAGCGCTATCAACTTCCTTAGCTTAGGATTTCCCATTTCTACACATCCTTCTATCCATGGTCCCTTGGCATGTTTAGTCTAGGATTTTCTTTTAGCGCTAGGAGTAGCAGTAGCATTAGAGGTAGGTAGAGGAACCGGCCTTCTTCAGAGATCCGTCCCAAGTGTGCAAGGTCCCACAACTTGGGAGCGGTTCCATTGTGGTCTCAAACACCTCAACCCTCTTCCTGAGATCCAATACATGGGTGTACGTTTGAGAAACCAACAGTTTCTGGCATGCCCGGTGGGAGCAGAGTGAAGATATTTACATCTTCATTTCAGCAATTTTTATGTGTTATTGCTGAGATCCAGCCTCTGGAGGCATTTTCAACACATCTGGCAACTCCACTGATTCAACACACCCATTATCTCATGTGCGGACTAGTCTCCACTCATTCCTACATTCATTTCTCATTTTTCATCATTTCACATTCCTCTTTTGAAGTTGTGCAATCATGACTTCTTTCCTACCATGGAATTCTCATTTACAGTAGTAGAACTATTTCCCTCCATCCCCATAGTTTCAAAATCCCCCTCCAATCAGTTTTATAAGCCCCATTATCCAAAAAATGCATACAACCCAATTTTTTCTAACAAAAATGTTTACGAAGAACAGGTTTATGCAAATGACTGTGGAAACTCCTTGGCCAAAGCTAATTTTGAGATACATGTGCAAAACACAAAGATGGGCATGATGCAACTCAGAGTCAAGTACTCCATAAAGGAAGCTAAAGTTGGATACAAGGTCCCTTGTCCATGGGTCAGCCCTATACCAGGCTGGTTTAGCACCCAGTAGAAGTTGTACTTCATCACTGAGATGTTGCCCCAGATTACAGAGTGGGTGGAAGAACTGGAGGCTCAAAAATCTAGTGTGTGGCACCCCTGTCAATGGGGCAACATTGCACTACCATCCTACATACCTCCTAATCCTCTATGCCAACTTACATCATCTTAGCCCACTACATGTGTCCCCATCTACGTGTCCTATTGAGAATCCCCCCCTCCATCTCACCTTCATTTCTCTTCCATTCTCCTTCCTATTCGCACCTTTTTCCCTTTAGCACATGCACCCTTCATCCCTTCTGCGCCCATCTTCCCACCTCATTCCAAGTCCCCTCTACCTAGTTCTACCATAAATTAACAACCCCCAGCCAATGCACCTCTCCCAACCAATGGAATTATGTTCCATGACTATAGGACAGTTGAAGAATGGCATGACTCATGTAACTTCGACTGAGAAGAGGAAATCTTATGGGTGCCTGTTCCAAAGGAGAATCAATTAGCTTTAGAGGGCACAATTCTGGAGGAGACCGAGTTGCTTGTAGAGGCAGAACCACGTGCGCCCTAGATTTGTGCACCTCATCCTATAAGAACTCTCCTTCAGGAGGAAATTATGCAAAGAAAATCTCATCTATGGGATTGGGCTTCAAATTACTGGGCAAACCAGAAGGATTAGATCATTCCCAATCAGATATCTAGCTATCCTAGAGCCAAAAAAAGAGTTTCCACCAGTCATGCTCATTTCAGAGCATGAGGTAGATCTTCCACGTGTCAAAGGTTAGCAGCAGTGCCTCCCAGATCCAAGTACAGAACAACTCCAGGAGGTGTATGTTATGTTTGTCGATACTTTGAGGAGGGTGAAATTACATCTGCAAGGTAGTGTTTCACTCTTATTTTTTACCATGTTCAATGCCAAATCAATTACATGGTTGCAATTTGTAAGGAAGGGAAGCTACTTCTCCCTACCCATCACAAGTTTTACTTGAGCTCCCCTTACCTCTAGTTAATTTAGGTTAATTTAGGTTTTCTTTCAGTAATACAAGTGCTCACACACACTCTGCATGTTCCATTTAGGACACGTATGATTTTCAGATTTTTTACATAATGTTGTGATTCTGTTTCAGCGTTCTCCCTCTGGCGCCTTTCCTTTCTTGTTGCGCCCACGTGCTCTTTTTGTTGCTTCCTGGGATGACATTCCAATTTTGGCAGAGACAGTTCCAACATTTGGTGCATAGCTTTCACTCTCATCAATCCAATTTAGAATATCTTCATATGAGATCAACAATTCTTTCTAAAGTTCAGACAGAGCTTCAAGTGACTTCAAGAATGTTCTTCAAATTTACATATCAGATCTTAAAAATTAAGCACCTGACTCCATGCCCAATTGACTTCTAAGGCTACTGGTGTCTTCTTCTAGCAAGAAGATGGCCCCCGAAAGTCACCAAAACTGTTATCCACATAACTCTCCTAGTTATCTGGATAACTTATATTTTCATCCTGACTTTAGTGTTTCACATTTTAGATTGTGCACACTCAAGATTGTTCTTTTGACACCTTCGAATAGTTATAATTCCTCTGTGTTCCCTTGCATGCCTTCCTGCACCCTTTGCATTCTTCTATATCCTTCCATTTTTTCCCTTCCCGCACGCCTGACACTTACTTCTATCAGCTAATTCCTTGGAACTTCATGTGTCGTGCCCATTACTTTGGAATAGTTTTACATTAACCATATTTTCCTTGCTCATCATTTTTCCTTTTCTCCTCGCTTGCATCACACACACCCCTCTGCACCTCCCCTCTATTTCCCTTTCGTGCACTTGATTCTCACTCTCACACCTTACGTCTTCCTTTGCGCCCTTCTGTGCTAAGTCATCTTTTGTTAGACTTGAGTGTGCCATGCGTAACCAGCCAAAGTGTGCCAACAGGGCACCAAATTTAGACAACCAACCAGTGCTGGACACGTGGCAGAAAAGAAAAAACAAATGAATAGTTGACCGATTTATGCGGTCAATTCAAGTGCGCCATGTGTTTTACATGAGCCAATGGCTCTAACATTTTCTGACAGTCATATCTTTTCCTAGAGAGCTCAGATCAAAACATGCTTGGACTTGTTAGAAAGTTGCTGACACAAGCTGTATGTTGGACTTTTCAAATTCAAATTTAGGTGGGATTTAGTAGGTAGAAAATAGGGAAACATCTCTCATCTCGTATATGCACACATCTAATTGACCTCAACCACTAAATTTCATCAGATCTTACCTTCTTCCTTATTCCACATGCCAAACAGACATGGGGAAGTGCATCTGATAGCTTTACAGGTAGATTTGTAGGCATTTATCACTGGTTGTTGGTGCTTGAATATTTGAATCTGGGTTTCACTCCCTTTCTCCTTCTCCTCTCTCCTTCTTATTCTATAAATAGCATAGTTTTACTTTGTAAAAATGATCTCTCCTTGTTATAACGACACCATGTAAAAATGGTGGCCAACTTCCCACAGGTCTTAGACCTTGGCGTGGTCTCTGCAATGTATTCTCACCTCCTACCGTGAATGTAAATGGTTGTGCATCCCTTAAGCATTAAAATTGTGTTTTGTGGAAATCTTGTCTTTCCTCTCCCGTTTTCATTACATCTCACCTCTCTATTTAAAATTTCTGGCATTTTGTGCATACTCCTCTACTTGCAATCCCTAGGTTCATGTGTTGCGTGCACTGGAAGAACGAGCTTGCATGTTAATCTGTGGTGTGCATCGTCTACCCTCTTCTCCCGTGCCATCTTTGTTTCCTTTGCCACTCATGGAGATAGATCAACCCTTTACTTTTGGCGTTATTTCCTTCCTTAGCTTATGATTTCCCCTTTCTACACATCCTTCTATCCCTGGTCCCTTGGCATCTTTAGTCTAGGATTTTCTTTCAGTGCTAGGAGTAGCAGTAGCATTAGAGGTAGGTAGAGGAACCATCTTTCTCTAGATATCCATCCCAAGCACGCGAGGTCCCACAAGTTGGGGGTAGTTCCATTGTAGTCTCAAACACCTCGGCCCTCTTCTCGAGATCCAAGATGCGTGTGCATGTTTAAGCAACCAACAATTTATTGTACGCCTAGTGGGAGCAAAGTGAAGAGATTTATATCTTAATTTCAGGATGTTCGATGTTTTATTGTTGAGATCCAACCTCTAGAGGCATTTTTCAACACATCTTATGACTCCACTGATTCAATGCACCCATTACCTCATGTGTAAACCAGTCTCCACTCATTCCTCCATTGATTTCTCCTTTTTCATCATTCCTCATTTCTCTTTTGAAGTTTTGTAATCATGACTTATTTCCCGCCATGGAATTCTCATTTATAGCAACAAAACTATTTCCCTCCATCCCCACAATTTCAAAATCCTCCTCTAAATCAGTTTTATAAGCCCCATTATCCCGAAAATGCATACAACATACTTTTTTCTAACCAAAATGTTTATGAAGAACATGTTTTTACAAATGATGGTGGAAACTCCTTAGCTGAAGCTGATTCTACTTCCATTTAGGTGCAAAAGATGGAGATAAGATCATGATTGAACTTATAGGTCATGAGCATGCATAAAGGTAGCTGAAGTTGGCTACAAAGAGTGTCTCGTTAATGGGTCAGCCTATTATAACAATTATGGAACAGTGCCCAGAGGATTTTGTACTGTATGCACTGAGATGCTACTTCTGATTCATTGAGTGGGGCGGAAGAAATAGAGGCTCAAAAATCTCAGTGTAGGAGACTCGCTGTCATTGTGTTTGAATCCTTACACAACCATCCTACATCCCTCCACTCCTCTGTGCCAACTTACATCATCTCAGCCCATTACGCGTGTCCCCAACTTCTTGCGCGGTGCCCCCATTGAGAATCCCCCCCTCCATCTCAACTTCATTTCTCTTCCATTCCCCTTCTTATGCATGCCTCTATCATGTTTGACAACTGCAGGACACCCCCCAGCCAATGTGCATCTCCCAACCAACATCATCATGTTTGACAACTGCCAGATAGTTAAAGAATGGCGTGACTCATGTGACTTCGAATGGGAAGTAGAAATCATATGGGAACCTGTTCCAAAGAAGAATCAGTTAGCTCTAGAGGGCACAGTTCTTGAGGAGACCGAGTTGCTTGTAGAGGTATAACCACGTGTGTCCCATATTTACACGCTTTAGCCTGCAAGTGCTCTCCTTCAAGAGGAAATTCTGTAAGAAAATATCATCTATGAGATTGGGCTTCAAAGTAATGGGCAAACAACAAGGATCAGACCGTGCTCAATTAGATATCTAACTAGCCTAGAGCCAAAAATAGAGTTGCCACTAGTCATGCTCATTTCAGAGCATGAGGTATAGCTTCCGCACACCAAAGGTCAGTAGTAATGCCTCCTAGATCCAAGTACAGACCAACTCCAGGAGGTTTATATTATGTTTGTTACTTCTCCCTACATGTTGCAGGTTTTACTTGAACGCCCCTTACCTCTGGTTAGTTTAGGTTTTATTTCAGTAACACAAGTTCTCGCGCACACTCTGCATGTTCCATTTGGGACACGTATGATTTTTAGATTTTGTACATAATGTTTTGCTTCTATTTCGGTGTACTCCCTCTGGTGCCTTTCCTTTCTTGTTGCACCCGGACACCCCTTTTCTTTATTCCTAGGATGATAGTCCAATTTTGGCAGAGGTAGCTCCAACGGTCAGTGCATAGCTTTCACTCGCATCAATCCAATTCAGAATATCTTCATATGAGATTAGTAGTTTAGTCCAGAGTTTAGACAGAGCTTCAAGTGACTTCAGGAATGTTCTTTAAAATTGAAGATCAGATCTTCAAAATTAAGCACCTGACTCCATGCCCAATGGACTTCTAAGGCTACTGGTCTCTTCATCTAGCAGGCAGATGGCCCCCGAAAGTCACCAAAACTGTTATCTAAATAAATATCCTAGTTATCTAGATAACTTATATTTTCATCCCGACTCTGGTGTTTCAAATTTTAGGTTATGTGCACTAAAGATTGTTCTTTTGACACCTTAGCATAGTTGCAGTTCCTCTGTGTGCCCTTGTGCTCCTTCGTGCACCCTTTGCATTTTTCTATCTCCTTCCATTTTTTCCCTTCCTGCATGCCTCACACTTACTTCTATCAGCTAATTCCTTGGTTCGTCATGCACCGCACCCATTTAATAGTTGTGCCTTAACCATACGTTTTCTACTCACCAATTTTCCTCATCTCCCCACGTGCATCACATTCCCCCCTCTATGCCTCACCTCAATTTCCCTTTCATGCACTTGCTTCTCACTCCTGTGCCTTGTGCCATCCTTTGCGCCCTTTTGTGCTAATTCATCTTTTATCAGCCTTGAGTGTGACATGGATAATGAGCCAAAGCACGCCAATGGGGTGCCGAATTTAGACAACCAACCAATGTATGACACGTGGCATAAAAAACAAAACAAATGAACAATTGACCAATTTATGCAGTCAATTCATGTGCGCCACATGTTTTGCATGAGCTAACAGCTCTAACAGCCGTATCTTTTGCTACAGAGCTCAGATTGACGCATGCATGGACTTGTTAAAATCTGCTGACATAAATTGCTCATTGGACTATTCAAATTCAAATTTAGACAAGATTTACTAGGTAGAAAATAGGGAAACATCTCTCATCTCATCAATGCACACATCCAATCGACCTCAACCACTAGATTTTATCATATCTTGCCTTCTTCCTTATTCCACACACCAAACAGACTTGGGGAAGTTCATCTAACATCCTTGCAAGTAGATTTGTAGGTATTTATCACTGCTTATTGGTGGTTGAAGATTTTAATCCAAGTTTCCCTCCCTTTCTCCTTCTCTTTTCACCTTCTTCTTCTATAAATAGCATAGTTCTATTTTTTAAAAACGATCTCTCCTTGTTGTAATGGCACCATGCCAAAATGGTGGCCAACTTCCCATGGGTCTTAGACCTTGGCGTGGTCTCTACATTTTATTCTTGCCTCCTGTCGTGAATGGAAATGACTGTGCATCCCCTTAAGCAATAAAATCATGTTTTATGGAACTCTTGTCTTCCCTCTCCCCTTTTTCATTGCATTTCTCCTCTCTGTTTGCATTTTCTATCATGTTGTGCATACTCCTGTGCTTACATCCCCCACATTCATGTGTTGTGCGTGCTGGAAGGCTGATCTTGTGTGTTGATCTGTGGCACATGCCGTCTGCCCTCTTCTCCCACACCATCTCTATTTCCTTCGCCACTCATGGAGAGAGATCGACCATTTCCTTCTCATGCTATCACCTTCCTTAGCTTAGGATTTCCCCTTTCTGCACATCCTTCTATCCCTGGTCCCTTGGCATGTTTAGTCTAGGATTTTTTCAACGTTAGGAGTAGTAATAGAGTTAGAGGTAGATAGAGGAACCATCCTTCTCCAGAGATCCATCCCCAGTATGCAAGGTCCCACAATGTGGGGGTAGTTTCATTGTGGTCTCAAACACCTCAGCCCTCTTCTTGAGATCTAAGACGCGGGTGCATGCTTGAGCAACCAATAGTTTCTGACATGCCTAGTGGGATCAGAGTGAAGATCTTTACATCTTCATTTCATCAATTTTGATGTGTTATTGCTGAGATCCAACCTTTGGAGGCATTTTGAACACATCTGGTGACTCCACTGATTCAACGCACCCATTATCTCATGTGCAGACTGGTCTCCATTCATTCCTCCATTCATTTATTATTTTTCATCATTCCACATTCCTCTTTTGAAGTTGTGCAATCATGACTTATATCCTACCATGGAATTCTCATTTATAGCACCAGAACTATTTCTCTCCATCCCCACAGTTTCAAAATCCTCCTCCAAATCAGTTTTATAAGCCCCATTATCCTGAAAATACATACAACCCAATTTTTTCTAACCAAAATGTTTATGAAGAACAAGTTAATGCAGATGATGGTGGAAACTCTTTGAGAGGCAGGCGCAAAAGATGGTGATGAACATGATGCATCTCAAAGTCAAGTGCTCCATAAAGGCAGTTGAAGTTGGCTACAAGGTCCCTTTGTCCATGGGTCAGCCCTGTACTAGGTTGGTTTAGCACCCAACAGAAGTTGTACTACATCATTGAACTACTACCCTAGATTATAGAGTGGGCAAAAGAAATGGATGCTCAAAAATCTAGCATGCGGCACCCCTATCAATGGGGAAACCTTGCACTACCATCCTACATCCCTCCCACTCCTCTTTGCCAACTTACATCATCTCAGCCCTGTGTGTGTGTCCCTAGCTTCTTGCGCGCTTCCCCCATTGAGAATCCCCCCTCCATCTCACCTTCATTTCTCTTCCATTCCCCTTCCTACATGTGCCTCTATCCCTTCAGGGCATGTGCCCTTCATCCCCTCTACACCCATCCTCCCACCTCATTCCAAGTCCCCTCTTCCTAGTTGTACCATAAATGAACACCCCCCAACCAATGCACCTCTCCCAACCAATGTCATCATGTTTGAAAACTACAGGACATTTGAAGAATGACGTGACTCATGTTACTCCAAATGGGAAGAGGAAATCATACAAATGCCTGTTCTAAAGGAGAATCAGTTAGCTCCAGAGGGCGCAGTTTGTGAGGAGACCAAGTTACTTGTAGAGGTAGAACCACGCGCGCCCCAGATTTATGTGCACCATCCTGTAATTGCTCTCCTTCAAGAGGAAATTTTGTAAAAAAATCTCATCTATGGGATTGGGCTTCAAAGTAATGGGTAAACCACAAGGATCAGACCATGCCCAATCAGATATCTAGCTAGCCTAGAGCCAAAAATAGAGTTGTCACCGGTCATGCTCATTTCAGAGGATGAGGTAGAGCTTATGTGTGCCAAAGGTCAGCAGTAGTGCCTCCCAGATCCAAGTACAAAATAACTCCAGGAGGTGTATGTTATTTTTTTTGATACTTTGAGGAGGGTGAAACACCATCTACAAGGTGGCGTTTCACTCTTATTTTTTACCATGTTCAGCACCAAATAAATTACATGGTCATAATTTGTAAGGGAAGCTTTTTATCCCTACCTGTTGCAGGTTTTACTTGAGCACCCCTTGCATCTGGTTAGTTTAGGCTAGTTTAGATTTTCTTTCAATAACACAATTACTCGTGTACACTCTACATGTTCCATTTGGGACACATGATTTTCATCGGCGTGCTCCCTCTGGTGCCTTTCCTTTCTTGTTGCGCCCGCGTGCCCCTTTTTTTGCTTCATGGGATGATAGTCCAATTTTGGCAAAGGAAGTTCCAACGGTCAGTGCATAGCTTTCACTCTCATCAATCTAATTCAGAATATCTTCATATGAGATCAGCAGTTCAGTCTAGAGTTCAAACAGAGCTTCAAGTGACTTCAGGAATGTTCTTCAAAATTAAGCACCCAACTCCATGACCAATGGACTTCTAAGGCTACTAGTCTCTTCATCTAGCAGGAAGATGGCCCCCAAAAGTTGCCAAAACTGTTATCCAAATAACTCTCCTAGTTATCTAGATAACTTATATTTTCATCCTAACTCTGGTGTTTCACATTTTAGGTTGCACGCACTCAAGATTGTTATTTTGACACATTGGCACAGTTTCAGTTCCTTTGCATGCCCTTATGTGCCTTTCTGCACCATTTGCATTCTTCTATCTCATTCCATTTTTTCCCTTCCCGTACGCCTCGCACTTACTTCTTACAGCTAACTCCTTGGCCCTTTGTGCGTCATGCCCATTACTTTGTAATAGTTGCACCTTAACCATATGTTATCTGCTCACCAATTTTCCTCATCTCCCTGTGCACATCATGTGCACCCCTCTGTACCTCCCCTCTTTTTCCCTTTTGTGCACTTCTCTCTCCCATGCCTTGCACCTTCCTTTGCACCCTTTTATGCCAAGTCATCTTCTGTCATACTTGAGTTTGTCACGCGTAACTAGCCAAAGCATGCCAACGGGGTGCCAAATCTGGACAACCAACTAGTGCATGACACATGGCAGAAAAGACAAAACAAATGAACAGTTGACTAATTTATGCGGTCAATCCACGTGTTCCACGTGTTTTTTCGTATCTTTTGCTTTAGAGATCAGATCAACACATGCCTAGATTTTTTAGAAAGCTGTTGACACAATTTACACGTTGGACTATTCAAATTCAAATTTAGCTAGGATTTAGTAGGTAGAAAATAGGGAAATGTCTCTCATCTCATCAATGCACATATCCAATCAACCTCAACCACTATATTTCATTATATCTTTCCTTCTGCCTTATTCCACATGCCAAACAGGTATGGGGAACTGCATCTGATAGCCTTGCAGGTGTATTTGTAGGTATTTATTGTTGGTTGTTGGTGGTTGAATATTTTAATCTGAGTTTCCCTCCCTTTCTCCTTCTCTTTTGTCCTTCTTCTATAAATAGCATAGTTATGCTTTGTAAAAATGATCTCTCCTTATTGTAACGGAACTATGCCAAAATGATGGCCTACTTCCCATGGGTCTCATACCTTGGTGTGGTCTCTACAATGTATTCTCACCTACTATCATGAATGTAAATGATTTTGCATCCCTTAAGCAATAAAATCATGTTTTGTGGAACTCTTATCTTCCCTCTGGCATTTTTATTGCATCTTGCCTCTCTGTTTGCATTTTCTAGCATGTTGTGCATACTCCTATGCTTACATCCCCCCACATTCATGTGTTGTGTGCACTAGAAGTCTGATCTTGCGTGTTGATCTATGGCGTGCACCTTCTGCCCTCTTCTCCCACACCATCTCTATTTCCTTCACCGCTCATGGAGAGATATTGACCGTTTCCTTCTGGCGCTATCACCTTACTTCACTTAGGATTTCCACTTTCTACACATCCTTCTATCCCTGGTCCCTTTGCATTTTTTACTCTATGATTTACTTTCTGTGCTAGGAGTAGTAGTAGTGTTAGAGGTAGGTAGATGAACCGGCCTTCTCCAGAGATCTGTCTGAAGCACGCAAGGCTCCACAACTTGGGGGCAGTTCCATTGTGGTCTCAAACACCTCAGCCCTCTTCCCAAGGTCCCTGTGTCCTTTCTAGAAGGTGGTAATACATCATCAATATTAGAGTTTCTGGATCTCTAATGAAAACAAAAGCACAAGTAATTGCAAAAATTGAAATAACTAACAATAAGATACAATATGATCAAAACTCACTAGGCAAGAATGGCTCCAAATCAACTCAATTTTCCATATTCTCCGTGAGATAAAATGATGCAAGTCAAGGATATATAGGTGGTGAATATGTAACCTCCTCCTAGATCAGTGGGGAATAACTCTCACTAACTGATACTTGAAGTAGATTTTACTCCACACAACTTGTGAGCTAACTGAACACAATAAGTGAGCTAAGGAAACCTAACTGGTAAGCTAACTCAACACAACTACCACAACTAAGAAATCATATCCCATGAGTGTATGAAATCTCCTAGTAAATAAACAAATACAAGGAAAATAAATATCCTACATCAACACCCCCTATAAGCACAGCTTAGGTGGGTAGTGAACAAAGAACGTGGGTCCCAGAAATAAGGCTTGATGAGGTACCCACGTACAATGCAAAAATCTCATAAATTGGAGAAAAGGAGAAAACCTATTGGGAAAAAAGTCCCCCCAAAAGGGAGACACAAAACTCCTTCAAGAAAACTAGAGAAGAAGAAGTAGTGGGTCCCAGTAACTCAACCTAATGAGGTACCCACATACAATGATCATCCCATAGAGTAAAGAGAGAAAGAACTGAGGACAAGAAGGTCCCCTAATAAGAGTTTTGATGATGTGGTCTTTTGCTTAAAGACTTAAGATAATTTGCTTGCACTGAACAATGTCCCTACCCTTGGGAAGGATAGAAAAGGAGCACTAAAATTCATCCCACTTCAGAAAGGAAGAAGAATCATGTATTATTTTGATCTTTGTATCTAGTCTACAACTGAAAGGTGGCATAGGTCAAGAAAATGTGTGTAAAAAATACAATGGTAATGCCCCTAAAGTATACATGTCAGAGAGAGAATATGGTGGCGGCCCAATAACCCTCATAAAGGGGTCCATAAGAAGAGGTGGATCATGAAACTTATTTGAAATAGTGGAAGTGAAAATTTTCCCCATGTGGGAAATCCCAACGAGAGAGATGAATAGGTCCTCCATAATGTGTGATGGATCAATCAGAGCATATTCCTATAATGCAACACAAGTGGAATATGTAAATATAAAACTCATGTCAGGGAGATACATGTCCCAAAGTGGTTGCTCAATGAGAGAAACATCTGACAAGAATATCTTTAACATCACAACATGCAGTAGGAGCTAAAGATTGTTTCGAAGAAATACTAGAAGTTCAAAATGAAGTAACTCTACACTCAAAGGTAACAACCTATATATGTGGAGTGTCATCAACTGAGAAATAAAGATGTAATAGAGCACAAGAGTAAATGGTCTCATATGTCTTAGAGGAATGTTCTCTAATATAACACTGCTTCGGAGAGTGAATGGAAACATGAAAAATAATGATCTTTGTGGAGGAAACGACAGGGAGAGTCTACTCAATAGAAAGACCTTGTGGTGAATAGTCAACATGGGACTCATGAGTAGAAACAGGTACAGAGAAACAATTAATAATGAAAGGGATATGATAAGGGGGAGAATCTATGGATGTACTAGAGTGGTCTTGGGAAGCGTCGCTCTCAGATGGTGAAACAAGGTCACCATACAGTTGTCATATAATGTTCCAGGTAGTGAAAGGGAACTCGGTGTTCTTTAAAAAATGTAATCTATCCCTCAAAACATTAATACTGAGAAGGCCATAAACCTCAATATTGTGGTTAAACCACTCATACTTCTTTAGAGGCTAATCAAGCTCAGGAACAAGACCATGGAGGTAAGGCAACAAATCATGCATAGTGCAATGATTGATGATACCTACCTTCTAAGATAGAAAGCTCCCAAATTTGATCATAACAACATAAAAGTTAAATTGAAACTCCATAATGCAGATAAATCCCCAAAATTATCCCAGATGGCACTTTATAACTTAGTGTGAAAATTACAAGTCCCTAGTAAAATTTACTAAAACCCCCCCCAAAAAAAGTGGAACAATATAAATTATTGTGTTTATAAAAATAAATTATTACATCATATAGATAATGAGAAAACATGCAATTTTGACCAAAACAGTGCTCAAATCCAAGCTACCGATCAAAAGTTATAGCAAATATAATTTCCGGTAAATAATAACTTATTTAATTAAAATTTTACAAACTAGTTTTTCAAATATCGGAAATGAATGGAAAGGGGGTTGTGTGTATAATCATTGGAATTGGGATGGAATGCAGAATATAAAGTTTAAATTTTTGAGGGGAAATTGGCCTCCTGCCAACTTGGGCCTCACCCTTCGTCTTCGTCACGCGAAGATACAAGTTTTAAAACCATTTAATTCTTCTTTAAAGCAATAAAAACAAATTCAATTGCATTCCATAGTGATAAATGATTAAATTTTGGAATAATAAAATTTCAAATTGAATAATACCATCAGTTTTCCAATGTGGGGTCCATAATGAAGGAGAATGTGTTGGAATGAATTTAGCTTAAGAAAACCTAAAAAACATTTTCTTTTGTGGCTATTTTTTAAAATTGTTTGTTACTGTTGTTTGGCTCTGCCATGAGGATACACCTATTTTTTCTGGGTTGTGCAAGTTTAAAGGATTAAAACCACACTTTGAGAGGACACCCCAACTGTCAAAACACCAATCTAAATGCTCAATACAGTCAAAAAATACCCAATGCAAGCAAAAAATACCAAAGGGAAGCCATGAATGGAGATTGCATTCCCATAAACGTTATAGATCTATTTTGTTTGATTATGTAGGTCTTCAGGAGGCCAAATAAAAGTGTGAACACATTGGAAGAAGGCTATAGAGACTGCTCAGGCTGTGTAAAAATGCCAAAAACTCCAAATCTACTACTTAGCCAAAAACCAAATCAAAACACAAAATTTTTTCTCTGATTGGAGATTCATTTGGACAGTGAAAGAGGAAACCTTGTTGATGAGGATGTCTGAGAGAGAAAACACTCAAATCTAGGTACCCAATATTCCAGATCTCTAATATGAACCAAACAATTTACTCCAAGAACCAAGCGCTGAGAAGAGTTTATGATGAAACTTACAATGCAATAAACCAAGGCAACACAAAAATTTCTTAGAAAAAAAACCCCTGAAATTTTTAACCCTCAACTTGTGAATCAAAAATGCCAAAAAAACACAACCATAAAGAACTAAGATGGAGTCATATCTTTTGCACATGAATTGTTAGTTTCACAAACAAAGTATTTGAAAACTACAAATAACTCAGTTTTGGAAAACGTATCACCAGAATCGCTCTTATGCCATATTATAGTTTCCAGGTCTCTGATGAAAATGAATGCACGAGAAATCGCATAAATTAAAATTACTAACAATAAGATGCAATATGATCACAACTCATAAGATAAGAATGGCTCTAAATCAACTCAATTTTCCATATGCTCCATATTATCCATGAGATAGGTTGATGCAAGTCAACTACATATAGGTGGTGAATGTGCAACCTCCTCTTAGATCAGTGGAGAATAACTCTCATTAATTGATACTAGAAGTAGAGTTGAATTCACATAACTAGCGAGATAACTAAACACAACTGGTAAGCTAACTCAACCTAACTGATAAATTAACTCAACATAACTACTACAACTAAGCAAGCATATCATGTGAGTGTAGGAAAGCTCCAAGTAAATAAACAAATACAAGGAAAATAAATATCATACACTAAAAATCAATTATACCTCTAATTTTGTATTCATCTAAGAAAAGAGTGTTTTGTTGGCTAAGATCCACCTTTTATGAAACAAAATGAGGGTCCTCTTTATAATAGTTACATTATTATGATGTAAATACTTCATTTCTTGAACTACCTAGTTTACAGGGGGAAACGGTTTTTGTGCAATATCATTTTGGGCATACATGGGGTTGGTTGTATTCATTATCAAAAATCCCCTCTAGGACAATTATCACCTTATAATCAATGATTTGTGTCAAAGTCATTCGGGAGTGATCCATCAACCTAACATCTTCTTCTATCCTGTATTCCATCCAATAATCTTTATAATGATACTCATGTTCTACAGAGGATGTCATGGCTTTGTGTAGCACCCACTTGATATCGTAACTTCCCCTTGGAGAAAATTGTTCCATTGTGTAACCTTTCATCTCTATCTCAACATGTTTGGCCTTGACCAAAGATGGGCATGTGTATCCACCAATTGTGATTGGAAACATGATAGTGGGTTTGTGTTTAGTAGCCAAAATCTTGTGAACATAAACCAATTTCGTATTCATCTCTAGTAATACCCATTTGTCATTTATGTGCCTAGGTAGCAAGAATGGTGCTCTAGTGAAGCCACTTAATCTTATATATCCAAAAGTAGGAAAATGGATAAAATAACGTTCCCATCCTGCTATGATTTGTTGGGATTCTGGGTTAATCTCTCATATTTCCATGTAGGGGAAAATAAACATATTATTGGAGAAAATAAGGTATCAATTACCCTCCTAAACTGAGCTCTAGAGCTTGTCAAATTTAGTTGTTGGTACACATCATATACTCTATGATTGTTGGGATCCCTTTCATGATTTAACGCTAGAAAGATTCTGTGGGATGCAATATTATATACTAAGTATGAAGTCATATAAAACATATGGATGGCATTAGACTCTCCTCTTGCTATGAAACCTAATTACATTATCTTCTCATGGATGGAGTCATTCATCAAGTACCCCTAATGGACGGGAGCTTGTGGTGATAATATGAGAAAAATGGACATGCACATCCATTCCTCTTTGAATTTTTTTTGAGCTTTTTTCTTTGGGAATCAAGTGAGCGATGTCTTGGGTTTCAATGACCATTATTCATTTACTATCTTTAGTAATTCACCAAATTTTTTAACCCAAAATTCATTCCCTCCCTTAATACTTATGTTGGCTACTTGAGTCAATTCTGGGAGACCTAACATTTTGTCAAGGTATGCAGCCATTAAATACAAAACTAAAGCACCACTCCCATCCCTTACTTCTCAAGTTGTAGGGTTGTATTTTATGGCATATGTCCACACTAATTCAAGATATAATACTAAAGGGGGGAAAGAAGTGGCTAATTCTATCCTACTCTCATCAATTAACCTCATCATGACACTTTTATATGGGGATTTTAACCTTGAATTGAAATCTGTTAAGTCTGGCCCATATAGGTTTGTCTCCATGATTGAATCGAAGCAATATGTTACAAAGGAAATCCTTGGTGTAAGACTTGGGGTGGTCTTTATTTTTATTTTTTTAGTATTTTCAATATTCAGAGAGTAAAATAAAACTATAATTGCTTCCTCATAGACTCTTTATAACAATTAATTACTAGTTGCAAGATTTTACACGTAATTTACATAACCAGTGGGTTATTTATACTTACTTGATCTTGATGCTTAGTTTATTGACTTAGGGATAGAGGAACAAATCACTTGAGTTCTTCATGTCATATTTCTGCTTCTTAAAATCAACTAGAACTTTAGAGATCTTTACCAGCTGGATAATTCAAACTCAAAATGACATTCTCATATCCTTATTTTGAATCATTTATGCCATTTTCAATTACATTAATGGCACAATAGCCACTTAGCCCCTTCTCCATTATTTCCTTATTTCTATTTCGAGTCATTTGAGTATTTATTTGTTTTACGTTGTGTTTCCTTCTACCATGGTAATTGGGGAACATGAGACATCACTCTCAAACACAATGGTAACTACCTCTATTGTTTACAATCCCCACCCAAACATCTGCCAGCTTGCCATGTGTTCCTTACACCATATATTGTGGAACAAGGATATGGGAACATTCAAACATATTTGTATGATATAATGTTGTATGGAAGATAATTCCCACTTTTGATAATTCCAAAATATTATTTCCATCAAGTTGTAGGGTCTTGCTAATAATTTTGTAATTTTTATTCGGGTTGTATGCTTTCTATGCAATCCCTCTAGTACATGAAAGACCTTGGGAATTCTCCTCATTTGGGTCCAAGGAACATGTTATCATTTTTGCAACATAATTTTTGAGTTTTACATTTGATTAAGAACCCCGAAAGAATAATTATCCGTGGGTATCATTCCCTATCGGTAAGCGGGGTTTTGACCACATCTGATCAATCTTTTTGTAAGCTATGGATTTATCCTGAGGATCTACGGGTCCTACTTCTAAACTTTAGTTGAATGTTTCATTTACCGGGCCACAGAGGTATGTTTACATTCTTCATGCCCTAACATTTTTAAAGGACCCACCCTTTATGAAATCAACCCATCCTACTTTCTAAACTTGGGCACCATAAGACATAAGATTTTAGCTTAAAAAGACATGAAATTATTACTAGTTATAGTTACCTTTCACTCATACTAGAATTTTATGTGAAGTAGATGGTATGAAGTACAAAAATTTTAAAGCAATGGATAATTCCAATGGAATTAAACAAGTTTGATTCAGAGGCCATGATTAAGCACTAACAAATGGGTTACTTCGAGAGAACTGGCATGATTCAACTCACTCAAATTCTATATCATAACCATTATATAATGAGAATAACAATCAAGGTTTGACCCTATAATAGATCAAATCAACTTACTAATTTCAACTAAACAAATTAAATTAATAGGTATAACATCATCAACTTGCATCAAACTCAAATAACTCAACAAGTATTTAACTTTGTTTGTATTTCATATCAAATCAAATTTAATCATCAAATAATGAACTTAAATTTCTAATTCACGGAAAACCATAAAAATTCATCAAGTAATAAAATTATGAAAACTAATCATACTTTTTTTTACAATTCATTCAGTTAAGAATTAATTTTCATAAATACACCAATATCTAGCTAGTTAGTATTCCTTTTATGTTACTATAAAATTCCAACAATTGTTAACAACTTTAATGTTAACAAAGTTCATATTTTATATTCAAGCACAATAAAAAATATATGACTTATCTAACTATAAGAGCATAAAACTGAAACCTTCATATTATCTTGCAAAATGTTCAAATTTAAAAAGGAGATAGATTAAAAAAACACTTGTACATTCTCATTTACACTTACCCGAGTATTGGGAGACATATGCTCATAAAAAATATTCAAAAACAGTAATCTATTGTATCCTATCTTAAATCAGTAAACGTTAATTGCAAGATTATGTCAACTAAATATTTTAATAGCTACTTAACTGAGAAAATTTGCACACTTTTACCATAGTAAAATTATAGCATGCAAACCCATTATGGTTATTTCTAATTTACTACCAGAAAATGCATATTTTTTTTGGAAATATTTTCATTGATGTCAAAAGAGGTGCTGAACTTGTAAACGGAAATCTGTCAGAAAGTAACAGAATTACTAATGGAATTGTGAGTATGTCAACAGAAATAACCAGCAACATATAGAGTAGCAAAAAGAGTAGAAATCAAATATTTATATATGTGAAAAGGGTCACCTTTATAGGAGAAATACAGCAATATCAGTGTAAAGTGAACAACATTCAAGAAAGAGGAAGATCTTGACAACCATGATGAGAAGAAAGCAACACTTTTTCATGAAGACCATGATTTATCCTTAGAGGCCCACGATTTGCACAAAAGAGGGCCCACAACTTGCTTAGAGAGCAGAACTCATGTCTTAAGGGGCTGCATTGAATGTTTAGGTGATAATTAAATTGTTTGGGGCAGTCTTTATGTGTGTATTAATTAATTCAAAGGGGGGGTGGCGATTTGTTTAGAAAGAATAAATTAATAAATAAAGGTCGACTAATGTTAATGAAAGGGTGTTATTGTTTAAGGTGTAATGCCCTTTCGAAAAGGTATGAAAGGCTATATAAGAAGATTCATATGAGACTTATTAAGCATGGATTCAAGTTGAATATCTTAAGGAAAAAGAAGAAGAAGAAGAGGAAGCGTAAGGGTAGAATTTTAGAACAGCAAATCTGAAAGTAAGAAGAATAATTTTCCATTATTCGTTGAGGAAGCAACAAGTTCAAAAGTGGAAAGAAAATTTTGTAAGGAAGGTTGGTGCCTTCATATTTGAAGAGATCAGTGGCTTTTGCTAAGTTGGTGCTTAGAAAAAGGGGTCGGTGCTCCTGTTGGTTGGTGCCTACAAAACTGTAATTTGGGGATTGGTGTCTCCAGTAGGTTGGTGCCTAATTTTTTTTTAGAAATATATATAAAGAAAGAATTTTCTCTGTGGTTTTCTCCCAAAAGGGTTTCCACGTATATCTGTGTCTACTTGCATTAAGTTTTTTGTTCTTTGATTGATTTGATATATTCACATTGCTCGTGATTATAGATCTAAGTTCAAGCATTAAAGTTTGAAATAATTTCATAATACTAATTCACCCCCCCCCTCTCAGTATTATCTTGTGCTCAATAATTGGTATTAGAGCAAGTTCCTTCAGGAACAATCTAACAGTTGCAAGGTAGATCTCGGGAGCACATATGGCTAGTCAAGTACAAGAAGGATTTTCCTCGAACAAGGCTCTGTTGTTTAATGGAACAAACTATGCATTTTGGAGCGTAAGGATGAGAACCTATCTGATGGCACTAGGGTTTGATATTTGGCAATTAGTAGCTGTCAGATATACCATTCCATTAACTCCGCCAACAGACCAAGCCGGTAAGAAGGCTTTTCAAAATAATGCCAAGGTGATGAATGCAATCTTGTGTGGTCTGTCAAAGCCCAAATTTGTCAAGGTAATGCAATGTGACATGGTAAAGGAAATATGGGATAAAATTCAAACAATATATGAAGGTGATGATAAGGTCAGAAAAGCTAAGCTTCAAACCCATAGGAGAAAATTTGAGAGTCTAAAAAAGAAGGATGAGGAAGATGTTGCAACTTATCTTCTGCGGGTGGATGAAGTTTCCAACGCCATAAGAGGGCTTGGAGAAAAGATTGAGCAACCTGTGATCATCCAAAAGTTCTTAAGATCTTTACCATTAAGATTTGATGCTAAGGTGTCTGTCATTGAAGAAACGAAGAATCTTGACAAGCTAAGCATGGATGAACTACATGGAATACTGAGGGCTTACGAAATGAGGACTGAGTCTAATAAACCAGCAAAGAAGGAAGCCGCATTCAAAGTCTCAAAGAAAAAGGAAACCAAGGAATCTGAAGTGAATGATGAATCAGACAATGAAGAATATGAAAAGGAAGCTTTATTCATTCGAAATCTAAAGAAAGGATCCAGGAGATACAAAGATAAGTTACCATTTAAATGCTTTAATTGTGGTAAAATTGGTCATTTTGCAGCTAAATGCCCAGAGAAGGAATATAGCAAACATGAAGAAAGAAAACCCAAGTTCAAAAGAGAATTCAGGAAAAGAAGAGGAAAGAAAAGATTTGAAAAGCAAAAGAAGATTCTATATTCAAAAAGAGGTAGCAGCTCATCCAAAGAAAGCATAATAAGTGATTCAGATAGTGATGATGAAGAAACATTGTTTATGGCTATAAAAGAAGGTTCATCGACCAGCAAATTTGATTTGAAAGGAATCAAGGACATAGAAGAAGAAGGTGAGGTAAACCTCAAAGAATAACTCATTTGTGTGTTGGGTGAAATAAAAGCAATCAAAAAGAGGAATCAAAAGCAAAAACTTCAGGTCCAGAAATATGAAGAACAAAATCAATATTTCGAAGCTAAGTTAGCCCAGATTCTTGAAGAATCAAAGAATCTAATCATTGACCTGAAGACCCAAATTGAAGAAGCAAAGAGAATTAAGGAAGGTTTGAGAATTCAACTCAAGGTGAAACAAGAAGAATGTGAAAATCGTGAGTCAAATATTGTTGTGATGAGAAAAGACTTAGAAAAGGTAAATACCAAACTAATGAACAACTTGAAATTTGAAAAGAGTACTAAGGTTCTAGATGAGATTTTAGAAATTCAAAGATCACCATCCAACAAATCAGGCCTCGGATATGAAGAAAAACTAGAGAAAGCTTCAAAATCCATTGAGCTTCCAGAGAATAAAGGTTTACAAAAGGCAAAAAGTTATGCATAAATTCTAAATACACCTACGAAGAATAAAAGTAGAAAGGAAGAGGAAACTACGAAGACAAATTCCATCCACAAGGAAGGTGTTAAAGAGAACGAAAAAGACCATTTATTCCATGACATGGGAATATGAACAAGTTCGAAAGTTCCTTTCAAGGTTATTGTTTTTATTGCAATATATATGGGCATAAAAAGATAGAGTGTAGAAAGTGAATGAGAGATAATGAAGCCTGGAACAAACCAAAATATGCTCATAAAGTGTTGAATATGAACTATAATTTGTTTGCTCCACTGTCCTATTATAACGAGGAAGCCATTATCTGCTACAAGTGCAATAATTATGGACATATAGCACACTTTTGTAGAAGTGTGTTTGACTCGAGACAAGATCAAAAGACAAATCCTTTAGATGCAAAGAAAAGGGAGGCTACGAAATCCTGGACAAGGAAGCAAGAGGAAGATGGGCTAGACAAAGAAAAATCCATGCTCATTTAAACAGCTTTTCATGCTCGAGATGAAGGACAACAGTGGTACATTGATAGTGGATGTTCAAGACATATGACTGGTGATAACAGTAAGTTTCTCTCCTTAAAGAAAGTAAATGAAGGTATGGTAAAATTTGGTGATAATGCTACAGTGAAGATCATTGGCAAAGGTATGTTGAGTGTGGATAATCGAAAAACAAAAATGGAGAATGTTTTGTATGTTGAAGGATTAAAACATAACCTCTTGAGTGTGATTCAAATCTGTGATCAAGGACACACTCTTAAGTTTTATGCCAAATAATGTGAAATAAGGAAAGTAGATCCAGGAGAACTAATTGTAGATTGCCACTGAACTGTAAATAATCTATATATGCTCGGAGAAATAAAAGAAGAAAAATGTTTCCTAAGTCAAGTTGAGGAGAGTTGGCTATGGCATAGAAGGATGGGACATATAATTTTTTTATAATCTTGTGAAGATAAGCAATAAGCAAGCCGTACAGGAGATGCCTAAAATAACAAAGCCTTCGAGTACTCTATGCAAGTAGTGCCAACTTGGGAAGCAGACCAGAACAAGATTCAAAACAAAGGAGTATTCATCCACCAAACCATTAGATCTAATTCACACGGATTTGTGTGGACCTACCAGAACAAAAAGTATTCAAGGTGAGAGTTATTTTATGTTACTCATTGATGACTACACTAGAATGACATGGGTAGCATTTGGAAAGTTCAAAGATTTCAAGGCATTAGTAGAAAATGAAACAGGGATAAAGATAAAATGTCTAAGGTTAGATCATGGAGGTGAATTCATGTCAAATGAGTTTATCAAATATTGTGAAGACCATTGAATTAAAAGACAATACTCAACTACAAGAAATCCACAACAAAATGGAGTAGTAGAAAGGAAGAACTGATGGCCCAAACAATGCTGAATGAATCTAAGCTATCGGATAGATTCTGGAAAGAAGTGGTAAGTAATACCGTTTATATTTTGGATAGAGTGAAAATCAGACTTAACCATGAAAAAAATCCATATGAATTATAGAAAGGAAGACCAGCCTCGGTCAAATATTTTAAGGTATTTGGGAGCAGATGTTTCATTAAAAGAATCGAAGAGGACTTAGAAAAATTTGATTCAAGATCCGATGAAGGGATTTTTCTTGGGTACTCCACTAAAAGTAAAGCCTTCAGATGTTATAACAAGAGGTTTTGGACTATCATAGAAAGTGCAAGTGTCAGAGTGGATGAGGGTCTGGATCTAAAGACAAAACAAAATTCAAAAGAGTCTTTAGAAATACCAAGTCTTGTGAAAGAAGAACAAGAGGAAGAAGAAGATATTGAAGAATGGAGTAAATCAGAAAGGAAAGATACCAAGATGCCACCAAGACGCCATCTCGCTTTGTTCAGAAAAATCAAGGTGAAAGTCAGATTATTGGACAACTTGATACCAAGGTTCAAACCAGAAGAAGAATTACAAATGATTCTGAGAAAGGGTATTTTTCTCTACTAATCTAAGGTAGAACCTAAGAAATTTTTAGAAGCAAGACATGATAAGCATTGGTTGAAGGAAATGGAAGAAGAATTAGATCAAATTGAGAAAAATGAAACTTGGGAACTGGCTCCCAAACCAAAGAGTTAGAATGTGATTAGCACTAAGTGGGTATTTCAGAACAAACTAAATAAATATGGTCAAGTCACTCGAAATAAGGAAAGATTGGTATGCAAGGGGTATGCTCAAGTGAAAGGTGTTGATTTTGAAGATACTTTTGCTCTAGTTGCCAGACTAGAAGCAATCAGAATGTTCCTTGCTTTCGCAGTGTTTAAAAAATTCAAAGTCTACCAAATGGATGTCAAATCAGCCTTTTTAAATGGGAATTTAGAAGAGGAGGTCTACATAGAACAACCTGAAGGGTTCCTATTATCAAAAAATGAAGATTATGTGTGTATCATGAAAAAGGCATTGTATGGATTAAAACAAGCCCCCAGAGCATGGTACTCAAGGCTTGATCAACATCTACAGGACCAAGGATTCAAGAGAGGACATGCTGACAGTAATCTTTACATCAAAACTGAAGATGAACACTAGTTCATTGTGGTTGTATATGTGGATGACATAATCTTTGGAGGAGACAATGAAAAAATGTCTAGAAAATTTGTAGAAGACATGCAAAAGGAATTTGAAATGTCTATGTTGGGTGATTTATCCTTTTTCCTTGGATTAAAAATTTCTCAATCTAATAAAGGAATATTTATATCCCAAACCAAGTATGTGAAGGAAATGTTGAAAAAGTTTGGTATGGAGGAGTGTGCACCTGTCAGCACACCGATGATCACTAGAACCAAGTTAAGCAAAGATGAAAAATCCCCAGATGTTAATCAATCTCTCTGTAGATCAATGATTGGGAGTTTATTATATGTGACAGCATCCACACCAGATATCATGTAAGCAGTGGGTATGGTGGCACATTTTCAAGTAGGCCTGAAAGAAACACATGTGCAAGTTGTACAATGCATATTCAGATATCTAAAGGGAACTATGGAATATGAGTTGTGGTATCCAAAAGGAAAATATTTCACATTGACAACTTATACAGATTCAGATTGGGCAGGATGTGTAGATGACAGAAAAGTACAAGTGGAGGAGAATTTTTTCTTGGAAACAGCCTGGTATCTTGGCTAAGTAAGAAGCAAAATTTTGTATCCCTATCCATAGCAGAAGCAGAGTATATAGGAGCGGTACTATGTTGCACGCAAATTTTATGGATGAAGTAGACCTTGAAGGATATCAAAGTAGACTATGATCATCCCATCTCCATATTATGTGATAATACCAATGCAATAATTATTTCAAAGAATCCGGTTATGCATTCTAGAACAAAGCACATTCCCATAAGATATCACTTCTTAAGAGAGCATGTGGTAGAGAAATAGGTAAAGTTGGAGTATGTCGCTACATCTGAATAGATAGCAGACATTTTCACTAAGCCACTTCCAAAGGAGACATTTGAATATCTACAGCATAAGTTGGGAGTAATTTCTTTTACATCTTTACATTGAAGAGTCAAGGGTAGCACTGGTTAAGGGGGAGCTAAAACTTTGCAAAATTTTCAGCTCCTAGGGTGACCCTTTGCCATTGATGTCAAAGGGGCAGAATGATAGTAAGAGGGAGCTCTGGCAAGACGAAGTTGTAGAAGAGGAGATTATTTTTTTGCGGGTTGCCATCAATGACAAAGGGGGAGATTGTTGGAAATATTGTCATTGATGTCAAAAGAGGTGTTGAACTGGTAAACGGAAATCTGTCAGAAAGTAACAGAATTATTAACGGAATTGTGAGTATAACAACGGAAATAACCAGCAACATATAGACTAGCAAAAAGAGCAGAAATCAAATATTTATATATGTGAAAAGGGTCTCCTTTATAGGAGAAATACAGCACTATCTGTGTAAAGCAAACAACATTCAAGAAAGAGGAAGATCTTGACAACCATGATGAGAAGAAAGCAAGGCTTGTTCATGAAGACCGTGATTTATCCTTGGAGGCCCAAGATTTGCACAAAAGAGGGCCCACGCCTTGCTTAGAGAGTAGCACTCATGTCTTAAGGGGCTGCATTGAATGTTTAGGTGATAATTAAATTGTTTGGGGCAGTCTTTATGTGTGTATTAATTAATTCAAAGGGGGCAGCGATTTGTTTAGAAAGAATAAATTAATAAATAAAGGTCGACTAATGTTAATGAAAGGGTGTGATTGTTTAAGGTGTAATGCCCTTTCGAAAAGGTATGAAAGGCTATATAAGAAGATTCATATGAGACTTATTAAGCATGGATTCAAGTTGAATATCTTAAGGAAAAATAAGAAGAAGAGGAAGCGTAAGGGCAGAATTTTAGAATAGCAAATCTGAAAGTAAGAAGAAGAATTTTCCATTATTTGTTGAGGAAGCAACAAGTTCAAAAGTGGAAAGAAAATTTTGTAAGGAAGGTTGGTGCCTTCATATTCGAAGAGATCAGTGTCTCTTGCTGAGTTGGTGCTTAGCAAAAGGGGTGGGTGCTCCTGTAGGTTGGTGCCTACAAAACTATAATTTGGGGATTGGTGTCTCTAGTAGGTTGGTGCCTACAAATTTTTGAGAAATATATATAAAGAAAGAAGTTTCTCTGTGGTTTTCTCCTGAAAGGGTTTCCACGTATATTTGTGTCTACTTGCATTAAGTTTTGTGTTCTTTGATTGATTTGATATATTCACATTTCTCGTGATTATAGATCTAAGTTCAAGTATTAAAGTTTGAAATAATTTCATAATACTGATTCCCCCCCCCCCCCCTCTAAGTATTATCTTGTGCTCAACAATTTTTAGCTATTAAAAATGCAATCCCAAAGTGGGAGCTCATACTCATTCCCTTCACAATAAAATGCAATCCCGAAAAGTATAATACATTCAAAACTCATAAAATCATTCTACTCACAAAAAACACAAACCCAAAAAGTAATATAAAGTTAAAATTCATAAACTCATTCCATTCATAAAAATACATTAACCAAGAAATTAATATACAATTAAAACTCATAAATATAGTCACAAATTCAACATGCAACCCAATAGATAGGTATGAATCTAAAATAATAATTTTTCCATTAAAACAAAATGCACAAAACACTTAAATTGATATCAAAAAAATATAACATTATGTTTTAGAGTATTATGGAGAAGCTCATGCCTGCAATACCCCTGTTTTTCTCAATTCGGCTTCATTTCTCCAGCAATATTCTCTAAAAATGGAAAACAAAAGTGAATTCATCAAAACATTCCTTTTTGAAACAAAGTTCCTCTATATCCATTTCCATATTATTATTCATGGCCACAAAACACGCATAATGGAGAGAAATTCCACTACCTTCAAAACCCCCAAAAATATCTCAGACCAACAAAACAAATGATCAAGGAGAGAGAATGCAAATAATTTTAGGCTTGGGTTCTCAGGGAAGATAACCATTCCTGAGGATATGGCCATGCATTTAATGTAGTATTTAAAACCCAAAACCTCTCACTCTTGTTTCCTCATGCCACAAAAATCATGTCCACTACACATTAATCAAGCATGCTTCGTATTAATTTTTCCAAGTCATTTTCCCAAGTCACCAATGCTATGTAAGCCCAACAAAAACATGAATACATGTCATCCACTCTTGTCAAGTGGATTAATATTCTAAATTAATAAAAAGTCATTTAACCTCCATATAATTAATTTAAAACTTAATGTATTTTCCCAAGCTCATATGCCAGTAAATCATCACTTTGTATAAACAAATTATAACCTCATAGCATGTCACAGCTATTGTCAAGTGGCCTAAATCAAGACCCAATAAGAGGAGTCCAAATAAGAGAATTAGCATGTAACATAATTATTGCCTACCATATACTTTCCAACATCGAATTTTACTCTAAAGGTTAAAAGAACAAATGTTGATATTCAAACATAATGATGAGCAGGTAATGATATTATAAGTGGTCAACAACCCAAACAATCATTATGTGATATGCGATAAAACATATATTTGATAGAAAATATTGGTGCAAGCGAAGACTCCCAGTTGTTACCTTAATTTCCTTTAAAAACATTGATTTATTTTCAGCAATGCGGAATTATCCCTTAACACTTCATTTTAACTAGTTGACAGTCTATTGGCAATTGTATGGTCATCAATTTCAAGATTTAAAAAGGTCAAGATGTTACAAAATAGGATAATGAACTTAGTGAAATATTTAAACCAGCACATCTTCACCCAATAACAACAAATAAGTGAACAATAAAGAAGAAGCATAGTTGCACAATCTAAACATAGAAGAAATGAAAGGATATATGATGGTTATAAAGACCTGTAATAAGGGGAATGATAAATAATATGATCAAAAATTTTGCAAGAGGGTAGAAGACATCATTCCAACAATAATAGTAATACCATGTATTGTGGGAGAGTACTGGATGAAAAAGGAGATGTCAGAAATATTATAATTATTATGAGACTATGAAGATGTGTTCCCTAAAAAATTTATTGAAATAAAAGGAGTAGATTTGTCAATCGGTGAAATGTGCATTGATTTGAAAGAAGGGTCATAACCTATAAATAAACGACCATATATTTTGAATGTGAATATGAAATCAAAAGTAAAAGTGGAATTAGACTGGATGATAGAAGTAGGTCTAACATACCCAATAGAAAAATTAGATGGGGTAAGTCCAATACTAACCCAACCCAAGAAATTGGGAGGAATCAGAATTTTTGGAGACTATAGAGCTCTAAAAAATGTGTGGATTAATGACCCATTCTCAACTTCATTCACAAATGAAATTTAAGAAGCAGTAACGGGACATGAAGTGTAATTTTTTATATATGGATTTAGTGGCTACCATCAAATCCCAATTATGTAATAATTTCAAGCTAAAACCACTTTTGCAACTGAATGGGGAAGCTTCTCATTTAAGGTCATGCCATTTGGAATAAAAAATGAACCCAGAGTATTTTCTCAATTTGTTGTCACTATGTTCAAAGATTTCATTCATGGCTTCCTACAAGTATACTTGGATTATTGGGTTATATTCTCATTGTTTAAATAACATGTATCGAAGGTACGCTTAATGTTAGAAATATGCAGAGATATGTTTTTTACACCATTTAGAGTGTTACTCGGGAACATAGTATGTAAAGAAGGAATTTTGGTTGATCAATAAAAAATAGTTATCGTAATTGGAATCAAACCTCTAACAATACCCTCAAATCTCTATGCACTCTTAGGACATACAAGGTATTATAGGAAATTTATTAAGGGATATGAAAACATAGTACAACCAATAAGAAATTTGTACAATGAAAAGTTTGAATAGACAACTGAATGTCAAAATGCATTTATGAAATTAAAATAGAAACTAGTTAGTTTTCCAATACTAATATTTCCATATTGGTCAAATTTTTTCCATGTGCATGTTGATGCATCAGGTACTGCAATTGACATAATTCTAGCTCAACCAAGGGAAGGAGGTATAGACTATCCAATCCACTTTACAAGAGATAAATTGTCACCTATAGAAAGAAACTACACAGCTACATAACATGAAGCTATAGCTATGATTTTCACACTCCAAAAGGTCAAGCAATATCTATTAACAAATGAGTTTGAATTCTTCATAATTCACTAAGCATTGATATCTGGTGAATAAGCCACTCTTGGGAGGTTGTATATTAAGGTGGTTGATGTTATTCCAAGAGTAAAAGTTTAAAATAAATATGAAACTAGGAAGATAAAATAAAGTACCAAAACATTTGAGTCACATAAACACAAGAGAAAAACTAGAGGAATTAGATGAAGATGCCCCATATACACACTTATTTCATGTTATCGCGATGCAAAAATAATTGGAAGAATTTATGTAATCCTACAACAAGGAATTCTTCCATAATACTATACAGAGAAAGAAAAGAAAAAATTGGTTACAAAGGCCTTACCATATACTATCATAAATGGATTTTTATACAAGTTAGGCAAGGATGGGGTATTGTGCAGAGTTGTGCTATAACATGAAAGAGAAATATTATTGCGTGAAGCTCATGAAGGCATTGTCAAAGGACATTTTTCATAATAACTCACTATGAAAAATATATTGTAGAGTGGAATTTAGTGGCCAACCTTGTTTCAAGATGCGTATCATATGGAAAAGCATTGCATCATTTTTAATCGAATAGGGAAACCAAATCAAAAGGATGAAATTCCTTTTAATCTCATGTTAGAAATGTTCAGTATGGAGCTAAATTGCTTCACAAGAAACTTTTTTTTACAATGTTACTATTTTGATAGTAACCGGCATTGGTTAAGGCATAACCGTCGTCGGTCCGATCAGGAAGATTAGGTTGGGTTGTAACCGTCGCTAGTCAGGGTGTAACCATTTTCAGTCACCTATGTAACAACACTTTTATTTTTGGCTGAAGTTTAGAATAAATCACTTTTTTTAAAGTTGATTTATTGTTTGTAAAAGTAAAGATAAGTTGCCTAAAATAGAAGCATTGAATAATAATATTGGTCATTTCTTGGTGGATGTAGCCCACACTGTGTGAACCATGTTAAATATGGTGTAATCTTTCTCTTGTTTATTTTATCTTTTGGTTATTTCTGCATTGATTGCTTGTATGCTTTATCTGATTATACATTTTGTGTAACACTGTTATATGGTTTAAACCACAACAACTGGTATCAAAGCTTTGTTTGGAGGTTTTGTGTGTTGACAGGATTTACTCACAGAGGGTTTTCTGATTGAGTGGGAGTAGAGAAATGGAAGGAGATAGTAAATACCAAGTAGATAAATTTGACAATCGTAATTATCAACTATGGAGAATGTAGGTGGAGGATTATTTGTATCAGAAAGATCTATACTTACCGTTGGATGAGAAAGGAAAGCCAAGTTTGATGACAGATGAAGAATGGAAGGCTCTTGACAGAAAGGCTCTGGGATCTATAAGATTGAGCCTGGAAACATCGGTGCCTTTGAATTTTATAGATGTAAAAACCACAATACAGTTGATGAAATCTTTAGTAAATTTGTATGAAACTCCTAATACTTCTAATAAGGTATATTTGATGAAAAAATTGTTTAATTCTAAGATGCAAGAAGGTGGATCTGTGTCTAATCATTATAATGATTTCTGGTCTATTGTAAATCAATTAAAATTGGTAGAAATTCCATTTGATGATGAAGTGAAAGCACTTTTATTTTTATGCTCTTTGCCAGATAGTTGGGATAATTTGGTAATGGTTGTTAGTAATACAACTTCTTCTATAGGTTTGAAATTTGATGATGTGGTTAGTGTAATCCTTAATGATGAAATACACAGGAAAAGCTCAGAAGAATCATCATCTAGAAATGCTTTAACTATAGAAATCAGGGGAATATCTAAGGAGAGATCATCCAAGAGCAAGAAGAATGGGATATCAAAGTCAAGACATGGTAGATCTAGATCCAGGTACAGAGATTTACTTTGCTGGAATTATGGAAAGAGAGGACACATAAAGTAGGAGTGTTGTTCCAAGTAAAATAAAGAGAATGTATCTGACAAAGAACAAGGTAAAGAGGCAAACGTTGCAAGTGAGGTAAAGCAATATGCCCTTATTATCTCCTTGGATAATAGATTAGAATCTTAGGTGTTAGATTCTGGAGCTTCTTTCCATGCTACCCCTAATAAGTTTTATTTCAGAAATTATGTTCAGAGTGATTTTGGACATGTTTATTTAGGTGATGATGAACTATGCAATATTACTGGTAAATGTGATGTTTATCTAAAGTTGCAAAATGGAAATCCATGGGTATTGAGGGATGTGAGGCATGTGCCAAGCCTCAAAATAAATCTAATATCTGCAGGGTAACTTGGTGAATCTGGATGTGTGGTTACATTCATAGCCAACTCTTGGAAGGTTACCAAGGGATCTCTTGTTGTGTCAAGAGGAAAGAAGGTAGGAACTTTATATTCGTCTACTTGTATTACTGATTCCTTTTCTGTGCTATCTACTATAGATTCAGATGTAAACATGTTGCATAATTGGCTAGGTCATATGAGTGAAAAAGGAATGCAAATCTTAAAGGTAAATGGTAAGCTTTCAGATTTGAAACAATTAGATCTTGAAATTTGTGAGCACTACATATTTGGAAAGCAGAAGAGAGTGATATTTATCAAGGTTGAGTCAACAAAGAAGTAGTAGAAATTGGAGCTTATACACTCATATGTGTGGGGACCAACCCAGGTAGCTTATATTGGAGGATCCCAATATTATGTGACTTTCATTTATGATGCCACAAGGAAGGTATGGATCTATTGTATTAAGCAAAAAATTGATGTTTGTAAAACTTTTAAAAGATGGAAAGCCCTTGTAGAAAATGAAACAAACTTAAAATTGAAGTGCCTTAGATATGATAATGGTGGTGAGTGTTGCAGTAATGCTTTTGATGCTTATTGTTCAAAGAATGGAATATGAAGAGAAAGAACAGTTCCTAGAACTCCACATGAGAATGGAGTTACAGAAAGAATGAACAGAACAATCATGGAACGTGCTAGAAGTGTGAGGATACATGTCAGTTTTCCTATGAAGTTTTGGGCAGAAGCAGTGGATATAGTGGTATAATCTATAAACCATGGCCCTTCAATAGCATTGGATGGTGGAATTCCATAAGAAGCTTGGTCTAGAAAGGAGGTAAATTATTCTTTTCTTAGATTTTTTAGCTCAGAATCTTTTGTGCATGTTGATAGAGAAAATAGAAAGAATTTGGATGCTAAGTCTAAGAGATGTATTTTCATTGGTTATGGCTCTGGTGATTTCGGATATCGATTTTGGGATTTAGAATATTCTAAGATTGTTAGGAGTCGTGATGTTAATTGGAATGAAAAGAGAATGTACAAGGACCAGGTTTTGGTGCCTAAACATGAACAGGTTGAGGATATTTTGAAGGAAAATCAACTTTCGGACCTAAAGTAGACTTACACAGACACCGGCATCGGTTCTACAGAGACCACCACCGGTCAGGCTAACTGGTGTTGGTTGGAAGAACCAAAAACTGAGAAAAAAAGTGATAAAAACTGGTGTCAGCATTCCCTGAACCGACGTCGATCAGTAAACACAGGAACCATGGTCGCTTAGGAGTGACCGGTCTCGGTCATTGACAGAAATTGACGTAAATGTGCAACATGCATAGAATGAGCCTCAGAAACCTCATATTTTAGTGAGAAGGTCACAAAGGGTAAGTAGACCTCAAGAGAGATTTTCACCTTCACTTTCTTATTTGTTACTGACTAATAGTGGTGAACCAGAAAGATTTGAAGAAGAAATGTAGGTAGATACCCATGAGTAGTGGGAGCATGGCATGGATGAGGATATGGACTCCTTGGAAAAAAATCACACATGGGATTTGTTCATGTTTCCAGCAGGTAAGAAAACACTTTAGAACAAATGGGTTTATAGGATCAAGGAAGAAGAGGGTGGACTGAAGAGGTACAAGGCAAGACTTGTGGTAAAGGGATTTGCACATAAAGTAGGTATTGACTTTAATGAGATTTTTTCTCCTGTAGTTAAGATGACTTCTGTTCATATTGTTCTAAGTTTGGTTGCAACAGAATATTTGCATTTAGAACAGCTTGATCTTAAGACGGATTTTCTCCATGGTGATCTGGAGGAAGAAATTTATATGCAGCAGTCGCTTCGTTATGAAGTCAAGGGTAAGGAGAAACTTCTGTGTAGATTGAAAAAGAACCTATATGGGCTCAATCAAGCCCCAAGGCAATGGTATTTGAGATTTGATATTTTTATGCATGAGCATGGTTATATGAGATGTGAATCTGACCATTGTGTTTATTTTAAAAAGATTGAAAATGGGAGCTATGTTATTTTGTTATTGTATGTGGATGATATGTTGATTCCAGGATGTAGCATGCAGGACATTGGTAAGCTTAAAGAAAGGTTAGCTCACACATTTGCAATGAAGGATTTAGGAGCCGTAAAGAAAATTCTTTGCATGCAAATTCACAGAGACAGGAAAAACAGGAAATTATATTTGTCTCAAGAGGCTTATATCAATAATGTGTTAGAAAGGTTTAACATGCAAAAATCAAAACTTGTTTGTACACCTATGGGTGGACACTTCAAATTGAGAAAAGATCAGTGTCCATCATCACAAGAGGAGGTTAAATACATGGTACATGTTCCCTATGCTTTAGCAGTAGGAAGTCTTATGTATGTCGTGGTTTGTACTAGACCAGACATTGCACATGCAGTGGGAGTTGTGAGAAATTTTATGGCTAATCCAGGTAAATAACATTGAAAAGAAGTTCAATGGATTCTTAGGTATTTCATAGGGACATCCATCATGGAGTTATGTTATGGAGGGTCAGATAATTCTTTACATGGCTATGTTGATTCAGATATGGCTAGAGATTTGGATGGTAGGAGGAACACTACTAGATATGTTTTCACAGTAAGTGGTATGGCGGTTAGTGGGATTTCGAGATTGCAGAAGGTTGTGGCTTTGTCTACTACAGAGGCAGAGTATGTTGCAGCTATAGAAGGTAGCAAGGAGATGATATGGATGAGCAGGTTAATGAAAGAGTTGGGTAAGGAGCAAGAGGATTGTATATTATACAGTGATAGTCAGAGTGTGATCCATCTGGAAAAGAACTTAGCATTTCATTCAAGAACAAAACACATTCAGTTGAGGTATCACTTCATACGGTAGGTGTTGGAGGATGGAAAACTGAAGTTAGAGAAAATCCATACGGATGAGAACCCTACAGACATGCTAAACAAGCCATTGGTAAGGGAGAAGTTGGAGCTTCACTTCACTTCTGTTGGTCTTTGAGTTTGAAGACTTGAAGAGGAAGAAACAGGCCACGGAAAAGGAACCAAGGACGGTGATGCACAACACAGTGCAGTAATTGATCTCCAAGTGGGATATTGATGATTATGGAGCTAAATTGCTTCACAAGAAACTTGTTTTTACAATGTTACTATTTTGACAGTAACTGGCGTCGATTAAGGCGTAACGGTCATCGGTCCAGTCGGGCAGATTAGATTGGGGTGTAACCTTCGCCAGTCAGGGTGTAACCGCCACCAGTCACTTGTGTAATGACTCTGTTATTTTTGGCCAAATTTTAGAATAAATCACTTGTTTTAAATTTGATTTATTGTTTGTAAAAGCAAATATAAGTTGCCTAAAATAGACTCACGTGCATGTATGTATTTTCTTGGAGTGTAATTGAAGTAAAGTAAGAAGATAGCAATTAGTTTCGTATGATGTTTTTTCTTGGTGAGCAAGATGGTGGAGCTGAGTGAGGAAAGAGAATTGAACATCCATAGAGGTGTTGGAAGATAGTAGATCTTCATTTTATTTCCTATGTAAAGCACTGAATAATAGAATTGGTCATTTCTTAGTGGACGTAGCCTACACTGGGTGAACCACGTTAAATCTAGTGTAATATTTCTCTTGTTTAGAAGAATAAATGGATGTAGGATGAAATCCTACAATGCGTGATTGTGTAAATTATCAAAGAAGACAATACGTGCCTTGGCATAGTGGTTAGAATAGGAAGTTGTTAAAAAATTTAAGTTTCATAGATTAAATGTTTTTGTAATTAATTAATTAGGTGTGAGTGTTTGTAAGTTACTAAGGAGTCAAACAAGATCACCATCAAGCACTATGTGAAACAAAAATAGGAAAAAGAGAATGAATCTAATAAGTCTAGGAAATCTACATATTAAACAAGAAAGAAACATAAACAAAAATCTAAACTCAAAAATGTGAAAAGAATATAGCTAATAGTATACATGATATATCAAAGGCTTAAGATATTTTGGAAAATAAAGTCTCCAACAGATAAAAATAATTAAGGAGGTAGATTAAGTAATTAATGGTTCAAAAACAACCACTTAGAAATCTCTAAGAGTATAAACAAGAATATTAGTTTACCAAGAATTCATTTTCTAGAAATAGTAAACAAGAAACATGAGTTAAGTACTAACAAAGACAAAGTGTGAGGAAACAACAAGTTATCCAAACCGAGAAATGGACCCTGTTAAAATATCTACTAGCCCAGCATCCCAAAGAATGATGAAATAACAAGGATTTTCATTCCTTTCGCTATTGGTTACAAAAACAGAAGACATGGGGATCTCTATAAAGCTCCAACAAAGGAGGTGGAGTGAATCACCTCACCATGATATAGCTAAGTTTTCCCTAAAAATTTAGGTACCAGAGAAACTTAAATCCCAAGAAAAGTTGTATAAGGAAATATTTTACCAAAGGATGAAGTCTGAGGAATACCTACACGTAGTATTGCAATAATGATTTACATGGGAGACCATCCTAAGATCATGCAAACAATAATGAGTAGATACCACATTGAATCCATATGGTTCTCTAAGCATGACATCATTTCCATTAATGCATCCATAATTTCCCAATCCACAGGTCTACCAAACCAGGTTACTTTTATCATGCCATACAAAACCACTAAAACTCATGTAAATGTGACAACTATGATCATCTATGATCGTTTGAGAAAAGGGAGACACATATTGGGAGCCATCATAAATCATGTAGTTCGAATTTCGGCAAAAATCATAGCAAAACTATATTAGTAGGAAACAAGGGGGAGTAAACAAGAATCACTGGGAGTTGTGGATATCATTACAAGAATGTGAGACGATGGTATAGAGTTCAACTGGCCTGAGTTCCTCACACATAAACTTAATACAAATCCACAAAAGATCACACAAAAGGAGGTAAATTGTTCTTGTACCAGTGGATCATCATGTTTTTATGTTTCACACACTAGAAGGCCCTCGAGGGCATAAAATAAGTAGATAATGAGTGCTTCCCATATGAGATATTTACACAATAAATACTAGTAAATCCTTACACAACTTTTGAAGACACTTAATTATTGGGAATCTAGCTATTAAAAATCAGATAACATTCTATCACAAACCCCTTTTTACCCAAGGAGGTAAGAACTTATTACATGATGGGGTCATACTTCGATTAGAGGTCACCAATGCAAAACATCCAAATCCACTACCATTTTTCATCAACATGGATATCACCAAGGTCAAATAGAATAGACAACATGACATGATTCCAATAAGTGTCTGACCAATACACACATAAGGTCTAGAGAAAATAGTGAGGGGAGAGTTACAGATGGGATAAGTTGAGAAAGATCAACCCACAACTTAATTTGAAGGGGAAGATTCAACAAGGGAATATAAGCACAAAAGAGCCTAGTAGCCAACCATCACACTGAAATGAAGAAAAACACAAAGGGCAGAAATAGACCCCATGTTACCAAGTTGGTTTTCCAATTTATATTTTAAACAGATGTAAATTGATAGAGGTGGAATGCATGCAAACGCAATTTCATAAATGGGCACCAAAATTTATGTAACATAGAAATTAGAATGTTACATATTGATATACATCATAATGGACCATGTCGTAACCAATAAGATAGAGGCCGGAAGATAAGGTCAAAATCTCGTTAGTGCCAAAGTCTCTCATGATCAATGCAGGATAGTAGGATGTGACACAAGAATAGTTGGTGTGTAACATAAAGGAGGGTCTAAGGACCACATGCTTGATGTAGCCACCTTAGAGGAAAAATTCTTAGTCTCCCCACCTAAGAAGAAGAGAAGTGAAACAAGCCCTTTCCGATTGGTGTGACTTCTTGTAGTCAAAGAACCAACTATATTGAGTATGGGTTTTAGCATGTGCAGAATAGCCTCACTTACATAGGAGGACACACAACAAAAGAAGATAATTACGCAACAAGTGTAAGAAAAATCTACTGATGATAGGGATCTAATAACACAAAACATATGGGAATTCAAGGATAAAATAAGAATAAAAAACACATTCCCTAAATATTTCATCCAAATACCAAGCACACCTTCTACTCCATCTCTGCAAGAGGTAAGAAATCCACTTGAAACTAGTGTAATAGAAATGCCAATTGCATAAGCAATGCAAGAACAAGAAGCCATCACATAGACCAGTTTGTATTCAATGGAGGAACCAATAAAAATAAGTGGACAAGAATATGATCCATCCAAACAACAACACTTGAAGAAAAAGGAACTTGAAGAATAGTTGCATAAACAACAAACCAAAGAGTATAAAATACAAGAGGAAGAGAGAGTGTGTAAGTAGCATGAAGAAGAGTAGAAGATAGATATAAATTGCATATACCAAGACATAGAAGGACATGGACATGAAAAGGAAACAAGAAGAAGAAGAAAATAATCAAAGATAGGAGAAGAACAATAACAGGAAGAAGAGGAAGTACGAGCTAAGGCAAAATTTGAGGAGAAATACAAGGAAGAAGAAGAAAGTAGGATGAAAAGTAAATAAATGAGAAAGCAAGAGGAAGTCAAGAGATCAGTAGAAGAACAAAATTTTCAAGAAAAACAACTCGTATGCCAAATAATCAAAGGAACAAACAAAGGTTGGTACATCCAGCACAACATTGACAGAGGCAGAAGAAGCAGACAAAGGAAATGTGAAAACATTTGGGTGGATAACACAATCAATAACACCAACATGAAATCATAAGCTAATTATTCCTTCATCCCATGTTCATAGTGTACTTCCACAAAATTCTTAGATAAGTGTACAAGATACAATAGCCCAGTCTACAATCACCACAATGGAAGTATATTTTCATAAATTACCATTGTATACACGAATTGAAGGAGTACACATATTGCAATCCAATAAAGGAGCATCCACACTGTATATGGCCCAGTATAAGGATAATAGGGATAAAACACTACACAACATAGGGGCATATGTCAAACAAAATTGTCCCAATCTGGTCATAGACACCATAGGTGAATAAGTCATGAGAAAAGTAATGAAGATAATACTCCTAGTTGACAAGTTGGTGGACAACTGAAATGAAAATGAGGCACGGAAAAAAAGATCACGGCACAAGTAGCTGATTTCAAGTAGGAAGTAAAAGATGTCATAGTAATACTCGAGTGTAGACACAAAATCAATGCACTTTAGTACATTGCTATTTCGTATAGTATACTAATATATACATGATTCCTAAGCAAGAAAACTAGTAATAGACAATGTCTTTCCGGCCTTTTTGCTTTGTTTTCTATACTTTTATTGACTTTACACACCCTATATCCCTCTCGTTATTTGACTGATTTATATTTTACGGCCTTGGTTACTAGCGCCCATTTAGCACACTAGTGCCTAGGTGCTCCTGCATCTCCTGAGCACTCTTGACCCTTTCTCCTCTTTTCTTACTCTTTTGGGTATCTTTTACTTCTTGGGCATCTTTTATACTTTTGGGTCAGACTTTCAACTGTCAATTACAAAATTTAAATAATGGAATCATATATATATATATATATATATATATATATATATATATATATAGCTCATTATCATAGTGCAACTTACATAAGGGAATCTTAAGGCATCATTACACACACTTTCATACAAAACTACATGGATTCTGAAATGTATTGCAATGTTTGGTACTAAGCTCACTCTTTGGGTGACTTCTATGGTCATTCCAACTCCACATTTTACATATTTTTTATTATATTTTATGTGGTTTGTGGACATGTGTAGGTAGACAAGTTTTTTTGCAGGTTACAGGTATATTCGGTGATCTAGGAGAAAAATCAAAGTGATAAAAAAAAGACTACCATCAAAGCTCCTCTTGCACATAAGAAATCATAACCTAGGCATCTGGGTAGACACTAGTAGCCAAATCAATTCATTAGCACCTAGGAGCTCCTGTCCTCCCATGGCAGCTTCTGTCCTGCACAATTATGGGTCTCAAAACCTCTAGCAATCCTTAATAACATTACTTCCAATTTCATTCTTCTATTCACCTTCCCAGACCATCTCCATATTTTGTGAAATTATCTAATTCGTCTATCTCTCTTATTTGTTTAGAGTTTCAAGTTTTTTTAGTACTTAACACTTATATGTTTGTCGTATATTATCATTTGTTACATTAGTTACTTTGAAGTTAGCTTTATTTCAATTTATATTAAATCATTTGGTGAACCCCACTCATGATCAAACATTTGGATCCTTATTTTGCTAATTTTATTTGATCTTCTTTCATGGCTCCTAATGTCTCCTTGTATCAATTACTTCAAATGTACCCACCTTACAAAGATGTTCTCTAAAAATCCCTAGACACTATATATCTCCCTTGTAATACGCCACCTACATAAGTAAGTTCCATATTTAATCATCTATCTAATGACCCTATTGGTCTTGATGCCACAACCAATAAATCCATTTACAAGTAAATTCAAGTTTTACATTATTTATTTCAAGATAAAATTCAAGCTATGGAAACCACAATTACATCTCTCACAAATAAAATCCAACATCTTGAGGATTCTTCTCATACCCATGTTAGTTCTTCTTCTCCACTTCATTCTAATCCTATGTCTACTATGTGTGCTCATATAAATGAAGCCCAAGTATTACCACTGCCAACCCCTCTCAAGTTTGAAAAAATGTCAAGGAACATGACATTCTTCCTGAGCTCCTCAATCACCAGTTGATCAGCTTTCCACCTACTCATTACTACCCCCATTATCGGATTGTCAAATACATAGGACTCCCATTTTACAATTATCACAGACCTAATGGACATCATGAAAATGATTTGTATGCTTTAAAATGAAGAATTTATCACCTCTATCTTTAGGGTTTTATTTCCTTTGCTATAAAACACTCTGTTACATGTTCATCTCCAATTACTAAATCTCATTTGGCTCCCAAATCTGATCCATCTATTTCTAATGAGCTTCATGTCATAGTTACAAATGTTCCTCCTCCAATCAATCAAGAGCTGCCTATCTAACCCAATGTCATGCCACCTTTAAAAATCCATACCCCATCACCTCCTCTTTTCAATTCCTCTACAACATTACCAATTCCACCTAAGAAACCACATTGAAAAATATGTGTCCCATCACCTCCTCCTAACGATTCCTCTACATCGTTACTAATTCCCAGTAGGAAACCACCATATAAGGAAGCACTACCAATTCTCTCACTGAAAGCTAAGATCCACCTAATTAATAAAATTGATGAATCTATATTTTCTCATTACACATCTCAAACTCTCCCAGAATGGCATGGTATCTCTCAAGTCACCACATATCTCTCCATCACTCACACACTTGGGGGCATCACACTTTCTCCCCCACCCCCCATTTTTTCATCACTATCAGTTGTCTCTAATGTCTATTATGACACTTCAGGCTCTATGCTTCATGTCTTATCTTTCTAAGCACTATTATGCCTTTCGTGCACACATTATACCATCATTACCTGATGACACAATATAGTGCTACAGTTCATACTTGACTATTGAGGGAATACTTCATCAATGAACTTCACATCATACACATTTTATTCTTAGCGCTTCACAATACATCTTTTCTAGCATATACGCTCACACAACACACTCATTTCCCAATAACACACTCTTGTTCTATGGTTCATTCTTTAATGTTAAGGGGGAATTTATAAATGAACCTCATCTCATACACATTCGATGGGTGGTAACATTTCTCCTATCATATACACACCATTCATATCACACTATCACACTCACATAACATTTGCATATCTTGGATGCATTTACTCTTGTTATCTTATTCTACTTACATGTTACACTTTGTTTCCTATATTAGACATATTTTAAGTATGTCATTATCCTTTTCTATATACACATGTGGGTTCACTTGGTATCTTGAGGTGAATATAAGACCTATCATAGATACATACACAATGCAGGATTCTTGACACATCTCTTTACCAGTCCCAAAGGCTCTTGGGGGCATCTACTTTTGCTACTATCATACTTCACACATTACAGGTTATATCATCTCAGTACTTACTCTTTCCAGTCACTATTAATGTACTTCTCACTACTTTATACACACTTTGACATACTATTTATCTTTCTAACATGTTAACGAGTGCTTCATGTGTAGTATTTTTCTTACAGGATCTTTACAACCATGTTTATCTACCACCTTTTTCTTACTGCTTGTTTACTACTATTTGTTATTATTTTTGGGATTTTCCCTATTTATTGTGTGATCTTTGTATGTTTTTTACCACATCATCCCTGATTGTCTTGTGACTTTGTGAACGATGTCTCATGTTTGAAACCCAATTTTCATGCTCAATATTCTCTTCCTAATTGCTTGTTACATTGTCTTCTCTTGCATGCTAGCTATTTGTACTACTAACACTTGTTACTAGACTATATTGTTTGTATGTGCCTTGCTTTCTACCATGCACATCCCCTACCCCATGTAGGTATCACTTCAGATATGCATATTAGTATCATGCCCTTTCCTTGGGATCACATTCTCCTATAATCGTCATTCAAATCCAGCATCTCCAAGAAATTCTTGACAAATTTTCTATCTTTTACACTTTTATACATCAAGTGCACACTTTCCTTTTACATACTTTCACACTTTTACTTACTTATACACATGTTGATGATTTCTCATATACAGAACTTTGACTACTCTTTCACTTTTCTTGTACATGTCTATCCTTAATACGCAACAAGGATCATCTCACATCAACAAACACAACACACTACTACACATACGCTTCACCCATAGGGTCCACTTCCCTTTCCTAGTCTCCATGCTTCACATTGTGATCACTTCACTTATCCACGCAGCATGCCATTGGCTACACTCTTCTCTACATGATCATAAGGTACGCATCTTCTATCTACTTTATATTGTCAAGTATTCACTCATAAGCATAAAATGGGGGGAATGTGGACATGAAATCTATGAACTTGGGTACATTTATAGGTCTTAGAGAATACTAATATATACATGATTCCTAAGAAAGAAAACTAGTAATTGAGAATATCTTTTGAGCCATTTTGCTTTGTTTGATATACTTTTATTGACCTTACACACCCAACAACCTTGTCGGCATTTGACTAATTTATGTTTTATGGCCTTAGACACTAACACCCAGTTAGGACACTAGCGCCTAGGTGCTCCTGTCCATCCTGGGTGCTCCTGACCCTTTTTCCCCTTTTCTTACTTTTTTGTCTCTTTTACTTATTGGGCATATTTTATACTTTTGGGTCGGCCTTTAAGTTGTTAATTACAAAATTAAAATCAGGGAATCATATATATACATAGCTATACCTCTTAAATAAAGGACCAAGCACTAGAATTATCTATTCTCACCTAAGCTTGCATCCAAAGGCACAAGAGAATCTCAAATCATACATATAGTACACTCATTCAACGGATAAGGGTTGCATCACTTTTCCATACACAGCATGGGATGGGAAGTATATTCTAGTCCATTACACACATTTACATATGGAGAATTCTAGATCTATCCCAATATCAAAGTGAAATTTATACAAGGGCATCCTAGGGGATCATTACACACAATTTGACATAGAATTACATGGAGTCTAAAATGTAGTATAGCACTCGGTACTAAGTTCACTCTTTGGGTGACCTCTGGGGTCAATCCAACTCCACATTCTACATATTGTTTATTAGATTTGATGTGGTTTATGGACATGTGAAGGTATACAATTTTGTTTTAGGTTACAGGTACATTCGGTGATGTAGGAGTGAAATCAAAGTGATAAATAGAGACTAATAGTGAAGCTCCTACATAGAATAAATCAAAACCTGAGCATCTAAGTAGACATTAGTGCCCATATCCAGTCACTAACGCGCAGCCACTCCTATCATCCCATGGGTGATTCTATCCTACACATTTATGGGTCTTAGAACCTATATCAAGCCTTGAAAACATTACTTCAAGTCTATTTCAACTATTCACCTGCCCAAACCATCTCCAGATTGTGCAAAATCAGATAATTCCTCTATCTTTTGTTCTTAGAGTTTCACATTTGTTGAGTACTTAGCACTTATAAAATTGTTGCATATTATCATGTGTTACATTAGTTAATGTAAAACTATATTTTATTTAATTTATATTAAATCATTGAGGATTATGTCAAAATACTCAAGCAAGCTAAAGCTCAGGCAAAGCAACTAACATTTGAACTCTTGGATTGGAACACACAATTACATGCTACCATGAGAGATAATAAGAATGATATTGAGGTGGGGACAAAACTACACCAACAAATGTTGATAGAGGTAGTGGATCAAAATATTGAAACGTATTTTCAGTCATCACTGCAAGCTAGAGATATGTTAGTGAATGATTACGTGAATGGGAATAGTATGCAAAAAGAAACACTTCCGTAAGGTTCAAGCACAAAGAATGAGAGATTGGCTGGAGACACTCATTCAATATATCCAAATAGTTATTTTGATTCACATCCAAGCTTCCCAACAAGTCCAGGATGAAAAAATTTATGAATTTATGAAAGTACTCGTGTAATTGCATATTGGAATACATACAAGGTACACCTAAAGGTCATTCTCCCAACTATGCAGACAATGAAAAACACACCAAGGTTAATTTTATCGTATATACTTCTTCAAATATTCAATTTTGTAATCATAATGCCACAACCACCATTCACTCATCTAAGTAAAACTCAACAGATGGAATAGAAAAAAAAAATTAAACAACAATAGTAAATAATGAGCTTCAGAATTTAATAGAAGGTAATTCTGTAAAATATTAACTACAAAAAAAATTTATATCTATAAGTAGGAACGCATAGTATGAAAACCTGCAAGGGTAAAGGGGGTTCCCATAGATTTAAAAACTGGAAGGGTAGTCTATTTGAAATTCTATTTATTGAAAAGTTGAAAGGGTGATTAAGTAGTGTGCAAAGGATGAAAACTGATAAATGGCATCCTCTATGTTGAATACATATAGATTAAGTTACAATGTAAAGAAACTACCACTTGGCACTGGACAGAAACAAACATAGATATAAGTCCCCGAATTTGGAATCAATTTTTGTCTCAGGATGAGACAACTATTCAGTCTAAGAAAGTGTCAGATAATAAAATGTGATAGTAAGCCAACATGGATATAGTTCATGATTCCACAATCTTTTGTATGTATATAGTAGTATAAGACAAAATATAGAATGTCTACCTTCTTTTTACATAGGTAGAGAATATAAAAAAGCTTCTAAATATATGAGAAGGAGATGAAAGGAATGGTAATTCAACAATCATCAAATTTTGTATAAAGCTACGTAAACCTATTTGAAAGAGGTTGATCTTGGATCCTAATAGAAATTACTTCAGTTTAGTCCTTGTTTCCATCTATGTTCTGATATAGCTCTATTTAATTTTAATTGCATTATGTGGTTTCAGTGATAGGGTTATCTTATTGTGAACTCTTTGTATTTAATCTATTGCATAATTGATAGGTTCAATTATATCTTATGCTTTAATATAGACTATAATTTGTTGCAAGTTTTGATGCCATAATCTAGGAACCTCTGCTAAAACATGACACAGTGGTATGGTGATTTTCGATTAGATTGGCAAAGCCAATAACCATGTGAATGATTAAATTTTAAATTAAATTTTCATTTAAGGAAGTTCATGGGTTTTTACACCGTAACCAAACTTATCTACGTATTTAATCAAACATATATGTGTTAAAATTTCTAATCAATGTTGAGTTTTAAAAATTATGGCAGGAGGGGTTGAACCCTTAAACTCCTCTCCCATTTAAGTTCTTTTCAAGTTTATTCTATCAAATTAGTTATATATAACTAATGTTTAGAGCATGCACAATCAATTAAACTTATGAGAGAAGTGTCACGGCATCACATAAATCATAGATAGAGGTTGAAACACTTAGAAATATTATGGAACTCAAAGTAACAGATCCATCACACAAGTTAATGGGGGAACCTTTTACAATGAATATACTTTTAATTTTATAAAACAAAGAAGAGGAGAAGGAGAGAAAAAAGGGGAAGTTTAATCTCGGAAGCCAAAATCCCACTCAAAATGTGGTAGTAACTATTAAATGCTATAAATCCAACCTTCAACTATAAAATCCCTATGACAGAGATATCAGATCTCAAAATTGATTCAAATGTTCAGTGCATTGGAGAATGGAACACTCAATTAGTGAAAAAATCTCCCATTTGAGCTCTAAATATTCCTTAAACTTTCATTAATGAGAACAATGAACCCCTAGTATTGGAGATACAAAATCACACACTTGGGTACATTTCTAGGTCCTAAGAACATAATTGCATTCATATGATTCCTAAACGAGAAACTAGTAATTGATAACTATCTTTGGTATATGTTTTTTTTTCTCATCTTTTACACCCTACAGCCTAGTTGGTACTTTACTAGGTTATCTTTTACCACTTCGGACACTAGCACCCAAGTGCCCTCATCCCCTCTGGGCTCCCTTTACCCTTCTTTATCTTATTCGCTTCTTTGGGTCTCTTTTATCTTTTTGGCATCTTATTTTCTTATTGGTCATCCTTCTAGTTTTCAATTACATAATTCAACCAAGGGAATCATGTAAACATAAATTTATTTCATGAAAATAAGGGACCAAACTCTAATCATCTATTATCATCACCTAAGGTTGCATCCAAAGGTATCAAAGGCATTCATCTAGCATCCATTCAAGGGACAAGGGAGTACATTTTTTTGCATACAATGTATAAGAAGGGGAAGTTCATTTTTCCATCCACACATCTATTTACATTTTTTACATCTAGCTATCACTCGTTATCACGTGCACTTATACAAGGGCTTCCTAGGTCATGATTATATCACACACACACACACACACAAGAATTGCATGGAGTTTGATATATAGTGTAGCACTCGGTCGTAATTTTACTCAGTTGAGTGACTGTGGAAGTCGGTATGACTCCCCATATTACATCTTTTCTTTTTTGTATTTGATGTAGTTTGATGGTTTTGCATGTCAATGTCTCGTTACAGGTTACAGGAGACTTCTATGGATATGGTGCGACATACAGGAAACCAACAACGACTGTCAGTGACACTTTTGCAACACCAAAAAAATCATATTTTATGCTCCTATACAGTCACAGGAACCCAACAAAGGTCTCTGGTGCCCTTGCCCCAATCCAAACACCCTATTCTAGGATTATCCAACAATTCCAGAATTTATGATGCTCAGTTGCAACTGTATGCCCTTCATATTCTTCATTTTTTCAGTCCAGATCAGTTTTGGGGATAGCATGAAAAAGCTAAGTCATTCTTCCCCTCTCTTACACTTAGGGTTTCATATTTATCTAGCTTATTGCTTATGTCAAATCTATACCTTAGCATTTATTTATCATATGTGACTCTCCAATATTGGCGTTTTACAAATTCTATATTTGTTAAATCATTTGGTGAACCCGTCATTCAAACCATTCCTTCTTATGCTTGTCATCCATAGAAGTCGATTTGAGTCTTTTGAGAAAATTGATCTTCCTCTATCTTCTCATAGGTTTTATAAATCAATGGTTGAATATAATAACCCCTTTTCCACCTCTCAAAATTTTCCTCTTGAAAACATTGAAAAATCTTATAGTGAAAAATCCTATGATGATGAAACCAATGTTGATCAATAAAAACTAGAAAATATTACCAATTTTTGTGAAAACTTGCATGACAATCCCACACATCTTCTTCATATTATTCATTCTTTGATGGTTGTTAAAAACTCTCAAGATATTGCTTCTATACCCCTTATAGATTATTCCTTGGCTTTTATGGCCTCTTAAAAATACATGTTTGGTCACTCAACCCCTTCATATTACTACTTCCATTCCCACTACTACCGCTCCAATTATTCAACATAATGCTTCTATTGTACAACCCGGCTCATCTTCAAACAATCCTGATTTAAATTCTTTATATCAGGATCTACAAACTCAAGTCCATCAACTTCAAATAGTTACGTCTTGTGCATCCCCATCTCTTGATTCCACCTTATTGCTCCACACTCCTTTCACACCCACCATTTCCACTTATGCACTTCCTCTAAACTTTATCACTCCTAAGTTTCCCACCTTCAATGGCCATGGTGACCCATAAGAGCATCTCCAAGATTTTCATGTGGCATGTCTCAATTATGTGGATGATCATACTTTACTATAAAATATATTTCCTAGAAGCCTCCAAGATTATGTTATGCATTGGTTTTACAATCTACTTTATCATTTGGTAACATCATTTACACATTTAGCTGATGTTTTTCTCATAAATTTTTCCATTAATATTGGTTACAAAATATCATATGCTCAACTTACACATCAAACAAGGATCTAATGAGAATCTAGTGAACTATGTATTATTCCATAATAATAACCTATGTAATATGGCCAATGTGCTCTTTGAATCATAACTTGAAGATATATTTTTTTAAAGACTCTTACCACCTCTACAAGAGAGTGTCATCTTTAAGACATCTCCTTCATTTGATCACCTATGTCATACTCTTAAATCATGTGAAGGAAAACTTATCTCTATGGGAAAACTCAAGTATCATGACCATCCTTCCTCTTCATCTTCTTATCGTTTTCCAAGAAAATATAATTTCAAACCATCACCCAAACCTACTGAAAAAATAAACCTATTGTTAACATTATCTCTACTCCTACAAGCTTCAATGGCAGCCTCCAAATCATACATTCACAAAATTTCCTTTTTCTCCACATATTTTATTGCCACAAATTATCAAAAGCAATCTTATTACACTTCCACCAGCACTGAATCTAGATACATCTCTCCCTAAATGATCAAATTATAATGAAAAATACTAGATGTGACTATCATCAATGCATTGGGAATCCTACTTATTTATGTTTCAAACTTGGGAATCTCATTCAAGATATTATTGATAATAATGCAATCAAGCTCCCTAAGCCTTCAGCATCTACGCCAGTCAATGAAAACAAAAATATCAAAATATTTAATGATCCTCTATCTAAGCATGATAAGTAAGTTTCTGATTCTTTGGCCAATCATACATATCCCGATGTGCCTCCTCCTTCATCAGGACCTCTCGATTTTTTAGTTTTTATTACTGATGCATCTCCACCATTTGTAACATTCTCTGATCATGGTTATCATGCTACATTATCTTCTAATAAATTATATATCAATGTTTCTATCAGACCTCATATTATCAATAACACAATGATCAATCCATTGGTTCATATGAGTGTGTGATCTATTACACTCCTCGTCTCTATCAACTATCCACTATCTCATATTTCATATCAAGTTCCTAAATCTTATGGCTACATCAAGCTTCCAATTACAGTTGGCCTCTCACCATGCTTGTGTCATTTGTTATGGTATCTTCCATTAAAGGTTGTGACATGCTCTTAGGACTTCCTTGGCTCCACACTTCTCAAGCTATACTCTCAATGAATCACTTGTGTCTAAAATTCATTCAAAACAAGCAAGTTATCACAATCGACAGTGTTCTGCCATGCACATTGTTTCCTTAGAATCCTCTTAGAGTTTTTGTTGCACTAGATAAATTATATAGGCCCCTTGGGCCTCTCAAATCTAAGGCACATTCTACACCTAGCTCTCATATTTTCACACGACCTACTTATCCTCATCGGTCTACTATTCCATCTTCTCAACCTAGGTCCCCTACTCGGGAATCGCTTTCACATAGGATTTCATAACCTCCCATGTCTACATCACATAGGTGCTCATTCCCTCCTAGGTCTACTTCACATAAGTACTCATCACCTCCTAGGTCTACTTCACATAGGTGTTCATCACCTCCTAGGTATACTTCACATGGGTGCTCATCACCTCCTTGGTCTCCTTCACATAGGTTCTCATCACCTCCTTGGTATCCTTCACATAGGTTCTCATCACCTCCGAGGATTCCTTCACACATACACCATCAATCTCATAGCATGGTCACACACCTTTATCTCCTAAGACATCGGTTGGATGACTCTTTCCCTTCACTTTCATTGGATAGCTTGATCATAATCATACACTTGGGGGGCATCATGTTTACTTCTCCCCCCTCCTAACATGATCACATATCTACCATTTCTACTCTTACACTTTGTGCTTCATACGTCATCTTTCTAAGCATCATTACATAGCTTGATACACTTTGTATTGTCATTTCCCTATGATTCACTCTTGTTCTATGGTTCATTCTTGACTATTGAGGGGTATTTTATAAATGAACCTCATCTCATATTCATACACATCCATTAGGGGACACGTTGCCCTTATCACATTCACATTGCATACCATTCCATCTCACTCATACACACCATATTGCATATCTTGGTTATACTTACTCTTTTTTACTTATACTTACATGATGCACTTTTCTTACTATGCTAGTTAGATATTCAGTATGTCATTATATTTCTATATACACATATGTGTTCACTTGGTCTTTAGTTATAAATGCATACTTTCTATAGATCTTTACATGCAGTAGTGATGTTTGGCACTCTACCTCTTACCATTCCCATTAAGGCTCTTGGGGGCATCTACATTCTCACATACTACAAGTGCTATTATTTCATTATTTACTACTTCCTACTATTAGTAGCACACTACTTTCCATTGATCTATATATTCTTTGGCATATGATTTATCTTTCTAACATGCTAATGGCCACTTTATGTGCAACATTTTCCTTGCAGAAACTATCTGCAACCATGGTTGTCTGTTACATCTTGATTGGAATTGTTTTATACATGTATGTTATTTTTTTTCAGGTTAGGCCCTATGTCTTATTTGATCACTTCTTGTATTCTTTTGGCATCTTCCGCCCTAATTGTCTTATGACATTATGAGCGATGTCCCATGTATGAAACCCATTTTGTGTGGTCTCTCTTGTATTCACATTTGGTTTTTTCACTACTTTTCTATGACATGTGTGTTTTCTTCTCTACTAACACATACATCTAGCCACTTTGTTTGCACACTCCTTCATTTCTACCATGCACATTCCCTCCCCCTGTAGGGATACACTTTCATATCAGCATCAAGTCCTCTCCTTTGGGTCGTATTCTCCCAGTGATGTCACATGCACCCTAAACAAGGGGGGTACATGTTGGGTGAATCATTCATCCCATACAGCGGCTCAAAGATTTAGTATAGACATGCATAATACAGAATTAGTACAGTCTACAGTTACAGAAATGGCTCATAATAGGACTTGGTTCTTATGTTTAGCATGAACTCTAATGCCTAGATATAGAAACTAGCGCTTGGGTGCTCCTGACATCTCCTGGGTGCCTATGTCCTCAGGAAAGATACAGTTACTTTCTCATATTAGCATAGTTTATAGTAGTTTCCAGAGCATTTTTCACAATACAGGCATAGTCCTCTAGTGATTAGAGTGCATTCTATCTCCATTTCAATTCAGAACAAATACGGAACTAAACATGGTATAACTTGGAACAAAAAAGGATCACACCATCAAAAGTGGTGTATAATCAGGAAGAAGTCATGGAAGGAGAGTAACACTAGATCTCTCTCCCTAACACTCTTCTATCATGACATGAGATCACCCAAAAAACTCACACTTGGCGTGAGATCACCCAAAAAAATCATTTTTTCATGAGATCACCCAAAATAATCGCTCTTGGCGTGAGATCGCCCAAAAAAAAATCTCTACATAACATTTATAGGAAATTTCTTTATCCTTTTTACATACATGATCATCAGGTGAACACTTTTCTTTTACTACTTTTTCACATTTAGGTACTTTTGTAAAAAAAATCATAATATATGACTTTGACTACTATTTTTCTATTCTTTTACAGGTCCATCCTTAATACATAATTATAATCACCCCTAAATCAAGCTAAAACAACAATAGGTACAACACAATACACTTTACCCCTAGGGTCACTTCCTCTTTCTTAGTTTCTACGCTTCATTTTTATCACTTCACACTTTTACTTGTCTCTTTAGCATGCTATCACCATCACACTCTACATGGTTATCGGGTGTGCATATCTTATATACTTTATGGTATCAAGTATTCACTTAACAACATAAAGTGGTGGTAAATGTAAACACAAAGTCATGAATTTGGGTACATTTCTAGGTCCCAAGAACATACTTATATTCATATGATTCCTAAGCGAGAAAATTAGTAATTGAGAACTATCTTTGGCCTCTTTTCTTTGTTTCTTGTCTTCATTTTGGTATTTTAAACCCTATAGTCCAGTTGGTAATTTACTTACTTATATTTTACCACTTCAGACACCAACGCCCGGACAAGACGTCATTTCCCAAGTGCCCTCGTCCCCTCTGGGTGCCTCTGACCCTTCTTTATCTTACTCGCTTCTTTTTTATCTCTTTTATCTTTTGGGCATCTTATTTTCTTATGGGTCGGCCTTCCAGCTGTCAATTATGAAATTCAACCAAGGGAATAATATAAATACAAAGCTATGTGACCAAAATAAGGGACCAAGCTCTAAGCATCTATTATCATCACCTATGGTTGTGTTGGTGCATGATTTAATCTCGCCCTGTTTGTTCAAAATTTCTCAGTCCGCATGGTTTGAAGTTTATTTTGTCTCCTTGTATGGATGTGTGAAACTCTTTTCCTTCACTAGGATGTCATTTTTCAGTCCTTTCCTTTAGTCATGGATCACGTTGAGCCAGGTATTGTTTACCATTTCTCTTTCCATGAGAAAGAATTTGGGATTTCCCCTTCCTTCTATTTTTCCACAATCATGTTTTCCCTGTCAAATTTTGTCCCAACATCCGCGAACACATGGTCCTTTCTGATTAGATGTGGCCCAGTGGGTCTTTTTGGTGAAACTTGTCACTTTTATCACATTTGTAAAAAATGCCAAATTGGTCCCACGGCCCCGATTGTTTCTGATTGGCTATTCAACAAACATGAAGCGGCAGGGAAGAAATCTTACTTTGAAAATGAAGATGGACACATGACCATTTTTCAAGACAAAGGTAGACAGGAGGATCATTGGAACATTTTGAATATTTTTTCCTTTTTGTAAAAAAGGAGCAAAGTTATAAATTGATCTGCAACCCCACAGGGGACAGATTAATGTCACATGTTTTAGTCAGCATTTGAAAAGTCAAAGCAGGGAAGTGGGTCGGTGGAGCACTTTGGAGTTTTTAAGCTTTGTTTTCAAATGATGTAAAGGTATAAAAGTGAATTGTAACTCCGATGGGGCCCACATCAAAATTTGGAAGCAGAGAGGGAGGTCGCTAGATCATTTTGAATTTTTTTGGCCCATTTCAACTCAAATATTTTCCATGTGGAGGGCCTGTGCTCATTTGAGGATTCACCTCTCGGTTTGACCTTTGGATCTGCGCCAAGGAGACACATGGAGATTTCCATTGGCCTTTCCCATATATAGAATTTTCTTCAAGCGTCCAGTGCAGCTTTGTCAAACCATGGACACGTGGAGGGCATGCGCTCATTTGAGGATCCACCTCTGGGTCCTACCTTTGCAGTTGCACCAAGGAGACACGTGGAGGCTTCCACTGGCTCCTCTCTATACTTAGACTTCTCAAGTAACTTTCTAAGGCCTGGGACACGTGGAGGGCCCACGCCTATTTGGGGACCTGCCCCTGAACTTTACTTTTGAAAGAGCGTTGAAGGGACACGTGGAGGTTTCCACTGGATCTTCCCATACTTAGAATTTTTCAAGTGTCTGGTGCAACTTTGTCGGACCCTAGACATGTGGAAGGGCCATGCTTGTTTGAGATTCCTTCTTTTGAGCTTCATACCAAAAAATGTGCAGGAGACACGTGGAAGATTCCACTAGCCTTGTCCCATACTTATACTTTTCAATGGCTGAGGAAACTTTCCTCAGACCCTAGGCACATGTGGCACCTTCCTTGGTCCTTAAACTCTTTCAACAACTTTTTCAGGCTGAGACACGTGGTGAGCCCGCGCTTGTTTGCGGGTATCCACTTTTGTGCACCATATCAAAAGTGCACTTAAGAGACACATGGAGGCTTCCATTGGCTCCTCTTTATATTGAGACTTTTTCAAAGGCCAAGGTAACTTTCTTGGGCCCATAGGCATGGAGAGCCTACGCTCGTTTGAGGTTCCACCTCTAAACTTCATCTTTAAAGTTGCACCGAACAAACACGTGGAAGCTTCTGCTGGACCCTCCCATACTATGACTTTTCAACAATCAATGTAACTCTCTATGGTTTTGGACATGTGGAGGGCCCGCGCTTGTTTGGGAACTTACCTCTGGACTTCACCTTTGTCAGTTGCGCCAAGGAGACATGTGGAGGCTCCTCTTTGCACTGGCTCCTCTTTGCACCGCAGATATGTGGTATAATCCATGCTCAGGACTCATTTATGAAAGCACGAATGCAGGTTTCCATGCAGGGGAAATCATTTCTCAAGTTGTACTCTCGAGGGTGAGAAGGATTTCTTATCTTATCCAGGCATATGGAGCCACCTGAAAATGATTAAAAAGGGGATTTCCTACATGAAAGAGTAAAAGAATGATTTAGAATACTGTCGAAAATTATGATATGGCATCCCAGTCATAGTTGAGGGTTTGAGAAATGTGATCAGTTCATGATTTATCCACCTGGCAGCTTTGGGTGTAAATTTGTTAAACATCACTTTCTGGAACAAACTTGTAGCAAACAAAGGATTCCTCGAATATTCTTCTTTTGGGGGGGAAATTTGGGATGAGTGAGCAAGTGAAATGTATAAATGCAATGAGAATACTCTTGCAAATGGTCAAAGGTTAAATTTTCTGAGAAATTTTGAGAGAAACCATTTTCCTGAGAGCCCATCTGAGAGACCAGTTCATTTTCCTATGTCTTTGGATTCAATCATGTTAAGGTGGTTCCAAGTGTTCAGCCATTGACATGCTCTGAGATTGTTGAGGAAACTTTCCCTTGCTGATGAATCTAATGAACCTTGAATGACTCTATGTTGATCATGTGCATTATTGTGTCTGCTTTTCTTTCAGAATGTTTTCAAATAGTTTTTCTTGTTCCTATTGCAATCTTATGTTAAAATCTCTCTGAGTCACACAAGATCTCATCTGTGTGTTAGTATTGTGGAATTTACAATTTCATTATGAGAATAGCCTTAATCTGGTAATGAAATAAACAATTTAAAATCACTTTAATTCTCACTATGTTGATAAAGATTGTTTGTAATCCTATGAGTGTATCTTAGGCATGATGAACCAGGGATTTCTAGCATTTAATTGAGTTCTTTAGCATGATCCTTTGTGTTGAATTCTTGAAGAGTGTGTGAAAATGTGCATTTTTGGGCTTCCATTGATGCACACCTTCTGGTTGAAGGAATATCTTGGCTATGTTCTGAAGCATTTTTCTGTGAGTTTTCCAATATTTGTAGGCTCTTAAAGATCTGGTATAATCCGCTCTATCTTGCTTAACTTCCCACAAATTAATTTCTCAAACAATGAATCCTACACGAACCACCCATGTTTTATTTTGTACCCAAAAATGAATTAATTCCATTGCCAAAGTATGCAGGGACAATCAGGATTCAATTATTGTCTTTAGTAACCCAAACCTTTGTCTAGGAAACATCTCCACTCTCTAGTGTGAAAACTCGTGAGAGTTAGATTGTGTTGTATTGATCATATTTCCTCAAGGTTCTCATGAAAATTGTCCAAAGAAGGATCTCTTGATGTCCTTCACCAACACGGGTTACAGAACAGGTCCTCTCACCCTGGTTGAAGGCACAACCTAAAGTAGTGAGGGTAGATCAAACCCTCAGTGAGGTGCTATCCACTTCTCCAATGCCGAGTGAAAAAGAGTCAGCTGAATCCCATCCCTGGCTATAAAAATGACTCATATCATGGTTTATCTATCTCTAAGCATCCTGTCAGTTTCATGCTCAGCCCCCACAGGAGAATCAATTTGGATACTCACTGAATTGGCACCATTGTAGGATTATTTGAATCAATTTGGGATTATATTTGTGTGGCAAACAACACCAAATTGGCATCATTTTCAGGGAGTATTATTTGAACTCCGGGACCTATTTGTGTACACCAATTGGCGCCATTAACTATTTTTACAAATGCCACATGGTAACCCATGTAATGTTTCTTGCATGATTTAAGTACAAAATACATTGTTTAAATGTCATCCTTTGTTGAGATCTATAATATTTGTGCAACATTACATGTTCATTGTGTAGTATTTCCAATTTCTAGTGGTTATTGCACTAAATTTGCATCAATAGTGATAAATTTGGGTAAAGGAAGGTCATATCTATTAAGCTTTATAGAAATTAAGCTTTGATAGACAATTGGCAAGTTACTTATAGTTCATCTACACAAATAAGATGAAAATCCTTAGTGGTGACTCCATGTTGAATTGAAATTTTGAATAATTACCAGTGCCTTAACCTGTGTCAAGTGAATTTTGTCATCAATCTGTGCAAAGTTGGAAGGAAGAATATCTGTCTTCACTAGGGACCCTACTAGAAAGTTATTTCCAGAACTGGGAAAAGAAAATTTAGAAGGAAAACAAGTCTGGAAAGTTGTTGGAGATCAAGAATCAAAAAAGGAGATATCAGTCCTGAAGGGTGATCAATCTGTGGTTGAATATTACCATACGTCTTCAAGTGATTTTGAATCAGGAAATCTTTATATAAATTTGAGTTCTCCAATTGGAGAGGGGCCATCATTTGTGTCTGAAAAGTGTGCTTCTCAGTTTTCCCCTGTTTCTTCCAAGGTTGGTAGGGTTGTCCAAGAAGCTGAATCATTAGAGAATATCTATTTTGAGAATTATATTCCTGTGCTCCAAATACCCCTCGTTCCCTATCTTTTTGTTTCTCCTGTAAGATCACCCCCTCAAGGCAATATGGCCCAACCTCCACCTAGACCTCCATTTTTTGTCAACACTTTTAGACCTATAGATTTTAGAAGTATAAATGGATATCCTAATATGGTGTCACAGGATATCAGAAATAGGTTGCCAAAGTTTCAAGGAAATAATTCCATCACTGGTGACCACCATTTAAAACTCTTTGTCAATATGATGGAAGATTTTGAAATTGAGTTTGAAGACATGTATGTAAAGTTATTTATTCATACTCTTGAGGAGGATGCACGTGACTGGTACAAGTATTTACTAGATAATTCAATAGATTCATGGACTAAGATGAAAAATTCCTTTAGATTGCAATATGGGGATAAGACAAATCCCAAGTTCCTTTTATCTGAATTTGAAAATATAAAGAAAAATCCAAATGATCTGTTCATGACTTCAATACTATGTTCAATAAGATGTTGAATAGGATACCTATAATCCTAAGGCCAAGTGATGTTTCTTGTTTGATAAAATATTCTAATGCTTTTGATAAGAAGGTTGTTTATTACTTAAGAGATAAGAACCCAGGAACATTGAGGCAGGCTTTCACCATGGCCTTACAAATAGAGAATAACATCAAAGCAGTTGGAAAGCCTCCTAAGAGGGAAGGTGTTAAGTTAATCAATCCTAAAAATCCTCAGTCAAGCAAAGTTGTGGATTTGGAACAGGTTGTAAAAACTTTGGCTGGAGCTAGTTAAAGAAATATCCTATAAACTAGCCAGAGCATAAAAGGGGATAGGAAAAATTTCATAGGGTCAACACAAGCCACACGGTCAGGAGAGATTTGGAAATCATCCCAGAGGTGATCACAAACTAGATGATAGAGGGAAAGGGCTCATGGGATTAGGAAATAAACAGCCTCAACCCAGGGAGAATAGATTGGTTCCTGATCCTTTGACTGCCAAGGTTGTTGTTGTGGAGGAGGCCAATGTTATTGAGTGGTGTGATAGGTGTTTCTTACAACACTCCCCATGTGATGTAGTTCAGGAAGTTGAGGAAGTTGATGATGATGAGACATATAATGATCTATGCATGATGGAATGCCCTACAAACTCACAACAGGGGGAAACCTCAACTGAATTGATAAGTGCCAGAACTGCTGAAGATTTATGGGATTGTGTCCATCAGATATTGCCTCTTCCTCCCATTAATACTTTTGAAATTGATATGGTACAAGAATTTGATCTTCCCAATCATGATTTTGAATACTTAAGGGCTTTGATGATTAAAAATTATGATGGAGGGATCCCTTCCGAAGAGGACAGGAAACTATTGATGAATGCAGTAGTTTCTCACGAGAAATAATATAACACCAGAAGTAAGGTTGTCAAAGGGGGAGGGCCACAAGCCAAGCCAAAAGTTCTAATCCTCACCAGTATCCCTAAGGAGACCCCTAAGAAAGATACATCTGGCAAAGGCCTAATTACCCTAAATAAAACCTGTGCTCTTGCCCATGCCCAGACTCTAAAAACTCATATACTATCAGATGAAACTATGAATCTCCCTCCTAACACTGCCCTACCCAAATATGTTCCTTATGACATAGCCCAAATCTTGAGTCAGATCAAGGTCACTATTCCCATTGTTGAATTACTCAAGATCCCTGAGCATAGGAAAAGGGCATTTGAATATTTGGGATTTAAGGAAGAAAAGATTACTCAGGGAAAAAGTGTTAATAATATAGAGATTCCTCCCATTATTGGAGAATTAGAAATACCACAAGCATTGGAGGAACTGGGTGAATCATCTGAGGTATTTTTGGGAACTTCTATGGTTGAGTCATAGCTTAATGTGGATCCATTTTTTACCACTTTGATTATTAAAGATAGGTTAGTACATAACTTCATGTTTGACTTAGGAGCCTCATGTAATGTAATGCCTCTTGAGGTAATGAATGAGTTGAATATCAAGGTAACAACATCTTTTGGGAAATGTACTTCCATGGATTCAAGAGAAGTGCTAGTAGTTGGGCATGTCAAGGGATTAGTAGTACAACTAGCAGTTTTCCCAGGAAAATCCTTAACCATGATTGTGGTTATTTCGGACTATCCTGCCAAATGGGGGATGTTAATATTCTGAAATTAGGCAACTAGTGTAGGTGGAAGTGTGCAAATGGACATGTCTTATGCAACCATACCAATTGAGGGCAACCTTGTGAAGTTGTATGTTGAAAATAAAATGTTATATCTCATTGAGGACCCTAACAATGCTTCTTATGAAGTATTGTATGCATACGTCGATGTCGATAACTTTGTGGGTTATATTGACTTTAAGGAGCATAAGGTTGATGAGTGCAAGTATCCCAAGCAAATTGGTTCTCCCTAGACTCTGATGTTTGATGGGAATTTTCCTAGATCTAGTAAAAGCACAAAAGATAAACCTCGAAAAATATGGCAAGTTAGTAACTTGGATAGAGAAGGAAAACAAGCATATATCCAGTTGTTAAAAAGGTATCAAGACCCCTTGGCTTGGTCATACTCGGAATGGAAGGCACTTGAAACATCTCCTTGACCAATTTCTCATAATCAAAACACACACCATTGTACAGTGTATAGTCTTTTGTTTTTGTTCTGTTTTCACGTTTTTTCTATTTTGGTTTGTGCTGGTCCTTTGTGACTGGTTTTTGTTGGTTTCTCAGTTCATTCTTGGGGGATTTGTTATTACTTTTCTACTTTGCAAGCTTGTTCTAGACTCTATTTCATAATGAATTTTTGGCACATTCTTTGTGTTTCTTGCAGTACTTTCTGGGAGTGCCCATCCCCGAGTCGGAGCTGATGTTGGTGCTCGATTTAGTATCACCCTCTTTGTTCAAAATTTCTCAATCCATATGGTTTGAAGTTTTTTCCGTCTCCCTGTATGGATGCGTGAAACTCTTTGCCTTCACCAGGATGTCATTTTTTAGTCCTTTCCTTTGGTCGTGGATCACATTGAGCCAGGTATTGTTTACCGTTTCTCTATCCATGAGAAAGAATTTGTAATTTGGGAGTGAATTCGGGAGTTCCCCTTCCTTCTATTTTTCCACAGTCATGTTTTCCCTGTCAAATTTTTTCCCAAAATTTGTGGAAACATGGTCCTTTCTGATTGGATTCAGCCCTGGGAGTCTTCCTGGTGAAACTTGTCACTTTTGTCACATTTCTAATATAATGCCAAATTGGTCCCGTGGCCCCAATTGTTTCTGATTGGCTATTCAAAAAACATGAAGCGGTAGGGAAAAATTCTTACTTTGACCCCAAAGATGGACACGTGGCTGTTTTTCAAGAAAAAGGCGGAGAGGCGGATCGTCATAACATTCTGAAGATTTTTTCCTTTTTGTGAAAAAGGAGAAATTTTATAAATTGATCTATAACCCTACAGGGGACAGAGTGATGTCACATGTTTGAGTTAGCATTTTTAAATTCAAAGTGGGGAGACAAGTCAGCAGAGCACTTTGGAGTTTTTAAGCTTTTTTTTCAAATGATGTAAAGGTATAAAAGTGAGTTGTGACTCCCATGGGGCCCACATCAATATTTGGAAGCGGAGAGGTGGGTCGCCGGAGTATTTTAAAGTTTTTTGGCCCGTTTCAACTCAAATATTTTCCATGTGGAGGGTCTGCACTCATTTGAGGATTCACCTCTCAGTTTGACCTTTGGAGTTGTGCCAAGGAGACACATGGAGGTTTCCATTGGCCCTTCCCATAATTAGACTTTTCTTCAAGCGGTCAGTGCAGCTTTGTCAGACCATGGACATGTGGAGGGCTTGCACTCATTTGAGGATCTGCCTCTGGGTCCTACCTTCATAGTTGCGCCAAGGAGACACATGGAGGCTTCCATTGGCTCCTCTCTATACTTAGACTTCTCAATAAAATTTCTAAGGCTTGGGACACGTGGAGGGCCCACGCCTGTTTGGGGACCTGCCCTTGAACTTTACTTGTGAAAGAGCGCTGAAGGGACACATGGAGGTTTCTACTGGATCTCCCCATACTTAGACTTTTTCAACTATCCGATGAAAAAAATTCAGACCCTAAACACATGGAAGGCCCGCACTTGTTTGAGAGTCCTTCTTTGGAGCTTCATACCAAAAAATCACAAGAGAGACACGTGGAAGATTCTACTGGCCTTTCCCATACTTAGACTTTTTAACAACAAGGAGTGCTTTCTCAGACCCTAGGCACGTGGCACCTTCCACTGGTCCTTAACTCTTTCAACAAATTTTTCGGGCTGAGACATGTGGTGAGACCGCACTTGTTTAAGGTCTCCACTTTTGGGCACCATATCAAAAGTATGCTAAAGAGACACATAGGAGGCTTTCACTAGGATCCTCTTTATACTGAGACTTTTTAAAATGCCAAGGTAATTTTCTTGGGCCCAGGGCACATGGAGAGCTTGTTCTCATTTGAAGTCCTACCTATAAACTTCATCTTTGAAGTTACACCGAACAGACACGTGGAAGCTTCCGCTAGGCCTTCCCATATTCTGAATTTTCAACAACCGATGCAAATGTCTAGGGTTATGAACATGTGGAGGGCCCACACTCATTTGGTAACCTGCCTCTAGACTTCACCTTTGCAGTTGTGCCAAGGAGACACATGGAGGTTTCCGCTGGCTCCTCTTTGCACCTGGATGACTCAGACTCACAGCGCTCGAATGCAGGTATCCATGTGAGGGCACTCATTTCTCAAGGTGTATTCTTGAGAGCGAAAAGGATTGCTTGTAAGATCCAGCCATATGGAGCCACCTAAAAATGATTAAAAAGGGGATTTCTTGCATGACATAATGAAATAATGATTAAGAATACTGTCAAAAATTATGATATGGCATCCCAGTCATAGTTGAGGGTCTGAGAAACGTGATCAGTTCATGATTTATCCACCTAGACAGCTTTGGGTGTAAATTTGTTAAACATCACTTTCTGGAACAAACTTGTAACAAAACAAAGGATTCCTCGAATATTCTTCTTTTGGGGGGAAAATTTGGGATGAGTGAGAAAATGAAATGTATAAATGCAATGAGAATACTCTTGCAAAAGGTCAGAGGTTAACTTTTCTGAGAAAGTTTGAGAGAAGCCATTTTCCCGAGAGACCGTATGAGAGACCAGTTCATTTTCCTATGTCTTTGGATTCAATCGTGTCAAGGTGGTTGTAAGTGTACAGCCATTGACAGGCTCTGATATTGTTGAGGAAACTTTCCCCTGCTGATGAATCTGATGAACCTTGAATGACTTTGTGTTGATCATGTGCATTATTGTGTCTGCTTTTATTTTAGAATGTTTTCAAATAGTTTTTCTTGTTCCTATTGCAATATTATGTTAAAATATCTCTGAGTCACACAAGATCTCATTTGTGTGTTAGTATTGTGGCATTTGCAATTTCATTATGAGAAGAGCCTTCATCTGGTAATGAAATAAACAATTTAAAATTAGTTTTCTCTCACTATGTTGATAAAGATTGTTTGTAAGCCTACGAGTGTATCTTAGGCGTGACAAACCAGAGATTTCTAGCATTTAATTGATTCTTTAGCACGAGCCTTTGTGTTGAATTATCGAAGAGTGTGTGAAACCGTGCATCTCTGGGCCTCCATTGATGCACACCTTCTGGTTGAAGGAATATCTTGGTTGTTCTGAAGCATTCTGTCTGTGAGTTTCCTAATATTTGTAAAGGCTCTCAAAGATCTGGTATAATCCACTCTATCTTGCTTAACAACCCACCAATAAATTTCTCAAACAATGAATCCTACACGAACTACCCCCGTTTGTATTGTGTATCCACAAATGAAAAAATTCTAGTTCCAAAGTATGCAGGGACAATCAGGATTCAATTATTGTCTTTAGCAACCCGAACCTTTTTCCAGGAAACATCTCCACTCTCTAGTGTGACAACTCATGAGATTTATATTGTACTGTATTGATCATATTTCCTCAAGGTTCTCATGAAAATTGTGCAAAGAAGGATATCTTGATGTCTTTCGCCAACACAGGTTACAGAACGGGTCCTCTCACCCTGGTTGAAGGCACAACCTAAAGTAGTGAGGATAGATCAAACCCTTAGTGATGTGATATCCACTTCTCCAATGCTCAAGTGACAAAGAGTCATCTGAATCCCATCCCCGGCTAAAAACAACTCATATCATGGTTCGTTTGTCTCCGAGCATCCTGTCAGTTTCGTGATGTCTCTCGACCCTCGAGGGAGAATCAATTTGGATACCAACGGGTTACATCCAAAGGTATCAAAGGCATACATATAGCATCCATTCAAAATAAAAGGGGTTGCATTTTCTACATACATTGCATAAGAATGGGAAGTTCATTTTTCAATCCATACATATATTTACATTATTACATCTAGTTATCATTTTTTATCACATGCACTTGCACAAGGGCTTCCTAGGGAAAAACTCTCTCTCTCTCTCTCTCTCTCTCTCTCTCTCTCTCTCTCTCTCTCTCTCTCTCTCTCTCTCTCTCTCTCTCTCTCTCTCACACACACACACACACACACACACACACACACACACACACACACACACACAAGAACTACATGGATTTTGAGATGTAGTGTAGCTCTCGATTGTAGGTTTAATTAGTCAGGTGACCGTCGGGATCAATCTGACTCGCCATATTGAATCTTTTCTTTTTGGGATTTTATTTAGTTTGATGGTTTTACAAATCGAAATCTCTTAGTATGTTACAAGTGACTTCCATGGATAGGGAGTGATATACAGGTGACCAAAAATGACTACCAGTAACATTTGTGTAACACCAAAAAAATCAGATTTTTATCTCCTGCGCAGTCACAGGTATAGACACCTAAAATATGCTTACACAGTTTTATTTACTAAAATTGCATTAATTATTCTCTCTTGTATTTTTCTCGTCATAGTTGGTGATTTCTCGCTAATTAACCACAATCTTAACTCTCTCTTGGTCAATTGATGACACTTAGTCAATAAACTACTATTATTCCTGTATTCTCGTTAATTAATTACATTTCGCTAATTAATTACCCTTCATATCACTTAGAATGCCAATTAATGACCTTTCGTTAATTAAAATCCACTTCTACTTGGGTTAATTAATTATTATTAATTAATTACCCTCGCTCCTCTAACTCAATAAATCATCGTTTATTGGATGAAATTCCTCTAACATCCAACAAATCACACTAAGTTTCATCTAATTAGTTTCTATATGCTTGCATATACATATTAATTAATCACCCTTGATTAATTAAAACACTCCTCAACTCCCATGAGTCACTAATGATAAATTAAACTCTTTTAAATCAAGGTTAACTTTTCTAAAAAAACCTTTTCCATTCCTAATCTTACTTTACCCTTATCACACATGCACTAAGATGTTAACCTCTCTCAAACCATAGGGTTATATAAATAACCCTCCTCCTACCCTTTCTTCTTACACCTCGTTTGCATTAGTGAAAACTATAGGCATTTTGATCTAAATTCATACTCCATTATTGGAAATAGCTTTCATCTTACATACATTCTCTCAAATTAAAGAGCATGGGAAGATCCAAAAATACCCTTGTAGTCATTTCTTGGTGAGATAACATCTTCAAAAATTGAAGAAACCCCATTTTGATTGCTAAAGTAATCTAAATAGGTTCGTTTGTTAGTTAGCAATCTTAGAGAGTAAGAAATAGCTTAGCATGTAGTTTGATATTATTCATGCATTAAAGAAGGTGTTTCTCATAAGCTCTTTTCTTGATGGTTCTATAGTATGTTTGATTGTTTCTTTGAAGCTACTAGGTGTTAGATTCTTTAGATTAGTATGGAAAATTTACATATGAACACATCTAAATATCCTAAGATCATCAAACTTGATCCTCTTCTTGTTCTTCCATCTTCACATTCCCCATTACATGGAGAAACTCATGGGTCTATCATTAATCCTTGACCTATCTTCTCATCACCCCATCATTCTTTACATATCACAATTCCTCAATCACAATCTTGCCTTGGGTCACCTCCTGGTATCCCATCATCTTCTTTTATATATGGGCCACCTCCTAGTAGCCCTTCATCTTCTATTTGTGGGACACCTCTGAATATCCCATTATATTCTATACTTGGGGCACGCCCTAGTAGTCCTTTGTCTTCCATCAATGGGACACCTCTTAGTAGCTCGTCATCTTCTATACTTGGGCCATGCCCTAGTAGTCCTTTGTCTTCCACCTATAGGACACCTCCTGGTAACCCATCATCTTCTATACTTGGGCCACATCCTAGTATTCCTTCGTCTTCCATCTATGGGACCCCTCCTAGTAGCCCATCCTCTTCAATCCTTGGACCATATCTTATTTTTCCATCATATCATCCTTCTATCAATGACTTGGAAAATCCCACCATCATTCCTCACATTCCTATCATCAATCCTAAACATCCACTTTCTTCTCCCACTTCTCGGTATCAACAAAATCATGCATTATCTTATACAAAACCCAAATAGTTTCTTTATCAAGCTAATATCAAATATCCCAACAAGTCAAACAACCATAAAGTTAAAAATTAAGCGTGATTCAAGAATACACAAAAATGCAACCATCAAGTATGGTGCAAGTGCATAAACCTATGGGTATGGAACTCAAGATCCCACATACAAAATCCATGTTGAAAGATAAGTCACAGTCACTTATCGAATATGATTTCACTACGGTCATCGAGATTGGAGATAATATCACTCTTGATAAGAAAAAATTCCTAGTCTCCCTTATAAAATAAACCACAAACATTGTTGTTAGATCCTATCACACAAAGTGAAATTGTTGGTCCCAACTTCCCAAAAATCTAAAAAATTCAAAAACAATTCAAAAATACAAAAAAATGATAAAACATTAACACATTGCTAAAAAATCAAAGATCAAAAATCAAACATTGCAATCAAGTATTGCATGCACATGGATGTTCATTCTTCCCTTTCATTCCATTCCTCTGCAAATATCCCACCATATTCATTGCTTTAAAGATATTTTCGTTAGTCTATTTGCACTCCTTATGCGGAATTTATCTCTATAGTATGCCTTTGGTCTTGTTATTTTATCACCTTGGTAAATTATAAAATGAGTGACCTCTTAGAGATCATATCACTATCTACATCTAATACACTTGTTGCGAAGAACTTTTTGGCGTATTTTTTGACACTAGCTAATGTCATCATCACATTCACTTCCACATCCTTCTATCAATCCATCAATGGTTTTTAACCCCTTATCAATACAATCAAGAAATCTAAAATACTTTTTAGAAAGAACAAAAATCAGTTAAAATTTAAAAAAAAAAAAACAAAAAATCAAAGCAATAAAACTCTCTCTTGGGACATTCCAGTATCTCTACCAAGGCTATGGACCTCTGGATGGCAGTAGAGTAATGTTGCAACTAGAATCAAATACATCTCCGTCGGGGATGGACACCTGGCTGGCAGCGGAGCAATGTATAGATCTCGTTTCACCTTTCATTCACAAATCAACTTTCCCAATCAATCATTCTTTCACATTGGCTAGTTTTTCCTCACTTGTTTCCTATCAAATCTCCCCTTCAAGAAGTAATTTATTTCCACGTGCATGCACTGGATCTCTATGAGAAAATAGGATTATTATGTTACCAAGTGTGTTTTTTGGACCTTGTTCAAACTCTTGCTTTAGTTCATATTTTATCTCATGATTTGTAACTTAAGCTAATCACCTTTTTATCAACAATCTTCTAGATACATTTTCCATATTCTTTCATGACATTTTTTATTCTTCTGCTTCATTTGGAACATCCATGTGTATAAGATTTCCTTTTTACCATGTTTGAGAAAAATTGTCCCTTGTTTCAATAAACAACCTTCCACTTCTATCTATCATATGTTTCTTGGCCAGCCTACACTAGGGGCAAACTTTCTCCTTCTTGGAACTTCATTGGTTTGAGTTCATCATCATGTTGAACCTATCCCTACCGGATTTTTTCCATCATATCTTCTTCTTTTATATATGCATAAAGATTTTCCCTTGTACATTCTCACCTCTCACTAAGGGAATCTTTGCATCTTCATTTTCCTATACATAACTTTGGAAAAAAAATAGAAAAACCCTTAAAACATCATCAAAAATCATTAAAAATCCAAAATATTTGCAAAAAAATCCAAAATCCAATAAATTTGTAAAATCATCATAAAATCTAAAAACTTTGTAAAATTCAAAATGTTTCCAAAATTGGTAACAATCATGCACATAGCTAAAGCTCGTGTCAAATACATCATACTCCAACATAGAAAATTATCCTACAAAACATCTTTATTTTATTCTCACTTTTTTTTTACACGATTCGCGGATCATTTGGATATACCCTCCATCAACAAAAATTGGTTTACTTGTTATATCTATCTTCCTTGGCATGAACGTGTTGTATGGGAAAGTTTCATAGGGCATGCTTGCTTTTTCATGGGACTTCTACATCCTTTTCTCATTCACCTCACATGTATCCTTGCTTGGGGTTCCATTCTCAACCCTTTTTCGTTAACTCACACAGGTCAAAATTGAAGCTTGATAATAAAAACATTGGTGCAATTGTCTGGAACATTGTTTGTTTGAGTATGTGTGTTTGTACTTGTTTCCCTATTACGTTAGCTTGTTTACTTTCTCGTATTGCATTACATTATGTATGTTGCATTGAGTTAGTGTTTTGGAAATACACAAATGTTCATATTATAGCTTTTCATGTTATTATATACTTTTGTTGTATTCGTATATTTTATTAAGGACTGATGATGTAGATCACGTGCAATATGATTAAATACAGTTGTTTTTAATGAACACTGGATGAAAGTTATTTCCATCCCCTTCATCTTCATTTTTATTCCCTATAATTTTCTTCTATCTACACTATTCTTCCAAATCACCTACAAATAGGGATCACCTTTTATCCCCCCTCCCCCCTCACATTTCTTCTATATGTTTCTTTCATATTTTTTGATCATCGATCGACCTCTTCTATCACCCCATCAACACTCAAGGGGGCATCCTTCATTCTACTAATTTTTCTTCTATCCCTTCAAAAAAATTATTTGTCTGTAATTGTCTACTATCTTTGAAGTGGCACCGCTCATGCCACCCCAAAAAGGGGAAAATGTAAAAACCTAAGATCTACTTACACAGTTTTATTTACTAAAATTGCATTAATTATCCTCTCTTCTATCGTTATCACCACAATTAGTGATTTCTCGCTAATTAACCATGATCTTCACTCTCTCTAGGTTAATTGACAATGCTTCGTCAATAAACCACCATTACTCCTTTATTCTAGTTAATTAATTACATTTCGCTAATTAATTATCCTTTCTATCACTCAGGATACCAATTAACAACCTTTCATTAATTAAAATCTTCTTCTACTTGGGTTAGTCAATTATTATTAATTAGTTACACTCGCTCCTCTAACTCAATAAATCATCGTTTATTGGATGAAATTCCTCTAACATCCCACGATTCATACTAACTTTCCTCTAATTAGATTTTATAAGCTTACATCTACTTATTAATTAATCACCCTTTATTAATTAAAACACTCCTTAATTCACATGAGTCACTAATGATAAATTAAACTCTTCTACATCAAGGTTACTTTTTCTAAAGAAACCTTGTCCATTCCTAATCTTACTTTACCCTAATCCCACATGCACTAAGATTCTAAGCTCTCTCAAACCAGAAGGTTTTATAAAGAACCCTCCTTCTACCCTTTCTTCTTACACCTCATTTGCATTAGTGAAAGCTATAGGCATTTTGATCTACAGTCATTCTCCATTTTTGGAATAGCTTCCATCTTACATCCATTCTCTCAAATTGAAGAGCATGGGAAGATCCAAAAATGGCCTTGTATTCATTTCTTGGTGAGATCTTGTCTTCAAATCTTAAAGAAACAACCCCATTTTTATTTCTTAAGTGATCTAAATAGGTTTATTTGTTAGTTCGCAATCTTAGAGAGTAATAAATAGCTTGGTATTTAGTTTGACATTATTCATGCATTGAAGAAGTTGTTTCTCATAAGCTCTTATCTTGATGGTTTTATAGTAGGTTTGATTGTTGCTTTGAAGATTCTAGGCGTTAGCTTCTTTATATTAGTATGGAAAATTTACATATGAACACAACATGCACCCAGAAGAGGTCTCTGGCACCTAGGTGCCCTTGCCCCAGTCTAGGCACCCTATTCTAGGCTTATCCGACAGTTCCAGAATTTATTGTGCTTAGTTATGGCAATATACCCTTCTTGTTCATTAGTTTTATAGTCCATATCAGTTCTAGGGATAGCAAAAATCAGCTAAGTCATTCTTCTCCTCTCTTACACTTAGGTTTTCATATTTATCTAGCTTATTGCTTGTGTTATATATGTACCTTAGAATTTATTTATCATACGTGACTCTGTAATATTAGGATTTTTATAAATATATATTTGTTAAATTAGGTACTTTGATTGCAATATACTCATAAAACATAGAGGTTCATGACCAAACACATGGTCCATTGAATGGAATTCTCTAGCAGGTATCGAATGGATCCATCTTTGTGTGATGTGGTGTCGTATATTGGAAGATATGGTTTGAAAAAAATATCTTCTCCGGCCACCCAAGCCATAAAAATGATGGAAAAAATACATTATTGGAACTATAGTCACCTCAACCTTCTTTCCCATTGGGCTACATGGAAGGATTTGATTAGATTTTCAAAAGGCATGGCTTATTTTTTCATTTTTCTAACTCATATACCCTCATGGGTTTTTGGTTTCCCATGTACATGATATATTGATATAAGCCTTTGGCAAGGTTTCAATATGTATTTGCATGTGAATTGTTCATCAAACCCTTATAGACTTCTTCCTTGCTTCTGAACTTGATTTTTCTACCAAAGGACTTGGTAAGGTTTTTTCTTGCTTACACATGTGGAATTTCCACCATGGTCTGTCACACGCTTCTTCTTTCTTTACACATGTGAAATTATTCACACAAGTCATATATAAAAAGACATACACACTTCTCCTTAGGGAAAATTTTTGCTATCTATAGAATCTCACACTCAAGAAATCCTTAGAGATTATAAAAAATTTATCAAGTCTAAATGCATCTCATATTTCTACCTTATATCACTATCACATGTTATAATTCACAAAAAAAATATCATTATCAAGTTGATGAAGACATTATTAAGGTCTTTCCAAATCATTGTTTATCACACATTTTCACACATTCACAAGGATGGAGAAATATGTGTGACTTGATCATTCTAAGGAATATTGGTGAATAGTGCAGTATCATCACACCATGGGGGGTGGGGTGAGGTCATGCTAGCCCAATCAGGCTAATCCATTTTTCAGGTCTTCTAGAAAAGAGTTAGGCATTCACAAAGGAGGAGCTAATTACGTTCATTAAAGCATGCTCATAGAATTTTGATTGCATATCTCAAACCCATTGACATAGATAATTCATTTTCAAGAATCTAGATCCATATCAAATCATTAGAGGTAAGAATCATCTAAAAAATACCAAAACAACTAGGCATTTATTGCAAATTCAAGAAAACTTGTCTTGAATTCAATTTTAGCATTCTAGATTTTATAACTAGCTTGAAGAGACTCTGCTAATCTATTTTGTAGTCCTAATCCTCTTATTATCTTCAAGATCTCATGCAGCAGTGCGATCTTTCTAACCCTAATCATAACTTTCCTTATCTAGATTTTAATAACTTGCATATTTCTTAATAGTATTTGGAAATGATTTATGATCTACACATTTACTATATTTCTTATTCTATATCATTATATCTACACACAGTAATTTTGTAATTATATTAACCCGTATTTTGATATTACAAATTGTTAGTATATATATAGTGCATGTATCTATTGTTTTAACATTTACATTATGTTGCATATGGTTTTGTGTATAGATCCAAAATTCACTTCATTTTTCTTGTAGTTTGTAAGAAATTATTTATCATAAATATTTTTAAAATAAAAATTGAGTTTTCAATTTAAAAAATATGATTTAACTATGCTCCTCTATTATAGTACCTATCACACGAGTTCATATTGGGGTTTAAATATTAGTCGAAATGGACCCAATATATAGCCCCATATTAAGGGCTATAAGGGATTAAAGTATAAAGGTTTTTCTAAATATAATAAATATATGGTATGTGGAGTAGTGGAGAGGATGGAGGAAGATTATTCGTGGGTAGATGAAGAAGCCCTAAATTTAGATCATTTTCATTTTGTTTTTGTCAAAGTAATGGCATGATTTTAGAGAAGCGACGTGTTTTTCCAGAGTAATAGCGCTACATAACTCTCGATAGTTGGGACATCCTTTATAATATCATTTCTAAGGTATATTTTTTATCATTCGACTAAAAAAATAAGAGAATGGATGTTGTGAAGATTGATAAATTTAACTAACAATAATGTAACCACACATGACCCTTCACATTATGATACAAAGTTTGAAAAGAAAGGAAGAGAGATATCAAATTGAATATACTGAGGGTCTGTACTTTTTCGATTCCAATATGAATTTCATTAAGGTTTTAAGTGGAAATATACTTAAATTTTATGAAACTATAAGATATTGAATCCAACAATGAAGAGGTGGAAATAAAAGGGGGTATAAAAAATGTCATAAAAAATTTCTAGTTGAGATCAATGGTAAAATGAGGGGTATTTTATAAATTGAAAAGTTGTATTGGGAGCAAGTGTTAATAATAAAATATTGAGATGTAGAATTGGAAATATGGGTATTATTTATTATCTTACTGACACGCGTGATAGGCGACAAGTTTACATAGTGAATCCCCCATGTTTTTTGGAGGAAGGAAAGTAGTTTACAAAAGATTCAAAGGAAATTTAGAGATGTTTGCAAGGTTTTTGGAGTTGTAGACTTGATGAAAAAAGTTCTTAAATAGTCTTTTTACTTCACCACAATCACCATAATCATACAGTTATAGTCCTCAAAGGGTACAATTTCATTCCTGGAAGTGTATCTTAATGCTTCTAGCAAGATCATTTAATCAATAAAAGTTTCTTGGGTTCTCTTTGTTTGACCATAAAAAACCATGATTCTATTTTTCTTGACAATTATTTCTAAATTTGCGTGAATTCATATATATTTCTTGAACCCCCTCTTATCAATTCTTACACCAGACATAATTTTACAATGTTTATGGGTAGATGTAGTGCATTTAATTTAATTTAATGTAAATATTAATGTCCACTAGATACTAAGAAAGACCAATGAAATTGAAGAATATATTACAAAAATTCAATATATATATAAAAGTGTTGAATATATCTCTAAAAATATAAAAAAGAGAAATAAAATCAATGAGAAACAATAATTCTACTATTTAAAGATGATAGATTTTAAAACAAATAAATTATACATGACTTACAAATTTTAAGTGTATTATGCATTTCTCTCTTATAATACCATGCTCTCCTGAAAAAGTCTCTAAAAATGGTTATAATTGGATTCAATGCATTACGTTGATGTAAAAACACGCTCATAAAATGGTCTCCAAAATGGCACCCTATGGCACTAAAGAACTTAAATGTCGGGGGACCATTATCCCTATAATGTATTTTTATAAATAGTTCTAGCATACCTATCTTAGATAAATCTATGTAAAATACATCGAGAGGTATCATTCTTGATGCACCTATATTAGATTTGAGGCATAAGTGGAATAAACACCTTGAGAATGACACCTCTCTGTGTCTAATATATAGATTTATCTAAGATAGGTATGCTTGTGTGTGTGTGTGTGTGTGTGTGTGTGTGTGTGTGTGTGTGTGTGTGTGTGTGTGTGTGTGTGTGTGTGTGTGTGTGTGTAGTGAACTATTTAATATATATCAAAACGTGTCATGCACATCCATAAAATGACAAATTGGTAGAATGAAATTTGTAATAGGAAGATGAAATTATTTATCTACTAAGGATGTTAGTCTCTCTTCCTTGGCCTTATGTTTCAAAAGTAGTTTTCTTTTTCCATCTTTTCATAGCTGACATGTAAATGGTGGTAGTATTCTCAGTCCTTCCAATAATATAACACAAGAGATAGACACAAATGTTAACCCCGTTCTTTACTTTTATTCTATATTGATTGTAGCTTTTGAATGAGTCAAACCTTATAATGTGTCAATTGTCAATGCCCAAGCCAGCAATAAGGGTGGTTAATATGTGTGTATGCTTTGTAGTGGTATAATTGGAACCGTATGTGTATTTTTATCTGTAAATGGAATTCCAAAGTAACTATCAAGTTTGACCATAACATATGTTGAACTTATATTCGTTCTCCTCATCAATAACTTTCAATCATTAATTTTCAGAATTATAGCTCTTAAATTTATGAGAAGTTATTGAAACCTTTTTGGTCCTAACTTTCTCGTTCTTATGTAAATACATTATCAAGAGTAATAACTATAATGAGTTCTTCCCATGTCAGCTTCACAATTCTATAACTATCATGTCGTGGTCTCTCACTAACATGAAGAAGTTTCCCCAAATCTCTTACAAAAATCATGTCTAGTTTTTTAGGAAATTCTTGATGAAGTCAAGAGGTTATGTTTTATGAAATTGTTTTTGAGTGAAACTCATTTCATCAATCAATCCATATTTTATGTGGCAAATTTCTTCTTGGAGAGTAGTAATCCTCATTCCTTCCAATTTTACAAAATCCGTAATAGGGATTCGAAATTGCAAATGGATTTTTTGTGCAACATACAGTTTTGTCTCGTGTTCTATAAATCCTTGTCTATTATCATTCCAATGATTTCTTTGTTCCTCTCTTTATGCATATGTCATTTGTTCTTGTCTTCGTTAATGACATTATCTTTAACATTGTTCTATTTTTGATATTCTCTTAATTGCTACTAATTTTCAAACTACAATCTCGATCAAGCCATACATGTAATGTATTTTAAAACAATATATAAATATTTTAATAATATTTTTTAGATGTAAAAAAAATATCTAAGAAACATTATAGTCAATTAAACCATTTTAAAATGATAATTAAATTCTTATAGGTATTATATAGAATATACTTATGGACTTATTCTTGCTAAAATGTGAACCTAAACACTTAGTGCAAAAGATCACCTTTTAATAGGAATTATAATTATTAAAGAAAATTGTGTATTTGCAGAACCACATCAGTCCATATAAACGGCACAACTTTAAAACATATAGATATGTATTATTTTAAAATTGATAGGTAGAGCTAAAAAGTAAATTTCTATGTGGAATATGCAAATATTAAACAACAACGACAACCCAAAAAAAAAAGGACTTCCCACATCAAATGCGTTTGTTTCTAAGTCTAGCTTTTACAATATTCAAAAAATTAAAATCCAGAGCAGAGTAAAAATGGCAAGAGGAAGGGACAGCTTGAGCGACTTGTAAACTAAGTATTTGATAGACAATTTATTCATAGTAAGCTTCTGTTTGATATTAAAAACAAGATTAAAAAGTTATAATGCTTCCTTGTATTCATTTTAATAGCTTTGAAATTGATTTTATAATTAAAAATACATGAAAAAATAATAATAAGATTATGTACTATCTCTTGATGTTTTGATTTTTTTAATATTTTAAATCGTTATATAAATATATCTTATTTTAATCTCTAAAAAAATAAATTAACTTGTGTAATTAATTTAATAATAAGAGTAGATACAATTAAATACCATGGGCTGGAATTTTATTCTCACGTGTACAAGAACTCTTCACTCACCTATTTATATTGTAGAAACGCCTCTCAACATAATTAAAACATATCCTAAATTTCAATATCTATATGATTGATAATCCATTGGGTGCCTCAGAATCGCAATACTTTTTCTTATAAAAAATTTTAAAAACCATGGAGATTAATACATCAAATACCTGCTTCTCTTTGCAATCTTCTTTCACATATCTTCACAACAAAACAATGGCTTTTTGAGATACACGGCCTATATAAACCCCCCACATTAGGGAGAATCATAAACACACTGAAATAGATGAAATAACATGCCCGATAAGAGTATTAAAAGCCTCCTTAGTTAAAGGAGTGATTCTTTTACAAGTCAACACTCTTGTATATGATCTTAGTTAAAACATTTTTCTGAATCTCAATGATTATTTTCCTGTGGAGGGTCAAACTCTATCAGACTAGGTCTTAGTCTGATGTGTGTTCGAGACTATTTGAGTGTGACATCGACATTCTCTTTAGTGTGTAAATTGTGTTTTTGACTGTGTGTGCATGGCCTCCTATTTATAGCTCATCATATACATGTGTGCTCTGAAAACTATTGTGATGACATTGCAGATGTATGCACTAATTGTATGTATGAACATAAAGATCTGTGGTTTTGAATGTATCTTTCTCTATTTCATGTATGTGTTTTTATTAAAAGTAAAACATTATTGCATTGTAATTTTCAAAGCCTGTTTGGAAAGATTGAGTACCTAAATCTTTATATGGATTGAAGCCACTTATACCATCAAATCACTTATAGGGAAAATAGCCTCTCTCATTGGTTCCCTATTCCAGCTCTCTCTCTCAGCCCAGCTCCCACTTAGTATAGAGTAAGCAGCAAGCTACTCATCCCACTATATCAACGAGTACACCTCCTTTGCTGAATTTAAACTTGATCTGAATTAGATGTGAAAATTGCATAGAAAAATAATGGTCATGGAATTGGCTTTATTTTTATTTTGTGACTTTCATTTTTTACATTGTTCAAAGCCGAATTAAAGGTTGGGAGTGCCCTAGGCAATAATTGAAGTGGACGCCCTTCTTACAATTTTAATTTAAAAAAATCCCCATTAAGTAAATAAATAAAAGCTACATACATTATCATATTTTAGAATTTGCATAATGATCATAAAAAATCACTAATTTAGAGATTGGTATACAAAAAGAATAAAAATATCTTATAAAACTATCAAATAAGGACAAGTAATAATCCATGGATTGAGAGACTTAATCACACTGGGTGCTTAGAATGCAACAAATATAATTTTTTGTACAAGTTTTGTTACTCATCTTATTTACCAATATCAAGTAGGTGATGGGACTTAAAACTAAGCAAAGCACCATTTTTTTTTTTGAAAATCAATGAAAATTATTAAGTGGCTTCCATTGTGTGAAGAGTGGTATCTAGACTAAGCCTACTAATTCCTCCATTAAAAAGAGACATTCCCCCAAAAACATTAGAAATAGAGAATAAAATAATTTTTTCTTTCAATTATACTTGCCTCTAGTAGCTACACCTGTGACATTATAAAAATACATGAACCGTTTCCGAGAAAAAATTACACACCTAAATTAACTAGAGCTACATTAGCAAATGGGTAACAATAACAACAAAATCGGATGAGATTAAAAATATGCATATTTATTTTTACTTGCAAAAATATTACAGTAGATTTTTATGTGTATGCAAAAAATTTATATTACTTTAAAATGATATCAATAAAAGGGTCGATTAATATCGACTCCAGGTTAAAAAATTAATAATGAGTTCTAATAATTGCCAAAAATATTTAAAATCTTTAGATTTAGGTGCCCCTAAGTGTTGGCATCCTAAGCAGTGGCCTAGTCTACCTTGGGCTTAATTGATCCAAAATCATGAGCAAATTGCAAAAACCATTCACCAAATTTTCTTTAAAAAATGACTTTTTGGATTAAAATCAATATTATGACTTTCTTGTATTTTTAAATTAAAATTAAAAAACTACGAGCATTATGTAAATCAAAGAAATAAACAAGAAAATTTGACAAGAATTTCGAAACCGTATGTGATAACAGAGTTCGGCGTTGTAGCCTACGTCTTAGGGTCCAATTAAAGGGAACGATCCATTAAAATCATAACAAAATAACACTTACAAAAGCATTACATGATTAGACCTTCTCATTGTGTTCCTCCTACAAAAATAAGCCTAGTCTCCTTTGGAAGTTTTCCAAAATTCCTCTCTTATCTCCCACACTAAGCCTTTGAAAATTACACGGTCCACCGTAATTACCCTTCAAAAAGCACGTTTCCCATTTATATAGTGTTTAGACCCTAGGTGCAATGGCCTAGCCCATATCTGTTTACCCTCCCCACCAATGTCTAAGCCCCCTTAAGCGCTTTTGGTTTTCTTTTGTGGGTAGATATCCCACATTGCGCGTGGGGAAAACTGGTAAGTTGTTTAAATTGGGTGGTGTGGCTATGTTTAATTGGTTTGAGAGCCATTTTGTTGGCTGATGGTTCTGTTCGGTTTGCTATGTGCTAAGTTAGACACATGGAGGGTAAGTGTTATACTGGAGATATAAGGTAGGTGCACTGAGTAGGTTTGGCACTTGGTTGGAAAACTGCGTGGAGGGATAAGGAGATAGGCTCTAAAGAGATAGGTAATAAGGTCATGTGGAAGGTAAGAAGGAAGGTAGTAGATAATGAGTTTGGCAGATTAAGTGAGTAGGCTGGCTTGGTGTCCAGGTCGACTCGGTCGGTCGAGTCGGGTTGTCCACTGAGCTAGCACTGTTTACAATATATAATAAATAATCCCACATGTATATTGTTATTACATACAAGATCTCTACAATGGTTATATGAATATTAGAGGACAAGGCACCCCTTTACAATTGAGTGTGTCGAACCTGGTTGAGGGCCCCCAGCCAATAAATAGTGGGGCCCACATGTCCACAACCAACGGTCAAAGACCGGCATTATAAACCAAAATTTTTTACTTCATACCCATTGTGCCACATATCGCAATTTCATTCGTCCACTTGGTAGATGTGCACATGTGTCACCTGCACATAGTCCTAATTTTTACCAGTTGGCCAAACATTTCAGCAGGCCATAACTTATGTATACTTGCCTCGTTTTCTACAAGCAAGATACCACTGGAAAGCTCTAATTTTTCTCTACACAATACAACTATTTATAATTTTTTCCTAAAATATGGATGTTCAGAGATGTTTTTACCTTCCTACTTTAAATTAATGAAGTGAAACAATAAAAAAAAGACCTCAGAAGACGGCGGGGTTTACCATTACCCGCGAAGATGTGTGTTGAAGCTGATGTTCGATTGAATTTTTCGCATCCATATGAATGTATAATTCCTCATGTCCTGTAAAGCAACCTGCGTTCAAAGACACTAAACAGAAAGAATTATCTAAATGGCTAGACGAGCTGCTCAGAAAAGGCCGATTCCAAGAATCCAAAGGGATTCCTTAGAGGATGTCAGCTCATTTTTATACAATTAAGTATAATGATAAAAATAATGATAAGGATGTGTGATAAATAATTACAAAAAGGTAATAATGGATCTATAACCCGAGCTGCATAGGTAATTCTTGAGAATATTTGAAGGTAGCTCAAGTGAGGGTAGATGCAATCTAGACACGTTCAAAGTAGTCTTACCAGAAGTTGTCAGTTTCTTGTTTGATCTCGTGAAGGAATTTGAATTGGTCTTCAATGTCTTCGTTAGTTTCAGAAAATCTAATCACACAAAAAGTGATCTCATGCAAAATGTTGTATTGTTCCTAGAACAAGGGGTGGTGGACTATCGGAAGGCTGTAAATGCTAGTAATTGGATGTGAATGGTCAGGAACTGCCATCTAACAGAGAGCCATGCTTGCAAACAACAAGTTAAATACAAAGGATTTGTTAAAACTGATAAAAATCTAGTAAAACTGATAAAATGATAATTTTGACAGGAATCACCTTTGATTCAGGCCAATCGTTGGCAATCAGGGTGAAGCGTTAGCGATTGCTGTGATTTTTGATAGTTTAGATAGAACAAGAACTTGGGACTATAAAATTATTTTTTTGATTGATCTAAAGGATTAATAGGATGAAAACTAATAAACATAGGTTAAGGAATACCTTTGAGTGGATCTAGAGCTAAAATATGCCTCAAATATTTAACAGGAAAGACCTGAGTAGATGAGTTGTGTTGGGATGTTGCTTGAAGTTTGACTGATGAAAATGATCACCAAGAATGCTTAAAAGAAGTCTGATATTGATGTTTGATAATGTTTAATGATGCCCTAGATGTTTTAGTGTTAGAAAATGAAGTGTAAGATAAAAAGGATGCCTGAGATTCAAATTTTAAGATCCCTATGGGAGAGCATAGAAGTGTTATTTATAATCGCTAGCGATTCAACTGAATCATTGTCAATCTGGTTTTAGTGGAGAAATAGGTGCTAAAGTGATTAAAACCACTTCTAATCATGGATGTTTGATTCAATATGTGATTAAATGACTAAGGGGGTGTTTGAATGACAAGGTGAAGGGGTTGAAATGGTTATAGGTTTGTTTTAATTTGTTTTTTCTTGTTTATTTTTAGTTTCTAAGTGGTTTGGGTGGTTTTTAAGAGGGATAAAGATGGATTTTTACAGCTGTAAAGGATATTTACATGGAGTAAATATGGTGGGGTGTTTTTAGACTTAGAATAATGGATATATGAATAAATAGTGAGTTTGATAAGTATAATTATGAAAATAGTGTGAATAATGAAAGGGAAATGAGCAGTTCATAATTTCAAGTGTTTACATTTTCTGATTTTTGTCGAGTGGTTTGGTGTATGTAGAGTGCTAGAAAAAAATGATAATAGATAGATTTCTATGGGTGATCCCTCCTCAAAATGGGGTGACTGTAGCACAGTGTAAGGAACACCAGTTTGATGAAAGTTTGGTTGTTGCATGTGTTTTTTTTTAAATCCCCAAGATGGGGTATCGAAATGATGAAAGGCTACCAAGGAATCAAGTGATAGGGGAACCAAGGCGTTTGTTTCCTATGGACATATGATTCGTCAAGGTAGGCTATAATGATGGGGAATTCAAGTGATGGGGGCTAAATGGCTGACATCTCATAAATGTATGACATATCCCAAAGTGATTTGATTGTTTCACATTCAATTGTTTGAGAATTGTGATCCTTTAAAGGACACATTTATGGAAAAATGTAAGGGAAGTGATGTGTTTTTTAGAAAATGCTTATTTTAGGTTACAAAGGGATAAATCGCTAGCGATTCGTAACAATCACCAAAGATTAGGGTGAATCATTGGTGATTGTTGCGAAATTTTTGGGGAGGATATAAAAGGCCTAGGTCGGTGGTGAACAGTTCATTTTTATGACTTGATTATTGCAATTGGGAGAGATTTAGGTGGAAAATCAGTGATTTGGAGCAATGGCGTCAAGGACAAAGTATAGGAGGTTCACACAAGCAGAGGTGAGTGTCTAATTTTATTGTTTTATGGTTTTTTAGTTAATTTCTATTATTTGTGTGATTTTTAATGGTATGGAGGGTTTGATTTTAAAATCGCCAGTGATTCGGGACGATTGCCAGCGATTCAAATGAATCACCAGTGATTTGTCTATTTTTTCTACAACTGGGGTGATTAGGTTGTGACCCTTGTTTTTGATAAAGTTATTGATGTTTTTGAAATAAACATGCATTCTAAGGTGTGGTTATGGTATGTTAAAGATTGCATGTGGATGTCAAGTTGACTATCTGAGATAGGATTCCATTAATTTTAGCAGAGGTTTGAGAGGATATGTCATATGATGAGTGGAGATTTGTAGAGGAGGTTGGTTTATAGTGATTTTTTATTATAGATGCATTCACAGATGTCAAGGAATATTGTTGGCTTTGATGGAGAGATGGGATCTAGCCACCTGTACATTTTGATTGCCTATAGGTGAGATAACGATCACTATGGAGGATACTCATTGGATTACTAGACTACCAGTACATGGAGATGGTATTTATTTTATTGATGAGACGAAGAGAGAGGATTTTATGAGGATTTTATATGGAGATGAGGTGGATGATGTCTGATATACTTCAGAGGAGTTTTATTATCAATCTTTATATTTTGCATCGAGGGATGGATGTACTCGGATGATGATGTTGATGACGGATATATCTCATTTTTCTTTTCTTGATTCTTGGGGAGGGAGATTTCCATGGATGATGACATGGGTGATTGTGGAGATGATGGATCATCGTACTATGTTTTCTTGGGCCCCTACATTATTAACACAGACATACAAGGATTTCTGGGCTTGGAAATTCCATAAGAGATTTGGTATTGATGTTGCATTTCTGTTACAGTGTTGGGCTTTTGAGCACATTGTCAGAGCTTGTCCGTAGGTTTTACCATGGGGAGGATTGGATATGATTGATAGGACCCCAGGTTTTATGAGATGGCGAGGTGATGTGGGTCGATCGAGGGGGAAGAGGAAGGTGGATCATTATAGAGATCTTCTTATAGGATTACAAGTTGGAGATGTTTTGTCGAGACCTTATCTTGATTTTCCAGTGTGGCGAGGTTGTGAGCATGAGCTTGATGGGTTGCAACAGGAGTATTGGGTATATAGGAGATGAGGGGGAGAGTGATAGCTTGTCCATTTTAGTCATTTTTATCCATTTTTTCACCCCCCTAAAAAATAGATTAACCTGAAGGTCTGGGTATTGATAGTTAAATGGGAACAGTTTATAGGGTATCTCATGGAAATCTTGTGAGCTGTGGTGAAGGTTTGGAGCCGGGTTTGTTTTAATGGTCAAGATGAAAAAATGTACGGATTGTCACCTCTTTGTTACATGTTAACACCCCTCTTCCTGTCACACATCAACCCACACTTTACCGATGCACATCAACCATGCGTCAGTTGCCGTTTCCTGTCACGCGTCAACAACTTCATGCTGACGTGCGACAACCTTTCTTTATGTCACGCCTCAACAACTTCATTCTAATGCATGACAACCTTTCTTATTTCCGTGCAATAGATTTCCTTCATGCTGATGCGTGACAACCTTTCTTCTTTCCATGAGATAGCTCCCCTCCTTTTTGCACATCATTCTACCTTCCCTGTCGTCATCGCTTTCTTTTTGCACATTAGTGTCACTTCTTGTTTTGCATTAATCACCTTTTTATGACATGCCTTAACCTCCCCTAGCTCTCGTGTGACATCATTTCTTCTTGTTGTGCAAAAAATCATTTCCTCGTTAGAAAAAACTCTTATAGTTCTTGTCAGGCATCAGCTGGTGGTTCGTGTCGCGCAACAAGTAGTTTCATATATGTCTAGACATTAATGGTACCATATAGGGTAGCTCAACAACCGGATTGATGAGGTATGGCACCCATGTTCATCATGCAAGAAAAGTACCATTGGGAAGCAAATTAGTATGGTTGCACATACCTCCGTATTGGAAATTAATGAAAGATGTTGGTTGGTAGATCCTTTTCTCTATATATATGTAATTTCCCCTTTATTTGAGTTGGAGACATTTCAGAATGTAAAGGAATTCTGCCAAAAATTTTCCAACACATTTTTGATTTGCATGCTTCGAATTTATGTACTTTGTAAAGGATTATTGCCTTATGATTATATTGTAATGGATTTTGCATCATTTTAAGCAATAAAATTGGTGTTTTTTGGCTTTTATTTCCCTAGCTTGAGTTGCATTGCGTCATTTTCCATTCATTGCATTTTTAGGTATATTGTGCATGCCATATTCTTTTGTAGGATCTAAATTTGTAGTGCTCCACAAAATTGGAGGTTTGAATGTATTCTTTGGACTGTGGCACTTTGTCTGCCCTCTTCCACCTCATTTCCTTCCATTTTTCACTCACTAAGAATATCTCCACCCCCTTTTCTTGGTGCTATCACCTCCCTTAGTTTAGGATTTACATTTTATGTATTTCTTTCTCTCTAGTCCCTTGGAATTAATAGTTTAGGATTATGTTAGTATTAGAATAGGTCAAGAACTAGCCTTCTCTGGAGGTTTGTCTCAATTGCAAGGGTCCCACGCCTTGAGATAATCCCATGTTAGTCAAAAGTAGGGTTTGGTAATGTGAAAATCCTAGGGTGCTACTTTTCTGACATAAAATTCATCTTAGATGAAAATTTGGTTCTGTCCAGGATGTGTCGGAAGCTCCAGTGCCATATAGATGTGAGGAGGGAGATGTCGATACTCCCAAGGTAGTTGTAAGATGGACTCCTATCATAGTTGATGAGTGGGGAGCCATGGGTATTGATGAGCATGGTGACCTAGTGTTGACTGATGATGTTGGAGTGACTGTTGGTTATAGGTAGTGGTGGGTTGGTGCATGAGTAGAGTTTGAGAGGACTCGATTGATTCAAATAGGGATGAGTGTGTGTGCCTGGGTGGAGGGAGAATAGGAGCTTGTTAATGTCAGTGATGATGAGGATGGTGATGAGGATGAGGATCTAGAGACCATAGTTGCATAGTTGATGGCCGAGAAGGCCACAGTGGAGACCGAGAGGGATAACCTGCAGAGAAAGAGAGATGATCTGATTAGAATGAGGATTACTTTGATTGGGTAGATAGATAGTGTTATAGTGGAGTGTGAGGAACTTAGATTATAGTTATTGTAGGCCACTACTGATCAGGATCAATATAGACAATAGTGAGAGACCCTGAAAAGGGCCCTCGGTATTATAGGATCTTTGATATCAGGTGCGGAGTTGGTGGCACAGGTGCAGGATAGCGAATAGATGGGAGCCTCGTGCATGATTAGTTATGCCCATTATCAGTCTATGGGGGAATATTTGGCCTACTATGAGGATATGGTGATATAACTTACCAAATGTAGTTTTATATATTGATTATATGGCACAGCGAGGAGTAGTTCCTAGCACTATTGCAAGGAGTGTGGGTCAGCCACCTCGAGGAGTTGTTAAATGAGATGGTGGCGATGGAGGCATGCAGGAGGGTGATGGGATTGTTGTTTTTCTAGTGTATTTCTTAGTGATATTCATTTTACTGGATAGTTATATATTTTATTTTGATATGTACACAGCTTTGTCTATGAAGCCCTTGATATAGTTTTTTGGCACGGAGTGGGGGACTCCTTAATGATGTATTATGAGAATTTTATTATATGATATGATGATATCGTTGGCTTGTGATGTGTTTTGATTTTTGTTTTTTCATGTTTTTAATTGATGTTTATGTGATGTGAATGTTGATACAATTTAGACATTTATGTGATGTGGATGGTGAAAAGGTTGTGAATTTTAGATGTGATCAATTTTATCAAAAAGTATTTTCATTTTTTTTTTTTTAAATTAAAAATGGAATGATTACTTAATATGGATTTGATACATATTTGATGGGTATAAAATGTGAAAGCACTTGCACTTTTATCTTTTAACAATGTTAAAATGAGATTTTCAGTGAGTAGTTACACATGGGATCTTAGCTATAGAGATGAAGTGATGAGATGTACGTTCCTAGGACATGAAAGGAGTTTTTACATGTGTAGGTTAATGTGGGAAGCAGGGTTTTCTTTTTTAAAAAAAATTAGAGGTATTCCCCAGCTATAAATATTATTGACATAAATTGATCGATGCAGGAAGTTTTGCTAGGATGTTTTTGATATTTGACTTGATGAAGGTTGATTGATATGGGAAGACTTTTTTACATACATATATATCCTTTGAGGGAGTAGTCTACGATTTTGATTTTTGAATTTTTATAGATAGACATCCTTCAAGGGATCGTTCTATATTTGGCTGGTAGATATCCTTCAAGGGATCAATCTACTTGTATTTTTCTTTTAACAATATGATTTTGAATAAATGTCCTTTGAGGGGTCAGTCTATTGTATTTTACTTTTGATAGGAAGCATCTATAGATTATTTTGAAGTTTTATTTTGAGCTAAAGGAAACACCATAATCTACCATTTCGATGAGGGAAAAGAGATGTGTACAGAACCCACACACATATATATGCATGTCATGATTTTAGTTGGTACACAAGGTAGATGGATGTAATGATTACGAGGTTCCTACTAAGGAGGAACTTTTCCATATGAAAGATGCGATGAATAGAGCCTTGGTGCTCATCTTTAAGGCTTTTGAGGATAGTGACAGAAGCCCACATGCTTTCAAATCATTACTGTGTGAAGATGGTAGGTTGATGGTAGATTAATATCCTAGGTGAAATTACTGTCATGACGGTCAGAAGTTAACAAGTAGAAATTCCACAAGTGTAAGGCTAGGCGATATGCTCCCGACTCATACTTGTGAGTGATAATGTATGGACCAATCCAGTTAGGGGAAAACTTTCCACATTTACTCTGTTCTAAAGTAGTTCCATTTTGATTTTCCTTGAGAACGAGACCACCAATCTTGAAGTCAAGCTCTTTTACATATTTATTATATGCGTGTTTGATACGTTCTTGATAAAAATGATGTTGTTCAAGGGCTATTAAATGTTTTTCATCTAGTAACTCTAATTGCATTAGGCGGTATTTTCAATATTATTCATCAGGGATAAATTCTTTAAGTGATACATGAAGTGATGGAATTTTAACTTAAAGGGGTAGAACCACCTCAGAACCATAGACTAGGGAAAATGGCGTAGCACCTATAGGGGTGTGGATGCTAGTTCGATAGACCCATTGGGGAAAAAATATTTAGAGATGCCAATTCTTGCCTACTTTATCTATTTTTTTCATGAGAATATTAGTAAGTTTATTGTTAGAGGCCTCAACCTATCCATTTTATTAGGGATAGTATGGTGATGAAAAACTAAGTTTGATGTTGAAGGTGTTGCAACTTTTCTTCACATCTTTATTTTTGAAATATTTTCCATTATCGGTGACAAGTTTATGAGGGATACCAAAGTGGCATGTGATGTATTGATGATTTGATTTTATTTAGTTGAAGTTAAGGGGATGGCCTCAACCCATTTTGTAAAGTATTTAATGGCTGTGATTATTAAATGATGTTGTTGGTGTGATTTAGGATTGATAGTGCCAATGAGGTCTTATCCCCATTGTGAGAAAGGCCATAGATCGTGATTAGATTACAAGGATTGAATAGGAACATGGATGATATCATAATTTTGTTGACATTTGACACACTTCTTAACATATGCACAACAATCCTGATTGATAGAAGGCCAACAGTAACCGATTCGTAAGACACGCTTAGCGACGGCGTTATCATTCAAATGTCAACCGCATATATCACCATGGACTTATTGGATTGATTTGATAGATTCGTGATACTTAAGACATCTTAATAGGAGGCCATCAAATCCATGTTTATACAAGATACCACCTATGATGACATAACGAGTGGTACATTGAAGGAATGATCATTTAGCGTTTCTTGATAAATCAAAGGGAATTTTAGATTCCAAAAGATATTTGAATATTTGAGAGTACCATAGGTCAGTTGGATGAGGGTTGACGATGTCGATAGGAGTAATTTGGTTTTGATGTGAGGGGTGATCCAATATTTGAACTACCATGGATAACTTGGGATTGTCAATTGATTCTTTAGTTGATAAGGGAATGAGTGCTCCTAAAGAGGTCATAGTATCAACAAACTTATTAGAAGACCGTGGAATAGTTTGGATGGTGTAATGATCAGAGAATCCAAGGAGAAAATCAACATTGGATTTATATTTTTGTAAGATTTCATTTTTACACTGACATTCTCCTTTGATTTGATTGATGATGAGTTGTGAGTCTCCGTAGATTTCTAATATTTGAACATCTAGTAGAATAGTGGTTATATGTATTCTACCATGTTATTAGTATATTCAAAGTTAATTTTAAATGATAAAGGAACAGGAGTCCTCGAAGGAGCTATAAGGACAATACTTGGACCCTCCCCCTTGCTTCCATTTAGATCCATTAAATAAGAGGGTCATTTTCATAGGAGTGAATTCATGTTCGTCGATAGTATTTGTAACTTTTTTGGCATGGTTGTTACTATGATGACTTCCACTTTTGACATTGCAAATGTTTACATGTGGTTTGTCTTAGGAAGGTGTATTATTTTGATGTTTGGAAATAATTTTTGCAATGGATAACTTATTACTTCTCAGAAATTCATACTTTCTGTAATTCTGTTTACTTGGAAATGAAGTCATTCTGCTCTGTAATCTGTAAGTTATGAACCTGTACTTTTGTTTTCATACTTACCTTATGTTAACAGCACACCTTGAATCAATTCCATTGATCCAAGGTATACTTCAGTTCTTCTTTATTATCATCTTGATTACTGAAATTCTGAAATGGAAAGGTAATTAGGAACTGAGTTTTGTTTTGACTATGATTATAGGGAAACCGGTTTCAGGTGTCCTTACTTCGCATCATGCTAAAAATGGTGTACTTATACCTCCTTGATAAATAAATTATAATGCTGAATAGTGTGAGATGATTAAAGGACCGTTAATGGGTGATTAAAACAAGTACCTTAGCCTTGATCGGAATGTTCGATACTATGTGATTTTACCTAAGGAAATAACACCTACCTATGACCTATTACTAAACTACTAAGGTTTATACCCTAACCTATGTTGTGATGTCCCATCCTTTATGGATTCTAATCTAATGGTTATAAGTTAACCTAAGATGGTATGTTTAATGGTTGTGGGGTTTTGGAAATAACCTAAGGAAAATGCTAATTACCTAAGAACTAAGGTGGAAACCTAGTTAAGATTAATGTAACCTAAACTATTGCTAAGAAAAGAAAAGGGAAACTAAGGATTACATGGCAAGTGGGGTGTCGGTGGCAATGGTTTCTAAGGAATTTATGGGAATTGATTTCTGTTGTCACATTTTAAATCTGCCAAGTTTGGCAAAGGCATAAAGGGTTAGTGGGATGCCTGGCTGGCATCATTACCCAATATAAAATGCATGCAAATTTTTGAAATGGAACCTCTCCAAATTTGAAATGGCAGTGGCATAGAGAAAGAGGAGGGAAAGTGGCATTCAATGCATCCAATGACCTCGATCACAGCGAGGAAACTACCTAGGAAATATGTGAATCGGATTTTGTGGGAAGTTGTTTGGTCATTTTCTCTTTTTTGTTTTTCACTCTGCATGAGGGTTCTAGTTCTTCGAACCAGCAATTTTGTTTTCGATCCTTTGTGATCTTTAGCATCTTTGAGTTATTCTGAACCTGTGCAAGTATAAGGGAAATAGGAATATTTGGTTTTTGACGTTGTTTTTGAAAGAGGAGATTTTGGAGGCTTGGCTGGAAATATTCTGTAAATCAAAAGGAAGCTCTATCAAGCATGATAGACTCTTCTCATTAAGTTTTTCTACTTTTTACTAAACATCTTCATTAAAATAACTCTGCTCTTGGAAACAAATCAATTTTTGTTTGTGATGTTTATATCTTTCATTCATGCTTGTGTATTCTTGTTGTATTCTCTTGCTTGAATTTTTGTTTGAAGAAGATTCGATATGGGTAGTTTCCTTGATGAATGTTTGGGTAAATCGTGATTTATCTTTTGTTAGAACTGGAATGTTGATAAAATTGTGAGAACTTCTATTTCCTGTGCCAAATTAAATTGGGAAAACATTTTTGATAAATATTTTATATGGGTTGTTTTTCATTTGCTGGAAGAAGTAGGAAATGTGATGTCTTCTGCTGAAATGTGAATTGTATGGAATCGTGTTGTTCTGTTGAGATTATGCTGAAACGGTTGTTTGGATTCAACACTTTGTGGATTCAGTTTTGTCTGGAAATGACAGTAAATGAGATTTACTTTTCTTGAGTTTGAAATGACTTGTTTTTGTGAGCTTTTGTGGGTTTGTTTTGAAGAAGTTGGTAGATGTCCCCACTAAGTAAGGATTTCATTTTGAATTGTTCTTCCTTGCTCGAAGTGTGATAAAATGTGATTTAACTTCTTCTAATAATTTTTGATGATAATGTTGTTTTCACAACTGCCTATCATGAAATGATTTGTTATTAACTCTTAAATTTGATACCCAAAGATGAGTGTGGTAAGATTGGGGTTTCTTAGTTTAACTTTGGATTAGTTCAATTTTTTTTACATGAAGGAATTGGGTTGGAACGTTACAGTTTTCTCTTCTCCTTTTGAACTCAATGTTGAGCATATGTATTGGGGGTTACAATTTCTTTTGGTGTTCCCCATTGTATTTGAATCTGGTTGGACTCCTTCCCTTCTCATCTAAAGATGGTTCCTTTTATCCCTATGAAGTTGGGAATATGTGTTACTTGACTATAATCTGGTAATCATTTTCTGCAAGGATGATTAAGCTTTACTTGTAGTGTCTCAAGCTATTAATGTTTAATGAAAGTGAATGATCAGTTGTTGTTTCATACTTCATGTATAGTTGTAATTGATTTCATTGAATATTTCCTTAAGTCATAGCTAATGCGTTATTGTGGTTGTTTTTGTTGTACGTTGAGAGAAACCCATCTTCAATATCTAACATGCATGTCGCATTCTTATATTTCAGTTCATTATCGATTAGTTTTATGTTTTCTTTATTCAATAAGAGTTTAAAGATCTCTTGATCAGTTCCATTTCAATTATTTTATTCTGATATACTTTTCTTTTCTAGGAAATAATAATGAGATCCTCTCTCTCAACCTTGTTGTTGACTTCTCTCTCCTTCCTGTGTTGTAGAATACAATTTTGTTTTCGTTGAACTCTGAAGGAAGACTTAAGTTGTTTCCTTTTACATATGTTTTCTTTTCTCTTATCTGTAATACTCATGTTTGAAGTTGAGTGGGTAATAAGAGGGAAAACCTACACTTCTTATCCTTGAACTGATAATTGAAACTAGATTTGGAATTGGGTTAGTACTGGAAAGAAGAGAACTCTTGCTTTAGGATATTGTTGGTTCATCCTAAATTTTATCCTTAAGATTGAAATAAGTTGGTCTTTGGTATTATATGAATAATTATGTTAAAGTTGCGTATTTTGATTCATTGCTTCTTTAAATTAGTTCTATTTTGGAACTATTAGAGTTAGTATCTTTCTTTGATCTAGTTAAATGAATCAAGAATGAACTATAGGTAACTATAGTAAGAATGAGAGAAGTAATTTGGATGAAATATTACTTATCTTCTGTAATTTTCTTATGAAATCATTGATTGAAGAGTGTTGATTTGATCATGATCTTTACTTAATGTAATGTGGTTGCTCACTCTGTTCTTCCTTTTATGATCCTTATTTCTTTATGAGGAATCTATCTGAATTGCCTTACTATTTCATAAAAGTAGAGTTCTTTTTATGAAACAGTTAGTTAAAAGAACATCATTTTAATGTTTATTTCTTATCATGCTTAGTTTAACGAACTGACCTATGCTAGCAATTGTTGCATATGGACTTCGTAAGTGATAAAAGAAGATAAGTTCTTTAATAATGTTTTTTATGTTTACCTAAGGGTTGGATCTTTTATGAGGAACCTTGATTCTTATTGAAATGTAATTGAAAAAGGGAAAAGTTGTATTTCTTATTTGAGTTTATTAATGTTGATTGACATAAAATAATTCTAGAAGGATTAGATTTGTAAAAGGTGTATTTTACTTTGATGAATGGAAAAAGGGTTGAGTGTTAATTGTACTTGATGTGTCATTCTCTTTGGGCATTCTGTAAAAAGAAATTTGGAAACATTACTCTTATTATTTCATGTTCATGTTTGTTTTGAACTTTTTGGGTTGAACTTAAGATGAAGAAGTGAAAAGGGAATGGATATTCTATTCCTTAATTAAATGCAACTTTTTAAGTTGGCATCCACTACTGATCATTTAACTAAGTCATTATACACATTAAATGATGATTATGAAAGTGCAAACTCATTATGTATCTCGTACACTGTAATGGTTGCAATGAACTCTAACTAATATAAGTCAAATGAAAGACAAACGTCCTATAGGGATAAGCATTTCGTTAAAAATTTTCGAGAATTATACTCAAATGATATTTGGAAAGAGGATAGTATACTTATTCTTATTTAATTATAATCATAATAAGGTAACTGAAAAAGAATAAATATATAAGCAACAAAAAGTCTTCATCTTAATGAAGTCTATTATTAAGGAATCTGAATCTGAATTTAATCATGCTTAAACTTGGTTAAGCTTAGTAAGTTAATCTCACTGTTGGTATGCTGATTTTGTTTATAGGCCTGAATCTTAAAATAAGATACCAAAGAATGAAACACAAACCTTTGGGAAGAGGGATAGGTTGCAGATTTATCTGCATGGCAATTGTAAATCATTTATGACTAGCAACTTTAATTATCAAATAAATTAGGGATTCATCAGGGTTTCTGAAATTAAATCTTGATTAAGGAAATAAGAAAGTAATTGACTTCTTAGCTATATATGTACCTCCAGATGAGGTGATTCCGTAGGATGTTGGTACATGCCAACTGCAGTACCGTGTCATCATGAAGACTTGGGTCTTCATGAGGGCACTGTGTTGTAGCTAACATGTCGCAACACCCTTCTGAATTGGATCATCTAGATCTAAATAAACTTGGACTTGACCTTCGTTTTACTCTAGGTCAGTTTAGGAACATGCTTTTGCATAAGGGGTAACTCATGATGACTAAAGGTAACTAGACACACGCAATCAACCTAGGTCAATTGAGTATGTCTATGTACCCTTAGTCGTTGTGAGTGGTCCTCTATACCAATTGATGTTGCTAACCTGGGTTAAGGTTAAACCTTGGACAAGTGGACTGACAGGATTCAGTGAAGAGCATTCTAGATAACAGATCAAGTGGGGTGAAGGATGTATTTTATTTGACGAGTATGCCGTCTAGGAATATGAACATAAACAGCATGTGAAAATATTTGGCCAAAGTATTACAAGTTGTTGGTTGCATTGTCCTATGTCACCTAGTTTAAGATGTAGGATTTCAGATGAATATTGGTAACAAATATTTAGATAGGCCTCTTAAACAAAACACTTCAATACCCAAAAAATGGTAAGAGAACTAATTATACTTAGTATATAAGACATTGAGTTAACATGAGAGATCGGTGGTTCACCAAGTCATGAAATGAGATATCGGTAGTTCACGGAGTCATTACAGGTGCATACAGTTATATGTTATGAGATTAAATGGCATGGAATTTGTGTTCTATATTATGATTATTTAGAATAGAGAATATTATTCAAAAATTATAATGTGTGTTATAAATTATGATTATTTAGAACAGAGAACATTATTCAAAAAAAATTCCCTTGTTCTAAAATCTTAAAATGGGAATGTTACATATTGGTATCAGAGTTGAAGGTTGCAGCTCTTGGACATATTATGTCCATAATCTGATTAAAAAAATTAAATTTTCTTGTTAACATAAAATGGTTAGAACAAGAGGAAATGCTGCAAACAACCCACCATCTGGTGGATAAGCAGCTACTTCCCAAAAACTCGATGAGATCTTTGCTTTCCTATTGGACACAAGATATCGTTTGGTTATACTTGAACAACAAGTTATGGGTAATGAGGAGGAGGAAGAATATGCTGGTAATAACAATCAGCCACCTCCTATGGGTAACACCAATGGTGGAAACCTCAGTGTTGATAACAATAATGTAAATGTACCTAATCAGCCTGAGAATAAAAAGGTAAGATTAGCAGCTAAACTCACCAATGATATAAAAAGAATAAGTCCTCCCAATTTTGAAGGAACTACACTTGGGGATATGGCTGAGAACTGGCTCAGTGAAATGGAGAAGTACTTTGCAATAAGAAATTTCTCGGAGGAAACAAAAGAAATTTGGGGAGCTTATCAGCTTTCTAATGAAGCATATTCATGGTGGGACAGCCGTAAAGTTGAGTGGAACATTGTCGAAATAGACATAACATGGGATCAATTTAAAAGTTACTTTAGGCAACGGTGTCTACCTCAACTTTATTATGATCAGAAAATGACTGAATTTCAAAACTTATCTCAAGGAAAGTTAATTGTAACAGAGTACTGGGAAAGGTTTACTAAACTCCTTAAGTATGTGCCTCAGTATCAAACTAACAAGAAGATCAAGATACAAAAAATTATTATGGGATTAAATCCCATTATAGGTGTTGAGGTGGATGTTCACAGCCCAACCACTATGGAAGGGGTTGTTGAAAAATCAATTAGGCAGGAACAGAAATTGAGAGCAATCTCTGCTCATAGGGAGGAAATCAGGAAGAAAGTTCCAAAATATTCTTTGTCTCTTGCACCCAAAAAGGGACCCTGGAAGAGGTTTGGCATGAAAAACAAATTTTCCACTGATAACAATTAAAAAATAGAAACAAACAAAACTACTGCTAGTATGTGGAATCGCTTTGTCAAGAACAATAATAATGGACAGAAGTCCTACAGGAGCCAGAATGATAACTTTAAGGTTGGAAATAAATTTGAGCCTAGGAAGGGACCTGTAGGAGGCTGTTTTAATTGTGGTAAGGACCATTACGTGCATCACTATCCTTTGAAAAAGGATGACCATAATCAGTAGCACATGATACATGCTGCAGTAGTTGACAAGCAAACTGAAATGCAATTCACACCCATAGAAGTTCTAGGTAAATTATTTGGTATGCCGATGACCATACTTTATGATACTGGAGCTACTGAATGTTTTATTTCTACTAAGTTAGCTTTGAAATTAAAAATAAAATCTGAAAGAATGGATAAGTTGTGGGTTGTACATTATGGAAATAATGTTGTTTATACAGTTAGTATGTGTCTTTTTGGAGCATTCCTTGACCTACCTAGTTTTTCAACAAAAGCTGACCTTTATGTTGCTCCTTTGGGGTCTTATGATGTAATCATAGGTGTTAATTGGTTAGCTGAGCATAAGGCAAAGGTTGACTATTTTGAAAAATAGATTAGTTGTTTTGATGATCCGCAGAAAACAGCAGTCATTCAGGGTGTAAAACGTGGTATTTCAGTTAGGAAGTTGTCAGTTATGCAACTTAAAAAGGCCAAAAACAGAGGTTGTACCTTGTATGAAGTAAATATGTCAAAACCTACTGAAGAAGGTAATAACTTCATGGAAAGATATTCATTGTTATGAAATTTTAGTGGTGTGTTTCTGGAAGAGTTACTGGGTCTTCCACCTAAACGAGAGTTTGACTTCATGATCGAGATCAAACCAGGAACCGAACTTATTTCCAAGGCACCTTATAGAATGACTACCCTTGAACTAATAGAGCATAAGGCTCATTTTCAGGAAATTTTGTCAAAAGGTTTAATAAGACTGAGTGTCTCACCTTGGGGAGCACCGGTATTTTTTGTGAAAAAGAAGGATGACACACTTAGATTATGCATTGATTATAGAATGTTAAACAAAGCAACAATTAAGAACAGATATCCACTTCCTAGGATTGATGATTTGTTTGATCAGATGCATGGTGCATCAATATATTTTAAAATATACCTTCGGTCTAGGTATCATCAATTGAGAATAAAGGATGAAGACATTCATAAAACAACTTTTAGAACAAGGTATGGGCATTATGAATTCACAATTTTACCTTTTGGGTCGATGAATGCACCTGCCACTTTTACGAATTTGATGAATAATATTTTTCAAGAACACTTGGAAAAATTTGTGCTTCTATTCTTGGACGATATTATTATATACTCTAATAATATTGAAGAACATCATAAGCATCTAAAGATAGTTATGGAAATCTTGAGAAAGAGAAAGGTGTATGGTAATTTTTCTAAATGTTCCTCCTATGACATAGAAGTGCACTATTTGGGTCACGTTATAAGCAAGAATGGAATAGCGGTAAACCCCTCAAAGATTGTAGCTATAATTGAGTGGCTTGCACCCAAGAATGTACATGAAGTTAGAAGCTTCATGGGTCTTTCCGATTACTATAGAAATTTTGTTAAAGATTTTTGTAAGATTTTTGCACCAATAACTTCATTACAGAAGAAAGACAAGAAATTTGTTTGGAATGAAAAATGTGAATCTCCTTTTAAGATTCTAAAGGATCAGTTATTGTACCTGATCCTAATGGATACTTTACTGTCATAACAGATGCATCTGGGGAGGGTCTCAGAGGTATTTTGTTGCAGAATGATCATGTCATAACTTATGAAAGTAGAAAAATCAAGTTACATGAACTGAATTATGCTCCACATGACCTAGAGCTTGCGGCCATTGTTCATGCACTTAGAGTATGGAGGCATTACCTTCTTGGTAGGCCTTTTGAACTAAAAAATGATCATCTTAGGTTGAAGTATATTTTTACTTAGCCAAATCTTAATGCAAGATACCAAAGATGGTTAGAATGTCTATCTTAGTTTGATTTTGACATAATTACATTGAAGGAAAAGAAAATAGAGTAACGGATTCTCTAATTTGTAGGAAGCACATTTATGCTCTTATAACATTGAGAACTCAGTTTAAAGATGAGGTGAAAAGTGTCATGGAATCTGATTCTTATTTTCAATAAGTAAAGACAACACTTGCTGCACATCCAAATGATGTGAGATATAAAGGTTTTCACCTTGACAATGAAAGAATCTTGCAGTTTGAAAACAAGATATACATACCTTTGGAAAATGATTTAAGAAAGAAATTATTAGCTGAATTTCACAATTCACCTTTTTCTGGAAACCCTAGCATTACAAAGATGTTTGCCGATATAAAACAACAATATTTCTGGAAAGTGATGAAAATGGATGTGATGGAATTTTTGACACACTGCATAGAGTGTCATCATGTTAAAGCATAGCTTATGCATCCAGTTGGTTTATTGTATCCTCACAACATTCCACAGTACAAATGGCAAGTGATAAGCATGGATTTTGTTCAGGGGTATGTCAAAAAATAAGCATGATGTTATTATGGTTGTTGTTGATAAACTAACAAAGTTAGCACACTTTTTTGTTGGTAATCTAAAGGATGATTCACCTGTGTTAGCAAGAAGATTTGTGCATGAGATTTGCAGGTTAAATGGAGTACCTAAACTGATCATATTGGATAGAGATCCAAGAATGGCATCTAGATTTTGGCAAACACTTAATGCAGCCCTCAACACTAAGTTGAATTTCAGTTCGGTATATCGCCCAGAAACGGATGGACAGAATGAAAGAGTTAATCAATTTTTAGAGGATATGTTACGAATGTATTGAATGGATCAACAATACAAATGGGAATAGTACCTCCCATTAGTTGAATTTTCTTACAATAACACTTATCACACCTCTCTTAAAATGGAACCTTCCGAAGCACTATATAGAAGGAAATGCAGAACCCCTGTTAGCTGGGACACTGTTGTCACCCTCAAAATTCCCCTCATTTTTCAAGTCAAGTTTCAAAAAAATTGAGTTGGTGCCTTTGAGAGATGTTTGAGCAGAGTGAGAAGTCTAGAGAGATAGAAAAATTCATGCTTTGAAGAAGTTGGTGCTCATTTACAATCTCGCCCTATTAATTTAAAATTTTGCAGTCCGCATGGTTTGATAAACTTTCTATCTTCCCATCTGGATACTTGAAAATTGTTTCCTCCATTTGAATGAAATTGTCAAATCCTTTGTCTATGGCCGTGGATTGCATCGAGCCTGATATTTTTTATAGTTCTTCTTTCCATGAGGAGCAATTTGTTTTTCAGGCATGAAGGGTGGAGTTTTTTCCCCTCCTCTATATTTTTTTCTACATTCGTGAATGACTGGCGTATCTTCCCTATCAATTTCTTTTCCAACGTCTACGGATACATGGACATCTCTTATTCGATACGGCGTGGCAATTTTATTTAGTGAACTTGTCGCTTTTGTTATTTTTACAAAAGTATCAAATCGGCCTCATGGCCCGAAGGATCCTGATTGGTCAAATCAAGCTATGGCGGAAAGGCGGGCCCTTTTCGTGTTTTGATGCATTATGGAAAAAAGGACATAAAATTAAATGCCTAAGGCCCATAAAAGGACACGTGGTTGTTTTTAAGTCAAAGAGAGGAGGAAGATTACTAGAGAACTTTGGATTTTTTGGATTTATTTCGTAAAAGGAATAAAGTGTAAAAGTAAAGCATGACCCCATCGGCGCACAAGAAAAATTCAAATGTTGAGCCCACATCAAAAGTCAAAGTGGGAAGGCGGGTCGTCAGAGCTTTTTGGGAATCTTGATATTGTTTCCAAAAGGAGTAAAGTTGTAAAATGATCCATGACTCCGCCGAAGCTAGGTAATGAAAATATATTGAAAATTCAAAGCAGAGAGGCAGATCGTCAGAGCACTTTGGGAATTTTAACCATTTGTTAAAATAAATTAAAATTGTAAAAGTGAGCCACGACTCCGTCAGCGCCCAGAAAGAGCCATGTGTCATGCCTATATCAAAAGTGAATAGTGGGCCTGCAGGGTTTGAGGGAGACTTTTGCACTTTGCATCTTTTGCGCTAAAGGAAAAAATGCATTTTTGGGTCCGCATATCCATTTTGCGAAAATTGCATTTTCATTATTTTTTTATGGATTCGATTCAAATATTCAAATGAGCATAACTTTCAACCCAGTGCTCGAAATTCGACAAATTTTATACTGTTGGAAATATCTTGGTCTCCTCTACGCCATGGAAACATAAAATATTATTTTCAGTAGCATTTGATGGCTAGGAATCTGGAAAACATCTTTCACTCCATTAATACGTGATCTAATTACTTCAACCAAATCAGATTTGATCCTATCTTCCATCCTTCCTTATCCGATTCACCAAACAGACATGTAAAACCAGACTTGAAAGATTTTATGAGGATTTACAGGGGTATTGATGGTTGGCGGTTGAGCTTCCAAATCAGATTTCTTTCCTTCACTTCTTCTCCTCTCTTCGCTTCATCTATAAATGTAAGAGCTTGGCTCATTACAGTTGTTGGACTCTGATACTTTTGAAGTGTAAATAGAATCGGAAGAAATCAATATAGAAAAATTTCCCCTTTCTCTCTATCTTCATCTATTGTCTCTTCTTGCTTGCTTGAAACCTGTGGATCATTTATCTTCTGTAATAAGAAACTTTGTGTTCTTATTGATATGATTTCTATAACTTTGTGTCTATGGAATGATATCTTATGTTGTGAATGAGAATGATTTTGTTTTGTATCACCTTTGCTCAGTACGTATAAGGTTATACTCTGTTATCTATATTTCCTGAAAGTATTGTTATATTCTACTCTTTCCTTTCTTCAGTTCTTCCATTCGTTTGTATTGATAAGCTATTATGGTAAAAAGCATTTCAAGACATCAGAATTCCAACCTTAAGATGAAAGTTGTACATTTGTATATAAGCTTTGTTGTTTACTTTCAATAAGGGAAGCTCTCCCATAAAGAGGATGGACTTTTCCCCTGACTATGGTTTTTTTAAAGTACCATTTTAAAACCCAATAGTTTTTGGTGACTCCGCTAGGGATTTTGTTTCAATGTATCCATTTCTAAAATAACTTCAAGATCATTTTTTTGGTCTAGCGACTCTACAATATACACATGGGAAGAAAGCTCTTGGGGTTGAAGATTCTCATTTTCAACTTCTGGAGCAACAAAACTTCTCTCTTCTTCTAGAAAAAAGGAACATAGGAAATCGTTCTGCAAGCACACCTCCTATTAAAGACTTAAATTCCAAGAATATCATTCCTTGAGCCCTAATCTTCTTTCTCTGATACTTGTTGGTGTTTCAGTTCCCCTTCAGACAATATTCCCATCGATGGCATCACCTCTTGCTTGGGGACAACAGATTGGGCCTCTTTCTCTTCCTCAACCATTGCATGAGTTACCCAGGAGTAGTAGGAAAGGTTTTCCTAAATTCTGAAGTGATGGGAAGGTACACCTAGATGAACACATTGCAGCCTTCACCATTGCATGTGGGATTCTTGGCATTGAGCATGAAGATGTTTCTGTCAGGCTCTTTATAGAAGCATTGCAGGATAATGTTGTTGATTGGTTCTATCATCTTCCTGTTGGGTCAATTACTGATTAGACCACCTTGAAAACTCAGTTTGAGCAACGTTTCAAACCTATTGAAGATGTGCATGTTGTCTTGGCTCAAATTTCTCATATCAAGAAGGAACCACATGCGCCTATGAGATAATTTGTGTCCAAATTCAACAAGCTCATTCGTAAACTTCCATAGAACACTCATCCTGTAGATCAAATCCAAAAATGCTTCTTCCTCAATGGTCAGTTACCTGAAGTAAGTTATGCACTAAGGAGAGCTAACCTTGCAACTTTGGACGTTGATCAACGTTTGGCTATCAGTGTTGATGATGATTTAATCATGTCTGGTAAATTGAAAAGAGAACCCTCCAAGTCTAAAGCATCCTCCTCTTCCTCTCCTCGAGCCAATTCAAATTATTTAGTGAAAAAATTAGCAAATGATATCATTGCCATGAAAAAGAAATTGGCTCAACATACTACTTATCAAGATATTTCAAGAAGGAATTTTCAGCCTAGGAACCAGTTACCTCCTTCTCAGAATAAATTGGCTATTGAAGGCCCACCTATCAAGGTTCCAGTCAATGTAACTTTTGAAGTTCAAGAACCTGATGATGAGGAGTTTAATGAAGTCTATGAAGAACCAGAAGAAGAGGTTGATGAATAACTGGAAGAGCTCAGTTGATCTCAAGTTCATTTCCTTACCACTTAAGGTATGGATGACGAAGATGAATATGATGAAAGAGTGGTAGAGATGAATAGTGAGTCATATGTTGTTATGACTCAGGATCAAATGAACAGAAAAGAAAAAGTGATGTAGTTTGCTAAGAAATCTAAGGAGTTTCCTATAACTATTCTAGTGGTTGCAAGAAGAGGATCTCTTATTCCCACTACCTCCACACAAAAGGTGAGTAATGTTAATCCTCATCCTTCTACCTCTTTTTCCAAAACTTCTTGTCCTTAAATTCCTAAATTTGATAAATCAAAAGTTTCTCATGTTCCTAGTAGTGATGCCCCATCCACCTCCGGGTCTTTTGATATCATTAATCACCTTAAAAATACCAAAATCCAAATTTTAGAGGCAGAGTTTTACCAAACCCATCCAAAATCCTTTGCTAAAATGGTAAACTTTGTCAATTCCAAATCCAAATCCTCATCCAATACTTATAAAGGTATTTTTCACAATCCCTCTTCCTCACCTCAACCAAGCCTTGTGGCTGCAGTCACTTCCCCTAATGAGAAAATTGAACCATTCTATGTGACTCTCCTCATAGCTGGCCATAAACTCAGTAATTTTGTTATAGACTCAGGAGCATTAGACAACGTAATTCCTATAAAAGTAGCTCATGCTTTGGGCCTGACTCTAACACATACCTTTGGTTTCTACTATTCCATGGAGAGTAGAGAAGTGCCTTTGGTTGGGAGGATTAAAGATGCACAAGTAGCCTTCGCTGCTTTTCCAGAGAAAAGTGTTACAGCCACTATTTTGTTGCTGATATTTCTCCCTCATATGATATGTTGTTGAGTAAGAATTTCTATAAAGATGTGAGAGGTGAAATTTAGATGGGCTAGTCATGTGCTTTGATCCCGGTCAATGGAAAAATAAGAAAGTTGTTACCAGAAAAGTAAACTGACTATATTGTGCAAAATACTGATAATCCAAAAGCACAAATACTCTATGAAGATATATGGCAATGCGTAGACCATATGGGAGGACATCTGTGGGTGTTAGGCAACCATGTAAATTCCTAAGGTGTCTAGTTTAGTAATCATAACTGGGACACAAGGGAGCTCATAATCTGGGCTTTGCATTTTACAGTAGTGTAGCAGGAGGCACGAGAGGCTCATGAGGATTGGGTCTAGCCACCGCATGGAGGGAACCCTGGAGGAGGTTAAGGATCTCCAGATCTAGTGGAAAAGGATTCATAACCCTTTTCACATCAGCCTTCATTTTGACACAACTGAACCAACCTCTTTAACCAGCTGAATATGACACTCTCAAGTCCTTGGGTATGAGCACGTCAAAATACTTACTGGAGTAAATAGAGGTATTGAAGATGGAATGGAGCATGTAGCAGTAAATTTGAATAAATATGGCACGCTAATGGAATCATTGCCAAGTCAAGAATAGGAAGCTTGAAATCCAATTATAGAAATCTTGTTTGGGACTTCCATGGAGATTCACATGATACTTGGTCAATAGGAAGTATGACCCACATCAGAAAAGAATGGTAGAGCTGATAATGCTAGTTGCACACAACATTTTTGGTTGAATTTCACATTCCAGAGTCTCTGAGCAACATGGCACTTAGCTCACTGAAAGGATATCAATCAAGGCTTAGTCTTCCGAATAAGCGCAAGGGAACTATGACACATGTTTTCAATGACTTTTTTGATCCAACACTTGTCTCATGATATTCATGGAGCTTTAATATAACTGCTATCAGTGGTATCGTTCGAAGGATTACTGAAACTCTGTTCTAAAGGGATTTGTGCTCTCATAATGACGTTTGCAAATCTGAATGAGGCCTTAGAAGAAACTCATGCATGGTTGTAGGTAAGTTTGGAGTGTTGATATTAGAATGACTCCCAAAGGACTTGTGAGTTTAGGCATATCTGTTTGACAGCCATGATGAAGTTCATTAGATATGAATCTCTCTACTAGGGATTCGAGCAATCATTTTGAGTACTTAGAAGGTCAATATTGGTACAAATGATTGAACCTGAGGTTGAAGTACAATACCAAGGATATGTTGCACTGCAAGAAGTCAGAAATATAAAGTAGTACACCTATTTAAAAAGTATCCTGATGAAATTTCCTGATTCATAGGACCATGGTGTCAAGAATTTTCCTCTCTTGAAGCACATGAGATATGAAGCAGTGTATCCATGTACTATAATATCATGTAATGCATACACTTTCATGATATGAAGCATTTCTAGATGATAGTATCATATTCATGAGGAATGCTAAGATTGGATTTTTCGAGAGATACACGAAGTGGACTAAATAGTTCTCAAGGACATAACATGCAACCCTATGACAGAAAACAAAAATTGATTGCCAGTGGATTTTACCATGTACAGATATAAGAATGCAGAGGTTCACATCTGTGCAGAAGTTAGGAATTTCTATGTCAGGGCCTGTCTATAAGACAACTGTCCACTCTCCATGATGGTTCAATTTTTTCAAGATATGTGTGGACACCAAATTTGGGTCTTACGACGCCCTGTACCCCACATATCACCTCGCAACCTAACCATACCTCACCACCTAAACCTTACACACTTAATTATTTATTAATTACCTTATAATTAATAAATCCACATCTCCACCCCTGCCACCTCACCTTGCCACCTCATCATGACCTAGCCCTAACCCTAAACCAACCTAATTAAGACCTATGACTTGGTCCAGACTCACACCCATGACTCATCACCCCTCACCCGCATCAAAACAAAATCTAATAATAACTTGACCAAGCCCACAACTGATCCCTCGGGAGAAAAGGAGGGAAAGTTGGCTATTTTACTAAAAATAGCCAACTTTGACCTAACCGACATCGGTCCCTACTCGACCGCCATCGGTTACGTAACCACCATCGGTTCCCTGTAAATGACCTTCCCCAGCCAAAAACAAAGGATCCGGAATTCATTTGGGTAGGAAAGAGAAGTGAAACAAGCAGAAGAGGTTGCAGAGAAGAGCATCGAGCTGAAGACTGCAACTGAGCAACTGGATCACTGTCACCCTCATTCAAGCATTGGAAAAGACTGAGGATAGCTTCATCAGCTCGCTTTCTAATACCAGATCATCCCAACTAAGCCTTACTGTCGCCACCACATTCCTTGGACCTGTATCTTCATCAGGAACCAGTAAGTATTATCTTGTAGTTCTTTGTTATCATTTTGCTTTAATTCATATCAAATGGGGAACTGACCACCTTCGAAAGGAAGTCTAATATTTCCTGGGCCTAAGGCAGTTCCCTCACTTGTTGTCTAACTAAAATCTAGTGGTCTTGCGTTCTTATTTACAGGTAGTCCTTCCCAGACAAAAAGGAGTTCTTCACAATCGATCTGATCTCTCTACGGTACGCACACACCTTCCCAACATTCAACAGGTATTCCTCCTAGCCCTAACCCTTATCTGTTTCTCAAGAGAATGAAAGGATAGAAGTAACTCTATTCCAGAATGAAATTCTGTGCGAAACATTTTGGCACGCCCGGTGGGACCCATTTCGGGTTTCTTTCTTTCTTGCTTGCTTTCATATAGGGAGCATACTTGCTGTTTCTTTCTTCTAAATATTCAAAAAATATTTTGTCATTTTGGTAAAAGAATTTGTCTTTCTTTGGAATCTTTGCATTAGTGAAATTCATCTTCTTTGCTTCATCGAATATCATTTTTAATTTGGGTTTAAAACACGTGCATCACATTCTTGCTTGCTATTTTTAATTCTAGTGAACGTAGATTAAGTAACAGGTTGTACACGTGGGGGTGATATCCACGGTATTGACGAGAAATTAATCTTACTCTCACTACACAACACATACCAAATCACATCATAATCAACACAATAGCTCAAACCTCCCCCCTTTCCGTGGTATTCCTCCGCCCGATTGAGGTAGCCTTATGAGCCACAACAAACTTGACATCTCCCTTAGGTCTTTCATTTAGGATTGACATCATCTGGCGTCTAAGGCATAAGCCCAAAGTGATTAAAACTAATCCTAGGGTTAGTCTATTGGTTTGCGTGTGCATCTTGCTTGTTTTTAGTTCTGTTTCTCTGTCATACACTGTTTCAGTGATCACTTCAAGACAGTTTGGTAGGTATATTAAGCATTGTTATCCCCAAACCAATAGCTTCTTACATCCTCTCTTTGCTTTCACAGTGACCGACACCGGTCCCATACTACCGACATCGGTTAATTGACCGATGCCGGTTACATTCTGACCGACATCGGTTATCTGACCATATCGGTTACTGTGTTTAACAGTTCTTGACACACCAGCAACCTATCAATTCCAACATTTTGTTTCTATTTTCATTCCGGATTGATTAAATGCCTGTTGTGTCCTTCTTTTCCATGGTTGTTATCACCTGGAAACAAGCAACAACCATGGTTTCACATGCATGTTCCGTGCCTTTGCCTGAGTCACCCCCTTCGCATCCTATGGGGAATCCTACGGATACCAGCAATTTTCCCAAGATCCTTGTAGGAGATAAGGAATTTGCCAAATTTTTGGATGCTAATCCTAGCACCATACAATATTATTTGTCTTATACCCCTGACCGTGCACCCGACGGTCAGCTCCTCGTTGGTATGCCTATTAGTATTGCCGCTCACTTAGCCCCTTCCCCACCTAATAACTCCACCTCACCATCTTCATCCTTAGCCCCGTCTCCCAGCTCAATAGCTTCGGTGGTTCATACTGCACCGATTGGTTTTCCTCTGGTTAATCTGGGACCCCACATATCACTACCGTCCACTGCCCCTACCTCATCTCTCTCACAGGTTGCCTCTTTCATCACTTGCTCTCTGCCACCTATACACACGAGCTTTCCCTCACAAGTTCCGCCCACCTTTTCATTTCCACAAATTCATCCGGTGGCCTCAACCTCTTATATAGGACACCCTTATTTGGCTGCCCCAACACATTCATCACCATTATCTTATCAACATTCAATCCCATCATTGTCTAGTAGCGGGCTCTTGGACCAATCCTCCTCTTTTTACAACGACAGCACCATCATCTAACCCAACCAATGATTTAATCAAACAGATGATGGACAAGATGCAAAATCTTGAGGCTTCTGTTTCAGGAAGTCGTAACACCCTGACATACGAGAAAGTTTTTCGGGAGCCTATTCATCCTTCTGTCCCCCTTCATACATATCCTCCTCAATGGGAATTACTGAAATTTACTCGCTTTAATAGTAAGGAGGACCCTCAACAACACTTGCGATCGTTCAGACATGCCTGCTATCTGATTGCTCATGACGATGCCTTACTACTCCGTACCTTTCCCATGTCCTTATCAGGACCTGCCTTGGAGTGGTACAGTGCTTTAACCCAGCATTCAATCTTCTCCTTTAACCAGTTAGCCCAATATTTCTTGGATCACTTCTCCATCAATATTGCCAAGAAAGTATCCATTACCGACCTCTATGCCATCCGACAATTTGAAGACGAGTCTATCGCAGATTTCGTTGGATGATGGCGGGGCCTCATCAACCAACTTACTTACGCCTTACCTCAAGCTAAGCTCATTGAACTCTTTACGCGGGCCTATGCTAAACACATTTCTCCCACCCTCCAAATTCAAACTTTCCACACATTTGATGAGGCCTTTACTATGGCTCGGAAACTAGAGATTCGAGCCTTAGAGGAAGAGAAATTGAGGTTACGCAACAAAAGCTCAAATTTCCGGACCCAAGACTCTACCACCAAACCCAACACCACCAATTCTCACACATCGGCTACTTCAAAATCAAAGGGTGCCATACACGCTGTGATGGTCAAATCTCAAGCACTGTCTAATACCCAGCCAAAATCCACCTATAAGTATAAAGCCGAGCCCATCAACTATACTCCCTTGGGAGAAACTTATGGTGTGATCTTAGACAAATTGCTTAAAGCAGGAGCTATCACCTTGCCTCCTGTTAAACCTCACTCCGGGTTTGATTCCACCCGCACTATTCCTTCTTGGTATAAAGAAAATGACTTCTGTAACTTCCATCGTGTGAAGGGACACAGTCACGAAAACTGCAAGATGTTGAAAAACATAGTGTAGGAAATGGTTGATGCAGGGGATATAACTCTCGATAATCCTAATGCCCCCGCTAATCGAAATTTAAAAATCTTCAACAAACCATTTCCAAACCATGCATCTAACAGTAACACAAATCAAGACACCTCAGCCGAGGAGAAGAGTGTTCATGAAATCCATGCAGTTTTCAACTCCCAACCAAAAGCTTCTATCGAGGAAATTCTGAATTAGGCCTCTTCACTAACGCAGGGATCCGCACCCCCTACACCCCCATCAAGACAAGACGATAACCTTTCCATTCCTTTACCCATAAAGGAATCAACCGCCCAGAGTTCTCTTCTCACGAATGAGTCTTCTTACACCACATCCCTGCAAGAATGTGAGCGGATGTTATCTAACTTATCTATTTCCCAAACATCTCCTTCCACCACTCTTGCTCCAACAAGAAGAAGGCTTGCCACTTTTTCTGTCACCCTTAGAGGAGAAACCCCTTGAGCCTACATCACCAAACTCCTCAATCATAACATGGATCCCCTCGAACATGCCCTTCCTACCTATTAGTTCTTCATCACCTAAATCTTTTCAGCGACCGGTTGACCTCTTAATACCCATTGATACAGCGCCTCATTTACCCCCTGTATCACACCCACAGTGGACCAGAATCACAACCCATCTCTCTTCCATACCAAAGTTCCTGATTCACATGTGAAGATTGTCATCCCTCAGAAGATAGACGAGTCCTATGGGAGTGTTTGAGTACACCATGCTCTACTCAAATGCAGATGACCGATCCAGACACCTCTACCATATACCCGAGGTGTTTACAAAAGCTCAAAATGCCTATGTCCTCATCTTCACCCCCCTCATCTCTACTGAATACCTCATCCACCTCTATTAACCTAACCAAACCTTCCCCTATGCTTGGGACTTCACCAATACCCAGCCTAACACACCCACCTAAACGGTTAGATTTATCCAAAAATAAAGCCGTCCATCCACCTAGGAGACAGACCCAATCTCCTCAAGTCCAATCTATGCCTCTGTCACAACTAAAACCCTCGCCGTCACACCTACCTTCTATATTGGGACCTCACCCCTCCACCTTGCCTCAATACATCATACCTCCTACGTTTTCTTTAAAATGACCTGCACCTTCTGCACCCATACAGAGATCCACGGGTGTATCAACACCGTCACCCCAAGTATCCTGTCCACCTACCAACCCTAAACAAACTCCATCATCAAAGGATTTGTTTGCTATCACTCCTCTTTCCCCGTGGTTGTTTCCTGCCACCACGTCATCTGTGGCCTCATCATCTAACCAGCTAAACATGACTTCTGCACCGAAGAAGCCACATTTAGTTAAATCCAATTATCAAAACCCCTTGTCTAAACCACCACCCGTACGAACCAACCATACCCAACCATTACCAAAACCCACCCAATCAATAGCCTCATCTTCCTCTGACTTTGACCCACTCAAAGGATCTTACGCCAAGATCCTTGATATGTTAGTGGAGAATGCGACCATTTCCCTACCCCCGCTCCGATTCTATGATCCATCTAAACCTTGACCTATAGGTTATGATGAATCTAAAATATGTGCTTACCATCACACACCAGGACACGAGGTAGAAGGATGCAAAGCTTTGAAAGCCATCCTTTGCCGGTCACCTATCTCAAATAGAAAGGTTAAGAAAGACAACTTACAAAGGGAGAAACCTTTAGCTTTAATCCCCTCTCCTATACCACCTGTCCCCGCCTCACCAAGATCTATCATTACTGCAACCCCACCTCTCGAAGACAATGACTTATCCCTGCCATCTTCCTCCTCTCGTGTTCAGGAGATCAACATGATTAGTATTGCTCAGGGTTCATTTTAAGACACCCCTATAAAATTGAAGGTGGAAAATACCTGGCAAATATCCCCGTAACCACTTTCGGCGAAAGGCGAATTTGACAGTATTCAAAAACAAAATTTTCGCCTGGTTTTTCAAGGCTAAATCAGAATCCTTAATGACGCACGTCATAGGCACGACAATAGCTCCTAATGACGTGCGACACTGGAACGACACTAGATCGTAATGACGCGCGTCAGTTGATTCTATTGACGCGCGACACAGTCACAAATTGACGCGCGACACAGTCACAAATTGACGCGCGACACTGTCACAAATTGACGCGCGACATTGTAAACAAATGACGCGCGACATTGTAAACAAATGACGCGTGACATTGTAAACAAATGACGCGCGACACTGTAAACAAATGACGCGCGACACTCAAGACAAATGACGCGCGACACTATAACCAAATGACGCGCGACACTTTAAACAAATGACGCGCGACACAGCCATCTATTGACGCGCGACACTGTTATCAAATGACGCGCGACACAATAATCAAATGACGCGCGACACAACCTTCAGGCTTCTATTGACGCACGACACTGCCTCCTATTGACGCGCGTCATTTAAAGCAAATGACACACGTCAATATGGGCAGTGACGCCTATATATAGGTTATAAATATCCTTATTCCGCTCATTTTCTCGTTTACGTTTTCCCGTTCTTGAATTTTTGCAGGTCGAAATCTTTGACAAAGACGCAATTTCAGCTACAATGTCCACTTCACATGCCTCCCAATTGCAAGTTCAGCAAGAAAATGAAGAGAATCCAAGTCAATCGATTTCCAAGATAACCTACAGGAATCCCTTATGCCCTCACATCCATACGGCTTTAAGGATGTCTCCAGAATATCAAGGTATAATTGAGGAGTGTGGATTTACAGGGTTAGTTAATATGCCCCATTTCGAAACAGATCCCGATATTTTGAATTACCTTCTGTCATGCTACAATTCAGAGGATGGTATATTTTATGTGACTCTGAACGATGGCCACATGTTCCAATTCACTATCGAACCGAATGACATACATCGGTTTACCGGCCTTCCTATCAGAAATTTACCAAGTGTTACAACCAAGGCAACACTCGTGGAAGAAAACAAGAAATTTCTCGAATCAAAGTACGGTTTCCATGTTGATTGTAAGTATAATTCGTTTTAATTCAAAAATTTTATTCTGTTTTTTATTCTGATACAATTTGCTGTTATAAATTGATAGTAATTTTCACTGTTTCGCATTTGCAGCCCATGTCAATAAATCCAGGCGTGGTGTAGATACACAATCAATTGCACACCACTTTCTTGCTGCACTTATTGCATTTTTTCAAGCCAGAATTGTTATGCAGGGTCGCCAAACAGATATCCCAAATTGGGCCATTGCATACATTTGTGCCACTATCTCAAAACAAAAATTCGATTGGTGCACATTTCTTTCCAAAAAAATTAGAGCTGACATATCAAATTCGAAAATGTCAGAAAAACCTTTCATTTATTCAACAAACTATCTCCTCGGCTTCTACTATGAGGCACTTTTAAATTTAAAAGCTAAAGAAACTCCTACTTGCTCTGATGAGGCTTTGATGAAATTCTCAATTCCATTTGCAGAACAACAGGTATAAACTATTTAGTTTGTAATTGTATTACAATTTTCTTCATTACAGTGCGAAGTTATTAAAACTTAAATTTTAATGTTTTGCAGAGAAGATATCTTGAAGCCATTCCCAAAAAAAAAAAGATGTCGAGAGGAAGAGGCCAACTACACGCGGAGGCTTCGGGGGACTCCCATTCCGAAATGGAAGCTCACTCCTCTCCAGACCCTCAACAATTTGAACTCGTTAAATGCCAGAGAAGTAATACATTCTCATATATTAATTACAAATTCCAAAGTTGCAGATTTATTTTTCAATTTAAATTTTATCAAACTGAATTGACAACACTTAATATTGATGAATAGCAGGGACTATGGAACCTTCTTCCCCAACTCACTCAATACAGTCCCATGCATTGATATCTTCAGAATAGCCACTGAGTACAACTCCTACAAGGCCACCCGTAGCACTGAAAAAAACAACCCCTCGACAACAAGGTACAACTTTTCTATAGAACGTTTAATTTCGTAGTTTTTACTTTATGAATTGTTTTAATATTTTTAATTTTTTCTTGTACTTTTCAGCACATGTCATTCATGATCAAGCCACGGCACCGACACCCACTCAACCATTAATTTTTAAAATGCCAACTAGAGGAACAGTGAAAAAGACAATTGGTAAACGAATGCCTTTTGCTCCAGCCCCTAGTGGGACACTAAACCTTGACTCCTCGTTTCGAATTCCATCTCTCTCACTTGGTGGCTTGCCCAGTGCAACGGGCATATCTGTTTTGAACAATATAAATTTAGATGAAGATTATTTGGGCATTGATAGCAATGACCCAACTGGTTTTTTCGATACCCGCGAGATGATTCAAGGCCAGCAGGTATACTTCAGTCTTCAAATTTCAATTTTAATATTCTTTACAATTTTTAATTACATTCTGATTTATCTAAATCTAAATCTTCAGTCTTCAAATTTATTTATCTAAATCTTGATTTATTTTTTCAACAACAGGATCAGCCCACCCAAAGACAAAACAAGGAGCAGTTGATCTTGGTCATGGTGAAAGCCCCCACTCTTCTCCAGCAAGATCTTCTGCATCAGATTCAGATAGTGAAGAGTTTCCACCTTTTCCTTTGGAGAACCTAATTGGTAATGATTGTCAATCCCATGTCAGTGAGTTTATAATTCCTCAAATGCAACAGCTTATAGAATGGGAAAAAAGGGCTAAAATTCTTATCAATGAGATTATTAGTCGTTATGAAAATTATTGGCAAAGGGATAGTTTATACGCTGCAGTCCAGAATCAACCTGCAAAGATGGATTCCTTACTTACCCAAGTAAAATGTGGGACTGTCACTTTTAACAACGACTATAAAGATGGCATTTTAGATAAGGCACTAAACAGATTGGAAAATATTAGTGCCGAGGCCCAGGCATATTTTAACAAATGGTCAAAGGACAAGGATTTGGTATCAATCGCAAATGCCGAAAGAGATAGAGCGGTTGTAAGTACTATTACATTCTAACAATCATTTTTGTTAATTTGAAATTTTGAATTTACATTAATACTTTCAATTGACGTTACTCTTTTTGTGCAGTTGAAATATGAAAATTTGAAGAGTCAGGCGAAGGTTTTGCAAGTTCACTTGGAAACAGCAAAGAGCAGCTTATCCGCAGCCAAAAATATGAAGCAAAATATTGTTTTGGTTAACAAACAAAACAATACACTAAAGCGGATCATTAAAGAGCATGGTCTCGACCCTGACATCTTGTTCAAAGCCAAAGCAGTTGCTGATCCAAATTTGTTGTCTCATGGAGATGCAACAAATCAAGAAGAAAGAATTACAAAAAATCTGGACAGTGCTGCAGAAGATCTTATAAGTTCAGGGGTTATTTCTGCTGTTGGGGAAAGGGTTACAACCATAGTGGAAGGAGCCGTTGGGGAGGGGAGCAGAGGAGTACAATTGGATAAAGAAAAAGAGGGTTAAAAACTAGAAACTTTTATTATTGGGGAAACTATAAATATTGAGTTTGAAAACTTCTAATATTGAGTATGGTATTTGAATTTAATTATATACAATCTTAAATTTTGATTACATTAGATGGTTGTGAAAATTAGAAACTTTTATTATTGACTAAACTTTTAATATTGAATTTGAAAACTTCAACTATTAATTATATGGTGATTAGATGGTGATTATCATGAATTATATGTATGTTTCTTGTTTACTTGCATTATCATGAATGGTATGTGGACGTAGATGATGAATGATGACAATTGATAATCAATGATAGATGATGATGAAATACGATGATCGATTTAATGTGTATAATGTAAAATTTAGTGCCTGTATATCTTGTGGGACTTTAATTATCTTGAAAATTATGTCGTGGGACTTTAATTGTATCTGTGGGGTTATACTGTCTATGAAAGTAGACTTAAGGTTGATAGGTTAAGTAATAAGAATCTCTGTTGTACTATGATTTTTCAACGTGTTGAGGACTTCAAAGTGTGTTTGGAATTTATGAATGACCTTTATCAGTCTAAAAAAAAGATATCCAAGTCAATGATGCTAAGGTCTAGCAATCTGTCCTGTTATCTAGTTGGTAAATCTCAGTCAAGTGCAAGTTACTCTGTCAGTGCTTCAAGCTGACTCAGTCCTAGTTGGTGATGAAAATTATCAGTGCTTCATGATGTACAAAGTGAAATAATTTCATCAAGGAGATTTATAATTCTCTGAAAGTGGTATAAGACCATGTCAAGCTGTTGATTCATCAATGTCTTGTATTTCTAAAAGGTGACATATTAAGAGGACCTTGTTTTATGCCTTAAGAAATGTTTTCACATCTTTGAGAAAAGCTCAAGGTCTGTCAAGACCCAAATGTCATGCTATATGTCATTATGTGGTCTATCATGGTGCTGAGACAGGAATGTATTGCTACTACAAGAAGATGTATTGTGTAATAGAGGTTATACTTCTGATTCATGCTCAAAGTTGGGAAAAATGAGTATCTACAAATGTTATAAAGTTGAGAAATCTCATATTGATGTTACCTTGTCATAAGATTTGTGCATAGTAAGGAAGAGTATAACACATTGTTTCTTAAAGGATTCTTGGAGGTCAATGCAAGGTTTGACAGTGGCTCCAGGAATGCGTTGATTAATGAAAGTGTGAAAGATGATGTGATATGTGTAAGGTAATTGGAAACAGTCTCTTCCAGTACAAGAAGATTCATGGTGTATGGTCAGGTTATCTAAGATGAGCTTTGTAACTTTGTTTGACCTGATGAGTGCAGTGGAAAAGTTTAAACAAAAAAAAGATCTTAAGAAAACTGATGGAACCAAGAAGGGGAAATTAATTGATGTTCCCAAACTTGATGCAAATCAAGCAGGAGGGAAGAATTCTGATCAATGTACTTTAATATTAATGGAGGGTGACTCAGCCAAGGCTCTTGTGGTTTGAATCAGGGAAATGTGAATATTGAATTTGGTAGTATTGTGACATGTTTCGACATCACTTTCCAATTTAATTTTTTGTTATTTTAGTTATCCTTATCCTATCAGGTGGCAGGAATATCTATTTTTTGGGAAGCTACCACTCACAAACAAATGGAGAATAAAGAGATAGTAAATAGAAAAAAAATCCTTGGTCTACAGGAAGATAAAATATATTAAAAATAAATTAATATAATTCTAAGAAATCAAGAAAGAATCATCACTGGTAAGAAATTAAACATAATTGCAAATATGATAGGGTTTAGCTTACCTCTTGTATATTAGATTGTTGTGAAATCATCAAGGGTAAGCGTATTAGATTGCTATGAAATCTTGCGTATATGACAGGGTTTGTTTTACCTGACATTGTAGATAGAGGGGTGAGTTTCCTGACATTGTCAGTCCTGAGAAGTGCCAGCAACATCTTTAAATATATAGACCAACAATATCTTTAAAGGTAAATGTAAATATATAGATATTATGACTTGTAGAAGATACCTATTTAAAATTGATATCATCAACGGTAATGTGCTAGATCTGTGTCTTAAAACATGTCAACACAACAATAATTGATTATGTTGAAAAATGGGTGAGTTGCCTGACGTTGTCAGTCCCGAGAATTGAAAGCTTCATCGGACCGATGTCAACCCACGTTTTCGAAAAATAGAAATCTTTGTCTTAAACTAAATGTCAACACATACACCTGTAACATTTTTAATTAGTAACCAGAGCTGAGAAAATGGGTGAGTTTCAAACAATGACATTAAGGGGAAAAAGATCCCTGCTTAGAAGTTGAAATCATCACTTCCTCAGGTAACGGATGTCAGACCCACGTTTTCAAAAAATCCAACACGAGAAATGGATTAGTAGATAGATGGGTGAATTTCCTGACATTTTTTAGTATATAGACCTGTAACATCTTTAATGATAAAGATAAAAGATAGATAAAGAAGATACCTACTTAAAGTTGAAACAATCCATTATCAATAGCTTCATCAAAGTCGATGTTGTCTTCTGTAGAATGTTACGAAGAGCCAATTACACTCTCAAGGTTGGGAACATTTGTACTTGTAGCTGTATTATTCACATCTCTTTTTTCGCAAAGGGAATAACCAGAGAGCAATTGCTCTGTCAAAAAATGAATAGTAACAAACAATAAGATTAAGGGGAAAAAGATACCTGCTTAAAGTTGAAATCATCACTGCCACTGGTAATGAGCTAGATCTGTGTTTTAAAAAAACCCAACACAAGAAATGGATTAGTAGATAGATGGGTGAATTGCCTAACATTTTCAGTATATAGACCTGTAACATCTTTAATGATAAAGATAAAAGATAGATAAAGAAGATACCTATTTAAAGTTGAAACAATCTATTATCAACAGCTTCATCAAACTTGATGTTGTCTTCTGTAGAATGTGACGAAGAGCCAATTACACTCTCAAGGTTGGGAATATTTATACTTGTAGTTATATTATCCACACCTCTTCTTTCGCAAAGGGAATTCCAGTGTGTAATTTCTATGTCGAACGGAAAGGTTTCGATGGAGTATCGAGAAACATAACACCTCATGCAACTTTCTATATTTTTATCCAACATGTTTCTTAGTTTTGATTCTATAAATGACAATGCACTGAAAAATCATTTCATCCTCCACAGACCCCAAAATAATTGTTTGGCATAACTCATATAATCTGAAATATTCACTAATATCTTCTTGTAAGATAGAACTTTGATAGATTCCTCTCCACAACCTTGTAATAGCACCACTTTCAGAAGGTTGATCTAAATTCTTATATTGGTTCCTCATTGTTGTTGCAAAATTTGTTGACTGAAACTTTAATAAATCGGCATTCAGTATACCTTTGATTTCCATACCCTTGAGCTCTAACGTCTTTGTAAATTGTTCCATTATTGTACCCATTGATTTATGGAAATGCTTTCTAACAAAGTCTGCATGGCCACCTTCAGTATTCCAAAAATTAGGATTCATCACACCCATGGCTTCCATAATTTTATCTTTACAGAAATGTTCCCTAATTTCTGATGACAAGGTTTTTGAAAATTTTTTAAGCTTTATTCTTGTTTCAACTATAACATACTCAAACAAATTATGTGTCACAGGAACATCTTCTCATTCTGATCCTGTAATATCTTGACGTTTTTGTAAAATGTGCATTAGTATTTCCTTCCCATTAATAGAGATGCATAGGTGATCGTGGATATTAAATCTCAAATAGGTGTTAGGATTTTTAAGATCTAATAAATCTCTCCAATTTTCAAAAACAGGTGCATCAAAACTATCCTGGGAACAATACAATATATCAAGACTTTGACATACCATTTTCCTCATCCTTATAAAATCCACAATATAGATCAATCTACCCTGTGCATGCTTCATCAGTGTATTGATCTCCTTTAACATTGGAAGAATACCAACCAATGTAAGCAAAGTCTCCAAATCAGTTAAGCGGAACAATAGGTCCCTTGCCCTATCAACTTCATGACGGTATTTGTGCATGAAACCAACCAATGAAGGATACTCCTCACGAACTCTGCATGCTGGTTCATACAAAGAGATCCATCTAGTCTCCACATCCTTCAGAAGTTTTTTGCCGTCTGTAATTCCAATTGCAAATTTTTGGAACTCCAGAAAACGCTTTGGGCTGCTTGACATATAGGCATGGAGTTCTCTTATTAGGTCTTCTAATTTAGCAACATTTTCATGGTTGCTTACCATTTTATACGCTAAATTCATTCTGTGAGCCATGCAGTGAATTGGTAGCATATATGGGGCCACTGTTGTTTGTAATCTAACACAGAGCCCTGTTCGGTGACCCTGCATGACAGATGCACCATCTGCTCCAACGCATACCAACTTCGTAGCAATTTCATAATCAGTCATACCAGCAACATCTTTCAAATGAGAAACAACTATTTTGTATAGGTTTTCAGCATTGCAGTTTTCAACCATTTTCATAACACCCAACAGATGAGGTGTCCTTATATGATTTTCTAATGTATAGATGTGGATACATACCCATGCGGTGTTGTCGACTGCTGTCACTTCATCAATTGAAACAGAGATAAAGTTTGCTTTTTTTACATTCTCTTTCAAATCTTCCTTCTCTATCATCGAGAGGCATTTTGCCATTTCCCATCCACTACTCTCAGACCAATGAGACTGAGGTACATTCAGCATTCCGTTAAATTGATACAAAACTTTGAAATCAAGGAAATCTGACATCGCCCTTCCTTTTTTAAGTATTTGAAAAAGAGTAGAGAATTGTATGAATTTTGCATGTAGATTTGTTTCTTTCATCTTACCAATATGCGATGTGATTGTTCCTCCCTTTTCCAACAGATGTCTGTGTTTTTTCTGCTCTGCCTCATATTCCGCTGCGTATCTGACATGCATGCACTCCTTTTCAGTTTTCCACCTATGTGTTTTGATTTTCTGGCCATCCGCCCCTGTTACAGTTAAATATTGTTTTCCACAATGTTTTTCTATTGTGTCCAGCTTCAGTTGCATTTTTTGTTGCTTTCCCAATTTCCACGTACATATTGTACATGTACATTCACATGGGATTTCTTCAGAATTTGATGATTGTACAGGTTCAATAAATGGAAATTTAGCTACCCAATCAAACTTGTATGTCCTGCCAATGGTCCACATATTCTTGTTTGTTTTCAATGCTTTACTTTTTTGAGTAGAATTTTGAGCAATATCGCAATCACCTGGTTTCCTCTTTCTTGGACCACAGTTTGATATTGATTTCTATCTTCCATTTTGCTGAGTGTTTGTATCTGTGATATCTAGCTGCACTTCTGGTTGCACCCCAACAGGAACAATATCTTCAAGATCTGGCATATTATCGTAGGTTTCATTTGTTTGACTGTGATACTGTGCAGAATGCATGTCCACCTCAATAATGCCTTCCACACAGTCAGTATTCTGATTCTTTTTGGTGGCATCTATATGATTGGTATTTACATTATCTGTATCCGCAGAGTTTCCAAAATACTTGAAGAGTGATTTCTGAGATTTCTTACTTACTTTTAGGTTATTCGTATTCTTTGAGCTGGCACCTTCCATTATTCTGAAAAGAGTCTTGGGTCAGCAAAAGAACCAAGAAGCGACTCTGTACAGTCTCTGAGGTCTTGTCGTGCGGGAACTGTCAGATGTCGCGCGTCAATACTGCCAAGGTCGCGCGTCAAGCCTTCCTCTGTCGCGCGTCAAGCCTTCCTCTGTCGTGCGTCAAGCCTTCCTCTGTCGCGCGTCACTTCTTAGCCCAAGTCGCGTGTCAGTATTTCTCTTGTCGCGCGTCAATACTGCTCTTGTCGCGCGTCAGTATATCTCTTGTCGTGCGTCAATACTACATTTGTCGCGCGTCAACAATCACAGGATAACAGTAATATGAATCTCTGGTGCAAAGGGTATGCGAGTTCAAATTTCACAGTATTGGTAATTTGGTAAGCTACTTGAGGTATACTACCCGGCGAATCACATAGGTTTTTATAGGAGATGTTTTCAAATGAAGGCGAAGCCGACCCCCCAAAAAAATATACTTTATATTTTAGGCGAACAGGACACCGACCCACTCCGAATAATTCACCTTTTCAAATTTTCATAAAATGAAATTTTCGCCATATTACGAATATTCGCCACTAAAATTATCCCTGGTATTGCTACTCGAGGGCAGAAAAACAATGGGAAAGCTAAAGAAAGCACACCTGTAGCCTATCTTTCTTCGTCTGCCATCCCGATCGCACCACCACCTAAATTAGTTATTCGTGGACCTGCCTACCCCATCTCTGATGGAGTTTCCCATCGTACCATGATCAAACAACTTCACCAATTGCCTGTAAAAATGACACTGTATGATCTCATTCAAACCTCTGAATCTCATTGACAAACTCTCATTGAAATCCTTAAAGGGATAGAGGTCCTAGCTAACAAAACCTTTCCCTTTGCCTCCATCTTAACACCCAATGACATTGCTTCTCTCACCAAACAATCTACCACTTCTGTCCATGTACAGCAAGCCACTGCTGTCATTTTCTCTGAAGAAGAAATTGTCATCTTGGTGCAGAAGATCCTGACCCCACTCTTTTCATCTCGGCTTATGTCCGGGACATCCGAGTACGTCGTGTTATGATTGACGGGGGTGCTAGTCTAAATATCATCTCTTCCAAAGCCTTCCAACAAATGAATATCCCTTCTAGCTGCATGTGTGCCAACCCCACCATGTTGCGTTCATTCAATGATTCTATTACTTCTACTTTAGGCACCGTGATCCTTAACATTCATGTAGGGCCATGTACCTTACCCAAACTCTTCTATGTCCTTGAGGGAGAATTCCAATACAACATGTTGTTAGGCCGCCCTTGGATCTGGGCTATGGGATGCGTTCCCTCCACCTTACATAGATACATAAAATTCGAGTATGAGGGGAAGTCATACACCATAAAAGCTGACTCTCCCCCCTTCAAAACCTGCAATATGTTATATCGCCCTAATGATGTGCTTGTACCAGTCAAGGCACCCATTCATCCAACCCAACCATCTACTTCACCCACACCTCAACCATCCACCTTAGCTGCACCTACACCTTCAACCAATGAAACCGCCACCGCAAATACCACTTCCTTCCCCGCGGACAACATCCCAACCTCAGATCCCTTGGTATATATTTTTCAATGCCTTACGCTGGGGGAGTATCGCCTATATAATGTTAGCACTTTCCATACCCAACAGGAGTATGGACAGTTACATGCGCATCCTACCTACGATCATCGTGTGGGGGAGGTGATCTCCTACGGACCACCTAATTGCCACACCAACCTAACGTATGGGGGTGTCGACGCATCCTCCGTTACCCATGAACCTCCCCTTGGTGTGGTTCCCTTCCAATCCGATTTTCAATATCTAACAAATCGTCATTTCGCCCTCACCTTCTTGACTCGCTGTGCTTGGAAAGGTTTTGGTTTCGGTCTTTATGAACAAGGCCAACATACACTCATTCCCGTGACTACACACAAACACAAAGATCGTAGTGGTCTTGGATTTTCTAAAACACTTACACCAAAGAAACCTTGTGTCAGTTATATCCGGGAAGACAACGACATTACCTCTTCTGAACCATCATCACCTATTTTGCCATCTTCACCCACAGAGTCGATAGACTCGGAATCTATCCCTCCTAACTTTTTTTTTTCGTAAATGTTATCTTTCTGGGTCCTCTCACTTATCAACGTGATAATGAAGACCCATCTTCTCTTCCCCTTCTGTATCCAGACATGATCGAAGAAGACTCACCTTCAATTAATGTTGTTGAGTGCCAGGATGACGACTCCATCCTCACTTACCTTAGCGCAGACGACTCTTATATTCAACGCACCTCACCATCTGAAACTCAAACCATGTTGAATGAGTTGACTATAGAAATCAACATCCACATAGAGGATGATCCTCACATTGTGAAGATAGGACAATCTCTTAACGCATCAGAACAAACTGCCTTTACTACCTTCCTTCGTGCTCGCAACCAAGCTTTCGCTTGGTCATACGCTGACATGCCAGGAATCTATCCTAACATTGTTCTCCATAACATTACTCTGAAACCCAACTCCAAACCAGTTAAATAGAAACTGAAAAAATTCATCCACGCATTGCCCTCTTGGTCAAAGAAGAGCTTCAACGACTCTTTTTTGTTTCCTTCATCTTACCTATTGACTATCCTCAATGGATTTCTAACATTGTACCTGTCACTAAAGAGACGGGGGGACTTCGGATATGTACGGATTTCTGAGACCTTAACCTCACTTACCCAAAGGATGACTTCCCCCTACCTAGTATTAATCAACTTGTTGATCTCACTGCAGGCCATGAGATGCTTTATCTCATGGATGGCTTCTCAGGATACAATCAAATTTTTGTAGCCATGGCCGATCAACATAAAACCACCTTCATTACTCCTTGGGGAACCTTATGCTATTGTGTCATGCCATTTGGCCTTAAGAATAGTGGTGCAACCTATCAGCGGGCTATGACTTACATTTTTCATGACATTATGCACACTATCCTTGAGGATTATGTCTATGATCTTCTTGGCAAATCTAAACATCGCAGTGAACATCTCGATGTTTTAACCATTATTTTCGATCACCTGTTATAATACTGTGTTCGTCTTCAACCAAAGAAATGTGTCTTTGGTGTCCTTTTAGGAAAACTCCTTGGTTTTATCATCTCTTTGCGTGGCATTGAGGTTGATCTGGAAAAAGTCAAAGCTATCCTAGAAATGCCCCCACCCACTAACCTCAAACAATTGTGTAGTTTGCAGGGCAAGCTCCAATCTATCCGGCGTTTCATCTCACAACTCTCGGATCGATGTCAACCTTTCCATCACCTCCTTAAAAAATACATTGTCTTTCAATGGAGCGAGGAATTCCACCAAGCCTTTGAGGCTCTTAAAGCTTATCTCTTGCAGCCACCCGTACTTATCCCACCTCAGGACGATCACCCTTTCTACCTTTACCTTTCTGCCACTGACCATGCTGTAGGAGCCATGCTCACACATCATGACTCTGAGCATCGAGAACAAGTATTTTATTACATAAGCCGTACTCTTGTGGATCATGAGACTAGGTATACACACGTAGAAAATTTGTGCCTAGCCCTATCATTTGTGGCCACCAAACTCTGACATTACCTCTTGAATCACAAAACTTTTTTCATCACCAACGCTGACCCCATACATTATATGTATGCCAAACCTCATCTAAACCAACGCATCACTCGATGGCTTATGCTACTTTCCGACCTCGACCTTGAGTTTGTACACCAAAAATCAGTCAAAGGACAAACTATCGCAGACCAACTTGTGGAAGCCCCTTTACCTAGGGAACAATTTACCAATTTTACTTTCCCTGATGAGCTCATCGCAACTCTTTCACTCAGTGATGTGTCATATCTAATGACCCTCTTCTTTGATGGATCTAAATGCCAACGCGGTAGAGGTGAAGGCATTGTTCTCATTCCTCTTGATGCTGAACAAATGCCTCTTTCATTCCGGCTCGATTTCCCCTACACTAACAATACAACGGAATACGAGGCCTTGGTTTTGGGTCTCCAGGTTGTGTTACACTTAGGTGTAAAGTCTATTAACATTTTTGGTGACTCTCAATTGGTATTAAATTAAGTGACTGGCATCTACCAATGTAAAAATGAGGAACTTCAAAAGTAAAAACATTACGTGGATTCACTTTTGACCTTATTTTCTCATTATTCTATCCAAACCATTCCCCGCTCAACTAATAAATTTTTAGATACTATGGCTTGCTTGGCCTCGCAAATTCCTACCTCACCAACTGACTCTGACATATTTGTCTTGGTCCAACAACTCTTTGCCCCATCTTACTCAGTCCCGGATGTTTGTATGGTAAATAATGTATCTGCTAATTCGCAGGATACCTGGTATCACCAATTTCACGACTACCTGACAACCTCTATTCTCCCACCTGACCTTACTCATAACGGCAAACGTGCTTTTCTTAAAAGTGTTTCTCCTTATGTCATCATGGGGGGACTCCTCTATAAACATGGCTTTGATGGCATCCTCCTTCGATGTCTAACTGGTGCGGAGGTCACCTATACCATCCAACCAGTTCATGACGGAATTTTTGGTGGACATTTAATGGCCTTGTCATGGCCAAATGGATCCTTTGCCTAGGATATTATTGGCCTACTCATAATAATGACTGCTATGAATATTTTAAGCGTTGTGTTATGTGTCAACAACATGCCAACCTTCAACATACTCCTAGCCACCCGCTAGAGGTCGCACGAGATCTTTGGCCTTTCTCATAATGGGGTTTAGACCTTATTGGTGAGATTCACCTGCCTTCTTCACAACGTCACCGTTGGATAATCACAGCAAATGAATATTACACTAAATGGGTGGAGGCAATTCCACTCATTTCAACCAAAAAAAAAATCGTAGAGTTCATCAACCATCACATTATCTGTCATTTTGGTTTTCCTCATCGCCTGATAACAGATAATGGAAAATCTTTCAAAAATAAGTTTTTATAAGACCTTTGTGACAACTTTGGTATCAAACTTAGCTTCTCATCACCTTACTATCCACAAGCAAATGGTCAAGCCAAATCTTCTAAAAAAACCCTAACTAAAATTCTCATGAAATTCGTTAACGATTCTGGAAACAATTGGCCTGATCACATCCCCTTTGCCCTTTGGGCTTATCGTACCAGCATTTGTACCTCCACTAATACCACACCATTCTCTTTGGTATATGGTACTAAGGCTGTCTTGCCTCTCGAAATAGAAATCCCCTCCCTAAGAATATCTCTCCAGGATATTCTCACCAATGATGACTTCGGCCAGGAGCGGTTAGCCCAATTAGAGCTTCTTGACGAGTGTCGTCTTATAGCTCTTGACCACCTTCAAATTTATCAAAAGTACATCAAGTGTGCTTATGATAAGTGAATTCATGAGTGTACCTTTAAGATTGGCGATCTTGTCCTCAAAGAGAATCAACATGTAACCAAACTAGAAAAGAGCCAATGTGGAAAATTTTCTCCTAATTGGATTGGGCCTTACATTATCACTCACACTTACGGATCAGGTATTTATCGTTTAACTTCATTTAATGGTAAACCTGAGCATTGAACCCCTTAATGCCTTGCATCTCCGACCATTATTTTGTTGAATTTAGTGTTACATCACTTCTTATCTACCTTGCGCTTGTCATTTGAGCGCATTTACCACCTCATACACCTTGTTTTTGTCATGCATCTCAATGTAGAATCCAATCTCACATGGGTTGATCCTCACCTCCTCTTAAAGATATCTTCCCCTTTTCAGTCTGGTCCAATGACTTAAAAGTTTCAAAATAACAAGTTCTCAATTATACAATTCTGGGATATTCTTGAGTCAAACTTCCTACAAAACTAGATGCTTTATGCCAAGCAGACATCTAGACCTCTAAGCTATACACTAGATTGTCTCCCTCAAAGCATAGCTATGTGCAAATCCACATCTACTACTATAAACTAGACTACTCCCTCGAAGGAAAACTATGTGCACAGCTGCATCTACTACTATAAGTAGACTTCTCCCTTGAAGGACAGCTATACAAAGCCAGCCTCTATCAGAAGCTTCTCACATTGATCAACTTTGTGAAGACCTCAAGAAAAAACAAAATGCATATCCCCTATATACTTCCCGTGCATTGATCAGTCTATATCAAGAAAAATAAAAGTAGTATTCAAAAGCATTTTTGAGTCATGGACTTGTCTATTTAGGTTTGGTTCTCTTTTTTTAGAATAATCACCTTATAACAAGTTCTTTGTGCCCCAGCTATACCATCCCACCTCACCTCACCATTATTCAAACATTAAAAAACTCAAGGGACGTGACATATATCTGATATATTGTGATTATACAACTCTTTTAACCTAATCGACTTCTCGCCTATGCAAGGTACCTAGGGATTCAAGCTCAATCCTACGATAATATGTGGTTTGTTTAGCTCTTTCCAACTATGGGGCACTTTTACCTCTTTTACCCGAATCTAGGATTATGTGTTGACCTTAATCAGGACATGGTTTCCCTTATGATTGGGTAAGATAACCCTCATTTCACCTATACCCACACCAACACCAACAACATTACCCTACCAACATCACACTTTTACCAACCAACAAATTGCCTAACCACAAAAAAATTGCGTGAATTCACCTCTCCTTGGTCCTAAGGGAGAACTACGTTGATCTGAGGCCCCTCCTTGATTTGTGCAATGGGATATGTAGGCAGCACTTAGGAGACATAGGGTCTCCCAAGGTTAGCTCGACTATCCCCTACCATAACCTATCATGTGTTGTGTTTTTGCTTTTAAACTATAAATGATTTTAGTGTATCCTTATATCAATCCAAACATTCAAAACACAAATATTCTTATAATTATCACAAACTCAAATCAACATACATATTCCATTTTATTTAGATGTTAAACAAATACATCTGGCTCTATCATCGACGCGCAGGTCAAAATCTTTATTTATTCTTTTAACCCTCTATACGTCAGCTCACCCACCCAATCACAACCCGACTCTTTAAAAACATCTACACTCCACCTAGGCTTACCCTATACATCTATAAATTCCTCTCACTCTTATGGTCCTTTAAATATCCTACCCACTCCAATCAAACCCAATAACACCTTATCTCCCTCAACATCAAGAACCCCACCCAACAAACATCTACAATATCCCCTTTACCTATCCCACACCCTACCAACCGCCCCCACTCCTACTCCACCCACTCCTACTATCGCCCTCTAACCATATCTCAACCAATTTAACCCCTCTTAATTCATACACAACCCATAACCTATCCTACCCGACACCGGCCCCCAACCACCCGATTACCCCCCACCTCAATAACCTTTCCTAGCAACTCTACCTTCTCCCCCTTAACCCCAAAACTATATCCTGCCCACATACAAAAAACCAACACAACAAATTTCACAACCTTACCTCCTACCCATAGTGACCGGTACTAGTCACCCTCGACCGCCATCGGTCCCCCACCAACAGTGTATGTCTGACTTTTATGCACCGACGTCGGTCGAAATATGACCGATGCCGGTCTCTAGAACCCACTAATCTAGACAACTTACGCTTGTGACTGATGTCGATCGCCTACTGACGGACATCGGTCACTATGGGATTTCAGGGCCGGACCGAAAACGGCCCCCAAAATCCCCTTTTTTCCTTATTTCTTACCCATCTACCTAGAACAATTGCCTAAAAACTTACCCACCCTACCGTTTTTGGCCTACCTAACATATCTACCCACTCCATTTTATGATTTACCTTCATTTATTCATTATTTTATCAAATTTTGGATTCCTACCCCAAAACCCACATCCTAGCTAAATTCATCAACTTCACACAAATAGGGGTTCAGATCCTACCGGTATGACTACACGTCATTTTGGTGGGATAGGTGATGGTGGTCAAGCACCTCCTGTACTCCTCCATTCTATGCCATAGCTCAAAATCTCCCTCCAGCAGGGTCCTTAGTCAATCAAACTCTGCCTCCTGATCTCTTGGGCCCTACCAATAACCTACTCCCCCACTCAACTAGTGCCAACTCAGCCCTAACATTTCAACCCAACTCACTTCAAAAACTCAGAACAAGACAAAAGTTGGCACTCAATTTCAAAAAGTGAAAATGACATGTAGTATTTTTTATTTTTATAGGTTTTCACCCTCTAACCGATATCGGTTAGAGCACGCACTAGAAGACCGGTATCGGTCTTGTGACCGATATTGGTCACCCATAACTGATATCGGCTACATGCTTAGTTTAACCTAATTCCTGCCCTTATCCACCAATCTCCATTCTTCACCACATTGCCTACCCATGGACTTTCCTAAATAGCCTTATTTTGAAATCATCAGCCCAACCCAAGGCCGTAACTAATCCATTCGTCCCGACCCAAGGGCCACAACCAACCAATCGGCCCCAACTACAAGGCCGCAACCAACCTATCGGCCCCGACCTAAGGCCACAACCAACCAATCGGCCTGACCCAAGGCCGCAACAAACCAATCGGCCCGACCCAAGGCTGCAACCAACCAATTGGCCCTAACCTAAGGCTGCAAAAAACCATTAAGTACCTCAACCCAAGAGCCACAATTTACGATTCTAACATGTAGCTATTTGACCCATTGAGCCGCAACCAATTCGTGTTTTAGCCCAACCAAAGGCCACAACTTGAATTGATCGGCCCGACCCAGCGACTGCACCAGATTAAGTACCGTGTCATTTATCTCAGGACTGCAAATCAAAAATTCTGGTCCACTGCCAAAGATGTACCTGTTTGTTCAATCGATCTCACTTGTTCATGTTTTATCACGACTAGGATACGTGACTTGTTCATTCCTTGGATACCAGCTTTGCCTAGACCAAGACCGTGACGTTTGGATTTCAATTAAACCAACCATTTGGTACTGCCGAACATGCCTAAATGTTCTGGTACTCTTCACATCATTATATCCCCTAGTCGCTACTTCCTATGCCTTGGATACCAGTGATTATATCAGCCCTGAACTTACCCCACCATCTTACTAGCATCTCATCATCATTTACCCTTTATCAACCCTATCCCTAATTTCATGTCGCCTCAATCTGTGATAGATTTGAGGGGGATTACCTATACCCTTAACTGGGGAAACCACTTTTTATTATTTTCGGTGTAGCTTTATAAGACAAGCTACATGACAACAAGGGGCAAATGTAGACACCAAATTTGGGTCTTATGACACCCTGTGCCCCGTATCTCATCCTCGTAACCTAACCCTACCTCACCACCTAAAACCTTACCCACTGAATTATTTATTAATTACCTTATAATTAATAAATCCACATCTCCAACCCTGCCACATCACCTTACCACCTCATCTATGATCTAGCCCTAACCCTAAACTAACCTAATTAAGACCTATGACTTGGTCTAAACCCACACCAATGACTCGTCACCCCTCACCCACATCAAAACGAACCTAATAATGACTTGACCAAGCCCACAACTTACCCCTCAAGAGAAAAGGAGGGAAATTTGGCTCTTTTACTACAAATAGCCAACTATGACTTGACTGACATAGGTCCCTACTCAACCGCCATCGGTTACGTAACTTCCATCGATTCCCTATAAATGACCTTTCCCAACCAAAACCAATGGATCTGGAATTCATTTGGGTCGGAAAGAGAAGTGAAACAAGCAGAAGAGGTTACAGAGAAGAGCATTGAGTCCGAAGACGGATAACTAAGTCAACTGAGATCACTGTCACACTCATCCAAGCATTAGGAGAGTCATGAGGATAGCTTCATCAGCTCACTTTCTAATACCGGATCATCCCAACTAAGCCTTACTGTCGCCACCACATTCCTTGGACCTGTATCTTCATCAGGAACCAGTAAGTATTATCTTGTAGTTCTTTGTTATCATTTTTCTTTAATTCATATTAAATAGGGAACTGACCACCTTTAAAAGCAAGTCTAATATTTCCTGGGCCTAAGGCAGTTCCCTCACTTGTTGTCTAACTAAAATGTAGTGGTCTTGCATTCTTATTTACAGGTAGTCCTTCCCAGACAAAAAGGAGTTCTTCACAACCAATCTGATCTCTCTATGGTACGCACACACCTTCCCAACATTCAATAGGTATTCCTCCTAGCCCTAACCCTTATTTGTTTCTCAAGAGAATGAAAGGATAGAAGCAACTCTATTCCGGAACGAAACTCTGTGTGAAACAATATCTCAAGATTTGAGATTTTGTCTATGCTAGATGGATTCTCTTGATATAATCAAGTGGAATTCAGTACCCCAGATCAGCACAAGACTACTTTTACTACCCCTTGGGGCACCTTTTCCTACAAGAGAATGTCATTTGGTCTTATCAATGTTGGTGTCACTTTCCAGAGGGAAATGTATTTAGCTTTTGGTAGTCTAAAGGGAAAGTGTATTGTTGTGTACCTTGATGATTTGACTATTTTTTCCAAAACAAGGGTAGATCATCTTCAGCATCTAGAAACAGTTCTTCAAAAATGCAGAGAACATGGAGTTTCCCTCAATCCTAAGAAGTCTTTATTTTGTGTTACTGAAGGAAAATTGTTGGGGCATATTTTTTCCAAAGAAGGGATCAAAATAGATCCAGAAATATTTCAATCAATCTAGTAGATTCCTCTTCCCAAAAGCAAAAAGGGTGTTCACTCTTTCTTAGGCAAGATAAATTTCCTGAGGAGATTCATTCCAGATTTTTCATAACTGACTATGAGTGTTGCTCACATGATGAAAGGAAAGAAAAACTTTGGTTGGAATTCCTAAGATAAAGAAGAATTTGAAGGTATCAAGAAATCCATTTCTAGAACCCCCATCTTAGCATGTCCTTGTTTTAGCAAAGGTTTTATTATCTATTGCTATGCTACAGAGAGTACCTTGGTTGATGTGCTAACTCAAAAAAAATCTAAGGATCATGAAATTCCAATTACCTTCATGAGCTATGTTCTGAAAGCTCACGAATTGAAATATACTATGATGGAGAAACATACTTTTTTCAATGGTCAAAGCTATTAAGCAGTTTCATTTTTATATTCTTAATTCTCACTCTATTGTTTTTTTACCTGATACAACCATCAAGTCTATTCTTACAAAACATGAGTTTGGAACTAAGAAAGGTAATTGGGTAGTAAAAGTCCAAGAATATGACCTTGATATCAAGCCAGCTAAGCTAGTTCGGGGTGAAGGCTTGTGTGAGCTTATTTCTAAAGGGGCTGATGAAGAATTGTCCACAAAATCAGTTGATGTTCTTGTTGTTCTCTTCCTCAGTTCAGCAGATGAGTGGTATGTTGATATTGCACATTTTCTTACTTATGGAGTGTGTCCATCCCATTTGAGTGCCAAGGAAAAGAGAGCTATTAAGCCAAGGTCTATACAATATGTATTATGGGAAAATGCTTTGTTCAAGCGATGCATTTATGGAAGATTCCTTAAATGTGTGGACAAAGAGAAACATAAGAAGTTGTTTTTAGCTTTTCATGATCAGGATTGTGGAGTGAATTTCTCTTCTATTGTCACTTCCCATAAAATCTTTCGTATAGGGTACTATTGGCCTACATTGTTCATAGATGCATCAAAATGGGTAGGTAAGTGTGAAGCCTATTAGACTTTTGTTGGGAGACCTAAGTTGGCTGCTTTACCACTCAAACCAGTAGTGATTGATGAGCATTTTCAATAGTGGGGATTGGATTTCATTAGAACTCGTAACCCACCTTCCAGTGCCAGACATACTCACGTACCAACTGCTATAGATTACTTCACAAAGTGGGCAGAGGCTATTCCAGTCAAAAGTACTACTTCTCAAGTGGTGTGTAATTTCGTCAAGGAGAACATCTTGATAAGGTTTTGGGTACCAAACAAAATTGTGACTGATAATGCTTCAAATTTTTCTTCTTCTAAGATGATGGATTTCTTCTATGGTTATGGAATTTCCTTTTCTCATTCTTTAGACTATTACCCCCAAGGGAATGGATAATCAGAATCAACAAATAATAATTTGGTAACCATCATTCGGAAGTTTGTCAATGACTCTCAAAAGAATTGGCACAAGAAGCTCTATGATGCTCTTTGGGCAGATAGAATTACACCCAAAAGAGTAATTGGGATGTTTCCATTTCATGTGGTGTATGGTGTTGAAGCTCAACTACCAATAACAGTGGAATTACCAGCCTTGCACTTAATGAAGACTATTGAGGATTTAAGTTTCATCAGTTCCTTGGACTAGAGGATCATGTATCTTCAGAAGTTGGATGAAGATAGGATGCAAGTTTTTGATAGGATCTTAGCTCATCAACTAAAGGTGAAAGCTTTGTTTGATAATGTTATCCTGCAAAATTGACAAGGGAAATTTTGTAGGTAACCATATCGAAAATTTCGTTTCAACCCCTAGGGATGTTTGACAACGTCTGAAACGGCCTCAAAGCCCCTTCCGGAAAATCAAGTTTTTTCAAAACTTAGCTGAAGAGCCCTTATCCTTTGGCACAGAAAATATTGTGTCAACACTACCGAAAGTACGCCCCTTTTTACCTTTGGTGAAAACTCTGGAGTGTCAACACTCTAAATGTTGCACCCTTTAAAGTGTGCCTTGGTGCACCTACAATCATGTTGACACTTCCTTAATTGCACCTAGGTGCTGAAAACATGGTGTCAACACCCTCCTATCCTCACCAAGGCGTGATTTCTCTTATGTCGACACTTCACCAACCACACCAAAGGAGGTTGGTGGCGTAATAAATGTAATTTTTTCTATATATAGGCACACGACACCTGTCATTTTCACAAATTGAAAATCAAGAAAATTCTTTCCTCTGTGCCTGTCAGCTATCTTTTTAGTCTCACATGCCGTTTCTTGTGCTTGTATATCCCAAGTCATTCCTTCGTCATTATATATATCCTAAGCAACAGCCATCCTTGAGCTCACCTATGTCTTCATCGAACAAGAAGCCAGCTAAAGGTAAAGCCAAGTCTAAGTTGACAGAGCAGGAAATGAAATACAAATATAAAAGAGTCAGAATGTTTGACTCACTTGTAAAGTGTAGTCTCGACATCCTAGACTCCAAGCTAGGACACATAGATATGGATGACTTCTGGGAGAGAACCAAAAAGGTTACCGGTGGTCCATGGATGGACAAACTGGTAGGCAGCGGGTTACACTTTGCAGTAGGACTCCCTGTAACTGCAATTAACAATAAGTTCATCATGTTGGTGGCTCGTTGTTACAACAAAGACATAAGATGTGTCGAAGATAAGGAGGGAAAGGCGATCATCAACCTCACTGCCCGCCACTTCAAAATCATGTTGGGAATTCCTCACTATAGCCAGTATGTGGCAGTAAGCATTGAAGAATGCTTAAAGACATGGACCGATAATGAAGACAAGTGTATGCAGATGATGAACGAAGTCTACCTGAAAAACAAGAAGGTGGTTAGCAGATAACCCCAGAACATCCATCGTAGTGACTTTAACAAGGAGCTGAGTGATACCATCACCTTCCTCAGCAGAGTATTTGGGCTTCCTGATGCCCACTGCTTTCACAAATGGATGATCATATGTCTAGAAAATATGAGCAAGAATGCTCCCAATCAATGCTTCAGCTGGGGGAGATCATAAGTGATACTATCTCGCAGCAGCTCCAACAGGTTTCGACAACTGGGAATTTCTACATGAACTCCTATTTGGTATATGCAGCCACATTAGAGAGAGAGTTCCCAGGACTAATTCAGAGTGGAACATGGCCCCAAGTCAAAATATATGAGTACTATTCGGAGCTAAGGCTCGAGGCCAGTATCACCCAGTTCAACAAGATCAACGACACCTTCTATGAGGTGATCTACCTATTGAGGCCGAACATAAGACACAGTCAGACCAACACGAGCGTGATCGCTACCACCAAGAAATGGGGGGATTTATTTACACAATTCCCCACCTTCACGTATCTCAGAGCTGCCAACTTTCTGGGAGAACCAACAAGGTTACCAAGGTATGCAGGGCCCAAGCTGATCCTCCTGGAGCTGTCAAGGTAGCTGATTACATATCATGAGAAGTGTATGAAAAGGAAGAAGGGTGGAACTCCATTCCCCCTCACGGTTGGAAGATACACCTGCACCTCATTGGGTAAAGCCTGGGAAATGTATGCGAAGCTAGAATTCCTCAACTTGAAGCATGATTTCTCAGTAAGGCCAACCTTCAATTGTCAGAGTTGCCTCCCCAAGGCAAAGATCGATCCCATCCATGTCTGAGAAATCGAGGACATATGGATAGACGTGAATCACAAAGTTGAAATCAGGTGAAAGGATCACTCCCGGCTGGCTCTGGCAGAGATTTTCCACTATGGAGTTGCCATCATCCCAAAATATTTCCAAGAAACTAATCAGGAAATCTATCAGGTTTACCTTGACATGGATGGGGATGATTGGCCATTTTCAAGTATCGATAGGACAAAGGTGCCCAAGACCATAGAAGAAAGGGTCCATCCCACGTTGCAACGCACCGAGCATTGGTGCAAACGAAATGGTCTCATCTACCTTGGAGTGGATTTCACTACTTTCCCCTAAGGAAGTGTGCCTCCAAGGCTAGATCACTTGCCAAAGGCAAAAGGAAATGATAAAGTTGGAGAGCCAAGCAAACAGGAGAAAGCTCTTGATAGTCCTCCTTCTACTTCAAAGCAAATAGTGGACTTAGTGTCCCCAAGAAAAGAAGAAGTGACAGGTTTTCCAACAGACACATCCACTCAAGATGTTATCATAGCTATAACTGTGGAGGTGCCCACCATTCCCTCTTCTACTCCTCCTCCTCCTCCTATCACTCAAGTAACCACTCCTATGGTTGTGTCTTCTCCTTCGTCTTCCTCCCTTCCATCTCCCACCTCTTCCATCTTCTCCTCTCTTGCAGATTTTTCCTCCAGCGTTTCCTCCATCCTATCGCAGATCCCTTTCATCTCCATGTCCTTCTCTTCCCTTGTAGTGACTCTGAGACCTGTAAGCACTAGTGCATTGGACTCTCTATCGAAGCCACCACCAAGTGTTTCCACATTCTTCCTCGAGTCTGCTACATTTGCTCCCCCTTTCACCCATGTTTCCTCTTCTTCTTCTAATCCTGATCCCATAAGTCCTGGTTAGATCTCCGACCACCTCAGTCAACACAAGAGAAAGGTCTCCATTGCAGCTATGGACTTCTCTGTCATTCCGGCAAAGGGACCCAAGAAGCAAAAATCAATAACTCACCTCTCAAAAAGTGCCTCAGGAGAAAGGTTCATGGAGATAGCCTACCTAAATCCCATAAAGAAGAAAGAAGATCTGTCTCCTACAGACTTCACAGTGACTCAAGTCACAATGGGAACCTCATCATAAAGTCTGCAAGGAGAAGCCTTGTCAGCTATAGATGCCCTCTGTAAGAGGCTACAAGAGGCCAAAGAGGAGAAGAGAGTACTCAAATAACATACAAACATCTCCTCCAAGCTTTGCAGAAAATGGGCAAAGCTCCTTCAGCAACTACTGCAGAACCTGTTCAGGCTCCCAGCCAAGAGAAAATAAATGAGTACATAAAGATTGTTGAATAGGGTACGGCTCTATCATCCTGGATCGAGAAGATCCTCCAGGATGGTCAGGTGATAATTGGTAGGTTCACGTTTCTCCATCAAGACAACTCAAGAAAATAAAGAGCTACAAGCAGTAGTAGGCTCCCTTTCTGAGGAATTGGATAACGCTAAGTTGCAGCAAGGAACATTCCAGACAATGGTCAACTATTCGGTTGATGACCTGTTAAAGGTCGGCATTATCGATCACCCGTGGGCACATTATAAAGCTCTCACCACTTTAGATTACCAGGTCAATCAAATGGAATTCATCCTGGAAAGAATCGACAAATTCAAGGAAGAAGCCTTGGAAGCACTACACAACATGGAGAAAACAGTTTCAAAGATTACTCCTAGACTGCTCAGTGCATCCTATGAATTAAGAGAAGCGTATGATACATTCCAGCACTTCAAGGCTATTATCTCTCAAGGTCTGGCGCAAGAGGTCACTTTCAATCGAGAGTCCATCAACAACCTCTTAGCCTACCATGACTTTATCGGATCTTTGATCGATGCAAACGAAGAGTTTGCTGATTTGCCTGACAAGATAAAAAATGAGAAAGAAATTTGTGAAGTAATTCATGACCATTTCAAAGGTCTTGATCAGTATCTACTTCAAAAAATAATCAGCAAGTTTGCAGAGTATCGAGCGCAGTGTCATATCGACTCCCCTAAGCCACAGCCGGATACTGAGTTCGAGTCGAGAGACGATGATGAGTAGCTTCTTCCTCCTGGATGAATATCCCTTTTTTGTAAAATATTTAAAAGGCATGTTGGAACACACGATGACATCATCCATGTTGCATCATGGGATGTTGCCATCCACAAACTTGCCTCAAAGTCAACTTTTGACTTTTTAGATATTTTGTAAATAGTGGTTGGCTTCTTTTTGTCTTCTTCCTCCTTCTCCTTCTATAAATACTGGAATACTTGTTGTATTCTAGGTGGACCATTTTGTATGAAAAAATAAGTGAGGAGAGAAAGACTTTGTGCTTTCTTGAAGCAAAAGAGATATTAATACATATATTACGACTTTGTGCTTCATATATAAGTTATTTGCATTTGATCTTTCTTAAGTTAGATTTGTGTTTCTATTCGGTTGGATTCATTCCTAGTATTGTCAGATGTTCATCGGTATTGCTTTATTTGTTTATACAAGTATGTCAGGCTCTGTTTACTACCAGCCCAAAGCATAAATCCTCCGACCTTTCTGTCTTGGAATTCATTTATTTTCTCCCTTTAGATCTACCTTCCTCCATTCCTTCCCTCTTACATTTCTGTTCACATTTGGAACTACCCCTACTGGGATGAGATCCCAAACCCCTGAAGTTAGAATATTGTAGATTTGCACATATTCTTGCTTGATAGAATAGTAATAAACCAGTTTCACTTTGTTGTCTCAAAGAGGGGCTATGCCCTGCACACTGTTGGCCTGTTTCCCCATGATCTGCCTAACCGATAGATTTTCAAACCAACAGATAAGAAGGCTAGGCCCAGAGATTTTTACGCAGGAGACATTGTTTTGTTGTGGGAAAAAAGGCATGAACCTCGAGGAACCCATGGTAAGTTTGATTCTCTTTAGCTTGGTCATTTTAAAATCAGACACTTTCCTAGAGAAAATTATTTCTACTTGGATTATATGGATGGATCTTCTCTCCCACTTCCTTATAGTGCACAATATTTGAACTTGTTCAAGTCCTAGGTGATTAGGTAGTCCTTTTGTATATACTGTGTGTGTTGTTTTCTTTTTTGTTTTTGGTTTTTCCTTTTTGGTTTGTTTTCCTTTTGTGTGTGTTGTGTTCTGTATAGCTTCGCCTTTGACTCTATTTACCTAATGGATAAGGTATTGGTCTTATTTCACATATTTTTTCTATGGTTCTTGATCTTGCCTCGTTCCTCTATCCCAGCCAAGTCATCCCCAGAAAGAGCCAGCTGTTGTCACCCTCAAAATTCCCTTCATTTTTCAAGTCAAGTTTCAAAAATTTTGTGTTGGTGCCTTTGAGAGATGTTTGAGAAGAGTGAGAAGTCTAGAGAAATAGAAAAATTCATGCTTTGAAGAAGTTGGTGTTCATTTGCAATCTCGCCTTGTTAATTTAAAATCGTGCAGTTCGCATGGTTTGATAAAATTTCTGTCTTCCCATCTGGATGCTTGAAAATTGTTTCCTCCATTCGAATGAAATTGTCAAATCATTTTTCTATGACTGTGGATCACATCGAGCCTGGTATTGTTTACAGTTCTTCTTTCCACGAGGAGCAGTTTGTTTTTTGGGTGTGAAGGGGTGAGTTTTTTCCCCTCCTCTATATTTTTTTCTACAGTCATGAATGACGGGCGTATCTTCCTTGTCAATTTCTTTTCCAACATCCGTGGATATGTTGAAATCTCTGATTCGATGCGGCGTGGAGGGTTTATTTGGTGAACTTGTTAATTTTGTTATTTTTTCAAAAGTATCAAATTGGCCCCATGGCCCAAAGGATCTTGATTGGTCAAATCGAGCTATGGCGAAAAGGCGGGCCCTTTTTTCGTGTTTTGATGCATTATGGAAAAAAGGGCGTAAAAGTATAAAAGAATGCCTAAGGCCCGCAAAAGGACACGTGGCCTTTTTTAACTCAAAGCGAGGAGGCAGATCGGTGGAGCACTTTGGAGTTTTTGGCTTTATTTCATAAAAGGAATAAAATGTAAAAGTAAAGTGTGACCCCGTCGGTGCACCAGAAAAAGTCAAATGTTGAGCCTGCATCAAAAGTCAAAGTGGGAAGGCAGGTCATCGGATCTTTTTGGGAATCTTGGTTTTGTTTCCGAAAGGAATAAATTTTTAAAATGATCCGTGACTCCGCCAAAGCCAGGTAATGAGTATACGTTCAAAATTCAAAGTGGAGAGGCAGATCATCATAGCACTTTGGGAAGTTTAACCTTTTATCAAAATAAAGTAAAATTGTAAAAGTGAGCCATGACTCCATCAATGCCCAGAAAGAGCCACATGTCAGGCCTATATCAAAAGTGAATAGCGGGCCTGTGAGATTTGAGGGAGTCTTTTTCCCTTTGCATATTTTGTGCTAAAGGCACAATTGCATTTTTCAAGCCCGCGGATCCATTTTGTGAAAATTTTATTTTCACCATTTTTGCATGGATTCAATTCAAATATTCAAATGAGCATAACTTTCGATAAATTTTATACTGTTGGAAAGATCTTGGCCTCCTATATGCCATGGAAACATAAAATAGTATTTTTAGTAGGATTTGATGGCTAGGAATCTGGGAAACATCTTTCATGTCGTTAATACATGATCCGATTGCTTTAACCAGATCAAATTTGATCCGATCTTCCATCCTTCCTTATCTGACACACCAAACAAATATGTAGAACTAGACTTGATAGATTGTAGGTGGATTTGTAGGGGCATCGATGGTTGGTGGTTGAGCTTCCAAATCAGATTTCTTTCCTTCTCTTCTTCTCCTCTCTTTGCTTCATCTATAAATGTAAGATCTTTACTCATTGCAGTTGTTGGACTCTAATACTTTTGAAGTGTAAATAGAATTGAAAGCAATCAATACAGAATAATTTCCCCTTTCTCTCTATCTTCATATATTATCTCTTCTTGCTTTCCTAAAACCTGTGGATCATTTATCTTCTGTAATAATAAAAATTGTGTTCTTATTGATATGATTTCTAGAACTTTGTGCCTATGAAATGATATCTTATTCTGTGAATGAGAATGATTCTATTGTGTATCACCTTTGCTCAGTACGTATAAGGTTATAATCTACTATTTATATTTCTTGAAAGTGATGTTATATTATGCTCTGTAGTGGCTTCAGTTCTGGCACTCGTTTGAATTGATAATCTATTTGCGTGGACAATCATTATCTACATGTCAGAGGCTGATGCCTTATAGATGAAAAATGTACATTTGTGATTTTGGAAGCTTTGTTGCTGGTTTTCAATAAGGGAACCTCTGACATTAAGAGGAGTCCCATGAATTTCAAAGCCTGACTGTGAGTTTTGATTAAAGTACCATATTTAAACCCAACAACCATTTTCCTAGAGCATGATTGCCACAACTTTAAAGCTTATATATATTATCTGAAGCCCCGAATTTGCATCATTTTAATGCAGGTATGTTGAGTTTGAAACCATTAATGAGAAAAGATAAATAAAATGGCTCAATGATTTCTAGAGGAAGAGGTTGATGCCATATTGAGAGTTGAGATATATGATGAACATGATTCAAGTTGAGGATTCCTTTGTGGGTGCCAAATCATGTGGTATGGCAGCCATGAATCTATCCCTTCACATGGCGAACCATGTCAAGTTGCTCTACACAATTCTTTCAAACCTCTCTATGTACTAATGCTTTAGACAACTCTGAATCTTGGCCATCTTTTATGGATATTTCACATAAATGATTTTACCTTCACATAGAGATACACCTACAGGAAGTAGCACAAATTCCACGATCACGGCATCCTCATTAATATTCTTCTTCATATGCCATTTGGGGAATTGGTATAATCTATCAATGATGCTTCTGTTACAGAGGAGGATTAGATAGTAGTGGTAACTTTCATGGTAGCCAGTTTCTCTTTTGATTGCACAGGTCAGAGGAGTCTTATGCTTTACATATTAAGTCCCAATAAATAAACTCGCCATTTTATTTATACTAATGAGTGTCTTCATTGTCCACCTCTTTCCTTGATCATGTTATTGAGATCAAGTAAAAACAAAAAAGGATTGACCTCTAACTTCGTAGTTAATCTATTTTCATATTCTAGGTCACCCAATGTTAGAGTCACCATCTTAATCATCATAGGATATCATTTTGCATAAAGCTAGAAGCTTCGAAGTCATCATTTGATCTCAAGTTGACTTGTAGTCTAGTGGACAACACACTGAATGTCGATGGTGCTACATTAAAAAGGGGTAACAATGAAATGACCAATAAAGGTTGTGTGGAAAAAACAAACCATTCCTATCTGCATTGTAGAAATGTATAACAAATCTAAAACTGCATTAAGAGATTCGTATATCTGGGGATCTATCTCTATATAGGTAAGTTTGCAATCTACTGTTATAGATATACTGATTCTGCAAATTCAATAAATAATTAAGCCATCATCTAGATAACTGGATTAATAGTACCTTGAGAAGGACTCCATTTGATTCTTAGCTTTGGAATAGTCAATTCAAAATCTTCATCCTGCTATGGATAATGATTCATGTCCACATTATGGATGTGCCCATAAAAAATAAAAAAGTGAACAAGTCAATGAATATTAGATCATCCTTAGAAAAAAACTTATTTTATTTAAGTTGTGTACTTCTTGGGGTTATATCTCCTAGCTTATAGATTCTCAAGAGTTCGACTAACCAAGTTCTGGGATTTTATGGATCAAATATGATTGAAATTGGCCACGACATTCACACAAAAAATCTGATATGGTTATTTCATCATATGTGTGATCAGAGATAACAAATAGCATTGCAACTCTTCCATGAGTAATAAACCTGGCTTTGAAGACCATCGCTCTCAAGGTAGTCCAGATAATAAAAGGCTGCCGAAATCAAGTAAAGGTGGTAAAACCATTTTCAAGAGATTCCAAAAAATGGTTTCTTCATGAACAACCAAATATATACATCTTCATGAGCCATTCTTCCAAAACTCCACAAGATACAAAGAATGTTCAGCCCATTACACTGTAGATTTATGACTAGGTGTGGAAATAAATTCATCACCATATGAATTCTTAGGAAATTATTACAGGATCCCTTGTTGTGCAACATCTTGCTCTGCCTGGCGAAACAACTGCATAGAATGTGACAAATTGATAGGACTTCATGAAACCTTGACTATCTTGTCGGTGGTTTCTTATCCAGCCAAAGTTCAGAAGGTGGTATGTGCACAGTATCCAGGTTTATCAATCAATAATAATTCCCATGAAATATTGGCACTAGGTGTCTTGATGCCTATCTAGAATAGTGGAGTTAAATATGAGGTGGATGAAGTGCCTCATTCACATCCCGAATGCAAAATTTTCCAGTGGTACAGTGGTTAAATTGATCTCAGATGCATTCTTGCCAAATTGAATAAGGGATTAATGGTGTAACCTCTTGCTCAATATTTTAGAGCTAAGCATATATTCCCTTCATTTCATGCTTGACTATGGAAATCACTTTTAAATGCATAATGTAGCTATGGACCTTATCCAATCAATATAAATTAATTAGACTTTATTATCCGTTCGTTCCCCAATGGAGTTGCATCATGACATTGCATTTGTGATTTTAGATGGTTTTGTTCTAGAATCTGCTTAAGTGAAAGCATGTTACTAAATGTGTAATTATTTTCACTTTCCAAAAAAATGGTTCCTTCTTCCACTCTTGTCTCTTTCTCCTATGGGTCAGATTCCTCTTCCAGCATAAAGAATAATGCTACATCAATGGGAGACAATAGGATGAAGATCCCAAGCCCTACATTAAATTAGAATAATGTAAATATGGTACATATCTTTTGATCTGGGTTTGTATCTATGTAGTGGACATAAACATAGACTTTCAACCATGTGTATTCAAGGAGCGACTTTGTCCCGTGATACATTGAAGTTTAAGATGAAAATCATGTGGTTGACTTTAAAAAATAATCCTACTAACAGTTTTTGACGACTCCACTGGGGAAGAAGTAATGAAGCAGTAACCGGAAGGGAATCTACCTTAGCGTTGTTGTGACGTCATGGAAAATACTACGGACTAGAAGACCCCCAAAATGTATATGGGATTCTTAGGCTATGTGAAGGATGATAACATTTAGGTGCTTTTTGGATGGAGTAGGCTTTCTTTTCGAATGTGTTTAAAGAAAACTTTATAGCTCTCCTTTGACTATAGATTTTCATTTTTGGCGCAAATTGATTCAACCATAAAAAGTTTTTAACTTGTGAGCCATCCTGAGTCAATGTGGAAGGGAGTTTCCAAGGATGACCTTGAAATCCATTTAGACGTACTCCCATAAGGTTCCTCGAATTGGAAAAGGTGGTGTAAAGGCCCTCCCTTTTTACATGGGTATGGATTCATCAATTCATGTAGGATATGTAGGACATGACTCATCTAGTTTGACATTATTTACATATTACTTTTGGCCAGTATAGCCAACCTTCGAGGGAACAAGACTACCATTTTTAATAGGTTATTGTACTCTTGAGGGATAAATCTGCACTTTTAACACTAGTATAGATTTCCCGAATCAAAGTTTGGTAGTTTTCCTTCAAAGGATCGTACCGTATTTATGTATAGATAGTCATTCTTCCATAATTGATAGTTTAGGACATTATTTCATCCCTTAGCCCTTGATATATGTTAGCAAAATTCTAGGTCATGACAATAAATTTAAGGAAAATATGATGTCTCATGTGTGCACACAACTCACACATATGTGCCCCATCAAAAAGTGATTTAGCTTCAAATCAAATAATCAAGGTCCTGGTTATGACTCTCCTTCTTGTGTAGAATGTTGAGATGGAAATGTTCGTAATAGAGGAGGAACACCTTTTTCATATGATATCATGTGATGAAAAAATCCGTTTTGCTTGGAAAGAACTTTAAAAGCTTATGATAAGGATATTAACTGTCCCTCTTTCCCATGATGGGATAAGATGCTTCGGATGTGACTTGCATTCTTATACATTGACACACAAAGATGTTATCAGTATAAATAGGTACCTACACAGTATTTTAGAGAATTCAGAGGTTCACTATGGTTCATACCATCAAATGCCCATCAAGGTGAGGCTAGACGATAAGCTCTCGACCAATGCTAGATGGACTGATCCAATCAGGAGAAAACTCATCCACATTTACTCCTTTCTAGAGTAGTGACATTTTGATATAGATCTGAGAGGATATGGTAAAAGAACTAGTGTGCTAGGGGGATGTGTGCAAGGTCATAATTGTGGAAATGCATTTTAATAGAGAGAATACCCCCTATCCATAACAAATGTTTTTAAAGATATCCTCCATGTGTTGAATGGAATGATCTATAGTCCTCATCGAAATTGAGAAAGAAAATTACAAACAAAGATAGATTGATTGAGCTAACACCCAAGAAACTCTAGATGATGTAGATAAAGGTGCCAATGAAATGTATAAATGATATTATGGGAGGACAATTTATTGAGGAGAGAGAGATAACGTATTCATTTGGTTGTAACTGTATTTTCTTCGTCTATGAAATGTATATGATTATCCTGTAGGTTGGTGAACTGTACTAAAAGAATTGAGACCAGGGACTCTTTCTTTTGTTGTTCCAGTCATTGGTATCAGAGAATATGCAACTTTAGAATGATTGGCCAAGAACTGATTGAGTAACATAAATTGGTCCTGAAAATGTTGAATGAGGACACTATTTGTGACTTAGGTGTAGATATTGATTTTGGTCGAGGGACCTTCAATGGAAGTTTTTAAAGATATGGTTGAAATAATTTTTCTAAAATGAGATTGAGAATGCCCCCTTGTCATGGAGATGTCATTGTAGACCCAAACCTAGGGTTGGAGGTGCAGATTTGCATATCTATAATGGATTAGTGATGAGTCTTCTATTGTTGGCATTAGGAAACTGGTTGTATAGATATTATATTAGATATAAGCATACATGAAAATAAAAGAGGATATTCTACCAGAAGAAATATAACAAAACAAGAGACATAAATCAACACCAGATTTAACACGGTTCACCCAATGTGGGCTACGTCCATCAAGAAACAAGCCAATATATTATCCAAAGATTTGACAAGATATACAATGAAAATTTATAGTCTTCCACACCTCTCAGATGTACAATATTTTTTTTCTCATCAAGATTTTTCTTCATTCTCCAATAATTCTCTATCTCACTAACCTTATTATCACAATAATCATCAAAATTTTGAAATTTCTTCTTAATTATTACTTCTAAACCATATCTTTTTATGTTTATATAGGCATATATAAAACTTATGGCACCTAGCCATGTAATTATAATTAATAGATTTGTTTTAATACTAAAAATATATCTAATTCCTGTGATTTAATTAAAACAATTGTCACATAAGTAACCGACATCGGTTCCTACTTTCCCTTGACCGAATGCTGGTTCCTCTTTACCTTGATCGATGTCAGATCATAGGTGACCGATGTCAAACCCTCCGATACTCGATGACAGTTACTGTGTTTTCCCAGACAAGTTTCACATTCCATGCTAAAATGAAGTAATTGAGCTCCACAACTCAACAATCTCCCACTTGGAGTTTAATTACTGTACACATACCTGTACAGTCGTCATTCTTGGATCCTTCCTTGGATTTGTTTCTTCCTCTTCAAGTCTGCAAACTTGAAACACCAACAAAAGTGGAGTGTAGCTCCAACTTCTCCTTTGTTAATGGCTTCATTAGCATATCCACAGGGTTCTTTCTCATATGAATCTTTTCCAGATTCAACTATCCATCCTCCAATACCTACCATATGAAGTGATACCTCAACTGAATGTGTTTCATTCTCGAATGAAACGCTGAGTTCTTTTGCCAAATGAATTGTACTCTCTGATTTTCACTAAACAGTTTACAATCACTTTTCTCCTTTCCCAACTCTTCCATGAACCTACTCATCCATATCATCTCCTTGCTAGCCTCTGTAGCTGCAACATACTCTACCTGTGTAGTAGACAAAGCCACAACCTTCTGTAATCTTGAAATCCAGCTAACTGACCATCTCACCTACTGTGAAAATATATCCAGTAGTGCTCCTCCTACCATCCAGATCTTCCAGCCATATCTGAATCAACATAGCCACGTAATGAAATATCTGAAGCCTCCATAGCATAACTGCATGCTAGATGTCCCTTTCAAATACTTGAGTATCCATTGGACTGGATTTCCAATTTTCTTTACCTGGATTAGCCATATATCTACTCACAACTCCCACTGCATGTGTAATGTCTGGTCTGGTACAAACCATAGCATACATGAGACTTCCAACTGCTGAAGCATATGGCACTCGTGTCATGTATTTGACCTCCTCATGTGATGAAGGACACTGATCTTTACTCAATTTGAAGTGTTCAGCCATAGGTGTGCTAACAGGTTTTGCATTCTGCATGTTGAACCTTTCTAACACCTTGTAGATATAATCCTCCTGAGACAAATACAATTTCTTGTTTTTCATGTCTCTATGTATTTGCATGCCAAGGATTCTTTTTGCAGCTCCTAAATCCTTCATAGCAAATGTGTGAGCTAGCTTTCTCTTAAGCTCACCAATGTCCTGCATACTAGATCCTGCAATAAGCATATAATCCACATACAGTAACAAAATAATATAGCTCCCATTTTCAAGCTTCTTGAAATAAACACAATGGTTAGATTCACATCTCAAGTAACCATGCTCATGCATAAAACTATCAAACCTCATGTACCATTTCCTTGGAGCTTGCTTGAGCCCATATAGGCTCTTTTTCAACCTGCACACTAATTTCTCCTTACCCTTGACTTCATACCCAAGTGGCTGCTGCATATAAATCTCTTCATCCAAATCACCATGAAGGAAATCCGTCTTCACATCTAGTTGCTCTAAATGCAAATCTTCTACTGCAACTAAACTCAATACAGTACGAATAGAAGTCATCTTAACAACAGGAGAAAATATTTCACCAAATTCAATACCTGCTTTCTATGTAAATCCCTTTACTACAAGCCTTGCCTTGTACCTTTTCTTTCCACCCTCTTCTTCCTTAATCCTGTAAACCCACTTGTTCTGCAATGTCCTCTTACTTGCTGGCAACTTAACCAAATCCCAAGTTTGGTTTTGTTCCAAGGAGTCCATCTCCTCATCCATGCCATGCTCCCACTGGACGTGTGAGTCTTATCCTGCATTGTCTTCTTCAAATCTCTCTGGTTCACCACTATCAGTCAATAATAAATAAAATAGAGAAGGTGTAAATATTTCTGGAAGTTTACTTACCCTTTGTGACCTTCTCATAGAATTTTGGGGTACCGGAGGCTCAATCTGGGCCTCCTGAACATTAGTATCAACTTCTTCAGTGACTGAACACCGGTCACCTCTAACCGACATCAGTTCTGCTAACCGATGTCACTTCTAATCCTCTGTAACCATCGGTGGTTCATCTGACTGATGTCGGTCAGGGTCTAACCGACCACGGTTACTGTGTATTTCTGTAGGTGTTTCTTTAAAACTTGAGAGTTCATTTTCATCAATAAACTTCTCAATTTTCTCATCCTTGGGTACCAAAATTTGATCCCTGTACATTCTCTTTTCATTCCATTCAACATCATGAACTCCTAATAATTTTAGAATTCTCTAAATCCCAAAAATGGAAACTGAAAATCACCAGATCCATAACCAATGAAAGTGCACCTCTTGGATTTTTGCATCCAATTTTTTTCTATTTTCCCGTATCAACATGCACAAAAGTTTATGAACCAAAAACTTTAAGAAAATAAAGATCTACCTCTTTTCCGGTCCAAGCTTCCTCTGGTATTCCTCCATCTAGTGAACTTGAAGGCCCACGGTTAATCAAATAAACCATTGTATCAACTGCTTCTGCCCAAAACTGCAAGGGAAATCCAGAATGTATCCTCATACTTCTAGCACGTTCCATGATTGTCATGTTCATTCTTTCTACAACACCATTCTCTTGTGGTGTTCTTGGAACCATTCTTTCTCTACGTATCCCATTCACTGAACAATAATCATTGAAATCCTTGCTACAGTATTCACCACCATTGTCAGATCTAAGGCACTTTAACTTAGAATTTGATTCATTCTCAACAAGGGCTTTCCATCTTTTAAAAGTCTCAAAAACATCATATTTATGTTTAATACAATAAACCCATACCTTTCTTGTAGCATCATCAATGAAAGTAACATAATACTGCAGATCCTCCATGAGAAGCTACCTGAGTTGGTCCCCACACATTTGAGTGTACAAGCTCCAATTTTTGCTCCTTCTTAGTTGCCCCAAATTTGAGAAATCTCACTCTCTTTTGCTTTCCAAAGATACAATGCTCACAGAAATCAAGATCTAAATCTTTCAAATCTGATAACTTACCCTTAGCCTTTAAGATATGCATTCCTTTTTTACTCATATGACCCAACCAATTATGCCACATGCATGCATTTGAATCTGAAGTAGATAATGTAGAAAAGGAATCAAGTAATACATAGGTAGATAAATATAACGTTCCTACCTTCTTACCTCTTTCCACAACAAAAGAACCCTTGGTGACTTTCCAAGAGTCTCCTGTAAAAGTAACCATGTAACTAGATTCACCTAGTTGCCTTGCAGAAATAAGATTCCTCCTGAGGCTTGGCACATGCCTCACATCTTTCAATACCCATGTATTTCCATTCTGGTAATTTTAGATGAGCTTCCCCTTTACCAATAATACTGCAAGGTTCATCATCACCCAAATAAACATGCCCAAAATTTCCCTAGACATAATTTCTGAAATAACCCTTATTAGGGGTTGCATGGAAAGAAGTTCCTGAATCTAAAACCCATGATTCAATTCTACTATCTAAAGAAAGAATAAGAGCATCTTGCATTACCTCTAATGCAAGCGAGATTTTCTTCTTTTACCTTTTTCAGGTTGTTGATTCTCTTTATCCTTTGACCAACAATCTTTCTTTGTGTTGGTGCCCATTTTGATCCTCTGTTATAATGCCATTTTTCCCCTTTATTATGCATGCTCTAAAATGTTTTTCTTCAAAATTGGTGGTCTGTAAACTTTTTCCTCCCGATTTGATGCCTTGAAAATCTCACTAATTTATTATTTTGAACCAATTTGAAAGAAAAATACATGTATGCCCTGTTTTGTTCCCTAGTTTTCCAAATCCACGGACCTTTATCATTTTTTCAACTTTTCCTAGCCTTTGGAGCTTGAAGTTGTTCATTTCATGCTTATTTTCCCTCAAAAATCTATCCCCATGGTTGAAAATTGCCTAAAATCACTTTCCAATTGTTTTTTGACCAAAAAATCCTTCACCCGCAAAGAAAAAATCAAATTCATGCATCTTTGGTAAATTCTGCATTTTTTGATGATCATACGGGTGTCATTTTCCTATCAAAATTAAGATCCTAAGCCATCCCCTCATATATGGCCACTTGTGGCTGGACAAGATTCAGTGGGTCTTTTCTATGTAAAAACTTAGTATTTTTGGTTATTTTTGGCAAAAATTTACAATATATTCCCCACAGCTCCGTAGGTCCCAAAGGAGGGACATGTGTCTCATTTTTATGCAGAGGCAACAAGGGAGACCGACGGAAGACTTATGTCAATTTTGTTTTTTGGCGAACTTTGGAAAAGTTGTATAGGTGTGGAAAACCCCCCATAGGTCCGCAATGGCCAATCTGAAGGATACATGTGGCAGACGTGGAGGAGAGTGCTGGCCACCAGAGGACAAAGAAATTTCTCCTTTTTACAAAAGGATGTAGAAGAAAATTGAAAAGGGGCCGCGGGTCTGCAATGGAGCAAGGGGGTGGACACGTGGTGGCTTCAGAGCATAGAGAGGAACTGTGGGCCAGTAGGAGGCAAAGGGGAATTTTTTCCCTTATGGTCAAAAATGACTTAGAGAAAAAATTTGAAGTTCTGGCCCTGAATGAAGCAGAGGAAGACATGTGGCGGACAAAGCAGGAGGCGGATCAGAGGAGGTAAAATGGAATTTTTTCTCTTTTTGCAAAATGACTTAGAATGAAAATTTAAGGCATGGCTCCAAGAAAAATCAAAAGGAGACACGTGGCAAGGAGAAATTAGAGGCGTGGGCCCACGGAAGAAAAATGGAAAATTTTCCCTTGGCGAAAAAAGGTGTCAAAACATGAAATAAGCCCACGGTTTTTTAGCGATAGAGCGGATGACACATGTCAAGGGAAAAGGCGGAGGTGTGGGCCCGCGGGGAAAAAGGTAAAAAATTTTCAAACTCCAAAAAGGGGTCAAAATGCACAGAATTGAGCCGTGATCCCAATGGGACCCACTATATGCCACGTGTCATCACCAAATTTCAAGGGCGGAGGAAAAATTCAAATTTTTCCATTTTTCCAAAAATGTTAAAAAGTCAAAAAGTGAGCCTGAATTCATTCCCAATCATGTTTTGACACATGGAGGGCCCATATTGAAGGAGAAAGAGTAGATCAAGGGTAACTATACATTTTATTTTTTGGCTACCATTTTTTCTCTAGAAAGCTTGGAGATGTGAATTTAGCATCATTTTTTATCAAAATTTTGGTGAATTCATGTCCTTTATGCCTGCAAAGATCAATGCAAGTGGTTTTATGGATTAATTTATAGATTTGAGGTGTTTTTGAAATAAATTTTTACTCATTCCTGTGTAAAATGTGAAATATAAAATTATAAAGTTGTAGAATCAAATTTTGAAATGATAAAGATGAGATGATGAAGTGAAAGGGGTTTGCATTCTTGGAGAATGAAAAACGTGCCTCCATAATGGATAATGATGAAGGATTTGTAATGATTCACCATTTTAGAAACACCTGGCAACTTTTGTTACAAATTTGTTAAATGTCCCTATCTGTGAATCATGTTGGAATTTTGTAACAAACTTGATGTTGGGCATATTTTTTTATTGGGAAAGAAGGAGCAAATGTAATTAAAAGTTATATAATGCATGTTTTGAGACATGCAAAAGGTTGAAGAAACTTAGAATTTCATGAAAAAATCTGGGAAGAAGCCCATTCTCTGAGAAACCACCTGAGAACCATTTATAATTCCTTTTTACATCATATTTGTATCATGTTGAGTTGGTTTCAGTTGTAAAGCCATCAACAAGCTCTGAGATTGTTTTTCATAACATTCCCCTGTTGAATAGATTTGGTCATTCTAGATTATTTTGTGTTGTCTCTTGGCAAAGTTTGCATGCACTTATGTTTCAGAATGTTTTCAATTTGTGTTTCTTGCTCCTATTGCAGTCTTGTGTTTGAAATCTCTCTTGATCATACATGGTCTCATTTCTTGTTGATAGTTTAGTGGCATCTGTAATCTCACATTTAAAAGAGCTTTCATCTGATAAAGAGATAAATAGATTTAAATTCACTTTACCTTCCTTGAATTTAGAGATTTTTTGTAAACCTTTGGGTACACCTTAGGTCATGATATAATAGAGATTTCTAGATACTTTGTTGGTTCATATGCTTCAAAAAATTATGGTATTTTGTCAAATATTTTGTGGAAGAGTGTAGATTTGGGCCTCCATTTGGTGCACATATCCTGGTTGAAGGAGTACCTTAACCCCTTTGAAGCATTCTGTTGTTTAGGTGTTAAAATTTTCTTTGCAAAGGTCCTCAAAGAATTTGGAAAATTCTTGTTAGTCTTATCTAAAATCTCTCACCAAAAAATTCATTCAGAATAACTAATCCTACCCCATAATACCCCTGCATTGCATTGTGTGTCAACAAAAGAATACAATCCATTTACAAAAATGCACAAAGCAAATCAGGATCATACCATGTCTCTAGCAGCCTCGGCCTTGTCTTGAAAGCATTTCCATCATTTAGTAGTGACATCTCTATTGAGTTTAAATAATGGAAAATTGATCATGTTTTCCTAAGGCCATCTCCATACAATATTCATAGTATAAGGATATCTCCACCTCCTTCACAAAACAGAGGCTGCAATATAGGTTCTCTTACCTTGGTTGAAAGGAACAACCTAAAATAGTGAGGATTAGATCAAAATCCTTTCAGAGTGTTATCCATCTCTCTATAAATCTGAGTGCTAGTTAGATCACATCCCCATTTATAAAATTATGTACATCAAGATCTATCTACCTTCAAGCTTCATGCCATATTTCTGATGCTACTCAGACTGAAAAGGAGAACAAATTTGGGTACCAATAGGGTCAATGGCTAAATTGGGTGCCTAAACCTATGGAAAGGGGAGTTGAAGACAACACATATCTAAAAAGGTAAGAGGCTTTACCAACCCACAACCCTCTTGTAAGTGGTATAAATATAGCTTACTTGTATTTGTAATAAACAAGTGTCGGGTCTGTGTATAAGCAGAATAGGGGTACTTGCAGAAAAATGCAATTTTAAGGCACTTCCACTCAAAACCAGATCTTGAGTTATATATGAAAGTTGCTCAGAATTTTGAGAGTATTGCAATGGTGGAATTATTTATCTAATTTGAATCTTTTTTGATAGATTTATTTTCTACTTGAAGTCACACAAAGGTATAGAACCAAAGGGAGACACTATTGTAAATGGATCGGAGATTAGGCGAAGGACATAGGTTGAGCTCTGTTAACATCCTTTGAAGGTATCTTAGACACATTTTTACATAGTTTCTTGATGAATTAAACTGGTTAATTTAAATGCACTATTGTATTTACATTTTTAAACATTATTAAAGGATTAGTTCACCACGTCTACCCGGGGAAGTAGGAATTCTTAACCCCGTAAACAATCTGGATGCTTGTGTTTTGATTTTATAGATCCCAATTTCTGATTATTTGAAATAATTGAAGTTCATAAAATTAATGTGGATGCAATGGTAGGTCATTACTTCTGATCCAACTTTAAGTACAAATCTGATTAAAATCAAGAAATCGGTGAATTTGGGTTTTGATCAAACATTGATAATGTTGAATAAAAGGAAATTTATCTACCTTTCAGTTTGGAAAATCATTCCTAAATCCGAATTTGATCAGTTTTTGGAGTCAGTAAAAGACTCTCAAGTTGATTAAAAATTAACAATCCTTGAAAACATTCAAAAGTGGAAATAAAATAAACACCCGTTTTTGGGGTTAGCACATATTATATCCTACAATCTATATGTAGGTCTAAGCATATATGCATACTCCTTCCAAAGGTGCATATTATAGCCATAGTTGTCCTATACGATTCAAGATGGACACTGAATCATACCCAAAATTAGATGTTGAATTGTCACCCAGTGCTGGGCTATGTCCACCAAGTTTTACAAGCCATAGTTATCCTTGGATTTGTGAAGATATGAAGAATCAAAATTCTTCTAATCTTCCACTCCTGATTGAAAGGATAATTGATTACTTAAATCACTGGACTTTGTTTGGAATACCACCAAAAATTATCTATCAGTTCCGGAACTTTAGAGAAGTTCTTTCTAATTCTAAAGCAAATCATCCCAGATCTAAACTATGAGGGTTCTAGAGCTTACATGCAGGAGTTTATAGACTTAGGGAACTAAGTCATGCAATTACAATTAATGGAACTAAGTTATTGCAGTTCTAGATACTAATTCTGAAAGTTCCAAAACTAATTGATAGAGCTTGAAACTACATAATGGATTTCTAGAACTAGGTCTGGAAGTTTCAGAACTAAGTCGTACTAAAACCAATGCTTCCAAAAACATGTTGACCGCTTCATACTTTATTCTTCTGAATAATTATGACCTATTTTATTACAAAACTAAATTTTCAAAGCACTTTTTTAGGAATTACAGAGCTTTTAAAAGTTAGAACTATAATGAACAAAAGATGGAAAATTACATCCTAACTTATATTAGATCAAACAAAAGTCATAAAATGCAGTCAAACTTGATAAAAAGGAGAGTAAAATAAGATCATTTATTGTACTTTAACAAGACATATTTTGGCCTTATCAATATGTGATGGATAGATATATGTCTATATATAAGAGATTATATAGATTTTGTTTTGATTTGATGCATGGGGATTTGATTTAGTGATATATGTTAGATTTGGATTACACAATATAATAGATGGGTTGAGTGTGGGTGTATAAGTTAGGATAATGTGGTGGGAAGGGGTGTGACCTTGATAGGGTGACCCAAATGTATGAAAGTACACCTCATAATAGAGGGGAGCGTATGTAGAAAGATGTTTTGAAACTATATTGAAGGAAAAATGCAAATCAATGCACTTGTGATCAATGACAGGTGTTAACACATAACTCACGATAGTTAGTCACATTTAATATCATGAGGGAAATATGGAAAGTATGCCTATAAACCTGCTATAGACATAACAAAGGGGTTAAGATGGATCTTGTATGGAGAAAATAGGTTCTCCTTAGGTGGTATTCCCATGTCTATGCCCTAGTTCTGAGTAATATGGCACAAAATTATCAATGTGGGAATTTTACGGAGGATGGGAAATTCGATCGATGCGTGAAGTTTTCAATGGATGCTTGTTTTGATTTTGATATTTTTATTTTTCTATTGATATTTTAAGAAGGTTGATCAATGCGGGAAACCTTCGTTATCATTGTATAAAATAGTAGTCATCCTTTGAGGAAATGGTCTACAATTGGGATTTTTGTTTTTTATTTTAAACTTGACTTTATAGATGGTAGGATGATATATGCATGATAGATTTCCTTCAAGGGAACATTCTAGATTTTTTGACAATTTTTTTGTTTTATATGAATAGTTGTCCTTAGAGGGAGAAGTCTACTTTTGGATTAGATTACTTTTGATATGAGCATCCAGGGTTTTGACTTATGATATATCTGGGGATAGCCACATAGACCACTTCGGGAGGGGATGATGAGATGTACAAACAAAAATTGTTGTAACCTAGATTTTACCCACAAAATCCCAAGGCGTGCTGGCACATCACTCAGCCTGAAATGAGCACTCACCTGAAGCACGCAAGGGTAATCAGGTCCCTCTTTTATATCATTTTTTCAAGGAGTTAGCATGATTAAACAAATATTCTAGATTCATAAAATATAATTAAGTATAACAAAGTGCATAAACCAAATCTAGATCTTAACCATTAGTATGAAAAATTAAACAACCAAAAGCAGATTTATCATGCAAGATCCATTCTTAGTTGTGTCAAACACCAATATCCATCCAAAAATATGCATTATAATAATTTTGTAACATACAAAAGCTTTATACATAGCATAGCATAATCACCATAGTCATGTGTGCCTATAATCTCATAGGATAGCTCTACCAAAACTTAGAACTATCTAAACTATGTAAATCAATACATATTTATAGAGGTGGTGATACACCTTTCATAAATAGGCTACATGATAATAATATCCATGCGCCTTTACATGACAAATACAAAAGCATGTAAGTGCATTATTAACAGATTAACCAATAATACAACAACAATATAGTATTATTAATAGCTTAAAACCCTACATGGCACTTGATCTTCTTCTCATCCAAAATAGACTTTGTGTGCTCCTTAAGTCTCCTATAAAATGTTATCTGCACTCCATATCTATTATTAGCCTCAATCTATAAAATGGATAAGTCCTTATTCAAACCTTCTTGGGTGTACCCTTATTTACTATACCCTGACGTGTATTCTCGTGCCCTATACACATGCGCCCAATCCTTTTGTGCCTTCATACTTAAGTTATATTCCATCAGCCCAACATTACCCCACACTAATTTCATTTCCTCCCCTGGTAATGGGTAATCACAACTTATCTCTCCATGAAAAAAGAAAAAAGAATAATGAATGAAATAATAAAGGAATTACTGCATAATAAGAATGAGAGACTACTTAGTGCTCTGCTCTTCTACAATCTCTGCCTCTAATGCATTCTAATTAGTTAGTTATTTATTTGTTTTATCTGGAATGTCTATAACTATGGCTTCCATCTCATCAAGAGTCATCTTTTCACCCTCATTCTGTAAGACCTTGAGAACATTAGCTATGCTCGAGAGCATTCCCTCCATTATATTCATCCTCCCTGGGATGAGTTTCCCAATTTATTTTATTCTTTCCTTGTGCAGTACTTGAGAAGCTTCAAGTGCATCATGCTTTGCTTCTACTAGTGTAAGTCTCTCTACGCTCCCAGGTGTTTCATTCTTCATTTCCTGAGGGACTTCATCTTCTTCTTTCTTAGTCCTTTTCTTTATTATCACATATGTTACTGCACACATAGTCAATGCCAAATCTGCTTTCTTTATCTCATCCTTAAAAGTATGTAATATGAATTCATAACTTTTAATTTTTCATACAATTGTGGCCTTGGCCTTTGCTGGATATTCTACAACATCCTTAGGTTCTAGCATACGTATCGTTGGCCTTCATCCATCACCAAATTTACAAGTGTTTATATGTAATACATTACTGAAGAAAATTTTTCTAGTACTTACTTTTCCAAGTGTGCCCTTACCTTTAAAATCTCATGTAACATTCCAATTTTAAGAATTTAGAAACAAGGGGAATTTTTTTTTTGAATAATGTTCTCTGCTCTAAATAATCATAATTTAGAACACACCTTCTAAGCCAATCAATCTCATAACAGATAACCATATGTAGTTGTAAATGACTCAGTGAAACATTGATCTCTCATTCCATGACTCGGTATCATATTGATCTCTCATGTTAACTTATTGATTTGTATACCATGTATACTTAGTTCCCATACCCTTTTCGGGGTATTAAGTGTTTTATTTAAGAGGCTTATCTGAATATATATTACCAACATTTATCTGAAATCCTTCTTCTTAAACTAGGTGACATAGGACAACGTAACCAGTAGCTTATGATACTTTGGCCAAATATTTTTAAAACATATTGCTTATGTTTATATTCTTAGATGACATACTCGTCAAACAGAATGTGCCCTTCACCCCACTTCATCTATTATCTAGAATGGTCTTCACTGACTCCTGTCAGTCCATTTCAATGACTACTTTAATTTTGGTCAGATCTACTTCAATACCTTAGATGGATACAATGAACCCCAAGATTTTATCGGTGAGAACACCGAAAACACACTTATCAGGGTTAATACAAAGGAAATATTGGATAAGGTGAATGAATATTGATTCAAGGATAGCAAGATGATCTCTAAGTTTTTTATATTTCCCTAAGAGATCATCAATGTAGTCTTCTATGGTCTTGTGGATAAGATCATGGAAGATATATGTCATAGTTTGTTAGTAGGTGGCTTCAGAATTTTTAAGTCTTAAACACATGACGCGGTAACAGATGGTCCCCCAAGTGGTGATGAAATTTATTTTTTTTTATCATCAGTGGCGATGAGAATTTTATTGTAACTAGAAAATCCATCCATAAGGGAGAGCATTTCATGGCAAACTATTATATCGACAAGTTGATCGATGTTTGGAAGAGGGAAGTCATCTTTATGGAAAGCAAGCTTAAGATCCCGAAGTCAGTGCAAATGAATAACTTTCCTAAGGAATTATTTATGGGTACAATGTTGGAGACCAATTGTGGATAGTCAATGGGTATGATGAAATTAGTGGAAAACGAATGTTGCAACTCTTCATTGATGAGAAGAGCCATATGTGGATTCATCCTGTGGAGTTTTTGTTTGACAGGTTTAGTGTTGGGATAAGTGACAATATTATATACAAGGATACCTCGCATATCACTATATGACTAGGCAAAGGCTTGGCTATACTTGGACAAAAAGTTGGAAAAATCATTTAATTCTTGTGGATTTAGTACTAGCCGACTTTAACTATATGGGGTTCCTAAGTGGTTCCTAAGTAAATGTCGACAGTGGATTCATTGAGAAGTATTTATGTATCAGGTGGTAATGTTTTTTGAAGGGAATTATTGTCTGCTCCCATATGGGAGAGGATATCTTGATCATCACGACATTGAAGGATGTCGATAGTGGGTGAGCCTTCTTCAATCATTTCCGGAAAAATTAGAAGAATTATTTTAGTAACATGGTTGGATTGATAAGTCAATAGACCCAAGGAAATAGTATTGACTAAAAAAATTAGGCAGAATGGAGACGGTGTCATCAATGTTTATGGGGTCATCAGATTCAATGGATGGTGATGGCTCTAATTCAGTGATACGTATGGATGTGGTATATGCAAATGAGTCCGTAGTGGGCCTTTGATATCCTAGGCCGTATTTTTCATGTGGTTTAAGGGAGTGTTAGATGATTAAGTCATGTATTCCTTGTTCATAACGCCCAAAACCAAATCCTTTCCAGGCATAGTGATGGAGGTACATTTGAGCAAATCTTTGATTATATAAAGATTGGAAATCTAATGAGAAGGGCATAACATGATGTTGTTCAATGGATTGTGATGAAGGCCAATTGACTCATCCATAAACAAGGTTGGTATTTAAATAAGTCAGACCATAATAAATGATATCTCCAATATCAGGCTCATACATAGGTTATTTTTCTAGCCTACCATACATTTTAGGTGTAGGTAGTGAGTTAAGCATAAGGAAATGGTACTCCCCTAGCGAAATACATTCCATAACGTCACTGAGGGAGGAGTTATCGGGTAACTTGGATGATGGAATAATGTACTAGTAGATTCTTTTGTGGATGATTCAGATGTTGATTTGGGTACAAGAAAATCATTTGGATGGTATGTCATGTTGTAGTTAGTGAAGGGATTAGGATACACAGGTGGTGTGAATGTTTGTCCCCCATGTTCATATTTAACACAACGATGAAGGGTTGAGGGGACACAATGTATGGTGTGTATCCAATGTATTCCTAACATCATATAATATTGGAACTCTCCCTCTATGATGTAGAATATTTTTAGAAGGGTTTTGATGCCAAATTTAAGTGGTAGAATGACCGTACCTAACGTAGGTTTGATTGTATTGTCAAAATCTCAAATTAAGATTGGTGTTTGGGTGATAACAGTGTTCAGTAATCTAAGTTGATTGAAAGCAATGGATGAGATAATTTTGATAGCATCACCCCCATTAATCATGACCCTTTTGACAAGGACATCATTGATTTCAGTGGTCATGAAGAGAGAAAACTCGTGATCCTTTGGGTAAAGTGATGGTATTTCAGAAGACTCCAAAGAGATAGGAGAATATGCTTTAAAATCACCTACAAAATTTGCAAAATAAGTTGGGTTATCTTTGGGTACTTATATGGATTAAAGGGCTTCAATCATAGATTTTTTATATGATGGAGATGTTTGAATCAACTTGTAAAGTGATATTATAATAGGAGCTTGGTGTAATTGTTTGATAACAACCTTTTGTACCATAGTGGAAGAAGGTAGAGTAGGAAGAATGGATATTTTAGTCTTAGATTGTTGTTTTATTGGAGGTATCAAGGGTGAGAGAAATGGAAACCTTAGGTTCATCTTTGGATAAAGATGAGGTGAGTTTTGGAGTTGGTGGGATGGAGACAAAAGTCTTAGGTTTATTCTATTCTAAAGGATTGGATTCATAAGTACAATCTCAAGTAGTAATGTAGATAGCATCAGCTTGTTGAGGGAGGATTTTACTTAAAGATTCCTCAAGAGTGATGGATGTAGACATTGGATGGGGTGTTTTCAATTTAGGTAACTTGGGAGGAAGAAAACCTTTATTTTCGAGTTTCTTAATGACTATGTGGAAATCTTTACAATCTTATATAGAGTTTCCTAGTGTTTAATGGTAATCACAGAAAGCTTCAAAAGTGTACCAGGACTACTTCTAACCTCCAGATTTGGATGGTTTAAGAGGAGGTATCACTATGAGTGATTTTTGGAGAAGTGTTTCTAGGTTCATTACATTGTGTCCTTTTGATGTGGATGTCGATGGTGATGGTGTCTCAATTTTTTGGTGACTATAAGAGGCGTTATTTTTGGTGTGGGTTTCTTAGTTATTTGTTGATGAGTAATTTTTTATTGTGATGTGGTGGTAGGTAGTCTGGATGAGGGATGTGGCCTTAGGATAGAGGGCTGATGTTTTGATCTTTGTATGCTCATAGTTAAATGGTTAATAATTGTGACCTTTTTTTGATGGGGGTGGCATAAGTTTTTGAAGATTATGGGGGCGATATTGGGTAAAAAATTCATCATAGGAAATTTTCATGATCTGGATGAATGGTTATTTTTTAGGTGTTTCTAAATAATATTTAGAAGGTCTGGGTGAAGAAGTGGTAGCTATGGATGCAGAAGGTTCATTTTGGACAGTGGATTACGGGGACATTTCTAGTTGTTTGTTTGATGTCAATTTAGGGGTGTTATTACACTGTGTAGGCATAGATCTAGTTATAGGCATGTCTTATTAATGGTTTTTAAGGTATGGTGGGCTTATACATTGTTCACTTAGGGTTGATTACTTGACGGAGAATGATTCAGGAAGGGTTGTTTGAAGACATCAAGGTTCTAATTTTGGGGTGCATTGGGATTGTATAAAATAATTTCACCCTTATCGATCAGATCATGAAGGACGTTGTGGAAAGAACAAAATATTTCAATGTGAATGCATTTAACTCTGGGGTTTTTACAATAATTTTTATCCCTATAGCAAGAGGGCTTAGAAATGGATGTGTCAATTAGACGAATAAGCATAAGGGAGATCATGTTAGTGGCAAGGATTTTATCAAAAACTGTACTATAAGTCTCTCCAATGGGGGTATAGCTACATTGTGACCAGGAGCATTCAATGGTCAAACATTCTTTAGAGGCAAATTTGATGACTACAGCATTAACTACCGATTTCTATTTATCTGATTGGAGGATGGCTTGGATGAAAATTCTGATTTGGTCTTCATCAATCTAATTTTGACTCTTCCTTCTTCAAGGGCTTGTAGTTAAAGCTTATAGGCCATAGAAAAGGCTTCATCAAACATTTAGAAAGACTAGATTTGGAGTTTAGATGAGATGTGTTTTGCACATGAACAAGAGAATAGTTCGATTAACTTTGTTTCTGGGAGTGAGGATAAAAATTGATTAATTATACCCCTGCAACAAGAAACAAATTCTACGATAGACTCATCCTCAAAGGGAGTAAAGTGGGATGTTATTGTACCAGTTTAAATAAATACATGTCAATGACATGAGTAACGTTCTTAACATAAGGTCTTGATCATGGGATATAAGGTAACAAGCATGTTGAAAAGATCGGATGTGTTGATGGGGATCCTCTTTATTGTAGAATTTGATAAACTTCGGGAGCTCCCAGTGAGGAGAATAAGCTTTGTAGGGCAAGGAAGGATGGATAGGTTTGTTAGAGATTTGTTCATATGAAAGTGTTTTCTTGTGGCTCATGGAAGCAGCTTCAAGGCTAGAGATCATGTTCATTAAAGAATGAAGTGGTTCGGTTTTGTGGTTTTCATTGTGTACTAGATGAGGATGGACTGGGTTGATTGTGTGATAATTGGCTAGGCTGGTGATATGACTGATATGGCTATGAGATATTTTCCTAAAAGGGGATGTTTTGTTGAGGGATATATCAAGTGGGTTTTGAGGTTAGAGGTTGTGATGGCTGGATATATTGATATTGAGGAGGGATGGATGTATTCAAAAGAGGTTGTGATTTCCTTGAGATGTGTTAAATGGGAAAGGATGTATGGATAAGGGGTTGTGAGTATTGAGGTACTTGTTGGAGGGGTATGGAGGTGAAAACAAAGGGTTGTGACTACTGAGGATGCTCTAAAGAGGTGTAGAGGTATGAATAAGGGGATGTGATGGTTGTGGTATGGATTGAGAGGTGGAGAGTGATAGAGAAAGTTGAGGTATGTACTTTGAAACAAGTGGGGTCAAATATTTTATTGATAAAGGGTAAATATGTAGGGATGGACATAGTAATGTTTTTTAGGGGTGGTGTAGTTTTTTAGGAAGGTGGTGGTTGGGATACACTAATAGTAACAGTGGAAAAAATCATGGGAGGTGTTTGAATGATAGAGGATGTTGGAGGGGTTTGTGTGGAAGAAGAGATATTTATGTTGTTTAGAGGTGGTGTGGAACCAAATGAAGGATCAGGTTGCTGAGTGGTTGTGTCTTGTGAGGAAATTACATTAAGGTCGAAAATAGGGATTGCAGATGCAACATTGGATGTTTCTGGTGTAATGTTGGAAGGAGAAGGATATATCTATTAGATAACTAGTTCATGATTGGGATCAATGAGGTGGGGAAAACCACATGAAGGATCAAACACATATGACTATGGTTGAGGTAATGGTGATTGAAGGTGGATGCCCCTAGCTGTAAGATAAGAATTAAGGGCAATGGGGTTAGAATCAAGTATTTCAGAGAATACAGGATCCCCGTTGTTGAAGAAGTGGGGGATGAGAGGATTAGGTATCTCGAATGAGATAGATTTACTGTTAGGAGAATGAGGTTGTTCTTGATCTTCAAGTAGGGGCAACACAAAAAAAAATCGTTCATGAAAGGAATGCCAAGCATTCCTAAGACATGTTTGGGTATTATCAACGGAACATTCAATGTTATCTATCATGTTCTCTGGTGTTTGGACAGGTGATTGTTGTCTTGTAAGCACCATAATGAAAAATAAGCAATCACCTAGTAAAATGAAAAGAAATATAGATTGGTTGATTAAAATTAGGAGGAAAATCACACAGAAAGATTTTGATTATCTTGATTAATTTAGAAGAAAGTGAAATGTGTAAAATGATTGATAAGGCCCTAGGAAATGGTTTTCTATGGATGGTTTGAGGAACATTTAAGGCTAGAGTACTCGATATACCTAAAGGTACGTGAGGCCCGAATTTTTTATGGTACTAGTACTGGGCCTGGTATTTGGGCTTGTGATCCATATGGATCCTAAAACAACACCACTTCATTAGATCAATTGGCACCAGGAAGGGAAAATGAGAAAAACAAGATGTAGTCAGTATTTTACAGAACCATCGCCCTCTATAGAGCGGTGATCTTGTAACCACCACCCATTAGGGTGGAGGTCTTGTGACCACCCGCCTGGGCAGGGTGGCAGTCTTGTAACCATCATTCTACATAGGGTGGTGGTCCTGTCACTTTTGACGGAAAAAAATGAAGCAAACAGTCACAGATTCGAAGATTCTTGGTTGTGTCTCTTCCCTTTCCAGCCTTTCTAATTCTAAATTGCATGGGAGGACATGGGAAAGGATATAAATACATGAAGGAGAAAGATAATTGAGCATCCAAGGATATCAAAGGAAAGAAAATTGATGAGAGAAAGTGAGAAAAGAACTTTCAATGTTGGAATTGATTTTTAGGAGCAAGGTGCAAGAAAACAGAGCAATCAAGCATTTGGGAGGAAGCTTTACATTGTTTCTTCTTTTCATACTTATTGTAATCTTTATAATTTGAAGAATTGGCCAATATACGGAGGAAGAAAGAGAAGTTTCCCTTCCTAACTGGTTTTCCCTCGAATTGGGGGTTTTCTATGATAAAATCTTAGTGTTGTATTATTAAGTTCTTTTAGTATTCTCTGCACTAATAAAATCAGTCACTAGCTCAAACTGTCATTTTCTAATTGAAAGTAGAACAGTAGCGCATAAAATTTGTGATTTGTGAAATTCTAAAGTCAAATTTTATAGATCATTTTGGTATCATAGTTGATTATATATCATGGACTATGGTATTTGTTCTTGTGATTTGTATGACAGTGAAAAGGTCCAAAGGTGAAGAGTTTTTATATTACGAACCAAATATTTCTATGAAGAAGTGGAAAAATAAAAATTGAGCACAAATGGAGGAAGAGAACTTGGTCCATAGAGTTGAGATGCTAGAGACCATGATGGATAGATTATATATAAAACAACAATAACTCTCATATTTACAAAATATGGATTCAGTTAAGCAAGATTCCATGGACTCAGTGGTTTGAGCATTGGCCAAAAAAATCATTATTAGATAGAGCCGTGATGATGAATAATTTGAATGGCATGAAGAAGAGACTCCAATTGTAAGCAAGAAGGTAAAATTTTCTCATACTCCCTTTAAAGTTGAAACAAAAGTTGAAATAAAGAACTTTGAAGGACAAGTAGATGCTTAATTGCTTGTTAAGTGGCTAAAATAGTTGGAAGTTTATTTTAGTGTGTATAATATCACTGAGGCACAAAGGATTACTTTTGCATGTCTCAAAATGGAAGGTCATGCTCTGGTTTGGTGGGAAACCCATCTAGCCACTTGTGAAAGGAAGAAACATCCTATTGTTAGTACTTGGAAGGGTTTTAAAGAATTACTTAGAGCTAACTTTTATCCTATTGGCCATAAGATTGGCTAGATGATTAAATGGCAATACTTTAGGTAAAGCAGTGGTCAAAGTGTGTAGGACAATACTACAGAGTTTTGGAGACAAGCCATGTTACTCAATATGGACTTGGAGGATGAGGACATTCCAACCAAATATTTGGGAGGACTTCACACTCACCTTTAGAGGAAGGTAATCTCCACAAAGCCCAAGGATCTCAACAAATCTTGTGTATGAGCATACTACATTGATGAAGAGAGGAAGCAAGGGGAAATCAAGCCAAAGGAAGACCATTCAATAAATCAGCTGGAAAAAGAGCAAGGGAAAATAAGTAGGCCACTGCTTTGAATACTTGTAAAGATCCTAAAATTTTCTATAAGAATTGTGATATCAATGGTCATAATGAAACCACATGTTGGAAGTTGCATCCAAAATTACACCCAAGGCACCAAACCAAGGATTCCAATAAATCCATGGCCACTGTAAAACCAAAAGAGGAGGTGGAGATAGAGGATGATTCGGATGTAGAAGAGAGGCTAGGATGCATGACCAATAACATTTATAGTGGAGAGGTAGAAGAAGAGATGAGTAGACTATTTCATATCAGAATCCAGATCAAGAAGACTAAGGTAAACACTTTGGTTGATTATGGTTCTCAATCTAATTTGATTTTTGATGCAGTTGTAAAATAGCTTGGTCTTGAGACTTACAAAAATCCACATCCATACCCTTTGGGATGGGTGAAGAAGGGTGTAGAGATATAGGTGAAAAGGAAATGTAAGTTCAAGTTTGGGATAAATTCCAAATATATATATGTATTATAGGCTAATGTCACTCTCCTTGATGTATTTGATGTTATTTTCTGGAGTCCTTACTTTTATATTAGGGATGATGTATTCATAAGGAGGGAGAACCAGTGTAAATGGTTCAAGGATGGAATCAGTTTCAACATTCGGGAACACCAATGCAAGCTAGAGAATGTTATGGTAAGTGTCAACCAAGAAAAAAGACTAATTTAGGAAAATCATAACCATTTTTATTTACTTTCATGGAAATAAAAACAAGATGGGGTAGAGAGCACAGATATTTCTAACAAAATGATGAAAGGTTCTGGTAGCACTATTCAGTATTTTCAGGAAAATTCCCAGACTCCTAGTAAGATTCCACCAAGACGTGAGCATGAGCCAGAGTTCCTTCTACCAAACATCAGATTGTATGGGTAGTCTTTTCTAGAGAGTACAGAGGAAAAAGAAGTAACCCTAAGAACTACTAAAACATGGAATAGTACACACTTCCGCTATAAAGTCACCATGTCTACCTACTAATTCACTGGACCTGACAATAGGGCAGCAGAAAGAGGAGAAGATACATGATTTGGGGGTGACTAGAGTAGAAACATTCATTGAGAGAATCCAAAAAATCCATCTCAAGGTGAAAGAACAAGGTCAAGCAAGAAGAAGTAAGCCACTATGGTATGGACCCTTCACCATACTTGAGTAGGTTGGGGGAAACACCTTCAAAATTGATGTACCACACTTCATACAGATATACTCGATACAAAATTGTAAGAACTTGCACCTACCAAAGCCATTTATGCTTGATGAAGAAGGAGAAATTCAGCATCTACTTTCCATATAATATTATGTCCTGGATTCTCAAGGAAAATTGGAGGAGGACGTACTACTGGAACAGGAAATCAGAGATTTTCATGTGTCTTGGTAGATTGGACCAGAAGGAAATACACCAAGGTAGGCCCAATGGTACTTAAAGGATAAAGAGAGGGAATTGATTCCTCATCTACTCCCCCACTAATATTTTGTGGTACCAAAATCCTCCTAAGTAGGGGAGGTATGATCCATAAGGATCCTAAAACAACACCACTTCATCATATCAACTAGCACCAAGAAGTAAAAATGAGAAAAATAAGAGGCAGTCTATATTTTACATAACCATTACCCTAAGTAGAGCGATGGTCCTGTAACCACCACCTAATAGGGTGGTGGTTTTGTAACTTCCCTTTTAGGCAAGGTGGTGGTCCTGTAACTAACGGTCTGTAAAAGGCGGCGGTCCTTTCACTTTTGATGGAAAATTTTAAAAACAAATGGAGTGAACAATCACATATTTCAAGAGTTTGGGTTGTGTCTCTTCCCTTTCCTGACACTTCTCATTCTCTAGTGCATGGGAGGACATGGGAAAGGATATAAATACAAGAGGGAGCAAGAGAATTGAGCATCCAAGGAGATCGAAGGAAAGAAAACTGATGAGAGCAAGTGAGCAAAGAAATTTCACTGTTGGAATTGATTTGTAGGAGCAAGGTGCAAGAAAACAGAGAAAGTAAGTATTTAGGAGGAAGGTTTACATTTTTGCTTCTTTTCATACTTATTGTAATCTTTATGATTTGAATAATTGACCAATACAAGTGGTAAGAAAGAGAATTTTTCCTTCTTGACTTGTTTTCCCTCGAATTAGGGGTTTTTTAGCATAAAATCTTAGTGTTGTATTATTAAGTTATTTTAGCATTCTCTACAAATTTTGATTCAAAACACTAAGAAAATCAGTCACTAGCTCAAACTATGATTTTCTAATTGAAATTAGAATAGTGGTGCATTAAATTTGTGATTTGTGAAATTCCAAAGTCAAATTTTATAGATCAACCTAACCCTTCAGTTCACGGTCCCACAACAATAAGGGAGTCAAGTGCTTAACCAATATACCAACAACCAGTTGTTTATACTCATCCAGAACACCGAGTCGGTTTCCCTATTGAGTGATGAAATCCCAATAGTTATCACCTGGGTAGGAGTGTTTGATGCAAGTTTGATATTTGGTGTGGTTTGGTTGTGTGTGAGGGAAAATAATGTGAATATAATAAATTAACCCATAGATTAATCTATGTGATCAAGCAAGATGCAAGGTTCATTTTAAAATCCCAAAAGAATGATTGATTTTGATGAGGAAAAATAGTAAAATGCAATGCTTGAAAATACAAAGAAAATGAAAGGACTCACCTAGAGAATACTTCCTTTTTAATTTTTTATTTTCTAATTTTTTTAACAATGTAATAAGCAGCAAGAAAAATCTCCAAAGCATAAACCTACAAAAGGTGTTAGCATAGGATAGACAATAACAAAATAAAATGATATTAAAAGTTGACTCACTGAGTAATCAGAATCAGTCACAGAGATCGTCGATGATTGACTGACTTGTTAGTGATTCACACAATTGTTGGAAATTATACTGGATTACTGGCGATTATAGAGTAGAAGGCCTAAAATGTATGAAAAATTGATTTAAAATAAATACAAACACAAATGAATAAAGGACTACGGTCCCACCAGGTGTGCCAGAATGTTCAGAAATGTTTTTACCTTCCTACTTTAAATTAATGAAGTGAAACAATAATAATAAAAATGACCTCAAAAGACAGCGGGGGTTATCGATACTCGCAAAGATGTGTGTTAAAGCTAATGCTCGATTGAATTTGTCACGTCTATATGAATGTATAAGTCTTCCTATCCTGTAAAACAACCTGCATTCAAAGACACTAAAGAAAAAGGATTAGATAAATGGCTAGATGAGCTACTCGGCTAAAGCCGATTCCAAGAATCTAAAGGGATTCCTTGGAGGATGTCAACTCATTTTTAGACAATTAAGTATATTGAAAAAAATAATGATAAGGATATGTGATAAATAATGACAAACATGTACAAGATAATACATCTAGAACTTGAGATGAATAGTTAATTCCAGAGCATCTTCGAAGGTAGCCCAAGTGAGGGTAGATGCAATTTAGACACATTCAAAGTAGTCATACTAGAAGTCATCAACTTCTTGTTGAATCTCGTGAAGGAATTCAAGTTGGTCTTCAATGTCTTGGTCGGTGTCAACAAATCAAACCGTGCAAAGAGTAAGCTCGTGCAAAATGTTGTATTGTTCCCAAAAGAAGGGGTGGTGGACTATCAAAAGGTTGTAAATGCTAGTAATTGGATGTGAATGGTCAGGAACTGTCATCTAGTATAGAGACATGCTTAGAAGCAACAAGTAAAATGTAGAGGATTCGATAAAACTGATAAAATGATAATTTTGATAGGAATCACCTTCGATTTAGGCTAATAGCTAGAGATTAGGATGATTTGATAGCGATTGTTTTGATTTTTGACTATTTAGAAAGAACGAGAACTTGAGACTATAAAATGATGTTTTTTTATTTATCTAAAGGCTTAATAAGACAGTAAAATAATAAACAAAGGTTGAGGAATACCTTTGAGTGGACTTGGATCTAAAATATTCCTCAAATATTTAGCAGGAGAGACCTGAGTAGATGAATTGTGTTGAGATGTTGCTTGAAATTTGACTGATGAAAATGATCACCAAGAATGCTTGAAAGATGTTTGATAATTCTTGATGATGTTATGGATGTTGTAGTGTCAGAAAATGAAATGGGAGAGAAAAAATGATGCTTGAGATTTGAAGTTGAATATCCCTAATGGAGAGCACAGAAGTGTTATTTATAATTGCTAGTGATTCAACTTAATCGTCGGTGATTCAGTTTTTTTGGGGGGAAATAGGTGTTAAAGTGGTTAAAATAAATTCTAATCATGGATGTTTGATTCAATATGTGATTATATTACTAACGAGGTGTTTGAATGATGAGGTGAAGGGGTTGAAATGGTTATAGGTTTGTTTTAATTTATTTTATTTTATTTTATTTTAGTTTCTAAGTGGTTTGGGTGGTTTTTAAGAGAGATAAAGATGGCTTTTTATAGCTAGGAATGATATTAACATGGAGTAAATATGGTGGGGGGTTTTAGATTTAGGATAAGGGATATATGAATTAAATAGTGACTTTGATAAGTATAATTATGAATATAGTGTGAATATTGAAATGGAAATGAGCAGTTTAGAATTTTGAGTGTTTATGATGGAACACCACTACAGATGGTGTGTACAAACGCAAGTGCTAAGGACTGTATGCCCTGTAAAATCCAATGTGTGGAGTTCTATAGACTGTGATGAACTACCAATCATTGTGTAATTTCCCCCTAGTTACTAGTGTCTAGGAAGGAAATCATTGTGCTAAGGACCCAAGTCTAATTCTAAGTCCTGCCTGAAACTGAAAATTGTGTTATACCAGTATTGTGTTGTGTTGTGTATAACATTGTATGGGGTGACTGATTCACCCAAATGATGCCCCTCCCCCCATTTTGGGTACATGTGATGTCACTAAAGGATTTTGTGGCCCAAAAGAGGACTAACCGATGTGTTAAAACTATACCCTGCATGGGGAAGGTAATTTGATTGGTAGAAACCAAGGCACACCTAAACAAAGTGTCTAGGAGATAAGTGTTAGTATAGTAAAATATAAACATGCATGTATAAAATGAAATTTAAGCTAAGCAGACAATGTGTAGGCTAATACGTAAGTAAACACACAAGAAGATAATGTAGACCATGAAAATCCGGTTACAAACATGAGACATCACTCACGATGTCGTAAGACAATCAAGGTCATAGTGGCCACAAGAAGACAAGTGTGCACACAATAAAAAGGGAAAATATCGCATACAAGAACATAAAAAGAGAAAACAATGGCTGACAATGTAACAGATAACCATGGAAGAAAATAGCCCTACATAATAGATTTTGCACATGAAGCACCCATTAGCATGTTAGAAATATAAAAAGTATGTCAAAGTGTGTATAATATGATAAAATAGTGTACTATGAAACAATAACATCTGTAATGTATGAAATTTGATGCCCCTATAGACACAAATATTGTGAATTAGACAATATTTAGCCCAGTCTTATACTACTATTTAGAAGGTTCTCAAGTGTACAAAGTACTAATTAATCCCACCTTTTTTCCATCTTTGTTTTATATTTAAATTCTTCTTTCACGCATATTTCCCAATACCTATCCACCCATTTCACAACTTCCCTGAGATTCTAGCCCTGATTTCAGGTGCCCTAACCTGTACTGGGGTGACCTAAGACACCCTGGTCCCACCCAAGGTGCCCCTCTCTGTGTAACCTCTTTCACTCTTCTTTGGGTCACTTCTAATCATTAGTCTCCCTTATCTTTTCCTCAGTCAGAATTTTCAGGATTAATTATGAAATCAAACTTGAGAGCCCTATAAATATAAATCTTATAAGACCATAATGAGGGTCCTAGGTCATTGCATCCTATCACTACTATCACTCCATCTAGGGTTACATCCATCGCACCATCTCCATATACATAGCACCATGCATCCTAGCTAGAAAATTATTCATCACATCCATTCACATATGAGGGAGGGATTATATCTATTATATTATACATTCTACATCTTTTATAGCTATCATAGCTCACTACTACACAAAGTGTGACTAGCACGAGAGCACCTAGGTCACTGCATACACACACTCACTAGAACTACATCATGGTATGTAATGTAGTGCAATGCTCAGCGATAACTCCACCGGTTTGGTAGCTGAGATCAATTCGACCCCTTCTTCTTCTTCATGTGCAGGGCATCATAGATTTCATCTAGCAAATCCATTGTGACAAACAAGTAGGGTTTTAGACCTAGTTACAACACTACTGAACACAGTTCTTGAGTTCCTTCATAGTTCACATCATCCAGAATCTAGACTAGGGCTCCCCGGGTCACCTCAGTACACTCCCAGGTGCCTGTGTCACTTTAAATAGTCTAGATCTACCCTTTACATGGTCCCTAAGTGATCATATGCATAGTTGAGCTCCTGTTCTAGATTTGAGACAACTTACGACAGTCTACCTTAATTAGTGAAGTCATTTTCATATTCCCCTCTTGCATATTAGGATTTATTTTTCACTTAGATTAATTGTTTGCAGTTATTACATATTTCTTTTCTTCATTTACTACATGTATACATCATTTTAGTGCTCCTATTTAAATTAAAATTAGAACCCTAAATTCCCCTTTAGGTCCTTTAGGTAACTATTTTTTTAAATCATTTTGGAGAACCCGACTTGCATCTTCATTTATGCCCATTACTCATAGTGGTTGTTTTAGCCCTCTTCATTATTGTGAACTCCTTCCTTCTCTTTGTCATACTTCTCGACCCATGGTTGACATACCTCCTCCTTTAACCGAAAATCCCTTAGATACATCTACCCAAGTTCCTCTCCATGAAATCAAAACAACCATTAGTGAGAAGTCTTATAACGAGGACACTAACATGGACCAAGAACAGGCTGCTATCATTACTAATTTTCATCAATCTTTACATGACAATCCAGCTCATTTCCCTCATGTCTTACATGCTCTTCTTACAACCAAGCAAGCTCGTAAGACACCTCTCCAAGTCTCTTCCACCCCTTTGGTTTCTACACCTCCCGTCTCCACTCCCCCTATTATAACTATCATTCCTACATCTCCCCATGTTGCATCTAATATATCCATTGGATCTTCTTCTCATACCCCTGATCTAACATCATTATATCATGATCTTCAACATCAAATACACTAGTTACAAGTTACTTCTACCAAAAAACCTATCTCCCTTGACTCTGCGTCCTTGCTGCATTCTCCTTTTTTCCATCCATCATTGCTTACCCATTCCCACCTAGCTACACCACTCCCAAATTACCCATTTTCAAATGCCATGGTGACCCACAAGAGCACCTGAGCACCTTTCATGTCGCATTTCTTGACTATGTTGATGATCATACCATCCTAGCTAAATTCTTCCCACGTAGTCTCCCAGATTATGTGATGCGATGGTTTTATGATTTTCCATTCCATTGCATCTCCTCTTTTACTCATTTAACTTATGCTTTTCTCACACATTTTTCCATCAACATTGTTTCCACCCTCTCTTATGCCTAACTTGTCCAACTTAAACAATGCCTCGATGAGCGATTCCCTGATTCTATATTACGTTACAAGTGTAATGTTGTCAAGATGACCAATGTTCTCTCTGATTCAGAACTTTGGGATTTATTTGTCCATAGTCTCTTATCACTGCTCAAAGATAGTTTCCTCTTTGAGACCTTTTCTTCCTTTGACCAACTTTTTCATGCCCTCAAACTCCATGAGACTAAACTAGTCTTCATGGGAAATATCAAATATCAGGATTCACCTTCTTACTCTACCCTCATTTCCAGCAAACCCTTCTTCAAAACCCCTACCCAAAAACCTAGCAGTCCTCGCGTTATGGTTAATACATCTTCTACCACTCGAGAATTATGCCCTCAACCATATCGGCATCCTCTTTCTAAACTTAGTACGTCAATCAGTGTCTTGTTTCCATAGCTTATTAATAGTAACCTCATCACCCTTCCTTCATCTCTATAGCTCAACCCCTCCCAACCTAAAGGGCATAGATTTGATGATAATTCATACTATGACTATCACCAGTGTGTGGGGCATCCCACCGATCATTTTTTCAAACTATGACATCTCATTCAAGACCTACTAGACAATGGTCATCTCGAGCTTCGAGAGTCCCCCATGACAGTTTCTCCCAGCGATAACCATAAACTCCAAATTTTTAACAACCCTCTCCCTAAACATGATAGAAAACCCATTGATTCCTCTTCCAACTAGTTCTCCCATACAACACCTTCCTCTCGCGGACCTCATGACTTCCTCATTGCTCACACTACTGGTGTGGTACCAATTATCTCCTTTTCTACCACCAACTACCATGATACATTCACATCCAACCATTTCCACATACAAGCATCTATTGGCTCTACCCCTATAAATAGTACCAGAGTCGACCCATCCTCCACCATTAGCACTTGTTCTTTATCCTTCTTGCACTCTATTAGTTACCCTCCTTCACAAATTGACTATCCATTCAACAAACTATTCAATGTTCTTAAGTTGCATATCACTTTCGACCCTCTTACTCTTCTCATCCCTTACCTTATAACTCAAACAGTCCATGGATGTGACCTTATTTTGGGACTCAATTAGATTTTTAAATCCCAAGCTATCGTCTCTATAATCCACTTGCATCTAAAATTTATTTAGAAAAACCAAGTTATCGCCATTAACTAGGTCCCTCCTAGCCCTCCACTCTCGTCACCTTCTCATTTTGCTACCCATGTTTCTCCCCCTCTTACTTACACATCTTCTCTACTGTCACCACCTACATCTCATATTCCTACTTCAGCAACTTGCTTGGCCCCCACGTGACCACTACATTCCCTTAGTCCAACACATCAGCATAGCCCTATTCCTAAACCCCTTACCACCTCTCGTTGTTGATCACCGCCTTATTTTATTCCATGTCAACTATCCTTTTATCCCGCATGGTGTCTCATTGATCTCCCTCACCTACACATTTTACTACACCTCTTCGTTAATCTCATATGCACCCTTTGCAGCAATATCGGCTTCATTCTCTTGCATAGCGCTTATCTCATATACCACCATTATTAGAGTATCCTTCTCCATCATCTTCCTCTCATGTATGGGTCGATTGACATCCATCCTTTGACCTTATTGGTTGATTCCTCCTTCCTACTTGGCTGAGGGGGCCTAACCATTAGACAACCCCCCTCCTCTAGCACTTTTTCTTTGATACCTCTCACACCCATACATTTCCATTTCTTCACATATCAACATTTTTCATCTATTATCACATCCTCATTACCCAATGACGCGCCCTAGTGCTTCGGTTCACCCTGGACTGCTAAGGGATCATTCTTACACTAAACCCCACACACTACACTACTGTACCTATACATATACATCCTACATCATCATATACATACCTCCTCTATAAGTCATTTCCACATCATCTCTCTCCTACACACTGCACTAGTCATCATCCTATATGAGCCTAAGTTCTTATGCCATCCATACATACAATACATTCTACATGCTACACTAGATTCCCTTATACTTGGATCTAGTTTTATCTATTAGCATTGTGCATTCTATTCATATCTACATATTTCTTGCCTTAAACCTTCCCTAATCACATTACATTCATTCACCCTACCTATCCTACACCCAACACTAGATTTCCTTATACTTGGGTCTAGTTTCATCTCTCAGCCGTACACATTCTATTTCTACCTACCTACACACGTTGCATTACATTTCCTACAACACACATTCACCTACCTCGGTCATCTACACTACATTTTTCTACGCACTGCAATCATCACCCTATGACGCACTTTAGTTCCTCGGTCCATACTCAACTTCTGAGGGTTTACCAATCAAATGGACCTTACCCACATGTAACATATCTATATACCACATTCCTCAAACTAGTGACTAACACTCTAGGCTATATCGTCACCCACACCCATCATCACATAGTGGTATATATTTTAGGTTAACTCACCACTCCTTCCATCAATTTTACATCAATCTATTACAATCTATCATCTCCAATCATATCATCCTATACTCTTCTCAATCCCAAACTATTCCATTACATCCTCACACCTTCAGTTATCACGTACTGGTATACACCATATGTTAAATCGCCACTCCCTGCATCCAATTTTCATTATCATCATACATTGTATCCTCATTTATTTTACTAGCATATCCTATGTCATGTTATTTCATCACCATTCCTCGTACTCATCACGTAGTGGTATATACTTAAGGCTAACTCAACACCCTTGTCTTATTCATCACATAGTGGTCTATGCTTAGTGCTACCTTTTGGTATTCACTGCCTACTTATCTACGAGTCATACACCCTCATCCCTAATCTCGTAGTGGCATATGATATAGGATAGATCGTCACCTTCTTCTTCCATCATGTAGTGATATACACTTAGGGCTAATTCGTCACCCTTCCAATCAACAAGTCGTGGTATACACTTAGGATATAGGGTCCACACACGTCTTTCTATACATCTTATCACCGTCATCTCATCTTCTATGGTGATATAGCTTAGGGCTGATTCATCACTCCTCTGATCAATAAATTTATGATATACGCTTCAGCTATAGGGTTCATGCACATCATTTTTCTTCATGTTGCATTACATCACTACTACACATATACACTCATTGCAGCGCGTTGGACACAATCAACACTACTCCACCATTTCCTGATGACGCACTCTTGTTTGTGGTTCATTCCTAACTTCTGAGGGAGAAAATAAAATGAACCTCACTGCATACACTTCCATACACTTGGGGGGGCACGTTGCTCCTATCACTCCATTTTTCATTCCATTACATCCATCCACAGCCAACTACATTGTATTGGTAGCATCTACTTTTGCTTACTAGTGTTTTTCATGCTTATTCTATTACACATGTTATATTTCTTTCCTATATGTCATTATTATACACACATGTGAGTTCATGCCTTTGTTTAGTGTGATCACAAATACAAGACTCTACATGTGGCATGGATGCTCACCTTCTACCCTTACTATAATGGTCGTTGGGGGCATCCACATTTGACTTATACAGGTGTTATTGTTTCATTTTTTACTTAGCATCTTATACTATATAAATTCTTTGACATATTAGTTTTCACTCTAACATGTTAACAGGTGTTCCATGTGTAGCACTTGTTTTTTAGGACTATAAGTTCCCATGACCACTTGTATTTCTACTTGTATGCTTCGTTTGTTGTTGTATGTGGGCTTTCCCTTTTGTCTTTATGTGCACTTGTTTTCTGTTTGTGGCCATGATTGCCTTTGCATGTCTTGCGACATCGTGAGTGATGTCCCTGTAGAAATCAAATTTGGTCACACTACCCTTGATCCCCTTTCAAGCGGTTAACATAGCATGTTCATATAACCACACCCCCTTTACCCCACATTTATATTAATTTAATTACTTACAATTAAATTAATACCCATCCTCACTTTATCTATTAATTTATTTACTTTAATTAAATTAATTTACACCTCACCCAGCCACTTCACCTAGACACCTCATCATAAACCTATTCTTAGCATGTTTCTTTTAACTAAGATTCAATCTCTACTTTCCCTAACTAACTGAGACTTATTCTAACCCTAAAATTAGATGCCTATTCTTTCTCTAACAGCATGCCCACTTATCTAAGCACAAAATACCATTTTAGACCCGAACCAATGGGCAGAACTAGCCAAAAGATAGCCAAGATCTGCTATTTTGGAAAACCTAGGATTTCCCACCATAACTGACACAGATTAACCCTAAACTGACATTGGTTAACCTAAATCATCGTCAGTTACCATATATTAATTTTGGTAACCTTGTTCGAGAGGTTGGAAATTTTGAGAAGTGGGCATTTTCGAGTTTTGGAGAGAGAGAGAGAGAGATCTACATGCAAGCACAAACCAGAGCCTGCTCGAGCATCCAAATGACCCTAGCCAACACCAAGACTGATCTGAAGGCATTGGCATTCACGGTAACATTCTGAGAAGCATTGTTGCAGCACTGATCACCAATTTCATAGATCAACCATTGCTATCCTCCACAGACCATGCCTGTAAATACAAGTAAGTGTTATTTGATTTACATCATTCTATACTTAGATTGTGGTTTCTTTAGCTCTGTTTATTAGATCTTATTCTACTTTGCATTCCACCATCCCCACCTTCCTATCAATCCACCCATCCAACAACCCACAACCCCTTTAGCCCCCCATATCTGACTCTTAGACATTCTTGAGCCTTCTTGGGATTTTTATGAGCCTAACCATCCTTCTTCCATTCTTTGTGCAATCACAGAGAAGCTCCAAAACCAAGTTTATTTTATTTCCACCATTCATCCCCTACCGATGCCAGTCACCTTGACCATCATTAGTTTCCCCTTCACCAGCATCGGTCACCAGACCGACGTCGGTTATTGTATCTTCTAACAGAATTTCACTAAGTTGACTTTATCACCCCTAAAACCTCACAAAATCCTCACCCAAGCCAAATACACTACCTGAAGCCACTCCACAGACCTCCCCATCCTCTCTGTGCAGACACAGAGATAACCTAGACCCCTATTTTTGACATTTAACTATTCTACCCTTATCCACCCTAAACCATCATCAGTCATAGATAAACCGTCATCGGTCACACCCTGACCAACATTGGTCTCTGTGTCTGATAACCCAACTCTAGAAAACAAGCTAATACCCACTCCCAAACTACCCATAACCATTTGTAATCTTTACTAGACCTCTATCAGACCTCTAGAAACTCAAAACCACCTACCCAACCTCTATATCTGATCATAACCCTGCCTGTTAGATTAGATTTTCTTATTGTATTTGAATGAGATGCTAAATCATATCAACTATAGTAGGATGTTACTTGTTTACGTTATTTCTTGCATTAAATTACATTAAACGGTGGTTTGACAGCCATCTAGGAGGTATCACCCTTCTCGGATGTAGCACGCGCTAGGCAGTCTACTGACATATATTGTTTAATATTCTTCTTGTTGTCTTGTTTTGCATTTATAAGTAGTTCCTCCTAGCCAAAAGGAAGTTCTTCATTAGAAACATCAGCATTGGATCAGTAAATCAGAAATTTTATCAAGAATCACGCACAACCTTCAACCAACTTTGGGACAAATAGGTATTCCTCCTTGGCCTATCACCCTCTATTTGTTTCATTAATTTTATCAAGAATCTAGTGAAACATTTTGGCACACCCGGTGGGACCCTCTCTTGGGTTCATTGCATTTTCTTCATATAGGGAAATTTTGTGTGTCTCTTTCTTTTTGAAAAATACACATTTAATCTTCTCCCTGGTAACATTCTTTTCTTCTAATTGTCTAAATGACATTTGTGATTTGGTGTTTAAAACGAATCATTTCTTTTTTCCTGCATTTGCATAGTAGTGAAAGAGCACATTCTTGACCTATTCATCATTTTCTACATCGAATTTAATTGTTGATTTGGGTTCTAAAATATATTGCATTTCATCCTTGTATGCTTGCATTTTAGCTCACATTAAAAACTGAGGGAAACCTATATGTTGGAAGTCATGCCCAACTGATGGTTGACATAATTGAATCGTAGAAGCACTTTCTCTTCTCTCTCTCTTTGTCAAACTACACAAATAAAAATTCACACATCTTCTTAAACAACACCTTACCTAGAAGAAGTTGTCAATGATCACACAATCAAAGGATTGATAGTGGGCACCCAGTTGGTTTCTATGTCCAGTCATTATCTCAGAGAAAGGATCGCCCCTACCAAAACATAACCTGAAACAAACCTTTAGAATTTTCCTCTTCATAGGACACCTTCCCAACCAAAAAAATTTGTTCTGAATTCACAAGTCAGTCTTAAATAGCATAAGATAAACACATAAAATTCACTTATAGGATTACGCATTTTTTTAGATTTTTCCTAAGTTGCATTTTGAGTTGTGAGGTTACATTCTCCACTTTTTTCTTCCTTTCACCCTCCACATCATAGTTGGAGTATTCTGACTATTTCTGAGTGTGTTGGGATCTAATACTATAATCCTCAGACTTCTGGGTTGATACTCCATCTGACTCAATTCACAAAAACCAATTTTTCTTCACTTCTTCAAATTTCACAGTAACCGGCATCGGTCCAGTGACTATCACCAGTTTCCATCTACCCATCATCGATTTACCTAACCGATGTCAGTTTCCATCTCTTTTGGTCTTTTTACCCAAAAAATCATTCATCACCTCTTTTTTTCTATTTGAAATTCTCAGGACATCATCATATCCCCAGAATTCTAATATCACTGTCATATACAGTTTCCTCATTCCATTTTCATCAATTTTTGGCCTCATTTTCTAAAACTATTGATTTCCCATAGTAACCAGTATCAGTTACTGTAACCGTCATCGGTCCCCCTTTAACCATCGTCACTTATTTAAACCGTCATTAGTTCCTCTGTTCTAATTTTTAATCAAAACACCAACCAAGTTCACCTCCAGGAATCTATCCTTCTCCATCTCTGTTGTTTTTCTGTGTTATTAACAAAGTAAAATTTATCAATTTTACGCTAATTCACATGGTGTTAACTCGCAGCTAAACCAATGCCCTTGTGTTTCACGCTATCCTTCAACCGCTTCCACCTATCCCACCACCACCTTCTATCTTTTCACCTATGGATCCAACTCAGCTCGTCGCCATCAGTACCCACGATGAGGAGTTCGCAAGACTCCTTGACTAGAATCTCGTTTCCTTACAATACTACCTTACCCATTCCTCCACCTGAGACTCCTCAGGACAGTTAATATATGGCATGCTCGTGTCTATCCCTCCTGCCCTCACCCCCACTTCTGTGTCATCTACCACTAGCTCAGCATTTCCTTCATCCACCTTACCCCCTATGGTATCTCAACTAGACCCCATATCCATTATAATTGTTGCACCAACAGCATCTATCGTGCCCGTGGTGTCGACCATCTCTTCACTAACCACCTTAAGTATAGCTCTATCTACACCCTTTACCTCATATATACCAGTTACATCACAACCACCCATGGTGTCAGCAACCCACACCCCATTCCAAAACCTCATCCTTTCCATCCCACAGTCTCTACCCCCAATTACTATGAGATTCATTACGACTACCCCACCTATTTACACGCATCACCAGTAACCCCCAATCTCATCTATCACTTATTTGGGATATCTTCCACCTGCATCTATTCCCCCTTTGTAGTTTTCATATTTGGCACCCCCATATACTGGGATGTCATCCACATCATACACCCATCATCAACCTCCCTTTACTGCAGGAGGTGCCCATTCCTCACAACCCACCAATGACCTCATTAGGATGATGATGGAAAAGATGTAAACATTAGAAGCATCAGTTTCTGGTTCTTGCAACTCCTTAACTTATGATAAAATTTGTAATGATCTTGTTCATCCATCTATCCCCATTTTCCCATACCCTATACATTGGGAAATGCCCAAGTTCAACTGTTTCAACAGTAAAGAAGACCCACAACAACATTTACGGTCATTCAAACATGGGTGCTATCTAATTGCTCATGATGATGCTTTACTCCTATGGACATTCCCCATGTCCTTGACAAGACCTGCCTTAGATTGGTATAGTGGTTTACCCAGACATTCCATCTAATCCTTTAACCAAGTGACTCAAGCATTCTTAGACCACTTCTCAATCAATTTCATCAAAACATTCACCATGACTGACCTATACTCAACACGATAGTATGATGACGAATCTATCATAGATTTCATTACTCACTGGTGAAGTCTTATCAACCAATTAACATTCTAGTTACCTCAAGTTGAGATTATAGAGTTGTTCACTAGAGCTTGTGCCAGACACATCTCACCAACTCTTTAGGTACAAACCTCCTGTACCTTGGACGAAGCATTTACCATAGCACAAAAGCTGGAAATTTGTGCCATTGAAGAAAAGAAAATCCAATTGCAAAACAAAAACGTCGCGTTCAAGTCAAATGATGCTTCTTCATCTTCAAAGCCCCAAAACAATTATTCAAAATCCAAAGGATCTTCCAACACGGTAGTTCTAAAATATTTTCCATCCCATCCATCTAATCAAGACAAACCTTCCTCTAATCTTTCCCCCATTCATACTTTTCGATTCTAATGGGAACAACAAAAATACACTCCATTTGGAGAGCCCTATTCTTTAGTCTTGGAAAAGCTTCTTAAGGCCAAAGCCATTGCACTTCCCCCCATAAAACCTCATACTGGTTTTGATCCCACTCGTCCTATGACTGCATGGTATAAGGAACATGACTATTGTAATTATCATCGCATCAAAGGCCATAGTGATGGTAATTGCATAAATTTTAAGAACATTGTCCAAGAAATGTTAGATAATGGAGATCTCATCCTGGACAACCTGAATGCACTGGCAAATCAAAACTTGCATATCTTTAAGAATTTTTTCCCTAACCATACACCATCATCTAATCAAAATGGTGGACCTTCAACCAATGACAACAATGTCCATGAATTCCACGCTATTTTTGATATCGTACCAGTCGTTCCTCAATTTCCACCTATTCCGTCTATTGAGGAAATTCTAGCACGAGCTCCTCTACCCATGGAGGAGCATACCTCATCCACTCCTTCACCCATAGAGGAGTCCTCTTCATCTCCCCCTTCACCCATGGAGGAGTCCACAATTTCTGTTGATGTCATTTCACCATCTACCTCATAACCTACCAAATAATCAATGGTATTAACTCTCCTACCCGCAGGAGAATTTTCATTGCTTTCTCCTCCACCAAAAGAGAAATCTACCTCACCCCACCTACCATCTCTCCTACCCATGGGAGATCCTTTAGACATGTACCACTTGCCTGTTGGGGAAAATTCCCCATTAGCATTCCAGGATCTCATTGATTTGGTCTCGGCTCTTTTACCCACAGAGTCTGAGGCTAACCAATTCCCTATCTCATAGACATATTTTACAGGGATTGCCACTAAACCAACTACATCTCCTCTTACAACAGTGTTGTTTTCATGAGTGACTGATCAACATGGATTATGTTGATAATTCCATGCTTTGGGGGACATCTTCGGCTCCCCTTTTTGACTCAAATGCAAATGCTTGCCTACAAATACCTTCACAATCTATCCAAAGGTATTTCAAGCAACCAAATAGACCATGAATATTCCTGTCGAAATGGCTTCTTCTTCGTCACCTTTACCTACATCCACACCTTTATCCATGACTAAAACAATTCTTATGCCTAAGAACTTACCCATACCTACATCTTTAGCCCATATCTAGACCTATCACTACCCTAGGTATCATGTCGACATCCATCCTTGTCCATCCACCCATCAAATTAGACTTATACACACCTTCCCAAGTTCCACAAAAAATATTCCTCGACCTAAAAGGAAGACTCAACCTTCTAGGACGCATACACCAGTCTCAACCACCACACCTTTGTCACCTTCGTCCCTTCCATCCATCCTAGGACCTCACCTGTCAACCCTGGTCAAACAACCCCCTACCCAAGGAAAATCAAAAGTGAAGCAACCTGCGTCTTCATCCCACGATCCTTTATTACACCCAATTTCCATGCACAACAAAACCCTCGCACCATCACCCGCAGCTTTCTTACCACCTATACCTCTTCCAGCTACCATAACCCTAACATTACCTATGCGAATTCAGCCTATACCTTCCACCTACCTCCACCGCACCTCCATTGTTCCCATGGATAACCCATCCTCTTCCACCATCTGCTTTCCCTTCTACATCACGTACTCCCACCTCACCTTTACCCAAGAAGGTGAAATCCAAGGGTACATGAACCCACTACCACTCTAATAGGGTAGTTAAACCAACAACACCTTCTATTGCTAGTTATTATACCACACCTTTACCCAAGAAGATACCATCAAAACCTAAGATAGTACCACCTACCAAACCAATGGTCAAACCTATTCCACCTCCTATAACACCTCTTCCAACATAATCATTCTCACCTTTACCCAAACCCACACTCACTTCCCATTGTGATCCATTGGTAGGGTTCTATGCCAACATTTTAGCCAACCTCTTAGAGACCTCGATCATCACATTACATGCCGACTTAGACCTTACAACCCCCTCAAACCCAAACCAAAAGGGTTTGATGAAACTAAATTTTTTGCCTACCATCGTGTGCCAGGACATGATGTAGAGGGTTATAAGGCTCTCAAAAGTATTCTCCTCCAATTATGCCCCCCTGAAGCAAATTTCAACAACAATGATCTTCTAGATAAGGACTTCATTCCATCTTCACCAATCACCACATGTCTTTATCCACTACCCATTCAGCCACCCTCATCCCCACCTCCAAAACCTTTGTATCCACCTCCAACATTCGAGATCAACATGGTTCGTATTCTAGAGTTGGCTAAACCACCGCCTAAATACTAGTGTTCCCTACTCATTTCACAAGGTTCTTACCCCGCATTAGGTTTTTTTCCATCATGTCATTATACTACTCATGACATACCTTCTCCATCTACCTCTTTCCCTCATATTAACATGATCCAAGTTGCCACTTATGCCCAAAAAAACAATGGAAAAGAAAAAGCAACCAGCCCATCCGCTAATCATGTGCCTAACATACCATCTTTACACGCACCCAAAATCACCATTCAAGGACCCACATACCCTATTTCTGACGAGGTCACCCATCGTACAATGATAAAACAATTACACCAATCCCCTCTAAAAATGTCTTTATACGATCTCGTCCAAACCTCTAAATCTCATCGACAAGCCCTCATGGAGGTTTTGCAATCCATAGAGGTTTTACCTAACAACCCCACACCAGTAGCCTCCATTATCACCCCTCACCACATGGCCTCTCTTACCAAATCATCTCCTTCTTCTACCCCCACTCCCACTCATCAAGTGGCACCCTTAATTTTTTTGATGAGGAGATCGTACCTCTCCAATCAGATGACCTTGATCCCGCCCTTTTCATCTCCATCTATATCAATAATATACACGTATGACACATTATGATTGATGGTGGTGCTAGCATCAACATCATCTCCTCCCATGTGTACAATCAAATGTGCATCCCTTCAAATTACATGCATAATAACCCAGTTATGTTGCACTCCTTCAATGATACCATCACTTCCACCCTTGGCACCATTATTCTTCATGTTCGTGTGGGCCCTCATATTGTCCCAAAATTGTTCTACTTCTTATAGGGGGAGTTCCATTACAACATTTTACTTGGTCGACCTTGGATTCGCGTCATGGGTTGTGTTCCTTTGACTTTACACCGATGTGTAAAATTTGAACATGAAGGACATAACTATACCATCCCAGCTGACCCGTCGTTATTCAAAACATGTAACATGTTGTACCAACCTAGTGATGTCCTTGTACCATTCAAGGCATCTACCACTGTTGTCACTTCTCCTTCACCCAAAGCCCCATCCACCAATGTTGCCATCACCTCTCCCATGCCTAACTCTTTTATTCCTATTGTTGCGGCAGCCTCTGCAGCTGACCCATCCGTATCTCATCCCAACAAACAAATACCTTCTTCTTCTCAATCACCTAGTAATTCATCTATTCCCACTACCCACATATCTACTACCGATCCCTTAGAAGGCATTTTCCAATGTCTCACTCTGGGGGAGTACCACCTCTACAACATAAACACATTCCTTACTCCACAAGAGTATGGTAACCTATGCCAACATCCTCGTTATGACCATCACATAGAAGAGGTCTTCCCTTATGGTCCTCCCCACCTTCACACCAACTTAACGTATGGGGGACTTGATACTTCCATCTATTCACCCGAACCACCATCCCAAACACAACCATTTTCATCTGACCTCCAATCTCTCGCCAACTACCACTTCACCCACACTTTCCTTCACTGTTGTGCATGGAAAGGCTTTCGCTTTATTTTTTATGAACAAGGTCGTCATATCGTCATCCCTTGTACCACCCGTAAACACAAAGACCGTAGTGGTATCAACTTCGTCGAGCTATCCTCTAAGAAGGCCCATGTTGAACTCATTCAAGGAGACAAACCTTCTCCACCCTGCTCACCAACATCACCACCCTCACCTACGGAGTATATGGATTCAGAATCCATTCCTCATAAAAAAATTCATGCACACCATTTCCTTGGGACCTTTGACTTATAAACGTGATGGCGAGGAACCCTCTTCTCTTCCATTCATGTATCTTGACATGATCAATCAGGATACACCATCCATTAATGTCAGTCAATGTCAAGACAATGAATTTATCCTCACCTACATTGGTGCAGAAGATTCTTATATTCACCATTCATTTCCTTCTGAGATGCAAACCATGTTAAATTAATCAACAATCAAAGTCAATATTAACATGCAGGACGACCCACACATTCTAAAGATAGGGAAATCTTTAGATGTTGCTGAACAGGAAGCTTTTACTTCTTTCCTCTGAGATCATAGCAACACTTTTTCTTGTTCCTATGTCTATATTCTTGGTATTGACCCAAACATTGTGGTCCACAATATCATAACCATTCCTGAAGCCAAACCCGTAAAACAAAAGCTATAAAAAATTCATCCTCACATTCCCCTTCTTGTCAAAGAAGAACTTAAATGCCTTCTCAATTTCCTTCATCCTACCCATTGATTATCCCCAATGGATCTCTAACATCATTCCTATCACCCAAGCAACATGAGGACTTCATATTTTCACAGATTTTCGTGACCTCAACTTAGCTTGCCCTAAAGATGACTTTCCTCTACTAGGTATTGACCAACTAGTGTATCTCACCGCTGGTCATGAGATGTTATCACTCATGGATGGTTTCTCAGGTTTTAACCAAATATTACTCACCCCAGAAGGTCAACAGGGACCTTTTGTTATCAAGTCATGCCTATTGGCCTTAAAAATGTCGGTGCTACATATCATCAGGCTATGACTTATATCTTCTATGACATAATACATCACATATTAGAAGATTACGTAGATGACATTCTTGCTAAATCCAAACATCGGGCCAAACACCTTACATTCCTTAAGGTCATCTTTGACTGCCTCATCAAGTATTGTGTTCGCCTTCAACCTAAGAAGTGTGCCTTCATTGTGCTCTCAGAAAATCTCCTTGGTTTCATCATTTCTTTACGTGGCATAGAAGTCAATCCTGCTAAAATCAAGGCTATTCTTGAAATGCCTCCACCTACTAACTTTTTCCAACATTATAGCTTGCAAGGAAAGTTTCAATCTATGCATCGTTTTATTTCGCAACTTTCCAACCAATGCCAACCATTTCACAACCTCCTCAAAAATAACATCTCCTTCAAATGGGATGATGAATGCCACAAATACTTTGATGCCTTTAAACAATACCTTCTCCAACCATCGATGCTCATTCCTCCTAAGGATGACCAACCCTTTTACATATACATTCTTGCCACTGGTCATTCCTTAGGTGCCATGCTCGCTCATCGTGACAAGTAATATAGAGAGCAAGCAGTTTATTACATAAGCCATACCCTTTTGGACTACGAAACTAGGTACACCCACACCAAAAAACTCTTCTTAGCCTTAGTTTTTATCACCACTAAACTTTTTCATTACCTAATCAATCACAAAACCTTTTTCATCGCCAATACTAACCCCTTATATTATATGTACGCCAAACCCTACTAACATTCGCATGTTATGCGTTGTCTCATGCTTCTCACAAACCTGAACCTCGAATTCATCCATCAAAAATCTATCAAGGGCCAAACCATTTTTGACCAACTTACAGACGCACCCCTCTCCGAATTTCCCAGATGAATCCATTGTTACCCTCTCTTTGGATGATATCATTTACCAAATGACCTTATTCTTCGACGGTTCCAAATATCAGCGTGGGGGTGGTGCAGGCGTTATCCTCATTCCTCTTGATGGTGAACCTATGTCTTTATCTTTCAAACTAGATTTTGATTGTACTAACAATATCATTGAATATGAAGCACTCATACTAGTTCTCCAAACCGCTATCGCCCTAGATGTCAAATCAATTAATATCTTTTGTGACTCTCAACTAGTCATAAATCAAGTCAATGGTATATAGTAATGTCATAACGAAATACTCCAAAAGTATAAACACCATGTTGATATACTTTTGAATACCTTTGACCGTTATGAACTTCAAACCACCCCACGTTCTACTAATAAATTTTTGGATGCCATGGCCTACTTGGCTTCTCAGATACTCGCTTCACCTCCCAACTCCAAAATCTTTGTCACAGTACAAAGGTTGCAATCACCTTCTTATTTATTTTGAGATGTCAACTTCGTCAGAACCGTTGCACCTGACCCATGTGACCTTTGGTATAAGCAGTTTGCAGACTACCTTTCCCTTTCCATTCTACCTCCAGATCTTACTCGTAATAGAAAACGTGCCTTTATCAAAAGTGTCTCTCACTATTTCATCATGGGTGGTCTTCTTTTTAACATGGCTTTGACGATATTCTCTTACGATGCCTTACAAGTTCTGATATTCCTTATATCATCAAGGAGGTTCATGACAAAATTTGTGGAGGTAACTTAAATGGATTAGTTATCGTTAAACGCACCCTTCACCTAGGCTATTATTGGCCCACCCACAACCGTGACTATTGTGATTATGTCAAACATTGTGTGAAATTCCAACATCATGTTAATCTTCATTACACACCTAGTCATGCCTTACAGGTTGCACGAGACCTTTGGCCTTTCTCTTAATGGGGTTTGGATCTTGTCAGAGAGATCAACCCTCATTCTTCACAATGGCATCAATGGATTATAACTGCTACTAAATATTATACTAAATGGGTTGAAGCCATACCTCTTATTTCTACAAAATCCAAGAAAATATGTGAATTCATCAATCATCACATCATTTGTCGCTTTGACGTTCCTCACCGTCTCATCATTGATAACGACAAACAGTTCAAAAATAAAACCGTATGAAAAATATTTTATGCCTTTGGCATTCAACTCAATTTCTCTTCACCTTACTACCCACAAAAAAATAGCCAAGCAGAATCAACCAATAAAACCTTGAAAAAATTCTTATGAAAGTAGTTGACGATACTAGAAAGGATTGGCATACGCACATTCCTTTCACCTTGTGGGCTTACCGTACTAGTATTCACACCTCAACTACTGCCACACCTTTCTCTCTGGTCTATGGTACCGATGCTATCTTGCCTCTCAAAGTCTAGATTCCATCTCTTTGTATCTCACTCCAAGACATGCTCAACGACGATGACTTTTTTCAGGACCATTTGGCACAACTTGAGTTATTAGATGAATGTCATCTTAATGTTCTTGATCATCTCCAAATCTAACAAAAACATATCAAACGTTCCTATGACGAACGTGTCCATGAACAAACCTTCCAAGTTGGTGACCTCATCCTAAAGGAAAATTGACATGTAACCAAAGGGGAGAAAAGTAAATGGGGAAAATTTGCTCCTAATTGTCTTGGGCCATATATCATTACTCGTACCTATGGATCATGTGCTTATCATTTGTCTTCACTCGAAGGTAAACCCGAACCTAAGGCCCTCAATGTCTTGCATATTAGACCCTTCTACTATTGAATGAAGTCCTATATCACCTCTTGTCTATTAAATGATCATCCCTTGAGCACCGTTCACCATCCATTTTACCTATTTTTTATTCGAAAACTAAACAAGAATGATGTGATTACCCGTCACCTTTCAGCCTTATCTTCAATATGAGAACCACGACTCTACTCACATGATTTTCATGGATACTTTTCATCTTTTTCAAGATGGAATCCCATGGTCGTTCATCACTTGAAACCATCTCTTTCATAGTTAACCTCTATGTGCTAAGGTTTTATCTTCTAAACAAGAGTCTAATCTTCCTCTATAGTCTTGTCCATGACTTAAACGTCCAAATGCAAAATAATTTCAAAAGAAAAATGGGATTCAAATTCTTGAGTCAAACTTCTAGCAATGAGATGAATCCCTCAAAAGGTACATCTCTTCTCTCTATCTCGCCGCTATAAATAGACTACTCCCTCGAAGGACAGCTATACAAAGCTAGCCATACTGCACATAGTCTGTCATAAAAAAGAACTATCCTCGCAAAAACAAAACAAAATATTCAGAAGCTTCCCGCATTGATCAGCTTCATGAAGACCTCAAGGAGATAATATAATCATCCCACATAGACTTCCCGCATCGATCGGTCTATAAAAAACAAGAGCAAAAAGAGAAAAAGATAACATTTTTATCATGGACTTGCCTATTTTGATCTTGGGTATCTTTCCAAGTAAGCATGTTGTCTCGCACTAGGTTATGCTAAAACCAACCATTTTCACCTCATTTCCTCTTTCACCCTAATTTCCTACCTTCTCAAGGGACTTTCTGCAAAAATGACATTTCATGATCACGTGACTTTCTTCACCCTTAGCATAGTCAATCATGCAATTCCTTTAGGGTCTTAAGTTCATAAGCCCACCTTTGGTATGATAGACTCATTAGGATTCTTGTCAATTAGGTGTCTCTTTTTGCCACCTCTTACCATACACATTCTTCATTACTTGTTTATTCTCTTATACAGGACTAGACCACAAACACCTACATTGTAAGGATCCCCCTTTCACCAAAATCAACCATGCCTAAAATGACCTAAACTCAACCATGCCTAAATTACCTAGACTCAAACATGCCTAAAACCTACCAACCCATCCCTTTACCTTATCATACTCTTCCCTCTCTTAAGGGAGAACTACATCGGCCTGAGGTGCCTTTTCGTTGGGGCTATGTAGGCAGCACTCTGAGGGAATGGGGCCCTTGGAGGTTAGTTCGGCCACTCTTTACCCTAACCAATTTCACCCCATTTTTCTATTCACATTCTACCTTAGATAGTTTCCATTTTACACAAAACTTGGAAATTAAATAATCATAAAAACATACATACCTACCATTTTGTAACATCACCATGTCATACATCATCATTTATTTTCCATAAAAGCAACATCTTGGAAAATTAAATCAAACACAACACCATGACCAAACTACACTTACATGACCTAGACTCCACCATGTCTAACTAACCTAGACTCAACCATGCCTAACCCACCTAGACTCCACCATGCCTATACCTGACTCAACCATGTGTTAGGAAATAAGAGATAAAATATATGGAATAATCCCTTACAGAATCGCAACAGTAGAAACTAATATGCAGAAAATATTACAGATCTCAAATAAAAGTGTAGAATAAATAACACAACACAGAGAGACAAGATTTAGCGTGGTTCACCCAATTTGGGCTATGTCCACCAAGAATCACTTGCTCAGATTTTATTACAAGCCTCCACTCTCTCAATACAATACCCAGATCCGTTTGGAGCTATGCTCAACAAACTCTACAGAATTCACACCCGAATTCAAAACACATCTGCAATACATTTACTTGTACCTCTATCATATGCATAAGACCATATAAATAGACAACTGCTTAAGCAGTTTGATACAAAACCATGGGTATCAAAACCAAGGGCAAAAAATCGTGGGTATCAAAACAATGGGCAAAAGATAGAAAAAAACCATGGGCCCAAAAACAGCCCATAACGGTTACCCATTACCCATGGGTTAATAAAACACCAATGAAAATTTGCTTCAGGGGCTTCACCCCTGACCCACTCACCGGCGAGCGGGACCGCTGTAAAAATACCCGAGTGTAACACATAGAAGGTGTACCACATTCTAACATGCAAATAGGCTCCACAAACATAACAATCTCCCACTTGGAGACTGATTTCCACTGAGAAAGCTTCTCAACCCTTCACTGTCATCTGCGAAGGCCAACCAAAGCTGAACATAGCTTTAGTTTATCCCTTGTGACCACCTTGGTCATCATGTCTACAGGATTCTGACTGGTATGAATCTTCTCCAACTTCAACTTATCTTCCTCCAAAGTTGTCCTGATGAAGTGATATCTCAACTGTATATGCTTCATCCTAGAGTGGAAAGCAGAGTTCTTAGCTAGGTGTATAGCACTCTGACTATCACTATATAGCTTACATTCCTCCTTCTTATGCCCCAACTCCTCAAGAAATTGTTGTAGCCAAATCATCTCTTTGCTTTCCTCTGTGGCAGCAACATACTCAGCCTCCGTGGTTGACAAAGCCACCAGCTTCTGTAGTCGTGAAATCCAGCTCACTGTTGTCCCACCTACAGTGTAAATATAACATGTTGTGCTCCTCCTGCTGTCTACATCTCCACCCATGTCTGAATCTACATAACCACGTAAAGTGGTGTCTGATCCACTGTAGCACAAAACTGTCCCCATGGTCCCTCTCAAATACCGAAGGATCCACTTTACTGCTTGCCAATGCTCTTTACCTGGATCACTCATAAATCTACTCACAGCTCCCACTGCATGGGAAATATCAGGCCTAGTGCACACCATAGCATACATCAAACTGCCAACTGCTGATGAGTAAGGTACCTTTGACATCTGGTTTCTTTCCTGATCTGTCTTGGGACACTGCTCCTTTGATAACTTGAAGTGGCCTGCCAAAGGAGTCCCAACCGGTTTAGCATCCTACATATTAAACCTCTCCAAGACCTTCTTAATTTACTCTTCTTAAGATAAAGACAACTTATATTCCTTCCTATCCCGAGATATCCTCATACCAAGGATTTGTTTGGCTGCACCCAAATCCTTCATAGCAAAGGATTCACTTAGCTGCTTCTTGAGTACTTTTATTTCCTACATGTTTTTACCTGCAACCAGCATGTCATCAACATACAAACATAGGATAATATAACTTCCATCCTCAAATTTATTTGTATATGCGCAATGGTCAGAATGGCATCTGATATAACCTTGCTCCATTATGAAGCTATCAAACTTCTTATACCATTGACGTGGAGCTTATTTCAGGCCATACAAGCTTTTCTTCAGTTTGCAAACCATCTCCTCTTTACCTTTGACCTCATATCCCTCTTGTTGCTCCATATATAGTTCCTCCTCCAAATCACCATGGAGAAATGCAGTCTTTACATCAAGCTATTCTAAGTGCAAGTTTTCTACTACAACTATTCCTAGAAAAGTTATAATAGAAGTTATTTTTACTACAGCAGAAAAAATCTCATCAAAATCTATACCTTGTTTCTGTGTAAACCCCTTGACCACCAACCGGGCCTTATATCTTTTCTTTCCTCCTTCTTCATCTTTGAATCTGAACACCCATTTGTTCTGTAATGCTCTTTTACCTTCAGGTAGCTTCACCAAATCCCATGTCTGGTTCTCCATGAGAGCCTGATGCTCCTCATCCATGGCTTGCTCCCAATTCTTCCTGGCATCTACCTGCATTGCTTCATCAAAGCTCTCTGGCTCTCCACTATCAGTGAGTAATAAATAATAAAGAGAAGGAGAAAAACGTTCAGGTTCTCTTCTTACCCTAGAAGACCTCCTCAATATAGGAGTTTGGGGTTCCTATTGAGGGGGTTCCTGAATTTATTCATGTGTCACTTTCCCATCCGGAAGATCCTCTACCGCTGCATATTCTTTCTTGGATTCTTCCCTATTTTCCTGCAACTGCTGCTTATACATGACTTTCTCATTAAAGACCACATCCCTAGATCGAATGATTTTCTTGTCCTTAATACTCCAACATTTATATCCAAAGTCATCACCACCATAATCAATGAAAGTACATTTTTCTGATTTAGCCTCTAGCTTGGTCCTATCATCCTTGTCTATATGAACAAACACCTCACATCCAAAGACTCTAAGAAATGAATAATCAACTTTCTTACCATACCAAGCCTCCTCAGGTATGCCTCCATCCACGGCACTTGAGGGTCCTCTGTTTATCAAGTACACCGCTGTGCTCACCGCTTCTGCCCAAAAAGAAAGAGGCAGTCCTGCATGTAACCTCATGCTCCTAGCACGTTCCATTTTTGTTCTGTTAATCCTTTCTGATACCCCATTCTGCTGTCGGAGTTCCTGGAACTGTCTTTTTCCTGTGGATTCCATTCTTAGAACAGTAATCATTAAATTCATTGCTGCAATACTCCCCTCCATTATCTGACCTGAGACATTTTAGCTTAAGACCTGTTTCATTCTCTACCAAGGCTTTCCATTTAACAAAAGTGTCAAATACATCAGATTTGTTTCTAATACAATAAACCCAAACTTTCCTTGTTGTGTCATCAATAAAAGTAACATAATAACTTGAACCCCCAAGAGATGATATCTGAGCTGGCCCCCACACATCAGAATGCACCAGCTCTAACTTACTCTCTTTCTTTGTAGGTCCAACCTTGAGAAACCTTACTCACTTCTGTTTCCCATATATGTAGTCCTCACAGAACTCCAAACCTGTTTCTGTATATCCAGGAAAAATTCTTCTTTATGATGTCCATGCCCTTATGGCTCATATGACCGAGCCTATAGTGCCATAATGTTGTATCTGCATCTGAAGCCACAAGATTACAATCATTAGTACTATCAGTGGTTAAATACAAGGTTCCAACCTTCTTACCTCTTGCCACCACAAGAGCACCCTTAGTAACCTTCCAAGAGTTAGCTGTAAATATCACAGTACAACCATCACTTCCCAATTGCCCCGCCAATATCAAATTTCTCCTTAATGTAGGCACATGTCTGACATCCTTCAATAGCCATGTATTCCTATTCTACATCTTAACCTGAATAGAACCTTTTCCAACTATACTGCAAGGCTCATCATCACCAAGAAAAACATGCCCAAAATCCCCTTGAACATAATCAACAAAATAATGCCTATGTGGAGTAGCATGAAAAGAAGCCCCTGAATCTAAAACCCAAGATTCAGTAATATTATGAAAAGAAAGAATCAAAACATCCTGACATACATTACCCGATGCCACATTTGCCTCCTTGTTTTCTTCTTGTTGTTTCTTCTTATCCCAAAGCTCCCAACAGTCCTTCTTTGCATGCCCAGGCTTTCCACAATTCCAGCATACAATCTTGTTCTTGGATTTTGACCTTGCTCGATCTTTTGATTTTCCACGGTTTCCTCTATTCTTCTATCTCCCTCTAGTTTCCACTGTCAAAGCATTCCCTGAAGTAGAAGATTCCCCAGAGATTTTTCTTTGCATTTCCTCACTTAGAATCACCCCTACAACATCCTCAAAATTCAACTTTGAGTTAGCTGGAACAGAGTTACTTACCGCCATTACCAGGCTATTCCAACTCTCAGGTAAAGAGCACAGGATTAATAAATCCCTAACTTCTTCATCAAATTCTATTGTAACCGAAGCTAGCATATTCACAACCGTATTGAAATCATTTAAATGATCTGCTACTGAACTATTCTCAGACATCTTCATATTAAACAAATTTTTCATTAAAAATATCTTGTTAGAGGCAGAGGATTTTTCATACAACTTCCCTAATGCATCCATTAGATATTTTGTAGTCTTTTCCTTTAAAACATTAAATAATACCGAAGATGCAAGACACAGCCAGATTGTCCCAAGTGCCTTCCTATCCAGCAAATCCCATTCCGCATCTGTCATACTCGAGGGTTTGTTCACCTTCTCAGACAGCGGAGTATAAAGATCCTTTTGATAAAGGTAATCTTCCATCTGCATCTTCCAAAGACCGAAATTCTTCATGTTGAATTTATCAACCCTAGATCTTCCTTCATCTACCATAGCTCCCACTCAAGCTAAAAAAATTTCCCTGTGATTCAACACTTTAGCAAAACCAAACCAGGCTCTGATACCAATTATTAGGAAATAAGAGATAAAATATGTGGAATAATCCCTTACAGAATCGCAATAGTAGAAACTAATATGCAGAAAATATTACAAATCTCAAATAAAAGTGTAGAATAAATAACACAACACATAGAGACAAGATTTAACATGGTTCACCCAATTTGGGCTACGTCCACCAAGAATCACTTGCTCAGATTTTATTACAAGCCTCCACTCTCTCAATACAATACCTAGATCCATTTGGAGCTATGCTCAACAAACTCTACAGAATTCACACCCGAATTCAAAACACATCTACAATACATTTACTTGTACCTCTATCATATGCATAAGACCATATAAATAGACAATTGCTTAAGCAGTTTGATACAAAACCATGGGTATCAAAACCAAGGGCAAAAAACTGTGGGTATCAAAACCAATGGGCAAAAGACCAAAAAAACCATGGGCCCAAAAACAGCCCATAACGGTTACCCATTACCCATGGGTTAATAAACCACCCATGAAAATTTGCTTCGGGGTCTTCACCCCCGAACCCCCTTCCATCAAGGGGGCTTCACCCCCTGAACCCCCCTGACCCGCTCACCGGCGAGCGAGACCGCCGTAAAAATACCCAAGTGTAACACATAGAAGGTGTACCACATTCTAACATGCAAATAGGCTCTAAAAACATAACACCATGCCTAAATGACCTAAACTCAATCATGCCTAAGTGACATAAACTCAATCATGCCTATAGGACCTTGACTTAATCATGCCTAATTCACCTAGTTTCTATCAATACACAACAACACTAGAAATTAAAAACATGAAGTACATCATCCATACCATAAACACCATCAACTATATAAATGGGAGAGTCTTTGTATCAATACATATATATAAAGATACAAATAAATACCAATATCTCAACAACTCTCATAAATACAACCTCACTATCTTTGGCACATAGGCCAGTATATATGTCAAAATCTCAAAAATAATAATCATGCCAAGTGGCTAATCATCACCCCACCTGAGAACCTTGGGGCCAGTCTCATTTATATCCTCCTCTCTGCCTATCTCGAGCCCTGCCAACATCTCCCCACCTCGCTTGGGTCTTAGTATGATCTCTTCATGGCCTGTAACTAGGTCTGGCCTCCATGAACTCATAGCCTCACCCTGACCTTGTCTTTGGGCTCGTCGGCCCCTTGTGCTCTCTAAGTTATGAGTGTGAGAGCTAGTCCTCTCAGTCACCACCCGATGTGCCCTATACTCAGCATAGGAGGGTACATCTATCCCCGCAGTCATTAGATGATCTTGGTAATACCACGCCTCATTCAAGGCATCCATGAACCTCTCCATAAACATTATATGAGGTGGTGCCATCGGCCTCATGACCACATGTCCACTCTTCTCTACTATCATTGACCTCACGGCCACCTATCCCTATGCTACCTATACTATGGGACCCTATCCCAATGATGGCCCCTGTATCATGGGACCCTGTCCCAATGCCTATGTCAGTCTCCCTGATGTCACTTGAGCCTATAAAGCCATCACTTGTTCCTATGATGTGGCTAGCTGCCCCTGTAACCATGTGACTTGTGCGTGCAATGTGGCTATTTGTCCTCCATCCTGTACAAGAGCTTGACCCTATGCCTCTACATGTACATGTGCCTGGGTAGAAGTCAACTACCCCTATAGTATATTCTCTTTCCCAGTCAAGGTAGCTACCTCTGCCTACGGTGTTGTCAACTACACTGCTAGCGCTGTCACATGTCCTTATAGTGCATATCTCTGCACTATCACATTCACCAAAGCAGGCTGCCCTAACCGTGGTGGTGCTACCTGTAACTCTATTGCCCATCAATGTCTATATACATTAGATACCCATGCATCATCTATACTACCATCCCCCAGTAACTCCTCTTGACATGATGGCTCTATGGGGCAAGGTGGAGACAAAGGCCTCTCCACATCCTCCTGTCGATACTACGGAAATGGCGGCGGCACATCTTACACTAGTCCGAACTACTATCGGACTCTGTCTACTAGGATCATCTCATTCCTATAGACATGTATCCCTTATATCCATCACACCATCTGTAACCCATGTAGCTCTCGCATCATACCTCTGAATGCTGGAAATCCGACATAAGGCCGCAATACCATATCTCTCACATATAACCCCTCCATCTCCCAGCTATAATGTGCCACATCATGTAACACCTCATTTGCTTGTGGTCAGCCTCCTGGGACCACCCATCATCTGAATCATACCCTCCACAATGTCAATCTGCTACTAGCAGTCCTCATAGCCGCACTACCATAATGTGCTCATAGGCCCAACAATGTAAAAGGAAGTTACAACACACGCCATATCGATGCATTCTCTGATAGCCCCACATCTCTCTGTATAACTATACCAAATAAGTTAGTGCCCATGTAAATCAGACCTGCTCCTCAATCATGTCTCGAAATACTCCCATCGGACCCCTGGGAAAACAACCACCCTCTGAATTAGACAGTACATAACACCTTATTGTCACCATCATCAGTACAGCTAACCGCGTCTCCTATGGGTGTGTGGTATACATTGCCCCATATACCAAGCTCACGTTTTTCTTGATCAACTCACTATCCATATCCCCAAACACTCCAATCATTGCCTTGAAGGCGTCATCTGTGGATACACTAGAAACTATCTCCCCGATAATTGGCAGTCTTAAAATCCTATAGACATCCTCCAGCATGATCATCATCTCACCGGTAGGAAGGTGGAATGTGTTGGTCGATGCATCCCATCTATCGATGAGATCGACCATGAGACTAGGATCCCGTTGGATCCGTCTGTAATACCTGATCTTGATCAGCCCTACCTCCTGCATGTGGGCTCGCTCTTCCTCTGTCACACTACCTCTCAACTCCCCTAGTAGGGGTGGTACTCTATCTCACCACTTCAACTTTTGTCATGCTTGTAACCAATCAACTCAACAATGTCAGGGCCCAAATTCATTTTTTATCAACAACATAATTCTACACCCTACTACCCCATATGCATTTATCATGTTCTTACTTTATCCCTAACCCCTTATTTATCCCATTCTAACTTTCCCAAACCTCGTACCCACCATGACCTAAGTCCCACCTATCCCCTACCTACGTTTACCTACCCTTACCTTCACCCACCTACTTTTCTCCCTCCTATATCACTACTCCATTCATTTTTTACCTATTTACCCTACCCTCTCTTTTCCACCACATTCTCACCCTCTGCATCTCAAACTTATTTACTCAAATAGAGCTAAGTTATATCCTACATTGGAGTCGAGCCCACATTGCAAGTCGGGCATCTTTTGGAATCGAGTAGTGTTGAAGCCTCTACATCGAGATGTGTTGAAACCTCTATGTTGCAGCCTCTACATCATATTGGTGTGCATAGTTATACTTTGAATGACTATCTCCCCAACTATCTAATCAATACCAAGCCCTCCCTCTGTTGAGACCAAGCTATCTCCCACATTTTACGAGCCTGACCTCTTTGGCATTTGAACTGGGCCGGATCCACAAGTAGTGAAGCACACGTTGACTCCGATGACCTACACCTGCAACCACATTACAAAAACAACAAATTAAAGAGAAGTGGTTGTTCCACAACCACGACAAGTATTAATACAAATTCGTGGATCAAGAAAAAAACGACGGTCAATCCAATCGACCCTACAATAAAAACAAAACAAAACAATCAATCGGTGGAGGAAATAAAGAAGTTTCAGATCCAGCTAACAAGGAGAAACCCTAATCCGCTCAGTGCCACGTAAGCTCCAAGTGGAGTCTCCAAGCCAAGTCGACTGCCACGTCACATTTTTAAAAAAAAGGTTATTTCGAATTTCCTCTTTATTAAATATAATTTGCTTCGATTTATTGCTAAGCGCTCATATGACCCGATGTGGATAAAGGAAAGGAATTGGTAGGTGGGAGGTGCATGGTTCGACCCCCACTGCAAAAAAAATATTCACACCATTTTGAATTTGGAGGCAAAATTTAGAAAACTGCCACACTTGGAGGTGGATTTGGTGGAAAAAATATCACTAAACCGTTTAGTCATAACTAAACAGTCTACCAAATTTTAGCAAGAAAATCCCTAATCTAGGGTTAAAAATAAATCTCCTATTAAGCCTATTTTTCCATTCTGTGCAACTTTTTCCAAAGGGGGGATAGCTAAAAATTGCATTTTCAGCTAGTTTTTTGCAATTATTTGCATTTTGGGTCGTATTGGGCTCCGAAGGCCACCAGGGCCCGCAAAACAAAAAGAATTACCTGTCGTTCAATTTTTCCAAATTCTTTGAATGTAACTGCATGCTTCAATATGTTGTACTAATTTGCAGGTTGCCATAGTCAACCGTAAATATTTTAACTGCTCAGAAACTGGCAGAATATTGTAATACAAAATAGTAAAAATTGGTTCTATAACACTCACGAGATCCTAGATCTCATTCGTAGCATTCGGTATATACGGTGCCTCTGGGAAGCACTTACGGGTAAAGCCATCGCAACTACTACTACACTTAACACCTAATATATCTGCAACAACGTCGTCTGGGCATCGACCCTTTAAATCGATGGGAAGTAATAAGGTCACAGTGCAAACACTATGAGCCATCCCATCCGTCTATGAATGATTGCACAACATAAATCCGGACTGAGAAATTATCTGAGTATATAGCAAAGTTATGTGCACGTATGAGGATATTTCTTTGAGCCGGTGTCAATAATCACACAGACCCCTTTCAGTACTGTCTTGGTACCACGTATTGAATTCTTTCACGTACGTTAACACCTCTTTCACGTACTGCTGGGTATATGGAAAGGGTGAGCTTCTTCCACGTACCATCGGGTATATCGAAAGGGTGCATATATAGAAAGGTTTGGTATATCAGACTGACGGTATATAGATTGGGAGACCTTATACCTGGATTGATAAGAGCCAAACACTGTCAATTTTTTCTACAAAATGGGCACCAATGCCCCCAAATTTTTTCTTCTAGATTCACAACTACTCAAAGGAAACAACTATGTTGCATGGAAGAAAAAAATCAAGACACAGCTTAAGTTTGAAGAGATTTGGCCTATTGTGACTGGTACTATGACCAAATCAGCTATTGATACAACACAACAGTGATAGTTTGATAGAGCAGATCAAAAAGCCAAACTCATCATCTTGTTTGGAGTGTTCGACGATGTGCAACCCCAAATTCGTGATGCCACAACAACTTAAGAAGCATGGGATAAGTTAAGCATGGTGTATGAGGCCAAAAACAAGAATGTCATTCTGAATTTGCAGAGTCAGTTACACACACTGAAGTTCGAAACAAAATGAGAAAATTGAAGCTTTCTTAAGAAGAGTTGCATAATTGAGGGCTTCACTTCTAGCCCTAGGAGAATTGGTCAAAGATGATGATCTCATTCCCATTGTTCTAAGAACACTCCCTTCTTCATACTGTATTTTTGTAACAACACTAAACTTGTTAGATACGACAGTTAGTTTTGACAAATCGGTAAACCTACTGCAACAAGAGGAAGCAATGCACAATAAGGATGATGAAGAGGATCAGGCACTTTCTTCACATCAAAAATGGAAAGGAAAAGGTAAAGGAAAACCTAATTCCTATCAAAAGTCCTAACATCAGAATCAGTATCACGGGGACAAACAACAGAAGAAGTAATGTCCAATTTGTAAAAGAGGACATGACTTAAAAGATTGTTGGTATAATACTTACAAAAAACTCTAGACCTCCACAACAATCTCACAAGGGACATTCTAACTACAATCAAGGGCAGAAAAAGGGGAACTTGGAAAAGAAGACCCCATCAGCAAGGAAATATTGCTGAGCAAGAAGAACATTCAGATAATGAAGACTTCTTGTACACTGCTCGATCAAGTGAACCATCCATGTCATCTAGTGATGTCTGGTATGTTGATTCGGGAGCCACTCGACACATGACCGACCACAAATTGGTTTACTTCAATGAGGGACACGCCATTGAAAAATCATGTTTTGTTGGGAGATGATTCTTCATATACAGTTCAGGGGATTGGGAACATCTCTCTACCCCTTGGTTCACGCAACTGCAGACTATCTGATGTCTTATATGTCCCTGGGTTGACAAAGAATCTACTTTCAGTCAGTCAACTCCTAGATCATAACCCTAAAAATTGACTTTGATAGTCATTCCGGCAAGAAAACATGTTTGATTGGAGATAAATCACGAGGCTCAAAAATAGTTACAGAAGGCTCCAATGTGGGACTCATTTTCCAGCTTGATTTTGTCCACAGAGATGATCAAGCACTTGTGGCTAAGAGCTCTACCTCAGCACAATTGTGGCATCAGAGACTTGGTCATGTTAGTTTCAAGTATCTCAAGACACTTCGTCGGCGTAATATGGTACATGGCCTACCATCTCTTCAGAAGGATATAGACAAGTGTCCTCACTGCCTAGTAGGAAAACAACACAGAGTGTCATTCCAGAAGAGTACATATCGAGCTCATGGAAAACTTGACCTGGTTCATATCGATCTTTGTGGTCCAATGCAACCAAGTAATTCTAGGTTCCAGTACTTCATGCTTTGTGTTGACGACTATTCAAGGAAAATGTGGATTTTTTGTCTTCGCAAGAAAAGTGAAGCTTTTGAAACCTTCAAGAGGTTTAAAGTAGTCGTTGAGAATGAAATTGGTTGTCACATCAGAACTCTCCACTTAGATTGAGGAGGGTAATTCACCAGTAATGAGTTCAAATACTACCTACAAACTCACGAGATTCATCGACAAATGCCTCCTCCACACACACCACAACATAATGGTGTTGTTGAGAGAAGAAATCATACTATCATGGAAATGGTGCAATGCATGATCAATGAATCTGGACTTGCAAAGACATTCTGGGCAGAAGCAGCAAAAAAAATAGTGTATTTGTTGAACAGAGTGCCCACAGTTGCTCTTGAAGGAGTAACACCACAAGAAGCATGGTCAAAGAGGAAACCATCTATTACACACCTAAGAGTATTCGGGTGCAAAGTAAGTATGCACATACCCAAGCAGAATAGAAATAAATTGGACATGAAGTCACAAAAACTCATCTTCATTGGGTACAGTGAAGAGACTCTTGGGTACAGATTGATGGATCTGAAGACCAGAAAAGTCTACACTAGTAGAGATGTTGAGTTTTTTGAGAAGAAGGAAGTAGAGTCTCCTCCTCCAGACTCACCAGATGTAGATTTTTCACCAGTTGTAAAAATTAATGTTCCCACAGATGATGAAAGTGAAGATAGGGATGATGGTGTTGATCAAATAGAACCACGACCCATAGGAACAATTCAGTGTATGCCCAAGTGGTGTACTAGCACATTACGAGATGCAAGAATGGATGCTCCACTAGATATGTCCACCCCTGGACCATGAACTCGCAGTAAAACAATAGAAGAAGTTAAATCTGATTTGATGAGTAGAGTTATTGAATCTGATGATCCCTCTACAATCTAGGAAGCCCTACAGTCAAAATCTTGGAAATATGTCATGAATGCTAAATACAACTCAGTGATTAAAAACAACACTTAGTAGCTTGTTGATCTTCCACCAAGGAAGAAACCCATTAGATGTAGATGGATATTAAAAATGAAGTACAAAGCAGATGGGACAGTGGACAAGTATAAAGCAAGACTAGTACCAAAGGGGTATGCACAAAAAGAAGGCATTGACTACGAGGAGACATTTGCTCCCACAACTAAGATCAAAATGATTAGGATGATCTTTGCTCTAGCTGCTCAGTTTGAATGGAAAGTTCCATCAAATGGACGTAAAAAGTGCCTTCCTGAATGGAGATTTACAAGAAGAAGTCTATATGACTCAACCTGAGGGATATGTTGTACCTGTTCAAGAAGCAAAGGTATGCAACTCAGGAAATCTGTGTATGGCCTCAAACAAGCACCCCAGGCATGGTACATAAAAAAGTATGAGCATCTCATACAACATGGATTTGTTATAAATCCATATGATCCCAATCTTTACCTCAAAAAGCAAGGGGGGGAGATTTTGATTGTTGTTGTCTATGTCGATGATCTAGTCATCACTAGCAGTTTAGTGAGGTATGATCGATGCAATGAAGAAAGATCTTAATTGATCATTCGACATGACTGATCTTGGGCTGATGCATTATTGTCTTGGATTGGAAGTATGGCAGAAAGAGAATCACATTTTTGTTTCTCAGATGAAATATACCAAGACAATGCTAGAGAAATTCAAGATGATGGATTACACACCAATAGCTACACCTGTGGAGAACAGATTGCAATTATCTCATTCAGATCCATCTCCTGAGGTAAGTGTCACTCTCTATCGGCAGTTGATAAGGAATCTCATTTACCTAACCTACACTATACCAGATATCAACTTTGTAGTGAGCTATCTATCCAGATTCATGCAGGAACCCAAAGTGTGTCATTGGAAAGTAGCAAGGTGCATCTTGTGATATCTTAAAGGAACAATGGATCATGGTCTAGAATATAAAAATAACGACAAATTCTTCTTGTCAAGATATTCGGATTCAGATCATGAAGGAAATATTGATGATAGAAAATCCACTTCAGGATTTGTATTTTTTATGGGATCTGGACCAATATCATGGGGAAGAAAGAAACGAAACTTTGTTTCTCGATCTTCCACAGAAGCCGAGTATCATTCTGTAGGAGAAGGTGTCTATGAAGCAATTTGGCTACGTCACATACTAGAAGGACTTGGAATACCATAGGACAAACTGACCACCATGTATGTTGACAATGAAGGTGTTCTCAAACTTGTTCGCAATTCAGTGTTTCATGAAAGAACAAAGCACATTGAGGTACAGGTTCATTTCATATGCGAGCATGTGTTGAAGCACAACATCTAGCTTCAATTTTGTCCAACAATTGAACAACGAGTAGATATCTTCACGAAGTCACTTGCACATGACAAGTTTGAGTTGTTCAGATAATTCCTCTCCTCATCCCTTCATACAATGCACAATTAAGGGGGGGAATGTTAGGATAATTAATTGTGCATTTTATAATTAATTATTGTTATTAATTAATTATTATTGTTATATGGTTTTTAAACCATATTTGTCTTATTCCATAGTCGTAGGATTATTTGTTGCATATTCAAGAAGGATTGCTTACAAAATAACAATTTTCTTTTCAAATAAGAGAGACTCCAATAATCCATACAACCTCTTTATAATATCTAAAAATATTGCAGCTCCATTCTCTACAATGGTTGAAGAGCTACTTTAAATACAAAGATATATGCCTTTCAACCAAGATTCAACCCTGACAAGGAGTGGTGTGCACACCAGACAAAATTGGAAATACACTCCATCCCAATATGGGAATTGAACTAGCCTCCCCAGTGATTAAAAAAATTAGAACACTCCCATGGGAGATAATCCCAGAGGAAGCTTTGTACCATACTAAAGCTCTAGTAGGCCACATCCATACAAATGAGTGACTGAGAAACCACCTAATCTTGTGCATCATATACTCAATTCCAAATTTCTGGAGAGGTAATAGCTTTGATAATGTGCGAAAAGGGTAGCCTTGTAAAAATTACATATAAGACTAACCCATACACTAGAAAACACAACAAATGACAACCAAACAAAAAGATGAGAAAACCATATTCATCCTCAACAAGGGGGGAGAGTGGATGAGACATCCAATAGTGTCATAGAGTTTGATCCAACCATAGGATGCACACTTACAAAATCTTCAAAAACATCCTTATCCCTAAAAAAAAAAATCATCCCTCCTTATTACTCCTCTCATTCACCTAAATTCCTCCTTGGGAGGATTTTCAAACCCATTGGGTTTCCTCTTCAAGGATGGGGAAGGGGTTTCAAACCATATGAGCCACCTTCCCCACCTCAAACCATATGAGGGGATAAAATAGAAACCAACATAGCTTGCCCATCAAGCCATGAGGTTTTAAGAGGGAAAATCCCTCCCTCTTCCCCAACAAAACTCTCAAATCCATCAAGCCATATGATGGATGGAGAAAACAATAAATAACATACCCAAGCAAACATACAACACATACAAACAAGACCATACTTTCAACAACAAGCAATCTACAATTTAACATGCAAAATAACACAAAAAAGGATCAAAGAGCCTACCTAGACAAAAGCTCTCCAATCTCTAAGCTTCTCCAAATCCTTTTCTGAGCAAGAGCTCCAACTCCAAAAGCACTCCAAGCACAAAAATGACAAGCCAAAAAAGTCCTCTTTCTACCACATGAGGGAGTATATAAAGGAAACCAAGTAATTTACCTCACAAATGAGGGGGTGACATGTGTCACCCCTCTCTTCCCTCCAAGCCAAGATTCCAAAAACAAAAAGGAAGAAAATATAAATCCTCATTTACACATAACCTCCCTAAATTACCCGAAAAGAAAGTAAAACAAATCTATGTAACTTTTCACAACACACAACCTCCAACCATTCTTACATGAGTGGTGACTAGTGAGAGGCCAAATGGGAGGGAAACTCCCTTTTTTCCTTGAAATTAAGTGCCCCTGCCTAATAAGTAGGGTCAAAGGGCTTATTTTTATGCTAAGAGAACCCCCTAAACCAAAAGGGGTCTCTAAAGATGCCAAAAATAACCCAATTTCGGGTTTTGCCCAATTGGACACATTTGTTGAGGATGTGGGGCCCACTCAAGGGTGCTTATGTGACCCAAATATTCATTAATTGAGCAACGCATACACAAATACATTCCTAAAGCAAGTGGGGACCATTTAGTCCCCCAACCTAGTTTTCTAACAAAAATTAAACAAACTAAACACAATTAATTTTACACAATATACAACATTACAAATAAGGGTCACTCATGGTGCCCAAACAATACATGTAACCAATAAGTCCTCATACAGCTAACATGGCTAAGAATCAGCCACGTGGGACGCTTGTGCACCTTCATGTAGCTGCCATGAAACCCACATTCTCGTGTGCCCTGTAATCTACACACTCAATGCAAACATTAAATGCACATGTCCAATAAAGGTGTAAATCAACTACTCAGTAAGTCCATCAAAATACAAACATGCTAACTAAGCTACCACATCATCAATATGGAATCGTAAATGAGAAACATGCACAATTTCACATATAATGACCATGTGTTAACCATTGCAATACATATCACGACATATATCCATGATATCATGTAATCCCATCAAGAAATCGAATAGTCCATAACATCAAGATAGGCGTCAAAAACATGTATCCATCACATATCAAATAATCTCAATAACGAAATAACATGTTAATATAAAAACATCTACATAAATGTACTAACATACTAATTAAGGCTAAATTGGTGTTACACGCCCAAATCACCATGCATGTCCATGAAATGTCAAATAACATACATAATATCAAAATGTGCCATAATCCATGTCGAATCATCAAATATAAGAATAGAGTCAGCATATAAGCCACGTAAGGCTTGATAGACTTATGTGGGCACTCCTTAGTTTCTGACGTCATTGTGCATCCCTCCATAATTTAGGCAAGTGTGTCGAAGGGTGGGTGGTCAAGAGCTCCCTAACTTTTAACATACTCCTGGGAGGAGGCCTTATGTGCCGCAACCGAGTGTTGAATATCACAACGTTGTCTCCCAAACATATGAAGAAAATAACCATTATGCCACATCTGACAATGGCTTCAATTGGTCCACCAAACAGATGTGCACCCAATGTGAACTTGTAGGGGCAGCTCAAGAGATTTGCCAATTGTGCCAAAAATGTCAGCAAGCCATGGTTCTCTTATGCATACAGGTGAGTCCAGTGTCTACAGATAAGATACCAGGGAGCTTAGAGCTCTATGATAGGGGTACGCAGTGCCACTTCAATTTCAAAAAAAATAGGTGAATGATCTTGAATATCAGGGCCCCTTCCCAAATAGAAATAGGATCCTACTGGATCATTGGTGGAGAAAGAAAACACCATCTTAAGGTCCGCTGAAGGAATGCACGATCAATCCATTTGACAACTCTATCATTTCCTTTGTCTGAGTGTTAGACCATTGTGAACCATGGTGCATCATTTTTTAGCTTTTTCTATGTACATCATAACAATGGCATTATGATAAAAAATTCCAAGCTTTTTGTGCATTTGGCCTAAAATTATCAGCTATCTCGCTCACCAACACACCACTGCAGTATGGTTTGACGGCCCACTTTAATCATTAATTTGACTCCACTCTATGTTAAAATCCCAACACATGTTTATCCAATGTGTAGTCGGGCATGCTCATCGACATAGCCACCGCCAGATTTTATTTTAGCTCGTTCTAATAGCATCATTGGAAGTATAAATGTTAGTAATACCAAAAATATGGTTACTGGGTCATAAAAAAGGGACCACACAAAAAACCAATATGAGGGGTCAAAGCTAGTTCCACGAACAAGTGCATCCTCCAATAGGATTGACTGCCTAGATGAAGATGAGAGCAGATCTGAGTTTTATGATTTTCCCAAGTTATCAATTCATGTTTTATTGGAATGTTATGACATTTTAGTTGTGTGTGTTTTCCCCAAAAACCAGATAATATGGGAAATAGATACTGATAAGAAATCTAGCAGAGCTTAAATTCCTGTTTTAAGCAAAGAAAATGTTATAGTCACACATACCATCAAATCACTAATACGGAAAATACCTTCTCTCTTTGATATCTAACAAAGTTCAAACCTGATGTGTGTCGAGTTAAAGCATTGCACATGAACAGATGGCAATAAAATTTGACTTAATATTGAGACAACTTCATGCAAAATGGGGCTACTCCTTGAATTGTGCCCCCCAGAGATTTGGTGATCCACTTGGTTCATAGAAATGGAAGATCCATTCATTTGTTGAAAATTTTGATTAACTTATGAATCACATATATTAATGAGGAACTTCTAATTGACTGGGAACTCTATTCACCATCCTCGAGAGCAGAAGCCCCTTCCATGAACATGCTTGTGTGTGGAATTTTTGCTGAAATCTTTCAAAAAAAATCTCCCTTCTCCTATTGTAGGCTTCCCACGTGATGTTTACCATTATTTAGATCTACCACTTTTTTATCCTCTTTTGTGTTGTTGCATTCTCGCTTGAAGATGCATTGTCAAGCTATAAACAATTATCTTGAAGACATAAATAGGAGATTTTGACTTTTAATTTTAACAACTTGTGCACATATTCAAATTCTTAATATAAATGTTTTGTATTCATTTCAATAAAAACAAATGCTCTTTTTTCAGTAATCTAGAGGGATCAACAAATATTTAAAGAGTGAAGTTCTAACACAAAACGAATTCCACTAATCCACCTCTAAAACAACATGGATTTGGGCCACCTAAAACCCAAACCCGAAAGACAAGCATCGTCAATCAACCTTTGAAATAATGTGGACCTGGGCCACCTAAAACCCAACTTTGGGTCAAAAAAATGCACTTTATTCCTATCAACACTCATTCTCTTATAATAATACTCATACCATATTTGTTGCTTTCATACTCCATGTTTGCATATCTACTTAAGTTATGCTACAACCTTCAAATAACCTTCTCTTACACTTGATTTTCACATCGAATTTTTCAATTATTGCAAATATTAATATTGCATTTATTTTCCAAGATAATTTATTTGCATTACCTCTTTTATCCAATACAAAAAAAATGTTAATTTTGATATAACAATCGCATTAAAAAAAATTATAATTGAAATATTGCGAGCAACTATAAATAGAATAATTTAATGTTAAAAACATACCTTTGAACTTAATAGTTCACATAGGTGGCTTCTAAAAACACTTTTGCCCCTAAACCAAAGTACCTACACATTCAATTGTGGCTCACAATCAATTCCATGCCACTAAGTATCGACGTGACCATTCCACCTATTCATACAATTGCTAGTTAAAACGTAAAGCTAATTCAATATTCAAATGATTGAAGGACCGTTGGGTGCCTACTTACCTAGTAATTGCAATACTTTTGCTTGTAAAATTTAAAAATCCCTATATTTGTCTGCCTCGTAAATTGTAATCCATTTGATTGAGGTTAACATTTGAAGTACTGAACCACGTGTGCCGTGGATATTATCTTTTTTCTTGACGCGTGTCATGAAGACGAAACATGGACACTCACCCGTTCTTGTTTCCAAATTAAACGAAGATGGATCCCGGCGACACGTCCGTTGCAAAATTTAATGGAAATGGATCCCGACGATACGTCCGTATTGCAAATTTAATACACCTTCGGATGGAGACAAATGGATAATGTCGGAAAGCTATTTATTTTGCCGACAGTTTTTATTCGCATAAGTGACATGACTGCGAATCGCGATGTAGAAACCGCTCGTGCATCAATCAATTGTTCCCTATGTTTTCCACTATGTATGGACTTAATAATTGGGAATTTTATAAGACTAGCAATCGCAGGTGTTTCATGCAATGTGAACGCGGAACGGTACATGTTATTTGTTTTAGACGTATAATTATTACTTTTGCAGTAGATGGTGATTAGGGGTGTGATTGATTTCGTAAGTGTAGAAATATAGATGGGCCACTTAATGTGAAGGTTGTTTCCACTTTTCAAACTTGTTAACCGTTTTTCAATAGTTAATTTATCTTAAAGTTGATGTTGTATATATTTTATTCGGGTTTATTGTGTTAATTGTGCATCGGTTGTTCGGTTGGTGTTTTGTTGGAGAAATTATTTATTATAGAATTGATAATGTGTGTAATTGATATTTGTAGTGTAGGACTTTAATTGAAACATTAGCATTGAAATGTTGTATGTGTACATTTAATTATGTTACAGATTCGTACATTTAAAGTTGCATATCATATTTGAAAACATCAAATAAATGAAGGTATACGTACACGTAATGAGACATGTATACATTTGCAGTATTTACATTATGAGTGGTAACCTTTAGTGAGCAATTTTAGTTTCAATAGACATGATTGCACTTGATATCCCTTGAACGACAGTGCCACTTTGGATAGAAGAAGTGTTGAGTATAGTAGTAGTGGAGGTACTATCAAAGCAGAGGGTAGTATTTACGTTGGGTTGAGTGATAGTAGTCTTGCTTCCTCCTTTCTTCTTGCTCTGAGTACTGGTACGTGCGTCATATTTGAGTATCTCTCGAATGAAAAAGTAGGTGAAATGCACAGATTTGCAAGCAAGGGAACTCTAGAGAAAGATGTGAGTGTCAAACCTTGCCTTTTAGTGGTTCTAATGTCGATGGTTGCTCTATGAAAAGTAAGTCCCTGCGACTTGTGGATAGTTAATCCCCAGGCCATTTTAATCGGCAACTGTCTTCGATTCCCTCTCGAAATAGGGGGTATGGGAATATGTAACGGGTTGGAGGGATCCCAACATGGGCCGTTGTATCTATCAAATTTTACAACAACAAATAAAGGTAATGTTGGTGGTTGCATTGATGCGTCGTAGACAATGCCGGTGATTGTTCCTGTGACACCATTCACGAGGCCTGCATCAACCCATAGATTTGCAACAAGCATGATTTTTTGTTGTTTGCACAATAGAAATTTGTGTTCCAACTGATCATCATCAGGATTTCCTGGTCCAGTTCGCCTGTTACTTTCAACAATGGATTGGGTGATCAGAACATTCAATGCCTTCAACATCTGTAGGTTGTGGGAGTCCACCAGATCATTTTTTTTGCAAACAAATGTGGTGCATCTTTAAAAATGTTGAGCTAACACAGCTGAGCTCAGGTCACAAGAGTCTGTGCGAGACATGGAAGATTTCCCAATCACTTAATGTAGAGGAAGTAAAGTAAGAACCAAAGTCGCATGTAGAAGTGAAGGCCGTTAATATCTTATATTTTATTAGAATGAAAACATGAGTAGAATAACAAAATGATGGCAGTTTTGTTGCCTTAAATATTCTAACTTTAAAATATGATGGAAGATTTTAATCCAAGGTCCAAAGGGCACCTATACTGCTTCACCCAATTACTTGCGAAAATTAGAAATGTTGGAATGGATAATCTAAACACAAAAGATATAAGATTTACATGTTACCCAGACACAAGAAATGGGAAATTGAATCAACTTGTCAATTTTGATGTAATGAAAAGTGGGATATGGTTGAGCTTTCTCAGAAAATGAATAAAAAATAGTTTTTTGTATGCATTCATGCTGATTTTTAGTAGTTGTAGATGCATAATACATGACACATACTTTGTCCTGCTCTAATTGTATAAGAAGGGTCTGCATTATGTGTATCAACAACCAATGTTCTATGAGCATCTTGTCACATACATGAAGGTCCAGTAGTTATTGTGTGCCCGGCAAGCGTGCGTCATACATAGGCAGAGGAATTGGGGCAGTGGCTTCCATAGTGTTATCCTTCTGATATTCAATTCAGTCGAGCTGCACTATGGTACATCAAAGCCTCTCTTATCAAGAGATTGAATTAGAAAAGCTTCAAAGCTTTGAAGATTAGATATTCAATTGTCCCATTTTTGCTAATTTTACAGACACGGGAATGCATGTGAACTGTTTGACACAATGCCCTGAATGAAATTTAGATTTGAATCATGGACACCTTCTTGCTTCTAGAGGAAGGGATCATATGTTGTGCATTTGGAATCGTGGTTGGAGTAAAGTTGCAAAATCATGTTCACAATCATTAACAGAAGTACCACTCTGCATCACGTGACGGAGCAAGAATCGATTAACAGAGCTTATGGTGGGGTGCAGGTGAGGAGCCTACCATTCCATATGGTCGAATTGAATTATTCCATATATTTTTTGCTTATTAATTGGTATTATTCTACAGCTACTACTTGCATATCCATTGATATTAGCATTATGGATTTATTCTAATTTCATCAGCAAGGAACTTACAGGTCCTGAGTATTTGTATTACCTGCCATTTACTTGGGCGACTTGCATGAATGGATTACCTCGTGCAATAAGCATCTCCTTGATTTGGGTTAAAGACGCAAGAATGATAGGCTATTTTTTAAGGTCCATGTTGTTCCATGAAGAGAAGCACTAGCCTTGTTTTTCACTTTTGCATCTGTTATACGAGGGAAAGCCTTCAAAGGAAATTGTTTTAATTCTTGGGTAATTTTCCAAGCAAATTGAGTAAGTTTGAATGGTCGCCAGCAAATCTATTCTTTTACAAAACTAGCGTTGGGCTTCAATAGTCATCATTGCGGGTGGGAATATGGGAAATCTATGTGTATTAGAAGGGGTGGGGTGTTCTGTTTGAGTCATTTGTGGATTGGAAGGTGGAAAGCATTCAGAAGGAGAGGAGAAACTACTTGTATATGTGTGATGAAATGAAGAAAGGTTGGTACTTGAGATAGTTTCATGTGGCATCCCAGACATTTAGGGGAAAGTGAAAGTTGTTAGAAAAGATGGGTTCGTATGGAAGGAAGTGGTATGCTCTTGAAAGTTTTTTTCCATGGAAGTTACATGTGGAATGTTGGTTGGCAATTCTTCAGTAGTTATATTTGATGGCAAGATTGGAATGTCGGGGGATCGTAGGTTGTTGGTCGTTGTAAGTTGAAAGATATTAGAAATTTTCATTGTTCTATGCTCTAATTTACGACGTCATTCCTCATCAATTATGTGTACTTTATTTTTTTCATAGTTCTCTCTTTGTCGAGCTCGTTTTGCAGGATTCGACATGATTGCAAAGTCACAGGATTATGGAGTACCACCTGTTGGATAAAGATCATGTTGGATTAGAAAGGAACGATACATAGTTTGATGTCATACAAATGCAGAAATAAGTCAAAATGTAAAACTAAATTCAATTGTAATGCATGTGGAGTTCCAATGGGAAATACACATAAGAGGTAACAATTTGAGTATCAAGAAACTACTTTTTTTATTGAGGAAAAGAGTATTAGATATATAGAAACATACTATGTGTTCACATACTACAGAAGGATGTGAATACGTACATAATAAAAGAGCATGTATTTTATATTTATTTTCTTAAAAGTATTAACAATCTGCATAATAGAAGGAGACAATAGTATGTCAGTGTATAAGGGAATACAACAGTTTTCTTTTGAAGCTAGGGAAAAAAGTGAAACATATATATGAAATAAGAAACATAGCAGTGATAGTTCAAAGTATAGAATGGGATGAGTGAGGGAGTACTGTTTGAAGGGACGGGTGTGTTGGAAATCCTTACATAAAGGTTATGGAGGAGTTGCATTGTTTTCCACTTTCCTTGAATTGAGGATGACACATTTCAATCTGTTGTTTCCACAATATGTATCTTTTTTCAGTGAAATTGTGAAGCAATATTCGTTGCCGATGACATTACTTATAGTTTCACTAGTCGCATCTTCGTCTATAGACAATATATAGAGGTTGCTAGCTACAACACCCATGATTAACTCAGTTGTCTCATCAAAAGCGGTAACTGATTGAAGTTCTCCTGTCGGGTCCTTTAGATTGATCCTTAGTGCATATCTATAAGCATAGTTCTGAACTTGTATGTTGCAACTTGAGCAGAACCATGAACCATTACCATTCTCTCTCATCTTTTTCCTGCAGTTTTTTGTCACCTTTTTGAAGAGGACATGCCTTGTAAAAAAAAATGTCCATGTTGATATTTGTGATTTCTGCAGAAACCATGGCCCATTCATTTCTCTCTGTGTTCCCCATATGTAGTACCTCTGAAATCATTATTACAGAGGTCAAGCTCTTTGGAGGGCCCATAAATTGGCTTGTGATAAAGGGTGCCAGAAGGGAGTAGTCATTGGAATCTACCCAATTATGAAGTGTATTTGGTTTCTGAAATTAGAGGGTTGACGTAACATTTGGTACTTGAAACAATGTCGATTGAGCTTCCCATTGAAACTGGAGACACGAGAAGCTTTCAAGGCAAGGACCAGAAGTGGTGGTATAGAAAGCATGTCTTCAAGTTCGTTACTTATATCATCTAAGTGTTGTCCCCACAGTGTGACACTTACACTGAAACCTGGCATGTCCTTTAATTGCAGTGTTCTTCTCTTTGTTTAAGACTTGTCATACCGACGAATTTTTTAGCATGGTGACATCGTAAAAACAATGCCAATCAAATCAACTGTAGAACCTTCAGCGCTTGTAGGTAAGTCCTTGATTTTGGTGAATTGAAAGTGATGGGAATGTATTGTATCCTCATTTGCTATGAGTGGAGATATGGTTAAGGAAGGTTGCAGGAAAATATCCAAAGCATTGTTCAAATGGTTGTAACATAGCTTTTCATCAGCAATCCTCGCAATTCTCCCATTGGAAATTGTATATAGCTTCCCATTCTCAATCTACTCATGGAATACTTCTGCGGCCTAGTTGAAATAGGTGATGTGGATTTCCCCTCCTTCCTGATCAACAAAATCAAACCAAAACATAGATCCATTTCCCCTTGCATTGTGATATTGGCGAAGGGTTGTTTTTGCTAGGGCACGACCCTCTACGGACCACATGTGCATAGATGTATTCAAAGCACTTATTTTAGTTGGTGTTCTTGCAAAATATTTATTAACCCGATTTGCACTTGCATCTGTTTGTGGCAACTGAATGTGTTCGAGAGCATTTGTTGGTAGTCGGATTGGAGCACCAATTACCAAATGTGTTTTGAAAACAACATCCATTTCAATGATAAGAACGGTGTTGCAATGGAAAAGAAAAACATGATAGAATTAGAACTAAGCAACGGATGGAAAAAAGAAACAGAAAGAAATTTTAATTAATATAGGAGTTTATGTACATTGGTAATTGAGCAAGAGATGAAGCTTACAGTTCACTTTTGATCATTCTAACGAGGGATTTGTGTAAGCACACAATGGAGCCTTCTTGTATTGATTTGTCAGTTACACGACTTACAAATTTGGAGGGTAGAAGTGTTGTCTAAAAATGTATCCCATCTGAAAGGTCAACACGATGTTGGGCTACCATGTTGAGAATGGACCTTAGAGAGCACAAGTGCAGTATCTGAAATGTGGGGTCAACATTGGAACCGCCCTCAATCAATTGAGAAATGCCTTCGTGTGTCAAAGTTATTTCCATGGCAACTAAAAGATGCTCGAGATTGTGGGAATTCTGCAAATATATGGTGGAAAATGTAAACTTGTAGGGCAGACAATCATGAAATGAAGGATTTGTTTAGGAAATCATGCATTTGTAAAGAATGAGAACCTTTAAAGTTGGCTTCCTTATTATTTTATATTTTCTAAAAATTGCAAACATGAAGTCTAACCCTTTAACAATTCAATATGCAAAAAACTGATATAATGTACAAAGCTTTGGTTGAAAAGAACTAAAATTTGTATGGTTGTTTACAGATCGGCATTTTAAAACTATATGTATTTGTGTGCAAATATTATGAAGGAGATACACATTAAAAATGCCATAGTCATTGGTTTACATAAAGAAGCAAGCAATTGTATAAAGGAAAGATATAATGAATAACACATTAAAAATGTGTTACGAGTTGTTTGTTGAAAAGTTAGATTTTGTGCCACCATATGTTCTTGCCGCAATATATACATGCATTTATTTGAAATGAATTACATATTATTATGTTAATAAAAAATAAGAACAATATGTACACCTGAAGTGAGAAAAGCCTTGTCGTTGATCAGTCTAACATCCAACTTGGGACACTTCGAAATGGCATCATTGGGGAATGAGCCCCTCGGCACATAACGAATCCTGTCATTGAAAAGGCACGTGCCCCTACATGACTTTGGGAAAAAGATTAGGAAAGCATAGTTGTTGGATAACAAAAAATGAACATGTGTTTGATAAGTTTGATTCTCCATCGGATATATACTACCACAATACATACATGGAATATTTGGAACGAGTTACAGTTTATTTCAAAAACACTTACGAAACAAACATTTATAAACTAACCACTACAAGCTATTTTTTAAAATCAAATTTCTTGCTTTTTGCTTGTGTAATTTTCTTTGCACGTTTCTTGTAGTTTTGTCCAGTTGCAGATGCCTCGATTGGAATTCCCATTCTCCTCAATTTGTGGGGTGGTTCATATTTCAGTGCATCTTCATTCGAATCATAAATCAAGCAAAAGCCTCGTGAATGATCTCCAATCGTTTGGATTTTGGAGAGAAAAATTGGGGATGTTGGCATCAGGTGGAGGCGATCTCTGATCATTTCAGCTATCACTGTTTTAGGTGGTTTCGGTTGCCTATAATGCAAAACATTAACAACACATTGAATACGCTTAAAATTTTCCTCCCTCTGCAAGTGAGGCGTAGTTAATGTCAATCCCGTTGTGGGGAGGGGAATTGTGTTTCTAGTCTGCATCATATTAAACTGGAGAGGGAAAATAAGTATGTTAGTCCACCAAGATGTTCTTAGGTATGACGGGAAGCTTTAAAAGCCTTGTCGCTGATCAGTCTAACGTCCAACTTGGGACGCTTCGAAATGGCCTCATTGGGGAACGAACCCCTCAGCACATAATGAATCCTGTCATTGACAAAGGCACGTGCCCCCACATGTCACTTCGGAAAAAGGATTAGAGTCTAAATATAAATGTAACAATCAAAACCAAATAACATGAAAGCTCTCTACAATAATTTTTAAACCATAGCATGCAATAAACAAAACAAATGAATAAATACTTGAATCAATATTGTAAACCCACGTCAATATTTTTTTAGAGATGATGCTCTCTTCTTTACGGTTAGAGAATGAGAATCACAAATACCCTACAAATAAACGAAATAGGAAGTTATTAAAACTAAATGTATCTGCGAATTCAAAAGGAGGACACTAATCCATAAAGATTATTCTACATTTTTAATTTCAATCTCAGTTCTAATACCAAAAAAACCAAAAATATTATAAAGAGTTATTAAAAGTTGTATATTCGTAGAGGCCATACATAAGAAAATGAGAAATGGGTCAAGTGCGAGAAAGAGACAGAGCCAGAGATTGAGAAGAATGCGGCAACATACAATCCTCTGATGTTCTCGGTGAAAACAGGGTATTGATTTTTCTTTTTAAACTTCATTATGTTTTTTTATTGCAATGAGTCAGCTATATTACTAACAATAAAAATGTTAATAGATACAAAGGCCTTAAGCTTATTCGCAACCCTTCAAATAACAAGAAGTGTGTAATATCTTTATCAGTTCAACACCATATAAACCAAAATGTAGAACTTCTACAAAGCACATGGTAAATTGTTAAGTATTAGGCCAAAATGATCACTGGTTGGATGCAACAATATAACAGATACAAGCAGCTAATAAATCACAACAAAAGCATACTGAAGGCAATGGACCTATTTGCAGGATTTAAATTACGGAGTGGAACTTTCTCACAGTTTAGTTGTGAGATTTTGTAACAGAGCACACTAACATAAACATATAGTTGTGTCCATGTAGATAGAGACCACCACTATAACCAAATCAACCAGTCAGAATGAACTTAAAAATGGATCTAAAAGTGTAATTTGTTTTCCAATTTGTTTTGTTAGTGACTGATGCTTACTCTAAAATTGCTCATTGATTTCTAGGGCTAAACACTCATTTGGTGGCTATATTACATATTCAAACCAGACATTTATTTTAAAAGAGATAAAGCTACTTTGGGCAAGGAACAACTGCGCAAGCAAGTACAAAAGGCCTCTTGTTATGAGAATTGATGATTTTGAAATGCCAACACGCACTCGTGTTCTCTGTGATGACTGGAGGGAATGGAAACAACCCATTTTTTTAAGGTCTGTTACATGTTCTGAATTTAAGACATCAGAACCACCATTTGTTTGTTTTGACTCTATGCTAACTACATATAAATTAAAGCCCGGTATATTTAATAATGCGAGGATTACATTGAAGAGGAGATGATACAATTTAGTTTGTTATCTCTGCATTAGGTTCAAGGGCACCAAATATGTTGTTGCAATTCAGTTTTTCTTGAAGAATATACTTCTTGGCATGCGAGCAGTTGTGACAACATTGCTTGGAGATCCAAGCATACCAAGTTCCAGGCCAAATTTATTTGGAGAGTTAATGAAAGTCCTTATTTTTCCTGCATGCGCTGTTGAAGAAGCTGTAAATTGGGTATTAAATGGTGGTCCTGATATGGATATTACTGTACATATGAGAATGCGTGGTAGTAGGTACTATGGTTTTATTTTAGCTCTGTTGTCATATTAATTTTTTTCAAAGAAGTATGGTTGCGAAGGTGAAGATATTCAATTTTGCATTATGTACGAAAAGAAAACAATTTAAGTATTTTAGGGATGATTAAAACGCCAAGGGAAGACAAGAGATCAATATAGAAAACAAACAGACACCCATCTGCCTGTTTGTTATACTGGTTCTCATATTCCAAAAACCTAACTACGAAACTCCTAAGCTTTCAACTTTAGCTTATTACATATAGAACTCATGCAGTCCACATGAGAAAGGTGTAGGTCAAGATAAGACCAAGCACAGTGAGGGAATAAATAATCAATAAGCTCGCTACCAGACTCAAATATTGCAACTTGTCATTGTTCTGGATGTTGTGACCAAGGCAGATAAGTAGTTTTAAAGAAAATTGATGAGAACAGAGTAATAAATACCTGTGAAATTGCAAACCCGAAATCCTCAGCACTGTAATGAATCCTGTGAAATTGCTTCGAAATGGCCTCATTGGGGAACAAGCCCCTCGGCACATAACGAATCCTATCATTGACGAAGGCACATGGCCCCACATGTCACTTCGGGAAAAAGATTGGATCTAATTACAAATATAAATGGAACAATCCAAACCAAATAACATCAAAACTCTCTACAATAATTTCTTAGTCCATAGCAATAAGCACATTTAATTCAAAGCTTAACTGGGACCTCACCAGGCTGCTCTCATAGAGCTACATGCTTCCCAAGGCAGATTGTTCTCTTAGGACTCCCTAGTCTGGGTCTGATAACATGTTAAATCAGAACTCTTAAAAACCTCACGGCCTCCCATGGCTATTGGGCTGCTCTGCATCTGAGCGTCTGGCTACCTACCCTCTATATGATAAAAGTTCATCCAAACAGACAAAAACAAAGGCAGAAACATCTAGTGATAATTATACCTACAGTAGACATCACTTTTGGCAAAAAGATTTTTTTATATCTGTAAAGACTAAAGACATTTCAAGGCATATAGCATTAACATATCATGTCTCATGATGTATAAATTTTTTGACAATTACAAACAGTAATGGGGTTATTTTTTTGAAATAGAATACAAGAGTATAAGCATTGTGGTACAGTTATACTTCATTTTAAATATATTCACTAGGAGATGTGGGTATGGATATGGAGCCCTGCGTATAAGCCTGAGTTTTGAGACTGCACTTGATATTCAATTTTTTAATTTGTCCATCTCTTCCTAATTACTTTATGAAAAAAAAATTGTAATGAAATATCATAATTTGCAGAATGATTTTAGACAAATCTTAGGTGAAATTACAAACCCACACCTCTTCTACTTATACACAAAAATCTGTCACACAAACCCTTATTGAGCATGCAAGAAAAAACACTCTTAAAAATAGCCCCCGCAAAAACAAAAATGACTGTTAAAAATAGCCGCTGCAAAAACAAAAACGACTGTTAAAAATAACCATTGCATTCAACATGCACCCAAAAAAAACACTATTAAAAATAGGCGAAAAAGAATAAAATAACTATTAAAAATAGGCGAAAAAGAACAAACTTCCAGATGGCCGTCAAACCGTCAAAATTAAGACAGTCGTAGAAACGTCCGCAAGGGCCTTTCCCATAGGGGGAACGCCTTCGGCGTAATTAATCAAAGTTTAAATCTAGAATGGAATCATCCTCAATCAATATAATATAATTGAGATGGATAAAATTCAAATTTTTTTAACATTTTAATTTAAGGATATGGTTTTCTTGAATAACACATAAGGTTGTAATGGAGTGAGTTCTTCAATTTTATCTCAACATTAAGTTTAATGTACATTTCACTGCCATGTGACAAGTCATTCATACATTTCACTTCTATTGGACTCTCACTTAAAATAATTTTGTTTCTATTTTCTTGGAGAATTCAATGAAAAATAGTAATATCTTGGCCACGTAGTAATGTTTGGGTCTTTTTTTCTTGAATAGATATTTTTGACATCGACATGATCGAATAGCTAAATGATTCTATGTGCCATTAATCAACCAAAAATTAATAGAGAGTTTAATGAAGTTGTTGATTAAAGAGGTACATGTATAAAATCAAACCTAAAAACCTTAATTGATATCTATTGGTGCATTTATTATATTTATTTTTAATTGTTTCGTAGTTAAATAGGTGCCTCATGTTTGATGTATCTCTCAACATATTTTAGATAGATTTATTTAAGATATCTATACTAGTTTTAATGTATGTACAATTTGAAATTTAATCTAATATATGAACACAAAATTCTATTGGTTTTTTTTCCCTCTATAAACAGTTTTTTATTTAAATAACTATTTTTAAGTTGAAATGGAAATATATTAATTTATATTAAACTAATTAAGAAAATTCATTTTGATTTATAATTAAAATTTATTTATTTATTAAAATAGAAGCTTACAGATGGAAACTTGGAGTTGTGATATGAAATCTAAGTTATATGTAAGGAGGAGATTGGCATATTTTTGTTAGATATGAGATATGTTTTTGCAGAATTATTTATTTTGAATCCAAGGATGAAGAAAGTAGATATATGTATTTACCTTGAAAACACAAAAAAAATTGAATCGGTAAAATCGATTGACTCGTAAAGGAAAAATGTGGAAAATGAAATGTAGTGATCATGTAATTAGTTTGATACCACCAAGACCAAATAAAATCCCACACGAATTCATTATCTGAATATGTACATATAAAAATATGAATGTAAAAAAAATCACATAAAATTTTGATGAAGAGGTGACCGTGGTAAAATCTACCAAATGGATTTTTGAATAAAGTTCATATTGTACGTAATATAAAGGCCTATTGGTCTGAAAATCTGTCAAGTGGACAGATCTATGGATAGATGAGCCAACAGTGTGCGGGGCATAGCCCCTCTTTGAATCAGTAAAGCAAAACTGGTTTATTGTTATTCTACCAGCAAGAATCTGTGCAAGTCTCACAATATTCTACCTTCGGGGTTTTAGGATCTCATCCTAGGAGAGGTGTTTCCAACTGTAAAAAGAATGGGAAGAAACGAGACGAGGAGATAGGAAAGATCTGAAGGGAGAAAAGAAATTAATTCCAAAGCAGAAAGGTCAGAGGGTCTATGTTTTGGGCTGGTAGTAAACAGAGCCGAACTTACTCGCATAGACGAACAAAGCAATACTGATGAATAAATGACAATAAAGCAGAAGTAGATTCAACAGAACAAACATACAGATCTGACATAAGAAAGCTCTGATGTATAACACAGGTATTTAGTACAAATTCTAAATATTGTATTAATATTTCCTTCTGTTACAAAAAGCTCAAAGTCTTTTCTTCTTACTTCTATTTTTCATCTGAAAAGTATTCACCCTTGAATACAACAAGTATCCAAGTATATATAGAATAAGTAGAAGAAAGAAGGCAAAAGGGAACCAACAATTAATTACAAAATATCTACAAAATATCTAAAAGTCAATGTTGACTTTGGACAACTTGGTGGATGACAACATCCCATGGTGCAACATGGATGAGGTCATCATTTGTACCAATATACTATTAGATATTTACAAAAAGAGAAGCCAAGAGGAAGAGAACTATTCATCGTCGTCTTGCGGTTGGAAGGGGGTATCTTGCTTCTGTTGTTGTTCGGGAGAGGTGATGTGGAACTGAGTCCGATATTCCATGAACTTGGTGATCATGGGCTGAAGTTGATCCTGAGCAGGACCCTTCGTGTGATCACCGATGACCTCACAAGTCTCCCGCTCATCTCTGAGTTTTTCAGGGAGTTTGAAATATTCATTTCCTGCCTCCATCAGGAACCCCACAAAATCACGGCAAGCCAAAAGGTTGTTGATGCATTCGGTGTCGAAAGTGGCTTCTGGCCCTAACCCTTGCGAGACGATCTCCTTGAAGATCCGAATAGTTTCGTCCGCCTTCCTCAAGGTGAAAGAAGGAGTAAGCAGGCCTGGAGACATTCTCAGAATAATTTGTTCCATTTGATGCATTGAATCCAGGGCTTCTTCCTTGACTTTGTCGATCTTTTCCAGGACGAACTCCATCTGGTCGACCCGGTAATCCAACGCAGCAAGGATCTTGCTGGGTACCCTGGGGTGACTGAAGACGCCAAATTTCACTAGATCATCGACTGAGCAGTCGAGCATTTTCTGGAATGTTTCATGTTGCAGCCTTGCATGGTCCAACTCCTCGGAGATAGGTCCTACAATCGCCTGGAGATCTTTGTTCGCCTGATTGATGTTCTGATACAACTCGGTGAACTTGACTATTACCTCCTCGCTGTCTTTGAGGATTTGATCCCTCCAGGAAGAAACTGCCATACCTTGTTCAACAATTTTGGCATACTCGTTTATCTTGTCCTGACTTAGAACCTCAGGAGTTTCTGTGGCAGTTGTAGGACATGCACTGCCCATTTTCTGTAGGGCGTGGAGAAGATTTTTTTTTTGTTCCTTTAGCAACCTTTTCTTCTCCTTTGCTTCTTGAAGTTTCTTGCAAAGGGCATCTACTGCAGATAGGGCCTCTCCTTGAAGACTTTCCGAAGACGTTCCAATTGTGATTTAGGTCACTGTATAATCTGTTGTAGACAGATCTTCTTTATTCTTGGAAGGATCAGGATATGCTATCTCCATTACTCTCTCTCCTGATGCACTCTGAGAGAAGTCAGTTATGGGCTTTTGTTTCTTAGTCCCCTTTGACAGGATGACAGAGAAGTCCATTGGTGTGATGGGAACCTTCCTCTTATGTTGGCTCAAGTGCTGAGAGATTCATGCTGGACTTATGGGAGTGGGACCAGAAGTGGAAGAGGGAGTGGCTGCAGCGGATGAGGGGAAATGGGTAGAGACAATTGGTGGTGGCATCGAGAGGGAGGCCAAGAGAGTGCTCACAGGAGGAAGGGGTACTGTAGGGGAGGTAGACATGAAATGGAAGGGAGCTAAGAGATGAGAGAAGAAATGGTGGGGGATAGCTCCGCGAGAGAAGAGAAGATGGATGACGAGGCAGGGGGAACAATAGAAGATGGGGGAGAGGACATGACCAAAGGAATGGTCGCTTGGGTCACGCAAGGAGGAGAAGGAGGAGAGGGAGAAGGGATAGAAGGGACCTCAGTGGTTATAGTAGTGGCGACACCCTGAGTGGATGTGCCCGTCGAAACACCTTCCGCCGCTTCTTTCTCTGGGGAAGCCAGAGTTACAACTTGTTCTTGTACAGCGGAAGGAGGACTTTCAGGAGCTCCTTCTTGAGCAGTGCTTGATTCACCTTCCTTATCCTTGCCTTTGACCTTAGGTAGATGCTTTGGCCTGACAGGTGCATTGCCCAATGGGGATGTAGTGAAATCTACTCCGAGGTAGATGAGGCCATTCATCCTGCACCAATGTTCTGTCCTCCGCAAAGTTTCTTTGACCCTTTCTTCAATGGTTAGGGCACTTTTGTTCTGTCTATCACAGAAAATGGCCAGTTGTCCCCATCTGTATCCAGATATACCTGATCAACTTCTTGATCGATAGTTTGGTAACCCTTTGGAACGATGGCCACGCCATATTGAATAATTTCTGCCAAGGCCAAAAGGGAGTGGTCCTTCCTTCTAAGTTCGACCTCATGGTACAGGTCGATATAGATGTCCTCAATCTGTGGAATATGGATTGGATCGAGTTTTGCCTTGGGAAGGCAATTCCTTGGATCAAAAGTGGGCCTCACCGAGAAGTTGTGCTTCAGATTGAGTAGTTCTAGCTTAGCAACCATTTCCTGGGCTTTGTGGTGAGAGATGCATGTGTATCTTCCCACTATAAGGGGGAAAGGAGTTCCACCCTTCTTTCTCTTTAGGCACTTTTCATGGTATGTCATGAGCTGTCTGGATAGCTCCAACAGGATTAGCTTGGGGCCGGCATATCTCAGCAATTTGGTGGGCTCACCCAGGAATTTAGCTACCCTGAGGTAGGTGAAGGTTGAAAATTATGTAAATAAGGCCCACCACTTCTCTGTTGCTATGACAATGCTCTTGGTCGTTCGACCGTGAGTCATGTTTGGCCTCAAACGGCAAACGATGCCATAGAAGAAAGCATCGTTAATCTTTGTAAACTGTGAAATATTGTTCTCTAACTTCAGCTCCGGATAATATTCATATATTTTTACTTGGGGCCAAACCACGCATCGGCTCAATGCTGGATAATCCCTTTCCGAGGCTGCAACATAGACTATGTAGGAGTTCATGTAGAACCTCCCCGTTATGGTGAGTTGTTGGAGTTGTTCAGATATGGTGCTGCTTATTATCTCCGCCCACTCGAAGCGTTGATCAGGTACGTTCTTATTCATGGTCTCCAGGTACCTAAGCATCCATTTATGAAAGTAATGGGCGTCAGAAAGCCCAAATACTCTGCTTAGGAACATGATAGTATCACTCAGTTCCTCAGAGAAGTTGCTACGGTGAATAACCTGTGGCCATTTGGTTATCACCTTCTTGTTATTTATGTACACCTCATTCATCAGTTGCATGCACTGGTCTTCATTGTCCTCCCAAGCCTTGGTGCAGTCTTCTTGGCTTACAGCCACAAAGTGTCGGTGGTGAGGGATGCCTAACATGATTTTGAAGTGTCGGGCGGTGAGGTTGATTATGACCTTGCCCTTTTAATTTTGGACACACTTTGTGTCTTTGTTGTAGCAGCGGGCCACTACCATCATGAATTCATTATTTACTACACTAACGGGGATCCCCCCAGCAAAATGCAGGCCACTGCCTACTAGTTTGTCCATCCAGGGACTCCCTGTGACTCTCCTGGTCCTGGCCCAGAAATCTTCCATATCGATGTGACCGAGCTCAGAGTCTCTTATATCTAGGTCACATTCTTCCTGAGACTTGGGCATTCTAACCCTTTGGTACTTGTATTTCATTTCTTCTTCTATAAGCTTGGCTTTACCTTTTGACTTGGTTGGCCTCTTGCTTGATGTAGACATATGTGGATCTAAATTCAGTTGTTGATGTTCAAGAAGAAGAAGACAAGTCCAACGCCAAAGAGCCATATTAGTTATCAGTTCTTCCATTAAAGCACTACAGAATAGAATGAGGAGTTAGCAATTTTAAGGCCTCAGGGCGCAGGGTGCATGAACACTGCAGGCTGCAGAGTTAATAGAAAGGTGCACTGAATTGGAGTGTTACAGGGAATAAATCAGCGCCAAAGGTGCAGGGCACATGAATTTTGCATATGACATCATGTTATTGTAAGCGGGGATGCACCTGCGCCACCTATATAAGGTTAGGCTGGGCGCAAATAAACTTGGTGTTGCAGGAGATCAGGATGCGCCAATGGCGCATGCAATTGGCATGTAACAAAGGATGTTGATGCGCTGAATGGCGCAGGATAAATGTGTGTTGCACTATCTTTCTGTGCGCAAAGGGGAATTCGGCGCAGTGCAGGGAAGGATTACATGACACTGTGTTGCTGTAAGAGGGTATGCGCCCACGCCAATTTTTAGGATTTACTTGGTTTTCGCATGGCGCGGGGATTATGCGTGTTGCAAGCAGGAAAAGTGCACCTTCTTGGCGTGACTATATTTTATGCAGCAGGAGTGGTGATTGCGCTAAGAGAAAAACACAGTTCTAAACTAATCATTAAGGTTTTCTTTCTTTCCTGACAGGTCTGTGATCTTTCAGGCTTCTTTTTCAGGGTTTTAGATGGTAAAGGGGGCACATCATGGAGATCCAGGTTGATTTTTTGAGGCAGAGCCCTCCTTACCAGCAGATCTGGAAAGGGGATGAAAACGGTTTGGGGGGGGAAGGTTGCAAGAACGGTAGGAGGGTTTAATGGATTTGCATATTCATTCTATCCTACCACACAAATAACCAAAACAAAACACAAGAGGAGTAAGAACCACCTACCCGAAATATATAGTATGTGAGAGGCGAAGCGGGGTCCATGAACACGACACGAGGAGGACGGGCGTACTGACAGGCGCAGAGGAAAAATTTATCACGTGTTTTCTGACTGGTGAAAGTGACAGGGCGGATGCACCTATATATAGGCAAAGGTGCAATAAATGTGCCAACCACTTTTTCAAGAGGCGCACCAAAACATGTGTCGACATGTAAAACGGTGCACCCTTTGGCGCGGATAAACGTGTGTCAACACGGGGATACTTGCGCCTTTGGCGTAATTTTAAGACTGTCAACACTTCATTCCTTGTGCCCTTTGGCGCACCAAAACACGGCGCAACAATTTATGTGTTAGCATGAAGGCGCATGCGCCTTGACGCACGTAAAAAAGGTGCATCACGGGAAGGCACACCAAAACATGTGTCGACACGTCAAAGGGTGCGCCAAAGGAAATGAAGGGGGCACAGATTTACTCTGTGTAACATAGATAAAAGGTGTGCCCAACCAAATGGGACCAAAATGGCTAAGTTCGGAGAACTAGATTTCCCGGAAAGGGATTTTGCGACATTCCAAATGCAGAGGGGTCCCTTACGAGGGACCAGGACAAAATTTTGGTACGGTTACCTATAAAATTTCCCTCGTCAATTTTATAGGATAACAAGGCCAAATGTAGCTTCCTTGTTCGAATCTCTAAAGTTGAACATAACATTAACATCGTAGCTTCTAAATGTTGCTACACATTTCTACCTCCCCACAACAACAAGACTAAACCTGAAACATCGTACATTAAAGGAGGTAAGTATGCAGAAATCCATCCATCCTCAACATGTAAATAACTAGCAATCGCACGTGAGGTGTGCGATGAAAACGCCGAAACAAAGGAAAAGTAAGAGAAGGAAGGAAATCGAAATGGAGCAGAATGGAGAAATTTGAAAGTGCTTGATGAAGTAGATAAAGCATGAGATTTTGTGAAAAGTAGGAGCAGAAAATAAAGTAGACAAAGAGGAGTGCGAGGAAAGCGTACTGACTATTAGTGGGAGGTTAGTAGTGAGGAAGGGAGTGAACAAAGATAGGATTCCTCTAGCAAGTGTGACTAAAGGAGAGGATTGGAAGACATTCTGGAATACCAGGTGAATGAAAAAGGAGGAGATATGTGAAGGGATGATGGAAAGGGAACCCATGAAATGGCCTTGAAGGTCAAGCCTTTTTTCTCTTTACCCCTAATGAAAACAGTGGCTCGCTGCATAGTAAGGCCTTGAGATTTGTGAGTGGAAAATGCCCAATCCATATTAAGCAACAACTACCTTCGGATGCCTATGGAAATCAGTGGAATGGGCACGAAAAGGGGGTTGTGTGCATCCCAATGAGGTCCCATGTATCGGTCAAATTTGACAACAAAAAATGAAGGCAATGCAAGTGGAACGAAGGAGCTTTTATAAGTAATTTCGATGTTGGTTCTGGTAACACCACTCACAACATCTGTTTGACCCAAAAATTTGCAGGAAGCATTACTTTCTAATTGATGTTGAGAAGAGCTTTGTGTTGCAATTGATTTTCATCTTCCTCCCCTAAGTCATCATCCTTGGTGTTCTGAGAAATAGATCTGGAAATTAGACAGTTAAGGGACTTTAGCATTTGAAGGTTGTGGTAGCCCACCTGGTCATGTCTAGAAAAGAGATGGCACACATCTTTGAATTGAAGGATTTCTTTTTCAGAAAGGAAAGAATTTTTTCTTGACATAAAAAGATTCCAATCCTGGAAAAAGGGACAAAATTACGATTGTCGAGAAGCATTTCCCAAAATGATGTCTGTAAAAGAGTGGAACCCTGATCTTACATGAGTTAGTGGATCGGTGATTTTGGTTTTGTGTACTTTGATGTCTATCCAGAGCAACTATCAACCATTTTTCCATGCTTTTCAAATAACACATTGGATCTTCACACCGTTAGCATTTCGACTTCAACTTCGACCTCGACCTTTCTAGCTCATCGATGTATAACATTGGGTTGGAAGATGATCTGTTTCATTAAGGCCAACTCCTTCCTCTGTCACATTTTCCATACAATAAATCCAAATCAGTCCTAGAAAATGTGCTTCATTTAAATGACAAGGTGCCATCATGGAGAATGGATTCACAAATAGAGAGTTATTACTCAGCCTCTCACGAAAATCTAAAGCAGCATAATTTCACGACTACAAGCAACAATTCTTGTACGTTTAAGGTAAAACACAAATCAAAGCCTTCCGCTTCGGCCAATAAGGGCATGGTCCCATGGAAAGGGGGGCTCCTTAAATATCTCAGTGGGTGCTACTGAGAAAATATAGTTGACATGAAGAATAGTTGTATGTAAAGAATAAAAAATGATGGGGTACAAGAGCAACAAATGGACATGATTTGGACACCAAGAAAAACATCTTTACAATAGGGATGTAAAATAGGATCAAAAGTGGGAGACGAGGGAGGGTGTGTGTGGTATGCTCTCTTCTAGATCTATAGGCATCCACTTGTACTAGGAAGAGGACTTTAGGGAACTATTGTGAAACCCTAGGTCACTAAAATCACAAGACATATTTGTGAATCTTCTAAAGGGGTGAGGACCAATTACGTAGTCATAAAGGCAATGTAATGTGGAAATATTTTAAAAAAAAAGAGAGTGTTTGATAAAAAATGATGAGGTGAGTAGTTTTATGCAATTTCAAACCTTTTCTTTTATGGGTAGTTAGAACACACAATTATGTAAGGGCAATTTACATGTTTGTCTCAGGGGACAATTTAGAGATTGAGAGATGTTGACCATACATGGCGTGTGAGGATGGAAATTTCATACACATTTGACATTACGACTTCTCTCTAGCTATAAGGGTAATGATTAAGAGTTCCCCCATCAATAGTTTTGATGGTTTCATCAATCAACAGACATCGGAGTTAAGGATTGCAATCAGATGGAGTTTAATTTCTTAGATAAGACAAAGACAAGAATGAAAAGTTAGAAATAAGGTGGTAATTAAATACCTACATGTCCCACACCTATTCCATGGCTGAATTATTCTTACCAAAGCACTATTTGTTATTCGTGGTTCACATTATTGTTTTCAGACCGCTTGCATCATTTATGTGAATGCAAGTTGGGTTTAAATATTTAAAATATAAAATGTGGGAAATGTAATAGGTTACTCATTCAAAACCCCACAAAAATGTTTGCTCCTTAGTTTTCCCCCTTTCAATTGCAAGGTGGAGTAAATGTAGGAAAGAAAGAAATATTAAAACAACTATTTATGATTAAAACTTACAATTCTTGTCGACAGTTGATAGGTGAATGTGAAAACATGGTATTAGGTGGTCATGAGTCTCCTCCATAATGTAACTGTGTAGTTAACGAAGATGATTAGAAAGAAAACTTCAAAGACAAACATTTCTAGAAAAGGTGGCATTATCTCGAGCCATAGACGGTCCCAATGGTGTCATCCATCTATGAGTGTCGATGTCAAGGATCACAAATGGGTGGTTTTCAATTCAATAGATAAGACAAAGAAATGTTTTATTATATATAGCTAACAGGTTAACGATAAGGATTTTTCTATACATTTCTAGTGACGACCATAAAAATTTCTTTGCATCAATGATACAAAAACAAGAGGTCATGTTTAAGTAAGGTTTTCCCCATACAAAGGCATGAACAACCACCTTGAAATCAATAGAAGACCTCACAACAAATTTTCTATAAAGCATAGCATTGTTATTCAACACTTCATCTTCTAACCATGCCATGTTACTTTTTATGGTCAACACTACAACATCAAAATTTTCCTTCTCAATATAATTTGGAAGCAACAAAACTTTGGCAAATAGTTGATCTTCTTTTTCATGTCAATAACTCTAACCAATGAAGCAGCGGGGAAACAAAACATATCTGACATGCACCTAAAAGCTAGTAAAAGGAAAGTTCGAAAATTAATACCAAATACCATAAAAAATGTGTTACATTCTTCAAAACCTTGTATGCTGGAAGCCACAGAGGCAGTCCATATCACAATATTCATCGCAACAATGGTCAATGATACACAAAATTGTCCACACAAAATTACAGATCCGACAATGAGATGGCCTACATCCGCACACATAAATACTGCATATTACCAAATTCCAATCAAATAAACAAACAAAAACTTTATACCCAGGATCATCGTCATCTGCATAAGGCTACATGCAGGAAGCCAGGTGTGTACCTCATATCTTAAAAAACAAAAATTTAATAATATATACTCATTTTTAATCTTAAAAAATAGTTCAAAATAAAAATTACAAAAGCCCATAAACTCAAAAGAAAATCTTTATGCCATCCATAACTTCAATTATATATAGATAGAGCAATATATTTTTAACAATTGTTGTAAATCAATTTTGATCTTACTCTTATAGGAATTTAAATCCCCAAAGACAAGTCTAGCAGATAAATGACATCTACATTCATACATTGGCAACAACAATGTCAAAAATAATAAAATTGTCGCACGATTGCATAGTCCCATGTTTTTCATCTCCTTTTTCCATCCAATATTTTGGTTAACTATGTCCCACTTTTTTGCATTTTTTGCACTTTCAGAAAAATATGGCCCACAACAAAAACATGACCAAACACACATAAAGTGAATGAACGTGGTTTTATAAGAGCTTAAATATACCCATGTGTAGTGCATCCATAATTTATCTGAATTATTTAAGTTTTAAAAAATAGTTTTAAACATTTATTTATCAGACATATTTTCAAATATTTTTGGCCACCAAGTGGGACACACTTATATGTTTTGACCCGTTACCAACTACAAATCTGATGCCAGTATCATTTGATCTTAAACATTTCAAGGGATTCAACATACTCATTCACTCACCTAACATTCTGAATATCTCCTCTAGCAATATCTCTCAAATCTCAAGAAAATTTTTCCTAATCTTCCCTAATTCAAGAGTGACATAAGAATCAACCTCTAAGAAAGTTTGAAACATTGAAAACCCGGTCAAGAGTCTTTCAAGTTAAGTCAAGAGTCTTTCAAGTTAAGTCAAGAGAACTATCAAGCATTTATACAAAAACACTACTTCCAAAAGCAATGGAAGGGGTTAGTTTAAAACAAATATTGATAGACAAGAATTTTTATTCAAAATTTTATTTGGTTCAACATTTAAGAGGGTACATGTCTGATTTATATCTAGCTAGCCTATTATTGTTATCAAAACATTAGGGAAACCATAGGGGAGGGATCTCTAGACTTGCATTTAATATTGCACATGTATAGGAGAACTATATAGAGTTTGAGCCCCTCATTTGGGCAATGTAGTGCAAATCTTGGTTAGAATCAACAAGGGGGTTGGCCACCAAGGGCATTCTAACTCAACCAGACATACCTATTTTTCATTAATGCATACTTGAGTGATAGTGCAAGAAAATAAGGTTTGATCATTACAAGAGTATGCACGAGCATTCTGGAATAAACGAAAGTACATGAGGGCATTAAAGATGAATCAATACAATAGTGCGAAAAAGTGCAATACAAAAACTATACAAGACAAAATTGTCATACTTTAGTGTCTGAACATGATGCTAGTGTTATTGAAGGTTATGGCACTCTTTTTCAAAGACAAAGCATTTCCAGACTTTCTCTAGCTTATTCCACCCTGTTCTAGATCCATATTAGTCCACATAACATTAGAAAAGCTAAGTGGATCTCTCCTCTAGTGTTTGTCTATAACTAGCATGTGTTTAATTGATCAAATCATTATTAATAATTTACCCTATGTTCATATATGTATGTGAATGCTTAATTTATTAATCTGAATATACATCCTTTCCAAATTCCAATCCTAAATTAGGGGTGTTAATACACCTCTCAAAATTTAGGCTTTAATCAAATATTAGAGTGTATTAACAAAATCAATAGTACTTGATCGTGAAAAACAATCATAAAGATGGCCATACAAGTACAACCATTAAATTTACCTTTGCAGACTGTGAAACCACGAAAAAGATATGTTGTCTTCGACAATATATGGGAAGTTAAATTTGGTTTGGGATTAGTTATTTTGTATACTTTGGTTGGTAGGTTTGATCTATGGTAACATATAAATTTCAATATGTTATGATTCTTATGTCAATAGGAGTTATGCCACAATAAAAGAGACCCTCCTATAAACATTATAATTGGTCTGATGTCTTCAAACCATTCATTAGGTGACTTGTTATGAATGAAGGGATAATACATGCCACTAAAAAATACTTTATTTTTTACTCTTTTGCAAGGTGTTGTCAATGCATTCGTTTTATAAGGAGATTTGTTTCCTAGAGATCCATGTAAAATTATAGAAAAGTGAGTGAGATTGTTGTAATTTAAGAGCAATGGAATAGGTACTCAAGTCAAATTTTGCATTCTACCTCAATTCCCAAATATATGTTACGATTGTGGCAAATTGAACGATTCTAGACAACTTACTTTAGAGTTATTTTTTCCAAGTCTTCTTCAATTAATTGTGTAAATCAATACTCCACTATTTGTTTTCGATAATTATCTCAAAAACTAAGCCAAACTAAATATTATTTTATAATCCCTCATATTAATTATTTATATTGCATAAATATTCCTTTATACAATTAGGTCTCAGTGATATCTATTTGAATTTGAGGTGCAATATATGTGGTTACTTGTAATATATTGTTAATGTAAAACCACATTCCACATCTACACATTCAAATTTTTGCCCTTCAAAAGCTAAAAGACTTAATTTTTACAAGCTAAAATACAAGACTTGATTTTTACAAGCTTAAATACGTTCATGTTCGTGTAAAATAAATTGCCCTCATTTTGTCTTAAAAAAAACTCTTATTCCTATACATTTTTTTTATTAAATCCGAAATTGTAGGAATTAGGTGCACATAATTGTTAGGTTTAGCTAATTGAATCAGAACCAGGAATTAGGTGCATAAATTCTTAGGCTCAGTTGCTAAGAACTAAAGGGTTTCCATTACGCCACATCCACCCGAAGCTCGATCCCAACCTTATCCTTTATTTATTGGTATCTCTTAAAATTGGAATCTATAAGAGCATGGTCCCATGGAGAGGGGGCTCCATAAATATCTTAGTGGGTGCATTTGAGAAAATTTAGGAGTATTTTAGTTGTTTTAAGGTCTCATGTTTTTAAATTAGTTTTCTTAACAATACCCACGAATATATTATATGATCCCATTGGATTTTTATGGTTATTTGTAGGTATATAAAATCGTATTTCCCTCTAAAATCACCAAAAAATAATGGCAAGAATGCATATTATAATCCACATGGGCAAAAATCAACCTAAACTATAGGGGGGAAACTCCCAGCCCCCCTCTCCAACCACCTCTTAACTTTAGGGGGGAAAAAGAGCGGAGCTCCTATTTTTTAGGCCAACGTTCTATTATTTCCTGTAGCTGGCTTTAATAATAAGCATGGGACCTTGTGGCACACGAAAATAAGAGCTGTAGCCCCTCCATAGGACCATTCTCTTAGTGAATGGCTAGGCAAAACCTTTTACACCGACATACACATACCTATTCCATTCAATATTATACAAACTTTTGAAAGGTAGATATGCAATTTTTAAATTCACGTTTGGATCATTGCCAACGATCCGTCGAGAGGAACAAAATTCATGATGCCTAACTTCAACCATAGATGGTCCCTAACTTTTGGTAACCTTTACCTTTAACTTTTTTCGATTCCTTAAGTAGACAAGGTGATGATATGACAAATCCTGCCGAAGCTAATGTGTTTTGGAGTGAAATATAGGTGAGAGGAAAATTGAATTGGAATTTATTAGACTATAAAAAAATGTGGAAGTAGTAAAATCTTTAAGTTCTCTAACATGTGAAATGCCAACATGAACAAAGTAATGTAGATTCACTTTCCTGTTGTGAAGCGGTGATGTATCGTGTATAGACTTTATGGGATATTAGATTGGCTTAAGTGGGTTGTTCTTGCATTATAAATAAACTCACCACTTGTCCTGAGAATTCATTATAGGTCTATTCTATTCTGTCAATAACCTTATCCTCATTGGAATTATAATAGAATTTATTTATATATTGTTAATGCCATGTTATAAAATATATGCTTTTGCTTTGAAACCATAAGAGTAATTGTGAATTACCTTTTCAACATGGGAGACTTCAAAGATATTGCGAGGGACTACCATAATATATTCTATGGTTTGCATGGTTCTTAAATGTTTGTCACAATTAGAATTCGTTAGCCAAAGCCTTCCTGACAATTGGAGGCTTTAATGTTTGGTTAAGGAGGTCTGGGATGTTCTAAAATAATAATAAAAACTTGATTCTTGCATATTTGTAAGGAATTTTTAAAAGTTATCAAGGATTATTGCTAGTCAAAGTGGCACGTCACTAGTTGCTGTTGAGAAAAGCCAAAAATAAGAACAAAAATTCCAATTTGGTGTTTTTAAATTTGTATATAATAGATAGTCAGCGCTTCATCAGATACAAAGACTTAGTTGGCCACGTATTTGGTGAGCACTCAACAAATTTAAGTTTACTTAAAACTATCTGATTTTGTTTCCTAATATGAACTTCATATTTAGCCAACTAGTTCAGTTATTGTGATATCCTTAGGTCTGCATATTGTTCTCTGTAAAAGTGGTTGCTAGGGGAGTTGAAATATTATTTACACAAATGTACACATGACACAAGGGATAAAATGTAGTATTTGTCAAACAATTTGCAAATCACATATGTATTTGAGGATTTTTTTTCACAGAGCATTTTGTCAATCTGCTAGCAAACAATCTATGTAACAATTGTATTTGAATCTTTTTTTCTTTGTACCTTTTTCTAGCAACACACCTCCTTAACCCCGATTCCTCCACCTCTCTTAAAATGCTGCTAAGTTGTTATTTTTCTTCCAGGGGCTGCTGCAATGCTAAGAACCATGAAATGCTATTGAAAATGAACAGAAAACATTCAAAATGTTGGTGAAAATGAACAGAAAGCATTCCAAATGTTGCTGGAAATGAATAGAAAACATTCCAAATATTGTTGAAAACGAAAACCCCTTACACTGTTGGATGTAAAATAATTTTTTGATTCAGTCAATGTCATGGCGTCATACAATAATCAAAACACATATTTTTCGAATCTAGGTTTTTCAAATTTTTAAAAATAAATTATGTTATATATTTTTTAAGCTACCAAAATTTCATGTTTTTTCCCTCATATATAGAAAAAAAAAGAAAAGGTAAAATCATTTGGATTCCACCATATTTGGTGAACTCAGTTTTTAACAAAAAGTTGGGGAATGAGTACCAACATTATAGTTATTACATTCATTTCTAACCTATCATCTAGCAACGCATAATCCCATCGATTCAGCTATCACTTCATGCATGCAACTACATCATTCCAAACCTATACATTTAAGAACAAATCTACCCATGATTCAACACAATTCGGCAGGGCCCACCCATACATGGTATGAATGTATTGATTATGGGGCATAGATGTAGGGCAGTGCATTCTATCGGGGGAATAGCTTCTTCCCTTTTATGAGAGACCCCAGCCCTCGTTGTACTACACGAAGACTTTCTATTATATTCATTTTCTATGATTTATATGTGATTATGATCTGTTGACACATCCATCTTATATAGCATGATATTGCCTCTTTGGTTTACAAGAACATGCAATTTGTACAATCAATATTGACGAGGAAGATATTTTTAGGTTGAACCCTATGAAATGCAAATCCCATAGCAATATGCAAAGTAACTATATAAGTATTTATTGTTATATGTTTAGTTGTGATTACTTGTAGACAGATAAGTAACAGAAAAGTTCAAACCAAAATCAAATGAGTTATTAGTACCTGTCTATTGTAGTTGTACTATTGTCTTTATCTTAAATAATTAGTTTGCATAGATATGTGTATTTTGTGAAACTCTTATGTTGACATGAATATTTGGTTGATATTATAGTGTTACTTCACAAATGTTTTATTTTGTTTCATTTTGATTCGTTGCACTTGTTTTCCTCATTGTTGGAGCTATATTTTTTTAGTATCAAAATTGAATTTCTAGATGTTTTATTTTGCTCGCCTCGTATTTGTGCATGCTGGGGATAATAGGCTTTGTGCATGATTTGCATTTGGAGAGGTACATTGCTGATTTTGGCTACTGATTTGTAACAATGTTTGATGTAATTAAGCATGATGTATGCATACTACGATATTCAAGGCCCTTGCTTTAATGCTCTTGTATGAAGGTGGATCATGGTGAAATCTAAGACGTCTTAACACAAGAACATTAAAGTAAGGACTTTGAATATGCTAGTTCGCATATCTATTAGTGCAAAAGATTTGCATTAAGTTGTCGGTGATAAAGCTACTTTGCTTTTAATATATTTTATAAAGAGAAGATTATGGCTATTTCAAATGTATTAGGTATTTGTATATGCTTCGATGCGAAGTAGTAGAACCACACATATTCAATAGTGAATGACTATGAACACAAGAGAATTGATATGTCATTGTTAGTATGAACATTTTTTATAGCATGAATTATTGGCAAACTACAACATCAAATAATTTTGTTACTATCTTTTATCCTAGGCAATAATATTATAATTCTTATGTAATGTGTAATGGTATAGATTCAAAACAAAATGTGTTGGATACGGTAAACTCAAAATGTTGAAGTTTATATTTTATTCCCCCCATGTAAGAGAATTACATATGTGGTTTTATTCATATAGAATAACAATTTTTTATTTTGGAGACTTCTTGCTTAGACTAAAATATGATAGTTGAATTGTTTAATGTTGTAGTTTCCATTAGTTCATGTTATGGAAAATGTTTATATTGACAATTCTATTGTGTGTTGTATCTTATGATGTGGATAACAAATTTTGATAATAAAAAATACCTTCTCAAAAGAAGTGTCCGCTGCTTTCATCTCTACACTGAGAAATGTATATGATGAAACTCATATTCTTTTGCAATTTAAATAAGCATATTCATTACTCATTCGATATCGTGTAATTTATGATTGCATTTAGTGCTACTAATAGATGAATATTGAAAAGATAACATGCCTTTGTTTGAGATGGCTATAAGCCATTAGGTGTGGAAATGAGAATGCAGTTTTTGTATTTTACAACTCATTAGGAAAGTGATGGTATCCCCATGAGATTTTGGGGCATATTATTTCTCTACCGAGATGAAGATCTATGAATTGCGTATTGAATTGTTATACCTTGGTTTCTATTTGAGTTGAAAAATTGGAAAATGTGAGATGCCTTGTAACTTCAACATTACTCTCTCACAAGTCTAGCTCATTATCATATAAAGGAGGGACCAACAACGGGAGGCCCTGACTAGACTATATACAACCACCCATCCCCCTCCCATTCACTTTTTTTTTACAACCGACTATAATTTTAGTTATGACGCTTAAGAAGTTTTGTCATAGCTGAATTTTTTTGGTCAACATTTTTTTTAATCAAATATGAAAATTTAACAATGAAAAAAGACATAACATTTAAAATAATAGTAATTCACCGATAATTGAAATGTTAATATTACTTCCATGTATGGAGGAGACCCCAAAAAAACAAATTTACAAACATATAATTTAAAATTAATTACCTAAATAAATAAGGGTATTAACTTCCTTACCAAATTGAAAATTGAAATGCATCTTCTCAAAAAACTCCTATTTAGACAACAATCAAATTAACCCTGATAACTTTTCAAAACTTGTGAAATGCAACTTTTAAGGTTTTCAACAAATTAAATGTTTTGAGAATTCTACTCTTATGTGTTTCACAATATAATAAAATATTAAAATCACATTCCATATAAAATAAGATAAAATCCTTTCTTACAATGCATACAGTTTGTGATTGGCCTACACAAGATAACCCATCTTGAAATATGACTATGACATATTTCTCATAAAAAAGTCCTCGTGTCAATGTAGAAAACGAAACAATCTAATTCTTAAAAATTAAGAGGCCGTCATTTTTTCCTTTCGTTAGTAGTAGGTTATAGTCCATTTTCCCTTGATCTTTCACAATTAAATATGTTACATGCCACCACACTAAATGTTTACCCTGCGATTGGCCAAAATGATGGTAAGCAAGCCCTTCGTTGAATTTGGGTGCAGGGATCTATTCATTAATGAAAAATTAAACTTTTGCAATACTTTTCTAACTCATACTCACCAGTAAAATATGGTGAAAAGGGTATTTAGAAAATATATAAGTTGAATTTTTCTTTAGAAATCAGAAATTATACAACTTGCAATCCATGTTTTCTATTCGTAATCTTCTCTTATTAATGTGAAAAAGATGGATGTTGTACGATCAATATTTGTTTTAGGATTATATCTCAGGTTAAGTAAGTTGATTTTAGTTCTACAGTCTGACTAATCTCCAATAAAAAATTGAGCATGATCTATCCAGGAATTGAAAAATAAAGTTAGAAATGATAGCTACAGCTAAACAACAGGCCTAAAAGAGAGCTGAAGTATATGGGGGTACGTTGCTTAAACCATCATATATTTTCTTCAGATGTTGTGGCCCTTGCCTTATTGTACCAGGATATTAATGGAAAATGTCCCCAGATCTTTTCTTTGCTTCCTTAAGCCTCCATACGATAACATATTTCTCACTCTCAAGGAAAGCTTTATCCTTCTCCAATGAGTCCCATCAACAATATCTTGTGTATCTCTGATTCATGTGTATAAAATACTGTCAAAATTGAAAGCTTTCTGAACTATTTTTGTAGTATAACCCTGCAGAAAAAGAGCCTCAACCTATTCATTGCCAAATGACAGAGATGCCCAAGTATAATTAATGTTTTATAAATTATGCATTGTACATATATTGTTGTCTTACTACAGGGGATTTGAGCCTATTTAGCTACTTAGTCAGGTTTAACATTTGCCTGAACTCAAATGAGAATGCTAGTTTGTAGTAAGAGGGGACGTAATTTAACATCCTGCATTAGTTTGTGGGATCCAGGGGCCTTGTGGGTATGAGATTCCCAGTACTGTCATTATATGTATCATCGAGTACTGATGGATTTGGGTATTTAGATTCTTGAATTGGTTGATTAGGTTGTTAAGTTGGGCGTTGAGATTCTTGAATTTAGGTCATGATAGGTTTATTGACTAGCAATCGTACGTGGAGTGTACGATGAAAACGCCGAAGAGGATGGGATGCAGATTTGAAAATTAAGGGAGCGAAAAAAGGCAGAGGACGAGGGACGACCCCGCACATGATGAGCTGTTGGTTGAATTCTTGGATGTTTCACTGTAGCTTACAATGATTTTTCATCAGAAACCAATTAATCCTTACCAGAGTCAACAGGAGCAACACGACCAATTGCTGACTCTCCAAAGTCAGGATCCAAGACTTCCTCCACTGCTTCATTATTGCCATCAAGAGGCACCGTCCTAACCTTGAAACTAGCTGGCATCTACCCCTGTCCTGGGTTGTAACAATCTACAGTCTTCTCCCAGCTCTGTCATTACAATGTGAATGAAAACATAAATCAGAAATTTTTATCAAGGTCAAGTTCTCGTCAATGCAACAGATATAAACGATGATATAAATTAGAACATGTTTTCATCACCTCCATAACCAAACTGGGAGATGGACAACTACTAAAACACCCTGAAAAGCTGGAAGATGGACAGCCAATAAAACGCCCCGAAAAGCTGGAAGATAGACAATTTTTAAAACACCCTCAAAAGTTAAGACATCTAAAATATGAAACTCTTATAATGATATAAATCAGAACAAATTCATATATATGTCATAACAAACTCACATGACCTTCATAGAAATAATGCAAGATGGACTTCTTCTAATACACCCTGGGAAGAATATACATATGAAATACCAGCAAGATAGGAAGGTGTACAAATCCTAAACCACCGAAGAAGGCAGAAAAAATAAATAAGAGAAAACAAAGAATATATCTTAGATTTCCCATCTTACATGGATTTGCAACCACCTGAGTTGGTAGGACATCTAAAATAAGATGAAAAACAGTCTCCAAGATTGTCCTAGGTACATAAATATATGATCAAATTTTTCAAGATCTGTACCTTACGAACTTACAAATTCTCCAAGTGCATGAATTCTTTGAAACCTAATTTCCAGCCTGTCCTAGCAGAAATATCACCATAAAGAAACTCCAGCAACCCTTTAACATGTAACATAGAACACTGCTGGTATCATGGCACTCCTTGAGATCACATCTCTTCGAGGTATTCTATCAAACAGTTCACGTGCATTTTCAAGAAATTCATATTGTGCATATCTTGTAATCATGGCATTCCATGAGCCCACATTTCTTTGAGGCATTTTATCAAACAGTTCACATGCCTTGTCTATGCTTCCACATTTTGCATACATGTCTACCAGGCAGTTGCAACTACATCAGTCAAAATTCCTCTATCCATTATGTTTTGATGGATGTCCATACCCTGTTCCAAAGCTCCCATTTTGGCACAGGCAGGGAGGATGCTGACAAAGGTTGTGGAATGCTTTACATCTGCCAATTGCAATTGCATGAATGTTTCGAAGTAATTATAACGCATTTTCAACAAATCCATTTTGGTCATATCCTGCAATCATTACTGTCCACGACACCACATTTTTTTGAGGCATTCTGTGGAACGGTTCACATGCCTTGTCTATGGTTCCACATTTTGCATACATGTCTACCAGAACATTTGCAACCACATCTGATAAAATTCCTCTATCCTTTATGCTTTGATGGATGTCCATGCCCTGTTCCAAAGCTCCGATTTTGGCATAGGCTGGGAGTATGTTGGCAAATGTAAACTGATTGGGTTGAAGACCTATTTGTTGCATATGGTGAAACAATGTGACTGCCTTGTGAGGACAACCATGTCTTCTGTATGCTGCAATAATTGACAGACATTTAAATATGTTTTTTAGATATGGTATCAGGGACTGCCTAATGGTTTGTTAGATGTATAATTTGCTGGTTTATGTTATTATAATTTGAAGTTTTACAATGAAAAATGAGCATACTATTTTGATTTACTGGTTTATTTGAATATTTATAATATAATTCCCTATTGAAGTTATGTTGCATTCATTTCCTTCAATTTGATAAGCCTCAAAACGGTGAACCCCGCAAAACAAGCTTATAACAAACTTGGCACATCAAAATTTATAGTTGCAAAAAAATTGGTAATCAGACCTTATGTACCTGTAAATAAACGTACCTCTGAATAGAGCAGTGTCTCCTATTTCAATTATCAGCCTCTGCTGCAGAGAAGTTTGGAATTGATATGCCAAATTCAGTTCCATTGACACCCGTGCATGCTGCTCTCTCCTTCATAAAACCCAAAATCTGCATGTGCCTGTTATCTTGATGGCTCCGACTGTGCTCACCAGCCATCAAAGTGTCATCAGTAATAAAGATATCATAATATTAATGCCAAATGGCTCAAAGATATAGGTAGTTTTAATAAATTTTGATCGATGTTTTTTTAAATAGTTTGTGTTGTATTTACAGATGAGTGTTTAGGTTAGAATATAGTTGTTTTTTGAATATATACTTTAGTTTATTAATATTAGAATGTTTTTTTATTTAATAAATTGTTTATAAGTGATTTATATTTGTTTTATCATTAAAATAAAGCCCCGGGTCAAAAGGCCTGCCAGATTTAATAAAACTTTTGTTGTGCTTTTTAAGTCTATAGTCCATGCCTTTAAAACTACTTGTGTGGTATAGTCATCCATTGTCCAAATGGATTCAATTTTTTGTGTACATATGTGTCGTCATCATTAGTTTTGTAAGTCGATGCATTTTCAGTCAAAACCGACATCCATATAAGTCGGTTTACGTTGTGGGAGGGAAGAATATGAAACTAAACCAAATGTCGAAACCATTGAGCTTCGAGATCGATCTAGTTGAGTGATCCAAGTCTACAAGAGGTCTAAAGAAATGTAAGGAGGCCCAATCCAATCTCGAGTGCATCACTAACTTCAAACTCAACAATTGTTTTAGTGGCAAAATAGAATTTTCCAAACCAACTAAAGCCACGAATGGTGTGAAGTGGAAATGGTGACCATTTTTGTTGTTCCTGATCAGGTGACAACGACCAAGTACATTTTCTGCATACGCACGATTCAATGAGGCCAACACCCATTGAAGATATAGTGAGGACATTGTCTCACTAGTTGATTTGCACCTACTCGATGAGGCCTAACCAACAAAAAGAGCATATTTGAAAAAAGGAGTGAAGGCCCATGACACACTTGTAATGAGTAGCAGCATGTATGTTGTAAAGTCTAAAGATCGGTAAGGCTTGATCAAAATGACCTCATAAACAATTGTGTCATTGTTCACGGTTCTAGATAGCATGTATCCCCGATAAGAGTTGTAGTGAGACCATTCCACTACCCCTATTGGATTGGTGATATGTTCCCATCCATGGTTATTTGTTTGTTGGATTGGTGATGTGTTCCCATTAATCAAAATTGGTTTTGATCTGTGATTTTTCTCAGTTCTCATGAGTGTGCTTTTGTTCCCTTTCCCTATGTTCAAATTTAGGGGGGGAATGCCGCAAATATTATGCGTGTATGTGTAGTGAGTTGTGATAAACAATTCTCTACTTAGATTCTAGAATAGGGATAAGTTGAGGGTTTATAATGATAAGGTTTGACTCCTTTGTAGGAGATTTCAAACATATATGTAAATCTCACTGTATTAAATAAAATTGAATCATTCAAATTATATAATATCAAACAAGACCAAATCAGAAACCTTTAACCTCCACAAGGCTCCTGATAAAATAGCTCTGTTCCATTGCGTTAGAGATTACATACTTGGAAATGTTATAAATAATTAGTGCCTTTAAACTTCTTCATTTGTAATAGTCCAGTTTTACCTATATGCGTCTCCAAGGTGGGGATGATCTTTGAGATGAGAGACAAGTACCAAGGAACTGGGTATAAGTTTCTAGGAAATTATGCTGTGGACAATAATTCAAGTATGGACGGTCATGAAGAAAAAAAGGGACAACATGGAGGTTGTACCAACAATGTGATGTTTATAAAAATTTGTGCATGATGGCAGTCGAGAAAAATGTAGAAATCCATATGTAAAGGATGACTGAAGGGCTCAAGGATAGTCTTCTTATTAGAAATGATGATGAAGTACTTAAAATTAAGGATAATCAGAATGGCTTGTTTGAAGACAACCTGTTAAATTTAAACTTTAACATGATCAGTCCAAGGGATAAACAGTTTCCATACAAGTTTAAAAGGTTATTTTGGAAGAGGGCTTAGAGAGTGGAGATAATTTATTGCCAAGATTGAATTATAGATGACTAAAATCACCATTATAACAGCTAACATACATCAAACAAGGACAATCTTTGTTTAAGTGAAGACATCTTTCTGGCATGTCCTAGAAATATCCCTCTAATATAAAATAGGGAGGGAAATAAAATCAACACTGCAAGGATTCTAGTAATCAATGCACGAATAAACAAGAAAAAGTGTCAGGTTTTTTAAATCTGTAAAGACTATGCATATTTCATGGCTTTCAAGAAAGGCTATGCATGCACTTAACTTCCAAACTAGGTGCAAGTGTCCAGTTTTGAGAAACATTGAGAGGGATTGTTACAAATAACAGTGGTTCGAATAACAGGCATACTTTAGTCTTTGATTGAAGGAAATATTCGGAGACAAGAAAGACTTATTAAATTTATCTCGTAAAATGGTAAGAATCTGTATTTAGTCACAACAGAAAGACATTCTGACACAAGTTCATATTTTCTATTACCTAATAGAATTTTATAGGTTCTTCAAATATCAATCAAAAATACATTAAAAATAACAACTTCTACAGATAAAACAGTTCTCTGAATAGAAATTTATGTACCCCTTCATGTTACTAAATGAAATGCAATAGTTCAAATGCTATAGAGGTATAATACTCCAATTTAGTTGCAACTTTTGGAATTCTTTTAAACAGTTTCCTGAATGCCTTGTGCACCAGCACTTACGTGGAATATGCAGGGCGTTAGTGAGAATTTACAATGACTAGCGCAAAGATTAATCTCACCTTTTCTACTAGATTGACATATTTTGAGTCTTGACTTGTTCTCAACCTTTACGGACATAAAATGGATTATTCAACAAATTCTTGTGAAATATCATGAAATAAAACCACAAACTTGGAACTGTGAGCTGTTGAGACACCATCTGACAGCATCAGACCCAAAACCTGGGTGGCAATTTGTCTTTACCATATACCATTCGTGTAGCGGTCTGAGAGTGTCCTACTACCATTGAAAGGTTGTTCCTTGGAACATGGTTTACTGTTATTTTTGAGCCTGATAATGCAGAACTGATATTCCGAGAAATTGAGGAGCCTCCTGCAGGGTTGCCCCCTCTGCCTCCAAATGCACCAGTAGCAGAAGGCGGGTCATTTCCTCCAGCCATGGAATCCACCGGTTTGGTACCTATCGTTCAGGGAAAAATGGTTGCGTGTTTGGGTGCCGCAGCGACTCCCCCTGCACAGATACGACCTAATCCGACAGGCGTAGAAGTACAGGGGGAGATGGTGCCCTGTATGGATAGTGTATAGGAGGACAAGCATGAATGAAATGACCGCAACGAATGACAGTCGCCGATGTCTGGACAAGCGCTCTCCCTATTTCTACAACATCCCTGGTGTATGGCTCACGCCTGGTGTATGGCTCGCGATTGTCCGTACATCATCGACCAAACGATCTCGGCCATTGCTGTCTTCGTCCGTGTTAGAGCCCCTCCTGTTTTCTCACAGAGAACACACCTTTCGGCGTAAATATTTAAAATACTTGTACGAATAAAGTTAAGTTGCAGAAGTACTGAAATGTTGGTAATGTGTAACCTCTAACACGTACCGGATCTGAGTTTAAAGAAAACAAAGCGAGTACCTATGCAAAAGTGGAGCAATTTATGCCAAGCCCACACATTTTAACGCGGAGAGACTAAATGGTCATTAAAACCTAAGTATATACAGAAAAAGCCAAGCGATGGAAATTGTACAGACAGATGTTTAAGGACGGTGTAACGTGCTCGACACCTTCACTAAATTTAAGATTTATTTGCACTTATGGTGATGGGAAGAAGAGGAACGTGCAAACTGCAAATCGATACAAGACAAACCCACTCCTCCCGACCTGCGAATGGATTCCAGCTGCGCCAATTATTATTGTCACTAACCACTTCCTAACTACGGTGTTTCGCCTTCTACAGGAATTGATCCGAATGGGAAAATGAGTAGCAAGTCCAACGACGAGTAAATGGCCCGTACAATATTTGTTGTTGACATCAGGTAATAAATCAGTGGCATTCGGCAGGAATGCGCAGAGTAGGAACTCAGAACGTGCTTTCACTTCCTCATTTCGTCTGTCGAAGCCACATTTGAGAATGGCGAGTAGTAGTTTGTTGTGGGGCGAGGCGTGGAATGGTTTCTCTGTTACGGCCATGGTGGCATTTTGGACTGCTGCCTGTGGAGTGCTGGTGTATTGCATGTCGAGGCCGCGCAGGATTTACATGCTCGGGTTTTCGGCGTTCAAGCCCGCCGATGAGCGGAAGTGTAGCTATGAAGTTACCGAATACTTTACACAGCGAACGGAGAAGTTTGATAACGATAGCATGGAGTTTATTCGCCGGGTTTATCTGAAATCCGGCCTGGGCGACGAGACCTACAGCCCGCCTTTTCCCTTCCGAGAAGAGGAAGTGGAAAGCCTGGAAGCCGCTTTGGACAAGACCACAGAAGTCATGTTCGGGGCGATGGATGCCGTGTTTGCAGAGACGGGTCTGTGCGGTGCAGATATTGATATTGTTATCACCACCTGCAGCATGTTCACCACGGTGCCCTCTCTCACTTCTCTCATTATTAACCGCTACAGGATGAAGGGGGATGTCAAGACCGTGAATTTGGCCGGAATGGGGTGCAGCTCTGGTATTACTAGCGACATGCCTGCGGGTGATGGTCGCGCCTGGTGTATGGCTCGCGATTGTCCGTACATCGTCGACCAAACGATCTCGGCCATTGCTGTCTTTGTCCGTGTTAGAGCCCCTCCCGTTTTCTCACAGAGAACACGCCTTTTGGCGTAAATATTTAAAATACTTGTATGAATAAAGTTAAGTTGCAGAGGTACTGAAATGTTGGTAATGTGTAACCTCTAACACGTACCGGATCTGAGTTTAAAGAAAACAAAGCGAGTACCTATGCAAAAGTGGAGCAATTTATGCCAAGACCACACATTTTAACGCGGAGAGACTAAATGGTCATTAAAACCTAAGTATATACAGAAAAAGCCAAGCGATGGAAATTGTACAGACAGATGTTTAAGGACGGTCGGTGTAACGTGCTCGACACCTTCACTAAATTTAAGATTTATTTGCACTTATGGCGATGGGAAGAAGAGGAACGTGCAGACTGCAAATCGATACAAAACAAACCCACTCTTCCCGACCTGCGAATGGATTCCAGCTGCGCCAATTATTATTGCCACTAACCACTTCCTAACTATGGTGTTTCGCCTTCTACAGGAATTGATCTGAATGGGAAAATGAGTACCAACGACGAGTAAATGGCCCGTACAATATTTTTTGTTGGCTTCAGGTAATAAATCAGTGGCATTCGGCAGGAATGCGCAGAGTAGGAACTCGGAACGTGCTTTTACTTCCTCGTTTCGTCTGTCGAAGCCACATTTGAATGGCGAGTAGTAGTTTGTTGTGGGGCGAGGCGTGGAATGGTTTCTCTGTTACGGCCATGGTGGCATTTTGGACTGCTGCCTGTGGAGTGCTGGTATATTGCATGTCGAGGCCGCGCAGGATTTACATGCTCGGGTTTTCGGCGTTCAAGCCCGCCGACGAGCGGAAGTGCAGCTATGAAGTTACCGAATACTTTACACAGCGAACAGAGAAGTTTGATAACGATAGCATGGAGTTTATTCGCCGGGTTTATCTGAAATCCGGCCTGGGCGATGAGACCTACAGCCCGCCTTTTCCCTTCCGAGAAGAGGAAGTGGAAAGCCTAGAAGCCGCTCTGGACGAGACCACGGAAGTCATGTTTGGGGCGGTGGATGTCGTGTTTGCAGAGACAGGTATGTGCGGTGCAGATATTGATGTTGTTATCACCACCTGCAGCATGTTCACCACGGTGCTCTCTCTCAATTCTCTCATTATTAACCGCTACAGGATGAAGGGGGATGTCAAGACCGTGAATTTGGCCGGAATGGGGTGCAGCTTTGGTATTACGGCGGTTACTGCTGCAGGTGACTTGCTGTCGCGCCTGGTGTATGGCTCGCGATTGTCCGTACATCGTCGACCAAACGATCTCGGCCATTGCTGTCTTCGTCCGTGTCAGACCCCCTCTCGTTTTCTCACAGAGAACACGCCTTTCGGCGTAAAAATGGGTTTTCTATGGGATGGCTGGATGATTTTCAATGTGGCTCAGGAAATGCATGGAACACATTTTCAGTTATCATGAAACCCAATGAAATATTACAAAAAGACTCCTCTTTCATATAAAATACATATCGAAATACCCTTTGTATTGAAGAAAAGATTATGACAGAATACCCTTAATTTGATCTGATAGTTTAATTTGATCTTCGTGAATATCATCATATCATGTTTATTTTGTAAATTTACTCTAGTGTTTTTATTCGGTTTCAAAGTTGTTGTCATTGAGGGCTATTGTGTAAAATGAAATTGTGATTGGTAGTAGCGGTAAAATTGATTCTCTCACTTCCCGATTGATGTTAACTACTATTTTAGTCTTCTTATATGTCTTTTTGCAGTCTTATTTAGATTAAGGATATTGAAGGCGTGCGTCTAGTATTAGGTCTTCATATGTTTTCGCACGATTGTATAGTCCCATGTTTTTCATCTCCTTTTTCCATCCAATATTTTGGTTAACTATGTCCCACTTTTTTGCATTTTTTGCACTTTCAACAAAATATGGCGCACAACCAAAACATGACCAAACACACATAAAGTGAATGAACATGGTTTTATAAGAGCTTAAATATACCCATGTGTAGTGCATTTATAATTTATCTGAATTATTTAAGTTTTTAAAAATAGTTTTAAACACTTATTTATCAGTCATATTTTCAAATATTTTTGGCCACCAAGTGGGACACACTTATATGTTTTGACCCGTTACCAACTACAAATATGATGCCAATATCATTTGATCTTCAACATTTCAAGGGATTCAACATACTCATTCACTCACCTAACATTCTGAATATCTCCTCTAGCAATATCTATCAAATCTCAAGAAAATTTTTCCTAATCTTCCCTAATTCAAGAGTAACATTAGAATCAACCTCTAAGAAAGTTTGAAACATTCAAAACCAGGTCAAGAGAAAACCAAGCCAAGTCAAGAGCCTTTCAAGTTAAGTCAAGAGAACTATCAAGCATTTATACACAAACACTACTTCCAAAAGCAATAGAAGGGGTTAGTTTAAAACAAATATTGATAGACAAGAATTTTTATTCAGCATTTTATTTGGTTCAACATTTAAGAGGGTACATGTTTGATTTATATCTAGCTAGCCTATTATTGGTATCAAAACATTAGGGAAACCATAGGGGAGGGATCTCTAGACTTGCATTTAATATTGCACATGTATAGGAGAACTATATAGAATTTGAGCCCCTCATTTGGGCAATGTAGTGCAAAGCTTGGTTAGAATCAACAAGGGGGTTGGCCACCAAGGGCATTCTAACTCAACCAGACATACCTATTTTTCATTAATGCATACTTGAGTGATAGTGCAAGAAAATAGGGTTTGATCATTACAAGAGTATGCACGAGCATTCTGGAATAAACGAAAGTACATGAGGGCATTAAAGATGAATCAATACAATAGTGCAAAAAAGTGCAATACAAAAACTATACAAGACAAAATTGTCATACTTTAGTGTCTGAACATGATGCTAGTGATCTTGAAGGCTATGGCGCTCTTTTTCAAAGACAAAGCATTTCCAGACTTTCTCTAGCTTATTCCACCCTGTTCTAGATCCATATTAGTCCACATAACATTAGAAAAGCTAAGTGGATCTCTCCTCTAGTGTTTGACTATAACTAGCATGTGTTTAATCGATCAAATCATTATTAATAATTTACCATATGTTCATATATGTATGTGAATGCTTAATTTATTCATCTGAATATACATCCTTTCCAAATTCCAATCCTAAATTAGGGGTGTTAATACACCTCTCAAAATTTAGGATTTAATCAAAGATTAGAGTGTATTAACAAAATCAATAATACTTGACCGTGAAAAACAATCATAAAGATGGCCATACAAGTACAACCATTAAATTTACCTTTACAGACTGTGAAACCACGAAAAAGATATGTTGTCTTCGACAATATATGGGAAGTTAAATTTGGTTTGGGATTAGTTATTTTGTATACTTTGGTTGGTAGGCTTGATCTGTGGTAACATATAAATTTCAATATGTTATGATTCTTATGTCAATAGGAGTTATGCCACAATAAAAGCGACCCTCCTATAAACATTATAATTGGTCTGATGTCTTCAAACCATTCATTAGGTGACTTGTTATGAATGAAGGGATAATACATGCCACTAAAAAATACTTTATTTTTTACTCTTTTGCAAGGTGTTGTCAACGCATTCATTTTATAAGGAGATTCGTTTCAAAGAGATCCATGTAAAATTATAGAAAAGTGAGTGAGATTGTTGTAGTTTAAGAGCAATGGAATAGGCACTTAAGTCAAATTTTGCGTTCTACCTCAATTCCCAAATATATGTTACGATTGTGGCAAATTGAATGATTCTAGACAACTTACTTTAGAGTTATTTTTATCAAGTCTTCTTGAATTAATTGTGTAAATATATACTCCACTATTTGTTTCCGATAATTATCTCAAAAACTAAGCCAAACTAAATATTATTTTATAATCCCTCATATTAATTATTTATATTGCATAAATATTCCTTTATACAATTAGGTCTCAGTGATATTTATTTGAATTTGAGGTGCAATATATGTGGTTACTTGTAATACATTGTTAATGTAAAACCACATTCCACATCTACACATTCAAATTTTTGCCCTTCAAAAGCTAAAAGACTTAATTTTTACAAGCTAAAACACAAGACTTGATTTTTACAAGCTTAAATACGTTCATATTCGTGTAAAATAAATTGGCCTCATTTTGTCTTTTAAAAAACTCTTATTCCTGTACATTTTTTTTATTGAATCCGAAATTGTAGGAATTAGGTGCACATAATTGTTAGGTTTAGCTAATTGAATCAGAACCAGGAATTAGGTGCACAAATTCTTAGGCTTAGTTGCCAAGAACTAAAGGGTTTCCATTACACCACATCCACCCGGAGCTCGATCCCAACCTCATCCTTTATTTATTGGTATCTCTTAAAATTGGAATCTATAAGAGCATGGTCCCATGGAGAGGGGGCTAGATAAATATCTCAGTGGGTGCATTTGAGAAAATTTAGGAGTATTTTAGCTGTTTTAAGGTCTCATGTTTTTAAATTAGTTTTCTTAACAATACCCACGAATATATTATATGATCCCATTGGATTTTTATGGTTATTTGTAGGTATATAAATTTGTATTTCCACCTTAAATCACCAAAAAATAATGGCAATAATGCATATTATAATCCACATGGACAAAAATCAGTGTAAACTGTAGGGGGAAACTCCTAGCGCCCCCTCTCCAATTACCTCTTAAGTTTAGGGGGGCAAAAAGAGCGGAGCTCTTATTTTTTAGGCCAACATTCCATTATTTCTTGTAGCTGGCTTTAAAAATAAGCATGGGACCTTCTGGTACAAGAAAATAAGCGCTGTAGCCCCTCCATAGGACCATGCTCTTAGTGAATGGCTAGGCAAAACCTTTTACACCAACATACACATATCCATTCCATTCAATATTATACAAAACTTTTGAAAGGTAGATATGCAATTTTTAAATTCACGTTTGGATCATTGCCAACGATCCGTCAAGAGGAACAAAATTCATGATGCCTAACTTCAATCATAGATGGTCCCTAACTTTTGATAACCTTTACCTTTAACTTTTTTCGATTCCTTAAGTAGATAAATTACAATTTGTAACCATGAAAATCTGAAAGCAGCGTGAAACGTACAAGTCGTGGCAGCCTGACGTTTCCTCCCGTTTTATTAATGGATCACCTGCAACGTGCATTGAGGCAGCTGACAGATCATAATAAAGCAAACGTACAATTATTCAATTAAGTAATGTCTTGAATCGCGATTCGCGAAGAAGAACAAGAAAAAAATTACTGTTAATAAATTATTATTACCAATCTTTTTTTGTCTTGTAAGAAGATGCCCTTGAGGACGACGCCGCACTGGGCTTCAATCTACATAAAGAGCTTGTGATGCGCTTGTGCGCAGCCAGTCGTTGGATCGAGTCGCAGAAAGAGCAGGTCGTTGGCCAGAAATGGCGTTATTAGAATCAAAATAGGATTTTGAAGTGAATTTTTCAGAGTTCAAAATGGTGGGAAATCGAGCAGAACCGCAACCCAGGCATGTACAGAAGCTATTGTTTGCAATGAAGAAGACACACAGGCTCCTCGTGGGTGGAAACCACACGTCTGCCAGATTTTGCGCGCGGTAGATCGTATGTTCGAGTCCGCTTGCTGGTAAATCTCTTTTCTTTTGCTCGATCTAATCTTGCGAAACAACCCCTGGACTATCTGATTCCAGCGCCTGGGCTGGCCCTTAGTTTTGTAACCTCGCTTGGCGATTTGTTTTTGTCTGTGTAAGCGCAAATCTTGGTCATATCATAGGCGCCCTGATGACAAAACCGATGAAGCTGGAGCTAATGTACTGTCACGTGGGCAAGCGGCTGATGTATCGCAGTATCTGCTTTTCACTGGTTTTGGCACTGATGCCGCTTCTTTACATAGTTCAGGACGCCGGCCCATGTGACCCCGCGGCTGGTGCCGAGCCGTTCTACAGTCCCGGAGGTCCAGGGTTCCAATCCCGTACCCAAACGAAGATCTGGGCTCAGACACAGAAAGTAGAATTCTACTTCGGCATTTACAGGCAGCTAATGAAGCAAGCTGTCCTGCGCCCTGGTCTCAAAGGGCTTTGCGTGGGGGGAAGCTCTGCCCAAGCCGTGTTGGCATTGAGGGAAAACGGCATACCAGACGCTGTGGGAATCGATCGCGGGTCGTGCAAGGGGAAATTTCGACGGCTGCCGTTTGCTAGGAATTCCTTCGACTTTGTATTCTCCGGATCGCTGGATCGAGCCCGGGCGCCTGCTCTGTTCGCGTTGGAGTTCGAACGCATTCTTAAACCCAACGGAGTCGCGATTATGGTGGTCTCGTCGAGGAAGGCGAGAAAAAATTCCAACGCCGTACATTCTCTAAACCCCATTGTTGCCCTTTTCAGGAACTCGGACGTCGTTCATGTGACCGGCGCAGGGAATTGTTCAGTGATCGCGCTACGCAAGCGAGCAATGCGATATAACCCTCTCAAGCAGTGTTCGCCCGTCAAACACAACAGGACCTTGGTCGAGCTCGCGGAGCCATTAACGGAGAGCCACAGCGCTGCCGCCATTTATTTACCAAGTGTTTTGGACATAAGCGCTCAAAACAGCCATTTTTATGTTCAAATTGGGGTTAATGATACGGAGAGCAGTATAAGCGGGTGGTTTCTTGGGGTTTATCCGAAGCAAAACCAGGCCTTTAAGATCTATGCCTTTGGCCTAGGCGAAACAGGCCCTGCAAATCTGAGCGGAAATGAGGCGGTGCAACTGAAACAGGGCAACGGTCAGGGTCTGGAAATCGGAGGATGGATGAAGAAGAAGATTAATATTGAAGATTTCGTTGTTGTGAAGGCAGGGTTTACACAGGTGAAGGGATTGATACAGAGCGGAGCCATGTGCCTCATCGACGAGCTCTTTGTGGTGTGCAACCATCAGCAGAATGCAGACTGTATGCAGTTGCTGCTCTCTCTCAGAAAGAATGGCGTGTTTGCGCATAAGTGGCAGGCGGGGCACACCCATCCATTGTAATGGTGAACCAGTGCTGCCATGATTACCTTACCATATATTTAGTATTAGTAATATGGAGAATAAATTGCAGGTTTGGTGCCTTTCTACATATAATCGAGTCTCAGGAATCCATGCATTATGATGGGACGACATCTGGAAATCTGTGATTGCTGGTAAAGGCATCCTGAATCTTAATATTCATATAATCTGCCTTGGAGTCTTTAGTATTTAAGTCTTAATTCAGGGTTTTTAGTAGATGATAGCTTGTAGTAGATATGGCACTTTCAACTTATAACTCATATTTTGTTTGATGATTGGGTTCTCTATTTTCACTCTTCATTAATCTCCAACAGTTTTCTATAATTTTGATGACTACAAATTTAGTTTACTTCTTATTTTAATTGAGTTACCAGCATCTAATTTTATTTAAAAAGTGTGTGGTTTGATATTGGGAGCTGTTTTTTTTCCAACCCTGTCATTCAATACAATATTGAAGATAACACACTAAGTACATGCAATGAATTTGTAACCAGCCTATGGGAAATATTGTCATTGATGTCAAAAGAGGTGTTGAACTGGTGAACAGATCCGTCATAAAATAACAGAATTATTAACTGAATTGTGAGTATATCGACATAAAATAACCAGCAACATATAGAGCAGCAAAATGAATAAAAAATCAGATATTTATATATGTGTGAAAAGGATCACCTTTATAGGAGAAATACAACACTATTTGTGTAAAACAAACAACAGTCAAGAAAGAGGAAGATAACAAGGTATTTTCATGAAGGCCATGATTTATCCTTGAGGCCCACGATTTGCACAAAAAAGGGCCCACGACTTGCCTTGCCTAGAGAGCAATGCCCAAGTCTTAAGGGTCAACATTGAATGTTTAGGTGATAATTAAATTATTGGGGGCAGTCTTTATGTGTGCATTAATTAATTTAAATGAGGAAGTGCTTTGTTTAGAAAGAATAAATTAAATAAAGGCCGACTAATGTTAATGAAAGGGTGTGATGGTATGATTGAGCACGGAGGAAAAGTGCTAAAGGTTGGCATTGGAAAAAGCTGCTTTAATTGAGAAAGTACGTTGGTAGGTGGCATGCCATTTATTGCGGAGAAAAGAAAAAATTATAAATAGAATATTGAGGGTGCATTATTTCCTACCTTGCGTTTGAAGTTATTAAAGAGCTCTCGCAAACTAGGGCATCCTTGCAAAGAAGGTTTGAGAAGAATTGTGAAGATTTGAGTGCATAGCTAGTTTGATCAACGAACTAGAGTGGAAAGGAGTTCAAGGGTGTAAGTGGAGAAGGTTGTGTGGAAGAATCCCGCGGGTGTTACGCCATCTTGTAGAAAGAGGGATTTTCCAGGTTAGGGTTGCATAGTTAGGGCACAGGGTTTGAAGAAATTTTGGAAAAGGAGTGGAGTCACGAAGTTGAGCAGATCCAAGACCAAGAAAGAGGAAGAAGTTTGAAGGACCTGACGAAGGAATGGCACCAAGGAAAGTAGCAACTGTTTCACTGAAGAAGGGCAAGGGCAAGGGAAAACAAGTTGTTTCTTCCAGTTTCAACGAAGAATGGTATGTAGAAATGTAGTAATCTGGATGACATATTACTTGGCAAAGAATGGGTGTCTCACATCAGGAAGATGGTCGTCATTGATCACAACCATCAAACGATCACCATAGAAAATGAAATGACACTAGAATTGGTTCGCCCTACAGAGAAGATGACACTAGATGGAATGCCCATCTATGACAATGAGGTAAAGGTAAAAATGGAGAAGGTTGAGTTGTTGCAACTCTACGAGTTGCCCTATTTCAGCAAGCTAGAGCGACTATACCAATGGTTGATGTTATGCGTGCATGAAGACCACTTCTATTTCGCAATCGGAGGATGTGCATACCCCCCCAGCTAATTTCTAATTTCACCGACCTTATCTATGAAGGAGATTCATTGGACAATGATTTGGAAGATAATGAAGCCATTAAGAAGACCGTTGAGGCTTGTGACTATAAGAATTGTTCACGCTACTTCGACATTCTGTAATTATTAACCCGGTGATGAGGATGACAGCACACTTGGTCACAAAGCTGAATGGGCAAGAGAGATAGACACAGATCAACAAGACCTGGTTGAATGTATGTCGTAAGATATCGGAGGGGACCATCTATAACCTCTCAACTTTTATTACAGAGGAGATCATAAACGCCACTCATGATGGAGAGAAGATCATGTTTGGTAATGTCCTCACCATTGTCTTTTCAGGGTTTGGAGTGCCCGATGGGCGGGATAAGTTTGTTTGGGAATGCCCAAATGAGCACCCCTCCCCCGCCAAGAGGTTTGAATGGTATACTTGTGATACCATGACAACCGCTCATAAGGCACGCCTGGAAAAGTGGTATAGGTGGATGTGCGACACATTCGAGGTTGAATAGAGAATGCCCGAGCAGTTGCCTTAACTAGTCAATGAGACGTTGAGTTCGACGTATACCAGCATTTTTGTATCAACAGATTTACTTATATATATGGCACCAAGATTCTTTGGTGTAAGTTTCCCTTCTCCTTCACGACGCAGTACTTCTAGGGTGGGGTTAATCGTTTCAAAGAGGCGAAGAAACTCAGGTTTGATCTAAGTGTAGTAGATCAAAACTACTGTGAGCTGCGCAGGAAGTTAATATACCCCAAGAAGCACGCCTATGTGGAGAAGTATGTCTCCTATGACGTGCACATGTTAAAACTAGTAACATTACTTGTTGTAGGGAGGACAACGACAAGGGTGAATTTGCGCATAAGGCCTAAGTATGAAAAAGGTGCTTATGTTGAAGATGATGTCTCCATTCTTAAGGACCCCACTGCGTGGAAAAACACTGTGCCAAGGAAAAGAGATAGAGGATATGCTCTTGAGTAAAAGGTGCCAAACGTGCAGACAATACAAACAGTAAGGGCATAAGAGTCCGGCGCGAGAGCAAGTAATTATGTCTGTTGGAAGAGGTCTCATGTGAGAAAAGAGTCACCGTAGAAGAAAGAGTCGCCACAGAAGGAAGAGTTGCCGCAAAAAGAAGAGTTGCCGGTAATGGGAGAGTCGTCCGAGAAAAAAAAAGAGAATTCCCCTGAATTGGAGTCACCAATAAGGAAGAAGCAGAGGGTGATAAAAGGGTCAGACTCAAGAGAAACATAAAGCATGAAGGTCGACAAAGGCGATGAAGAGCGTGACGAGGCTCAGAATCATCCTGTGTACGATGTACACGAGTCAGATGAAGAAGAAAATGAAGATTAGGATGAGAACGAGGAAGCCACTCATGACAAAGGGGGGAGTGAGGAAGTAAACATTAAGGATCAAAAGACCCCGATCCTGACCAAGGAGCAGATGGATAATACTATAGAGAGGGAAGTGGTAAGAATTATCCAACAGTTGGTGGAGCACAAAGTCAAGCGAAGCGTCGAAGAAGTGTTGAAGGAAACCGAGGAGAGCGCAAGTGTAGGAAAGGAGTATGGGAGCATGGGCGGAGACCCCAACTTAGCAGTAAGCTTCTTGAAGGCAACACACATAGGTAGAAAGGGCATAATAGCGGCACAAGAACAAGAGATGACTTACATTAATGATCCAAACAAGGTACTGCGTGCGCGCTTCCAAAGTACTGTGCCCGCAAACCAACTCCTTGCTTGGTCTTCTTTTGATGAAGAAGGTGTGTACCTGTGCACAAGGAAAATGCTATCTTGGGCTCTTGAGTCCCATGTTGATGAACCCGAGTTCGAGGTAAATAGAGATGCATTGATGAAGATACCATATGCCAAGGGAGTAAACCCTATGGTAAATGCCCAATAAATGTCCGATGAGCAAGTTTGCAACGTGCTCAATGAAGCATCGATGGAGGTGGAGGCAAGACTCTTCGGCAAAAATGACAGAATAAGGGTCTTGGAGGGAGAGCTTGAGAAAAAGAATGAGAAGATCATTGAGCGGGACAAAGAAATAAAACAGAAGGAATTGATTAGTGCACAGTTAAGGCATGAGCTGAGGGATGAAAAGGAAAAGGTTTGCGAAGTCCATAAGAAGATAGAGGCCATTTGTCACACCATAATCTTGAAGCACCCGGACCCGACCCCGCTTGAGAAGAAATATGATTCAACCATGCACTGCTTGGAAGACTTAACCCACATCCTCACCATGGAAAGGTGACCACTAGCATTAGAGTAAACAAAGGAGGTGATGACACGACATAAGGAGGAAAAGCTAAAGATTGGGGAGATACTGACTCAGTACTCCGAGCTCCTTGCCATAGTAGAGACCGTCGTGCAGATGGCCAAATTTGTGTATGACAATTGTGCCAACAGAGACAAGGTAGCAAGCATATTGGTTGCTACACATGAGGCAGATTTGAAAGAATTTCAAGAAAATAAAAAAGGAAATAGGGCAGAATGCGACAAGATCCTAGCCGAAGTTGAGAAAAAGTTAAAAGCAATCGAAACCTTAATGCGGGATTCAATTAAGAATAAACTAAAGGAACTATACCCCCAAGTCATTCACAGGATGGATGCACTAGGTGACCTTAGCAAGCAACTAGAAAGCATTGTAGATACATTGAAAGCTAAGAGCGAGGAACTTAGTTTTGATGAAGTAAGCGCATTGGTGGGTGACCTACTTCAGCAGGTGCAAGGAGAAGTAGACACTTGGGAGAAGATTGAGGCATTTGTAAAGGAGTTCACACTACTCATGCAACAACAATATATTCTTCTATTCTTCCATTCTTCCATTCTTTAATTGTTTCAACACCACTATTCTTTATTCTTTGAGGAGGTAACATGTTTCCAAGGACGGAGAACACGCATAGTGTGGGGTGATGTTGGACCCTAAAATATATGGCTAAGTACCAAGATGTCATGCATGCATAGGATCGGTAAATAAAAGGGATATTAGGGGAAAACACATAGGAAAAAGGGTTTAAGTGGAACAAGGGCGCGCGCAGGAGGCAGAACAAGGGTTTAAAGGACTTAGCCATATTTGGCATCATGGAGTCACTTGAGGAAAAACGTGAGGACCTGACTAGGTGTGATAAGTGGGTAAGGTGTCAGCCTGGAACCTTGGAGGTCAAGAAAAGGATATTCCACGCAAGGAATATTCCCAGAGGCATCATTACAGTTAGTGGAAGGTTTGCAAAGAGGATAAGCATTCGCTATTGGAGGACCACATCGACATTTGACACGTGATCTTCTCAGGAGAGAATTCATGGTGGTGGACGATGGTCCTATTTAAAGGAGTGCTTGGGACAGGAACGAGTGTGCAGAGCACAGTGCACAGAGTGCAAAGGGGAGTAGAGAAGGAGAAGGAGAGTAATGAAGTGCTGCATAAATGTTAGGAAATGCTAAGGGTTTGGAGTTCATGGTGCTAGGGTTTAGAGTACTTAGTGCTAGAGGGTTCTAAGGGATACCATTAAACATATGTATGGGTACTGGGATCTGGAACAAGGGATATAATGGGGAAAAACATAGTTAAGATCTCTGATCAGATAGGTTTGCAGGAGTTGAGTCTCTGTCATTTGATGTATATGGTCTGACCCTTTTGAATGTAATATGGCTACTAGAACTCTAATAAATTAATATACATGGATCTATTATGTACAACTTGCTTATGGGTGTAAACCCTTAAGTTATTTGGCTTATAATGACTCAGACATGGTTTCTTGTACTTCTTACAATGTTCATTAACTTTTGTGATGCATTAATGTGTAGATATGTTAGTTATATCTTTTGCCTTTTTGAAAGTGGATGCATGTACTTCTGTCTCTGCAAATAATCCTCTATTAATGGTGGAACTCTCTTGCAAAGCTCACATAAAGGAGGGGCTCGACGCCCGCGTGTACCTCGGGTGAGCGCCCAACGTATGTTGGGTGATAGGCCGACGCGTTTGGGGTTAGAAAGAAGTATTGAGGGTAAAATAATGACTACAATACCTACACTAGCACTTCATGAACACAATTAGATAGCAAAAAATAAATCAATATGTTGTGGAGTCGGACTCACCCTGGTGGTCAAGTCCTATTGAACCGATCTAGGAGTTGCACTACATCCCCTTAAAGGAAGGAGAAAACTCCATGTAGTTCTCCTATTGTATGTGCAATTGTGTATGGAAACCTAGGCCAGCCCCATATCGTGCCCCCATGTCTCTTGACACAAAGAATAATAAGAGTAAATATAGATAAAGTAGATTGTGCCTTGCACAATAGTGATATAGTGTGATGTGCTCCATATGCTAAAATGATTCCCTTTTTACCCTTAATCACTTTGGGAATGCTTGGTATTGGCTTGCTTTTTCTATGACTTGGCTCTAGGACCTTTAGAGGCTTATAGACAGGGAAGCTAGACTTTTGAACTTGGTTTGAGTTCTTTAGATTTGAGTAGCGGTTTCTCTTACAGATGTGTTGCTACTTTAGTAAGATCTAGGAGATCCTTGAGATATTTAGGAGTGTATTTTGAAATAGGAGCTTATGAGAATACTGGGTGAGTTTGTAAGTGCATTAAACTTTCTTCTATATGCTTTCATAGGTTAAAGGTCGTATTAAGGCCGACATATCAGATAAGAAATGAGCTAAAGAAAGATATCAAATTAGGAAAATAGTCGTTGGAGAGCGAGAAACATGATTGTATTGGTTGACCCAAACCATAATATGACTTGTCTTGGTCTTTAGATTTGAGTAGCGGTTTCTCTTACAGATGTGTTGCTACTTTAGTAAGATCTAGGAGATCCTTGAGATATTTAGGAGTGTATTTTGAAATAGGAGCTTATGAGAATACTGGGTGAGTTTGTAAGTGCATTAAACTTTCTTCTATATGCTTTCATGGGTTAAAGGTCGTATTAAGGCCGACATATCAGATAAGAAATGAGCTAAAGAAAGATATCAAATTAGGAAAATAGTCGTTGGAGAGCGAGAAACATGATTGTATTGGTTGACCCAAACCATAATATGACTTGTCTTGGTAAATACAGTTTCAGACAAGCAATTCACGATGGTTGAGCAAGATTTTAGGAAAGATCGCTGGGAGTGGTACACAATTTTGGATATGTGTAACTGAGTATATGAATGATTAAGTTGTGTGTAGAGTGAAGCAAGTCACGTGAAAGAGAGAGGGAGAGAGAGATAAGTCAATTATGCTTAGGATGTGTACACAATCATAGTATAAAGACAACCAAATTGTCACTGTCAAAGGATAAGTTACTAAATTTAGGTGTCTACAGTATGTTTTCCAATAGAATCAGTCCACCAGGGTTTGTATGAGAAAATAGAATTAGTCCATCAAGTATTAAATAGGAAAATACAATGTTTTGAATGACATTATCTTTTTGTTGTTTACAATCTGGTCTTCTTTAATCAAATTTGTTACCTCTTTTCAACTAACACATACTTTTCTCTATATTAATTTATTTTTCTAGCTATGTTTTCCGCGCATGCATGTTATATTCTCTCAATCCCTATCGATGTTCCCATTACACTTTTAGTTGTAATTGGTAGTTAAGTCGAGACACATTCTAATAGTGGTAGTCAAATAGTGTAATGATGTAAGTTGTTCACTTCTATTTTTGAACTTAAATTTGGCATCCATTTGATCGTCATATGGACATGTGAACTTTACAATTGACATTCGTTTGACCATTGTTTAGATTTTTTGTTATTTTGCTTAGGGAAATCAATTAAAAAATTGTAATATCTTAACTATGAAGAAGAGTTTGGAGCCATTTTTTCTCCAAACATTTTTTCAAGCCCAACACTCTCATGTAACGAGATGGATGTCAGTTTTCACCAAGAAATTAATTACGCCGAGAGGTGTTCTACAATGGCAGGCAAGGCTGTAATGGAGTGCATTGTTCATTTTTATTCTCGACATTAAATTGGACGTTCATTTGACCGTCATGTGAAAATTCATTCATAAATCTGACATCTATTGGAGTGTCACTTAAATAATTTTGTTTCTTTTATCTTGGAGAAGTCAATAAAAAATAGTAATATCTTGGTCATATAGTAATATTTGGGTCTAATTTCTTGGATAGATATTTTTGAGACCCACACATTCACATAACTAAATGATTCCATTTGCGTCAAATCAATAAAAAATTTAATGAAGTTATTGATTAAAGAGGTATGTAAAAAATCAAACAAGTAAGAACCTTAAAACTGATATTTGTTATTTGACTTTAAAATGTAAGCGAGCGAGCATATGAGGAGTTGGACATTGATAGTAATTACATTGTAGAACTTAAAAATTAAATTTGGCAGCTTGGGAGGATAAACATAACTCCTCACCAAATCATGAACATAGCGAGGGGGCCTACCAATAATGTAACGTCTTACCATATGAACCATTAGCTGCCCAAGCATCAATCAAAATAATGTAATGTCTACTCATAGTAATGTATGAACCACTCACCCATCAATCAATTGCTCCGTATAGGGATCGGAATCTGACGCCCCTCCCATCCGTCAAACAGAATTGGCTTTCGAATAATAATACTTTATCATGACTATGGACGTCTGAATGAAATTATACCGTTGAGCACAAGATATTTGAGTTCGCTGAGGTAATTCCTTCAAAGAGTTACTGACCTACCTACTACAGTCGCATTTTCATTAAATCCAACAATGTAGATTTTTGACAGTTCATTTCCTGTAAGCTTTTTGGTTTTGTGACTGGAAACTTTAAAAAACCTTTTAGCGTTTAAACAAGAAGATAAATTACAATTTTCAAGCTTAACCGGAAGGTACGTGGCGGGCCTGTTTTCTCCAATTTAATTCAATGTAAAGTCGAGAAGAAGTACAAGATAAGCAGGACGCAACAGATGCACTTCTTCTAATTCTAACAATGATATTATATAATTACCTAGGTACCGTGTTAATTCTGTAGTGCCCTTAATTTTGTAGTGTAACAAGATGCCCTTCGCCGACTATGCGAAAGCTCTGCTTCACTCTACATAAGGAGTTTCTGATGCAGTTTTGAGCAGTTCGTTGTCGGATCGAGTCGCAGAGAGGGCAGGTCGTTGGCCAGAAATGGCGTTATTAGAATCAAAATAGGATTTTGAATTGAATTTTCAGAGTTCAAAATGGTGGGAAATCCAGCAGAAACGCAACCCAGGCATGTACAGAAGCTAATGTTTGCAATGAAGAAGACACACAGGCTCCTCGTGGGTGGAAACCACACATCTGCCAGATTTTGCGCGCGGTAGATCGTATGTTCGAGTCCGCTTGCTGGTAAATCTCTTTTCTTTTGCTCGATCTAATCTTGCGAAAAAACCGCTTGATTATCTCATTCCCGAAAAAACCCCTCGCTCGCCGATTTTTTCCTGCAAATCTTGCTCATATCACAGGCGCCATGGTGACAAAACCGCTGAAGCTGGAGCTCATGTACGGTCACGTGGGAAAGCGGCTGATGTTTCGCAGTATCTGTTTTTCTATGGTTTTAGCCCTGATGCCATTTCTCGCCATCGTTCAGGACGCCGCCCCATGTGACCTCTCGGCTGGCATCGAACCTTTATACACTGAATTCTACTCTGGCATTTACAGGGAGATGGTGAAGATCTTGGCGAAGAAACAGAAAGTAGAATTCTACTCCGCCATTAACAAGGATCTAATGAAGCAAGGTCTCCTGCATCCCGGTCTCAAATGCCTCTGCGTCGGGGGCGGCTCTGTCGACGCCGTTATGGCGCTGAGGGAAAACGGCGTTACAGACACCGTAGGACTCGATTGGCCTTCGTGTAAAGGAAAATTTCGACGGCTGCCGTTTGGTGCCGATTCCTTCGACTTTGTGTTGTCCGAGTCGTTCGATCGAGCTCACGCGCCTGCTCTGTTTGCAATGGAGATTGAACGCACTCTTAAACCAGGCAGTGTCGCCATCATAGTGGCTTCAAGGAGGAGGAGGAGGGGAAGAGACTCGAACCCCGTACTTACTGTTGCCCTCTTCAGGAACTCGGACGTCGTTAATATCACCGCCACGGAGAATTGTTCAGTGATCGCGCTTCGCAAGCGAGCTGTCCGCCATAACCACTGCTCGCACCAGAAACACAATAAGAGCTTAATCGAGCTCGCGGAGCCATTAACGGAGAATCGCAGCAGCGCCATTTATTTACCAAGTGTTTTAGACATAAGCTCCCAGAACCGCCATGTTTATGTTGAAATTGGGATTAATGACACGGAGAACAATACCCTCTGGTTTTTAAGGGATTATCCGAAGCAAAACAAGGCCTTTAAGATGTATGCCGTTGCGCTGGATGAATCCGCCCCTGCAAATCTGAACGGAACTGAGGCAGTGCAGTTACAGAAGCAGGGCAACGGTCTGGAAATCGGGGGCTGGATGAGGAAGAAAATTAATGTTGGGGATTTTGTTGTTGTGAAGGTAGGGTTTCCATATTTAAGGGGATTGATTGAGAGTGGAGGAGTGTGCCTCATCGACGAGATCTTTGTGGTATGCAAAGATGCTAATGGTGACGACTGTATGCTGTCGCTGCACGCTCTGAGAAACAATGGCGTGTTTGCGCATAAGTGGTAGCGGGACCCACTGCTATACTATACTATTATATATATTACTACAGAGAATAAATCGCACATGACATGGAGCCTTGTATTATCAAGATCCATGTATTATGATGCCCACATCATGTTATTTGTAATCCGTAAACTATATTAGTTATGGATAATCTACGTTATCTTTTATATATATATATATATAACATATGGCTATAACTTATGCATGTCTCAATGATTTCCTCTTTTGGGTGTTATTGTTATTGTTTATATATCATCGTATGTCTACATATATTTATTATATGCCATAATTTTAAATTTTTAATCACATTTGTAATTAGTTATATGTTAGTATCTTAACACTTTGTAATAATATTAAAGTTTGATAATATTTTGTAACAATATTAAAGTTTGATATTTTATTTAATTATTTGTTGATATTTGCGAACGTTTTAATAATTTCAAAATTTTATATTAAAACATATAATATTACAAGTTATTAGTGTCAAATATTTTGTTTATATTATTTAAATATTATAATATAAATACACAAATAATTTCTTTATTCCCTATGGGATAAAGACTCCATTAAAGTTAATCTCTTTTATTAGCTAGTGGCTCAAAATAAAATTATTACAATAGATAATCTTATGAAGAAATGCTTACCTATTCCAAATATATGTGTGGTATGTGAAAATGAAGTTGAATCAATTATGCAATTATTCACGGAATGCCCTTTTTCTCTAAGAGTATTGCATTTCATTATCTCCTTATTTAATGTTTACTAAATTAGACCGAACTCTATTTTTGAGTTCATTCACCAATATTGAGCCCCCTTTTCGTCCCCCACTCTTAAGAGGATGTGGAAGATCAGTATAGCCCACTTTTTTTGGAAATTTGGAGAGGAAGGAATCTTGGAATCTTCAAAACAAGAGAAGAAATGCTTTAAGGGTGGGATCAAATATTTGTTGAGGAATCAAAGGCAATATTTTGTCCATTAAGAAGGTTGACTAAATTATTATGTCGAAATTAGAAGAGTTTCAAGTCGACAATTGGAAATTAAACATCTCTAAAGAGATCAATGAGCATAATGAGAAGGCTAATAGAAGATCAATCACATGGACTACACCTCCATGTTCATGGGCTAAGCTTACTTTTGATGGTACTTCGAAAGGAAACCTGGTTAGAGTAGAAGAAGGAAGTGTGACTAGAGATAGCAATGGAGTCTTACTAGCAACTTATGTTGGTCCTCTTGGACTAAGATGCCATTCATTTGCCCAACTGAATACTTGCCAGTAAAACTCACTATAGTTAACTCGCTGAGTACTTGCCATTCGTTTGCCCAACCGAATACTTGCCATTAAAACTCAATGCAGTTAACTCGCCGAGTATTCTCGAGTATTGCCGAGTATTGGCCGAGTATTGGCCAAGTAGCTATGTGTTGCTTAAAATTTATGTTTTTAAAGAAATTTGCATATTTTTAAAGTTGCCGAGTTTTCGCTGAGTCAATTTTTGTTTGGTCTGCCGAGTATTTGCCGAGCACAAGTATGCGAACTATGGACAATATTATTCTATGCACCTTATTCTTTATTGGATCTGGAATCCTTGTAGTTAAACTTGCACGCAGTATTATAAAATGCATTTTTCATAGATAAGATTTGAAAATTGCAGCTAAATAATACTTTTCTCATATAGAATGTAAAATCCTTGTAGTGGAATAAGTAGACTATATGATTAGATGCATTTCATAGTTCACTCAAATAGTACATGGACTCCTTGTAGTTAAGTTACAATTATTATCTTAACGTTTTTCTTTTTGTATATGCATAGTGGGCTAGTAGAAAGTCATTTATGACACCATAGTTGGATGTAATTTCACAATTATAACCTTGATGACATCAACAAGCTAATGCTAGTCAGTCTTTATAAAATAACTCCTCACTCTCTCCCCCTTAAATTTCTTGGCCTGCTTGCTTAAGTTGAAAATTCTTTACTTATGTTGATCAAATATTTGTTGACGAATCAAAGACAATATTTTGTCCATTAAGAAGGTTGACTAAATTATTATGTCGAAATTAGAAGAGTTTCAAGTCGACAATTGGAAATTAAACATTTCTTAAGAGATCAATGAGCATAATAAGAAGGCTAATAGAAGGTCGGTTACATGGACTACACCTCCATGTTCATGGGCTAAGCTTACTTTTGATGGTGCTTCGAAAGGAAACCTAGTTAGAGTGGGAGAAGGAAGTGTGATTAGAGATAGCAATGGAGTCTTACTAGCAACTTATGTTGGTCCACTTAGAGTCCAAATAAATCACTTTGCGGAAGCATTCGCTGCCTAATTATGTGGTTATCCAAATGGCAAAGGAGTTAAACATGAAATTTATGATCATCGAAGGTTATTATCTAAACATTATTAACGACCTCAAGAAAATTACATCCCTTAATTAGATCTTTAAAAACTCGGTTGATGATGCCCCAAATCTTTTGCAACACTTTGAGGAGTTAAAAATTGGTTGCATTTATGGAGAAAGAAATGTAAGTGTGGATTGGTTTTCTAATTCAGGGTTCTTAAGCTTATAATTTACCAAATGGAAAAATACCATGACCCAACCTCCTTCTGTCAATCATATAATCGATAAGGAAGCTATTAATCATTTTATTATAAAGGGAATATTAATTGAAAATAAGAAACCAAACAAGGAAATGAAGGAGTTACAAACCTAGATGGAGAAGATTGGAGAATATGAAAGAGCCTCGAGACCAACGGGACCTCTATTAGGACATATGTCAAATGAGGGAGGATTTTTCTAACATAGAAATAATTTGGCGAGAATGGAAGAATAGGTGTAGTTGCAAACCATCATAGGGAAACTAGAGGAAGTCAACAACATGAGCTGAGTGAATTTCACTAGAAAAAAATTATTATAAGAAGGATTTAGGAAAAGGAAGGTCATGGACACCAAGGATGGACCAAACAAGGGAACCAAAGCTAGAAGAAGGAGAGAGGATTCATAAGAGGACACTCTAGAAATCAAACTCCAAGCTCTACAAAATGACTAGGAGGCTTCCAAAAGCCTCTATGATCTCACAATTTAGTAGGTCATGACTAGTTCTTATTATGACCTTTTGCTAGGACTTTCAGCTGTTTGTTTGCTAATATTGTTGTGCCAACTATTTCTCTGTTCCAATGGGGCATCGTTGGTTTGTTGGGATTGGTTTATGTTAGCTTCTAGTTTTTTGTTATTATGTTGTATCTCTTTTTGGCAATGTACAAGAGTATGAGAACTTTTAAAACCCATTTTATTTACCTTTATCAAGAAAACAAACAAATAAACTAATATCATAGTAGTTAAATAGTCTCATATACTAACATGTGTTTATTAGACATCACATTAATCAAAATATTTATCTTTATTATAAATTATCTATTAATCATCCCAAAAATTTATGATATAAAACACAAATAAATCAATATATGATGTAGACAAACCCGTGTTCTTGTAATTTTCAACACATACCTTCTACATACAAATAATTTAAGTACAACAGTAAGTGGGAAGACAACAGTAAATAAGTTTCTTCATTAAATTTGCATACACAATATAAACTCTTATTTATTCCTCAAACCAAATTACATCAACCTCCATTCCCAATCTTATTTTCCCTCCACACAAAACATGCATTAGTTTTAAATATGAAAGTAGACTCTTATTTGGACTTTACTAATTCTAAAAATAGTTAGCAACTCTAGTTGTTTCCTTAACTCCACAAGAACAAGGAATTTAGGCAAATGACTATTATTAGTAAACAAATCCTAAAAAATAATCTTCATAATTCCACTATAGAAAACAACACTTAATTAATCAGTTACATCATTCTCCCTGTCATTTAGAAATTCTACACTTCCTGGTTCAAAGGTGATTTTGTTTGTTTTCTTTTGTTTCCTCCATAATCAAACTTGCTATCTTCTTGTACAAGCTCATCTATACTTGCAAGGAATTTTTCTGCCTTTCTTGCAAGCACACATTGTTCAACCAAATTGAAAATGACATGATCCTCCTTAGTTTCTTATTTAATGATAACTACCACATCAAGCACATTACTCTCTTTGAAATTTCCATCTAGTACACCTATGGAATATTCGATGAGTCCTAAAACTAATTTGCTTTGGTAAACAAAATAACATGCATATTGTATTCTAGATGCTATATTAATAATATGTTCTTTCATTTTTATTTTTACAATAGACATCTCAAAAATGAATCTCTCTTCCTCCTCTTTCGTGTCTTTATATTCACCTCTGTGCTCTATGACATAAATTTCCCTTGCAACATGTAAATCATTCTCATCATCAAATTTACCCTCATGTATGCAATCATTTACATGTCTATCGTTTTTAAGTGATTTCTCAATCTCTTTCTCCTCATCTTAATGACACATTAAGACCACATCAATATTCTTTCTTCTCTTAGTTTTAATCCTCATGCTCCAAGAGATCATTTTTTGCAACATGTTGAACATTTTTAGCTACACTAACTTCATGCATGAAATCCTTTATTAATGAAATTCTTTCTGGGTTTCATCTCAACACTAGAACTCTATTTTCTAAAAGTGATTCTTTCATCTCCTCTGAGGTCTTCTTGCTCTAAGAAATATTTTTCCTTTTCATTCCAACAATGCATTGTGTGATCCATTCCATTTTTCTCCTCTCTATCTTATCTTTGATATTGGGAAAGCTTTGTTCTCATTACCATCTTATTCAATTCTATGATAACCTCCATATTTTTTTCTTTTTCTTCTTCATCCTTTATTACTCCATCTCTCATTTTTCTCCATGTCATGTTGGCATGTGTGAGTATAGGTGTTTTCATTGATGCATAATCTCATTAATGAAAAAGAGGATGATGGAGGAGTGCTAGGATATGAGTGGAATGATGGTGACATGGAAATTTAGATGATGGAATGATCACATGAGCGGACAAGGTGAGAATGGCTTGGTCTAACAAGCCTAATTAGGTGACCTAGTTAGCATAAGTGATGGAGCATGGTGGTTTGAGTTGCATGGTGAATTGAGGAGCATGGTAGATGCATATATAACATGTTAGGAGAGTGTGGAGACAGTCACATGAGCCTCAAAGTGTAGGTATAGGTTGAAGACCTAGTTTTAGGTGCTCATCTAGACCTAGTATAGGTGCTTGGAGGCCAAATGAAGAGTGAGGATGAGGTATAGAAACATGTGAGCTCATGAGAGCATGTAGGTGAGTGAGACAAGTTATCTCAATTGTGTTATGAACTTTTGGAGTGATTTAATGATTATGTATGAGGTTCTTCTAAAATGATTTGGCTTAAACCATGTAAAACCCTAAGGGCTAGTCATGCACATGAGATGAGGTATTAAGATGAAGACCTATTTGAGCTAAGATGATGATTGGAGATGATTCACATGGGTGTTTTAGAGGTTAGAGAATAATTTCAAGTCAGTATGAATAGAAATTTACAAGTTGTGATGTTTTAAGAAAAACAGGGTGCTTGAGAATGCATTTTCTAGCTCGAGTAAAACCTTCTGATGCTCATTGCGAATTGTGTGATTTGAATGGGACCTTGTGGATTTGAGGGATTTTTTTAAATTGATCTAAGAAAAATTCAAAAAAATAATGTAGTGGTTTCATTATCATATTTTTATGAACATTCATTAAGAATTTAAACTATTTTTTATGGCTTTGAAACCCTAGGTCAAGAGCAATGGAGGAAAAATTCTTGGTATGGGAACATAATGGATTAATTTTTATAGTATGATGATTTGAGGTTGTATATGACTCCTCCATATTTCTAGAATGGTATGGTAGAGTATGTAATAGTTTGTGTACCTCACTCAAACAGGTAAGTTTATGAAGATGTTCAGTTTGTGAAAAAGTTTCCCATTGAATGTATTGGATAAATTGACATTGCTTGGATCTTGGGAGTTTTAATATATATACATGATGGTTTCAGGTCATTGTTGAAGTCACAGAGGGAAAAGTGTGCCATATTTATGAAGACTGGTCTTTGGGCCTAAAAGGGCGTTTTTGAGTAGTTTCATAGATTGACCTGGTTGAAGGCATTCCACTTGGAGTTGGAAGGAAATGTAAGATATTATGGAAATAATATTCATAAACCTTTCCAATGGTATATGGTTTATCTCTTGATGAGGTGATATAATAGGTGAAACGACTCAATTTTTGAAGACCAAGTTTGACTGTTTCATGACATGATTGCTTTGGTGAGAAGATTGATGTAGAAGTGATGCAAGAGCATCATATTGTGCATAAGTAGTTTTGGGTTGAAATATCATTTTTGGTTTGAAATAGGTTTGTTATTTTTACTCTTTCTTGGGGCCTCCATGAGTGATGACTTGCTCCAAATGATTTTCCCTCCAAAAATGGAGCTTGTAAATTTGAATTTTCAAATCTTCATGAGAAGTTCTCATGTAAAAATATAAAGGATATTATTGGAAGAGGTCATGAGGGGTAAAGGGAAGTGTATCTACTTTTTGTCAAGTTGATATAACCATTGGTTAGCCTAAACCATGAAAGGATCATCTTGAGTTAACCATAACTACCTTTTCATCTACTAAATAAGGTGGAATTCAAATGGGAAACAACGAGGAAGGAGTCTGGGAAGGTGTATCAGGAAAGGAGCTTCGTGAGGAGAAGATTAGGAGGCAAGGGAACCTGAATTTTAATCAAAGAATCACATGTAATACAAGTTTCTTACAAATAGAAGATGAACTTATGGTGAGAGTTAATGAAATACAATTTTTATGAACTTGGTTTTGTAATATTATGAAGATTATTAGGTTGCATGCTTCATATATGAGTTCCACTAATCTACTAGGGTTTTATTAAAGGAAGAAGAGTTATATTTCAATCTTGATTGTAAAAGACTATGAAAATGGGCACTGTATTGAGTAGTTTCATTTGAAGGGAGTTTATGAGTCTATTGAAGCTGGATCATGTCATGGATTGTTCAATTAATTGATGAAAACCTTCTCTTCATAGGACAAGAAGATTTTAGGGCAGTTAGAGCAAAAAAAATGTTATGAAAAACCTTAAAAGGTAATTTTGTTGAGTACTTGTGCTCAATATTAACTGGTAAAAACATGTTTCCCATAATTACAAAGAGTTTGGGTGTATGGAAATGACTTCTTGAGGGAGTAACAAGTAGTTTAGGAATTATAGAGTGACCTTGTGGCTTGTCCAAGGAATTTGTTCCTTAAATATTGAAATAACCTCCTCTCGGGTAAGACCTTGTCTAGGGTTTTTGAACATAGGAAAAGTGATGTAAGTTGAAAAATACCCAATGAAAAGTATTGATATTTTGAACATATCATTTTGGATATGGAATAGAGTTGTATGCTTCAATTGTAACAATATTGGACATGTTTCTAGAAACTATTATGGTTATACAAGGAGAGAGAGGAGATTTCAAGGTCCTAGAATGCATGACAGAAGACAAAGAAAAGTGCGGGAGCCAAGAAGAATGAGGTAGTCACATCAAGAACTGATACGAATGTAAGACAAGTAGTTAATCAAGGTACATATCAGAAACAAGTGGAAAGAGGTGGGTTTCAGGTGTCTAAGAGTGTTTGGGACCTCTTTAAGTAATTCTTCTAGATTCATCATGAAGAAATATGTTTCTATTAGGCTTCTTAGAGACATAGTAATCCATATGAAGCATTATGAGAAGGGGGAGCTTGATTTTCTTGAAGTATGAATGCTTTCATAGTGTCAAGATGATATGATGTTTTCTACACCTGTATGAGTGTATCTAAAAGGGGATTGAGGATGGAATCAAGGTATGTATGTATGTTTTTGGTTTGATTATCAATTTTTTCATTGAAAATGTGTGTTATTCCAATTAGTAGTATATTTAGTTATTTTTTGAGTGATAGACACCTAAGGTTGGTATGTTATATAGTCAAAACACCCTAGATATCTTAATATACTTCTTGTGATCATAAAATGAGTCCTTGTTGATTCAAGTCCTGAAGGTTCTATGAGTACATGTGTATGTAAAGAAAGTGTCGAGTATGGGTCGAATCATGTGTTGTTAGTATTATGATACTATTTTAGGATTTCAAGAGTGATGTATTCGTGAGAAATGAAGTTGTAAAATTTGTGTGTGTGTGTGTGTGTCCAAGGAAATGATCAAAAAGTTGTACCAGTGGTGGGTTGCAAAGTTGTAGGGTATCCTGAAGTCATATCCCTGTATGAGTATGTTGGGTCTATTCTTTGTCAAAATCTATTATGCCTTGGTCTTAGAAGTCAGTTAAAATTTTACTATTAAGAAATTTTTTGCCTTGAAGAAAGTCTAATGTTGCCTTAAAAGACAGATTTGATTGATAATTCTAAGAACATGAATCAAGTCTTAGAGGAGAAAGTATCAAGCACAATGTAAGGTTCAAGTGTATAGAAACATCAAAAAGGAGGTTTTTATGGACTAAGGTTGTAAAGAGATCGTGCCATGTCTTGGAGTGATCTGAAGATTGTGAAATGACATTGTAGCTGTGAATTTTTTAGGACAAGAGATGCCCTTCATATGTTTGAAGGTCTTCAACATGTTTTTGAAGATGGTTTAGATGAATTTTTTTTCAAGGAAGTCAAGTTTATAAAAGATAAGTCATTCAATTTGTATAATGGCTTAATTTGCTAAGAAAATAAGTGCTCTCTAGGTATTTCTATGAATTGACTAAGAATACAAGGTGTATCATTTGACCATGTATCATAACTGAGACATTTTAAGAATGTTATGTATCATAAAGTTTGGATGTATCAAGTAACACAAGAAAATGTAGTATGACTGTGAAAGACAAGAGGTTGTTCCTTCAAAATGATATGAATAAGTTATAAGTCTATGGATTTATGTTTTAGAGGTATCTCAAGTAGAGTATAAAGAGTCAAGAAGAAGTACATGGTTATTTCTAATCAGTGTCAAGATAATATGAGATAGTATAGGTTGGTATGATGATTAACATGTTACAAAGGCTTAGGAAGATGAGGTATATCTTATTATTTATCCTTGAATCATTATTGAGAAATTTAATAGTATCTATGCTTCATGAAGATGGAATGAAGAAGGCCAGAGCATCATCAAGTATGTGTAGTACAACAAGGTGAGTATTCTTAGTTGATAGGAATTGTGTCATGCATGTACATGATGTTTTAGCTCTATGATATTGTATAAAGAATGAAAAAAGGGTACCAAAATGTCTTTGCATGTAAATTATTCCTAGAATGAAAGATTAATGCATATCTAAGTCTGTGAAGGAGAAAGTATATGTTCTTCATGATGAAAAATGAGCTACAGGTATGAAAGAGTGACTCGGTTATGGATAGAAGGAGTCTTGATGATTTTCATGACTAAAAAGATTTAAAAAGGTGGTATATCATTGTATGGGGTCAAGGAGATAGTGCAAAGTCTTCATAGTCAAAGGGTACATTCTATGTCAGAACACTGAATCAGATAAGCTATAAATTTGTACATGGGTTTCTGAGATGGCATGCATCATGTCAAGTATGAGTATGAAGGTTCTAGCTCTGTGATAATGCCTCAAGCCAAGAGTGAAGAGTAAATTTAAGGTAGTTAGTGTCACCCATACTATGAGAATGAGTTGAAGTTTGATGGGAAGTATGTATGGTTTGAGTTGGTACATCAATATGAGGTTTCAATAGTTGAAGAGATAACATAGTAGTTATATGAAGCATGATACATCATTGATTGTGTATGAAAGATCCATAATGATTGGTGATGGTGGATAAGGTTGATGAGGAGCTCAAGTGCCCTCTATCCTTGAGATTTGACGATAAAAATACTTGTAGGATACATTGATTGTGTTAAGATAGTGAAGGTGTAAAATGACATGCTATAGGTCTGAGGAAGTCTTCTAAGGCAAGGGGAAATTGATTTTGACCTCAGTCAAGGGTGTAAGGTGTCATGAAGGTTTGTATGGAAAAATGAACGATGATTGAAGGATTTTTATGGATGTTTGAGTGAAGTTTGCATGATATCAGGATACTAAAATATGTAAGAACATCAAGGTTGAATAAATTTTTTTTAGTACACTCTTATGTTGTTGCTTGCTCATAAATACTAGTCTCTACATTGATAACACCTCCACTACTACTTTATAAAAGAAATGATAATCAAATCGGACCAAGCCAAGAACATAGATGCTAATCAAACACCACAATCAATAAGATGAAAGCAATTCGCCAGAATAAATTTACATAAAACCTTTGCAAACAAATGAGCAGTAATATCATATATTATTATGGAACTCAATGAGAATGGGCCTTGCTTATATAGGCAAGTAATAACAATCTAAGAACCTGTCAAGGTCGTAGATCAAGCCATAAATCATGGAAAGAACTAGTCATCAAAGAACTAGTCAAGTCCATAGATTTATGAGACAACTAGACATCAAGGATCTAGTCAATACCATAGATCTAGGAAAGAACTAGTCAATACCATAGATCAAGGAAAGAACTCTACCTAACAACTAGATAATATCTCCTAATATCTAAATAAATAAAAATAAATATCCAAACACATAAGTGGGTGAGGATAACTACAATAAAGATAAATAAATTACCTAGGTGAACATGAGCTAAGGTAAATACCTACTTTAACACTTTACTCAACACTACTTGTATCCAAGCCTACAGTCCCATTCTAGAGGCAACAAATGTATTCATGTTTTGTGTAAATAAAATTGTCCACAAAAGGTGATGACTCCTCATATAATATTTACAACTATATATATATATATATATATATATATATATATATGAATTTGTAACAAATTAAAAATGTACAGATAGAACCTTTCAATGTAAAGATGATGACAAATTAGTTTTGTTATTTCTTGACTCATACAAAATACAATTGTGGCACAATGAGTGTTTTGATTGATGTAAACTATAAAATAACGGTTCAATGTATCTTCGAGGGCGTAAGACAACATTTCTCACAAATAATTTTCTTGCATTGTGCCAAGGATTATTTCATTTTCTTACTCACAGAAGTGACTCATTGTTTATACAGAGAATGGGACCATTTACAAGCATAAAGTCTACTATCTTTCAGAGTAATAGAATTTATGATATACATAAACTCCCAACTTTTCTGTTTGATTTTAATGATTTCTCGCATGTATAGTTTATAATAATAAACACTAGTGAACTTGTACAATCTAAAGAAACAATACTTGAGTTGTTACAAGGTATATTTCGAGGTGAGAATGTAATTTTATATTGAGTTCCACCAGAACTCAAAATAACACCACTAGCATTTAAGGCTAGTGTCAAATGTAAGGATATGTGTATACTAAACATTGAAAGTGGATGCCTTGCACTTTCAAATTTTGAGATTCACACTTTGAAATTACAAGTGTGATACTTCACACTTTCAAGGTCTAAGACTTCACACTTTCAAGGTGCAAATCTCAAACTTTAAAAGTGTGGGGCTGACACTTTTAGAGTGCGAGGCTCAGATTCTTCAGAGTGCGGGATATACTTTCGAAAGTGCAAGGCTCAGAATTTTCATAGTCTGGGGCTCACACTTACAAAGTGGAGGGGCTCTTGAAATTTCAAGATCGTGTGGCTCGCACTTCGAAATTACGAGGCTCTCAAAATTTCAAAGTGCGACCCACACTTTTAAAGTGCGAGCCCCACACTTTGAGAGTACATGGCTCACACTTTCAGAGTGCAGGGCTCACACTTAAATACAACATGATCATGACTTATAATAGTTACCGGCAGCTAACCTTACATCGAGGCTTTTTCACTTTCATTTTAATACAAAGGGCTCATGAATTATAAGAGTTAACAGCCTCTCACCTTAGATCGATGCTTATGATTTATAAGAGTTAGCGACCGCTCACCCTTACATTGAGGCTCATGAATTATAAGAGTTAGCGACCACTCTCTTTAGATCGATGCTCATGACTTATAAGATTTAGCAGTTGATAGCCTTACATACTCTCACCTTTATACAACGGGCTCAAAAAATAATAGTTATTAGTTGATAGCCTTACATACTCTCAACATTTCAAATCTAAAAAATGGTGAAATTGGAATCCAATAATAGCGATATAGGAATCCAATAATAGTGAAATTGGAACTAGAATAATTCCAATAATGACAATATTGGAATCCAATATAGACAAAAATGAAATCCAATATACACAAAAAAGGAGATGGATTTCCTCCAATACTTGAAATAAGGGAGTCTCAATTCACTGGAATATGTCCCAATTTAGTGAAATAAGCGTTACCTGCTTACAATTGTCGGATCTAGTCTGTTAAATTGTGTTATTATTGTGCTCTTACATGTTGCTTATTCAAAAATGTTAAGAGAGACAATAAAAAACACATGCAACAAGTTAAAGATGAGGGGGGATCAGTTGTGGAAGGTTGTTACATATTTTTTGATAGTAATGGAAAATTTAAGAGTTTGTGTCTTATGTACACAATAACTGATGTGTATAATTGTGATACTAACAATGGAGATAGAGAATAAATCATCATGGATTGGATTGGAGTAACTTCTGTAACAATTTGTAAGTGCAAGCGATATTGGCCTAAGAGGAAAGACATATCCTTTTCTTTACAAGAGATCTTATGAGTTTTGGTCTCATATGTTCACTCGAATATCTTCTGAAAATTCTCTGATAATAGTGCTTTACCGCGGTAGTGTTGCATTGCATGCCTTGGTTCACACATGTTTACTTGTAATTTTTATTGTTGAAATGCGTGATCTAGAAATGTTTTTAAAACATTACTATTCTCATATGAAAAAAGGTACATTGATTAACATCACATTAATCAATTCTATTATTTTAATGCCTTTAAATTGATACATACAATATTTATGCAGACAAACAACCAAAAGAGGAAGACACCATCTCTTCCTCTCCACATAAAATCAAAGTAGATGATGTCATTCTTAACATGTCGCTACCCATTTAACTTATTGCACAAAATGTCACTGACCATACATCCATTGAATCTATACAAGGTGAGTGGCATTTACTCGTTTTATAAATTTATCACTGCAATACATTTTTGATTGGCATTGTTTACATATATTTAATAAAACTTCAAATTATTTCATTTTTGATGTCAAATGGGGAGGTTGTTGGCACGTCATGCACGAATTTGCATACATAAACTGGTATGTTAGTCATGTGCAATTATAAACAAAACCATTTTTAAGCCTCACATAATTGTAGGAACATATAACAAAGTGGTTTATTTGTTATATGTATTATCCTAACGGTCACTAACATACATCTATTGAATTGATTTATTTTGAATTGAGTAATTTTATTTTTAGTTGGTTAATATTAAATTACAGATAATTCAAAAAAATACTTCTGTGCAGTTGGCCATTTGCATCCACTAAGCTCATTAAAGAATGGCAAGCTAACCATAGTCCAGGTAGTAATGGATTAGCCTAGCGGTGGATACTATACATATATAGTTATGTAATATTGTCCAGCAAAGGGTGTTGCATTATATAGAAGCAAGTTGTATCACGAATTTAATTACGTTGATGTGATATTTATTTTCAATTGATTAATGTTTTTTAATTGGTTAACATTAAATTGTGGAGAATTGAAAATAAAATTACTTATGTGCAGTTGGCCATTATAATCTCATCAAAGACTGTCAACCCAAACATAGTCTAGACATTAATGGCCTAGCCTAGCAGTCGCTAATATACAACTATAGCTATGCAATATTGTCCAGCAAAGAGTAGTACATTGTATAAAAGAAAGTTATATCACGTACTTATTAACTTTGACATAATTTTTTTTGAAATAGAATGTGCATCACAAGAACTTGCAGATGGGGATTACGAGGGAATTCGAGCTGAAATCTCAATCAGTAAGTGTTGACCTACTGAAATTTTGATTATTTTAATTGGTTGATATAAAATTGTGAAATAATTGAATTTTTTTTACTTCTATGCAGCTGGCCAAAAGGATTATTTAATTATTTTTGATTTGGAAAGGTTTGCTATATATGAGAAAAACCAATTCCATAATGCGATGGCATTCAAGTTCGGTAAGGAGACTATCTCTTTGTGAGGTGGCCTCAAAGAATTTTTAAATCTACTATCAACAAAGTGTGAAGTGGGATTTTGCTCTAGCTATCTCTCTTCCACCGAAGTTGAAAAGCTGATAAAGGATTTGAAAAAAAATAAGTAGCTGAACTGAAACTAGTTCTTTTTTGGTGAAAAGAACATTGATTTATAAAAGATGAAATTTCCGTAAAAGATAGCCAAAATATTAAAAGTAAAGATGATATTGTTTTCGGCTCTACAAAAACATTGTGTATTACAATAGGTCCAAAGGGAAACACTTTATAAAATTTCATGGTAGGGAAGAAAGCCAATGGATAGAATTGTTTAAAAGATATGTGGTTGATGACTAAATTGTACACAAACATATCACAGATATTGTCTTGGGGTTTGAGTGTTGTAGAGGGCATCGCAAAATTGCAGCAAACAAAATTATATAACTATTAATTATTTCAAAATGTTTTTTACAATGATATTAATTCGCACATTCATATGGTCACTCTTTATTTTATATGTTGAAGATTACAAATTTAAAAGTTGGCAATATTTATATCTTCATTGTGATTAAGTTAATATTATAGTTTTATAAGTTGTTTGTCTGAATTACCCAAATAAAATATTCTCACAATAATATATTGACCTATTTTTTATCACTTTTGGAAACTTACATTAATTCTGAGTTATTTTTATAAATCCAATTGGAAAGCCTCATAAATTACTAGTTTTGGGAGTTGAAAGTTTTTTTTTTGGAATTTTTGGTATTGGAGACAAAATACCTCGTAATATGGTTCCAAATTTTAGATCCTGGAATACTGAATACTTTGAATGATAATTTAGTGCTTAATTGATAAGAACTGCATCAAAATATTTTGACGTTGCATTATGGTCTTCATTTATGGATTCAACAATGGTGAAGTACATGTTCATCAATAAAATTAGTTGGTTGTGAGATACACACTTTAGCTTCATTTGGGGATGCCACCAATGTAAGCTCAAATCAAATAACAATAAGTAGTTATTAGACATTTTTGGTAATGTCTATGGTGAAAATAATATACTTTTGATCGATGACGTGAGATTCTTGTCGCACGAAGTCAAAGAAGAAATTACTATCAAAACCCCAACATACTGGAGATTTGATGGAAACTATAAGAATGATTCAAAAATTTACATTGAAATATGTACATGGTTGAAACATGCAGGAGAACACAAGAACATGTATAAATCATTGAAAATTTTCAAATGAAAAATTAGAGTTTGAATTATATACTTTGCTTTCAAATGTAACAATTTTTTGTGCATTTATATAGAATAAAATAACTACCTTAAAGTTCTTAAAGATTTGTAGTGCGCAATAATTTTTTTATTTCTTTTTTTCAACCAAAAAATTTATTTCTAAGGGGTAGGAGATAATCATGGATCATGGACCAATAAAAAACAAGTTTTCCCAGATCTACATAGTTTAATCTTAGACATTTAGAAACTGATAAGAACATTATTCCAAAGCAAAAATTAAGCCTAACGAACACTATCATGTATAAAACAAAAACATATATTATTTATTGTTTTACAGATCGATGTTGGCTTCCCTAAAATCATAAAATGATTTTTCCGAGTTCTGACTGGTTTAATCTTAAAGACATTTTGAAAATGATAAGAACCTTATTCCAAAGTAAAAAATAATCCTAGCAGCCACTAAACTATATAAAATAGAAACATGTTATGTTTATTGATTTGCAGATCCATGTTGGCTTCCCTGAAATCATAAAATATTTTTTCCCATATTTGCATATGTTAATCTTAATGACATTTTTAAAATGATAATTTTTTTTATTCCAAATCAAAAATAAAGCCAAGCGGATGCTATCCCGTATAGAACAGAAACATTTTCTATTTATTGTTTTACAGATCATTATTTTAAAGATTTCTTGTTTATTGTTTTATGGACATCGACAAGAGTGTCAAATTTTAATGACATAATGCCTTCATTCATACGATACATAATATGGCTTGGAGGTTGGCATCTTTAAGTTTATATTCACACAGTAAGATTACATCATAACCAAATGTACCAATTATCGAGGTTCCAGAAATCTAAACATATTTCTCATAAATCTTGGCATCGTTTAGAACAAGTGTAATGCATATTACAACTGTAAAAATATAATGTTTATAGATTACTCTAGAGAGACAAACAAGTTCAATGATGTGGGGAACTACGTAATTGCTAACACATTTAACAACTACTTCATAAATGAATTGTGGCCTATATTACATCTATTGAAGGATGCGGCGAATGATGTGGAAGACGTCTGTGATGTCATTAAAGCAATATCCTAATTATAATTATGTAATTCTCCCCTAAATTTATTTGAGAACATCTTTTTGTATAATGTGTGTGACTATCTTTAGTAATGTTATTTTGTATAATGTGTGTTTATCAATCAACGGAAGCCTTTATTTGGAATCAAGCCAATGCATGGGAAAATATTGATGATACCATATGTTTTTTACTATGCCGAACTCCCTCACATGAGTTAAGGGACTACTTAATGGGGTTGTGCTTTCGGCTGCCCTCACTCATTTCTCTGGTTTCTATATAATGTGTGTGACTATTCTAATAATTTTATCATTTATAATATGTGTGACTATAATTAGTAATGTTATAATACAATAAAGGATTTAAACAATAATAGATATGTTAATATATATAAAAAGTGTAAATAATATTTTTTATTTTTGGTGAATTCTAATTTGATTAATGTTAATTTACTAGATAAGCTACACTGGCATTACCTAGCGACCGTTAAGTTTTAACTCTCTTACTTTTATTTTTTAAAGTCATATAATCCTCTCGAATTCAAAATGTCCACTACACAAATTGTTCACATCGGTTTAAGGAATTGAAAAATTCTCAACCACCTCAATAATCAGTGCATTCATAGGTATCATATAAACAATTTTAATTTGTTATGATTTATTTTGTGAATTTGGGATCCCATCATGACGAATAGTTTTACAATGAAATTCAAATAACTCTTAAAATGATTTACCATAATTCTACCTTTGGAAAAAGGAATTTTAATTTATTTCATATCTATATTTAAATATGAAAATATATCCTCCTGATAAGTGGAGTAAGGAAAATTTATTTGGTGTGTGGAGACCTCTAGAGGAGGGATGGATAAAGTTAATTTGATGGAGCTTCAAGAGGTAACCCTGACAATGCAGGATGCAGTTATATTTTTAGATATTTTTCCTAGTAACTGATTTTAGCTTTAACGATCGACTATGGTGCCTCCTCTAATAATGTGGTGGAGGGAATGGCCCTCCTCTTCAGATTATTGGAGGAAAAAAATAGAATTGGAAGTGTCTGTGGATTGAAGGAGATTCAAAAATCATTATTGATTTGGCCCAACATAAAATTGCTAAACTCTAGGCACTGAAGAAATTTTGTCATAATATCAAATCTATTCTCTCTTCCTTACCCAAGATTAGATTTTCCCATGTTAAGAGAGCTAGGAATATGGTTTTTGATTTCTTAGCTAACATGGGGTTAAATTTTGGGGACAATTGTCATTTAAAGTGTCAGGTGTGGGAGGAGAATTTCCTTAGTGATGTCATGTCCCTTCTTTTGAGGGACTCAAGGATGGCAGAAGGTGATGCAGGGGGTTAATGATGAATTTCGTCACACATTTATAACTATTAAGGGGATGGCCATAATGTTTTTGTAAGGGGATATATTCTCTTGTGAATCTGGTTTTAGCTCATACGCTTACACATGTGTGAAGTGAATTATAGAGGGGTGTTATAAGTGGTGTTTGACAGGGGTTTTTTTCCTTCTCAATAATTCTATTTTGGGAAATTTTAAGTGGTAGGGATTCAAGAGCTTCAGCGGGTGTTTTGCAGTTTGACAGTATGAAGAGTGCAGATGGATTGGAAGTTGTTCCAAGCCGTAAAAGGAAAAGAGTCTTAAATAGAGAAGTGGCTAGAGATTCCTTCTCTGTCTACATGGATGGTAAAATTAAGAATGTTTCCATGAGGTGTTGGTTGGAGAAAGTGTGGTTTGTTGCAAAAATATTCAAAGAGGATGAAGAGGCAGACATATGCAAAAGCATGAGGAAATTGATGATTGAACCAAATCAATCAATTGGAAGAAGGACTGTGTTTGATATGGCCCAAGGACTATGTGTGGTCAATATCCTATCTAATTTTTCTGGCCAGTTTATTCTGCACAAAGAACATGAAGGATTGGAGGAGCACCTGATAAGCATGCAGTTTCATATCCATGCTTTGGCTAGAGGTGTGCATTTCGTTTTCTATGGGATGGAAGCTTTGGCACGAAAATCAGGGCGTAGTGCTTCCGGCTAGTGCCACAGGTAGAAATTGCATGTACAATGTTGTGTGGAGTCATCTTCTTCTTCTATGAAAATCCTAGAAATTTGGATGTGTAAAGTATTGCTGAGAGGCCGTCAGGTGAAGAATGGAGAATGGAATAGTAAGTATTGGTCCAGGTATCCCATCTCATAACTATCCAGTGAAGTTTTTAAGCCTGGTTGCATAAGGTTTGAAGTGTATACTATATGGCACTATAATGTTGACAAATTTATTTTTTGTATTTAGGAAATAGAATAGGTATGGGGATGTAAAAATGTTTACAGTTCTTCCCCCATGAATTTATTATGTAATTTTCACGATAATGTGCCTTCTCACTTTATAAGTGTCCATCGAAAATCGTTGATATAATGGACTGGAGCCTCGTGTAATTTTTTGTAATGAAATTATAGACCTTCTCCCTGAGGTATCAATATTCAAAAATAAGAAATTACCTAAAAAGATATCTAAGATGGTTATTACAGTTAATGATTTAATTAATATTATATACATATTTAAATATGAAAATATATATGCAATAATTTTTCAGTTAATTTGATATCTATATTTAAATATGAAAATGTATCTAGAATGGTTTTATATTTAATTATATTCTCATAGTCTGGATCGTTGCCCTCTTCTACTTTCTTCAAAATATCTTCAGTAATTCTTTAGTTATACTGAGGTTCAATCGCATCATAGTAAATGAACCTGGAAGTGTCTCACATCCCTTGAATATCATTAGTAGTCAAATTGCTAGCCCATATAAAAAAGAAACATGATTCGGTTTATTGCTTTTGTAGACCAATGTTGATTTCTCAAAGAAATCATTAAAATGATGGACTTCCCATAGATCTTCATAGTTTAATGTTAATGACATTTAAAAATTGATAAGAACCTTATTCCAAAGCAAAAGTTAAAGCCTAGTGGCCGCTAGCCCTTATAAAACAAAAACATGTTATGTTTATTGTTTTGCAGATCAATGTTGGATTCCCTGAAATAATTAAAAGATCTTCCAAGCTTACATAGTTTAATCATAAAGAAATTTTAAAATTGATAATAAACGTATTCCCAAACAAAAATCAAGCCTAGCGGCCACTAGCCCGTATAAAACAGAAACATGATCGGTTTATTGTTTTGCAGACCAATGTTGGCTTCAATGAAATCATCAAAATAAATTCTGAAGATATGCATAGTTTAAAAACTAATGACATTTTAAAACTGATAAGAACCTTATTCTAAAGAAAAAATTTAAGATCCTAGTTGCTGCTAACCCGATAAAATAGAAACATGTTACATTTATGAAATTGAAGATAATGTTGAATTACCTAAAATCAATACCTGATGAAGAGGAACAAATACATAGTTTAATCTTAGAATAAATTTTAAAATTGATAAGAACCCTGATTCCAAAGCAGAAATTAAAGCCTGGAGAGCGGCTATCCACTACAAAACAGAAACATGAATTTTGTTTATTAATTTGCGTATCTATTTCAAATTCCAATATTTTAATTTTTAGATTCCAGTATATGTGATTTTGAAGTACAATAAATTCTAATATATGTGATTTTGGATTCCAATATATGCGATATTGGAATCCCTATGTGTGAATTTGGAGTGCATGATAATTCCAATCTTTAACATTTTGGAATCCAAAACTAGTAATATTGGATTCCAATGATTGGCTATAGTTTTTAGCTCATCAAACTGGGAATAAGTCCAGATTTTGAAATAAGCGTTTAAAACTAAGTCTCACTATTTTATAGTTGAATGAAAGCATTATTGTTGTTTTTCTCCTTTGTTGTATGTAATGTTTAGTAAAGAGCTATATCTACATTCTTCACTCAGAATGTTCTTTATATAACAGGGGGTTGGACATTGATGGACCCATTGTCATTTAAACTGTCAGGTTGGGAGGAGAATTTCTAGTGTTCATGTTCAAACCTTCTTTTGAGAGACTCAAGATGGCGGAAGGGGATGTTGGGGGAATGATCCCAATGTTGTCAAACATATTATAACCTATTAAAAATGATCTACTAATGTTTCTATGTGGATAGGGAATATCAATCTCTTCACGCAATGAAAAAGGTTTAGCTCATACAATTACCACGTAGTGGTGGCTTACAGAGGGGTGTTATAAGTGGTGTACTTGAATGGGTTTTTTCTTTATCTCATAAGTATAGCCCTTGGGAAATATTTAAATGGATTCAGAGCTATATGGTCTATGTGTAATGGAGTTTGACAATATAAGAATGCAGATGGATCAGAAGTTATTCCAAGCCACATAAAATGGAAAGAACTTAACTGAGAAGTGGACCTTCTTTATTGCATATGGTAAAATTAATGAATGTTTCCATGAGTTGAATAGATTACCTAAGGTTGATATGTTTCGATTGATGTATCACATGATTCATGAACACGCATTTTGAGGTGTGAACCATCTTACTTTTGATTCTTAAGACCTAAAGGAGGTGTTTGCCAAATGGAGTGGTGTATGTTTAACATGAATTGCAAAGTTTTTTGAGAGGATGTTTATGATGTGTTCAGGATCTGATGGAGTCTTGATGGAATGGACTTTAGGCCTTTAAATTTCAAATTATTAAGATTGGATTAATGACTAGTGTTTTAGGCCTAATTTAGCTTGTTTAGTTTGTAAGGCTAATTCTGACTTATAAGGTCCCAAGTGTGATTTATATGAATGTTTGAAGAGTTTATTAATATTTTATGACTAACATTTCTTGGTCATATGGTCATTTTATGACCTATATAGTAGTTGTCATGAATCACATTTTAAAAATAAAGTGTAAAGATCATTTGAGCTAGTGAAGTAGCAAAGATATAAGTTTGAGTGAGCAAAGAAGTTTGAAGAGGTGAGATGGATCTACAGTAGAGAAGAGAAAAGTATGAGAATATTAGAAAGGCATAGGATGAATAATATACAAGTTCACTTGACCTAATCAATGACACTTTGGTATGTATAGGCAAGGAAGGTGAGATAAGTTTTTTGATATGGTTTATAAGTGGACTAGAGGTGAAAAAGTGATCACAGGGTTACTACCTAGGTAAATAATTTAATGAAGAAATGAATAAGATATCTAGATGGTTTTATGGTTTTTCTTCTCATATTTTTTCATATTTAAATGTGTCAAAGGGATATATGAATGGTTTTTGTAGGCATTAATTCATCAGTTATGTGTTTATTTAAATATGAGCTTTTATTCTAGAATGGTTTCCCTCCATTTAATTATGATTTATCATAGTTTTGGATTGTTTATATAAATTTGGTGTGGTAGATGGATCATTAAGCATGAATTCTAGGTTGTAAGAAGTTCTATTAAGGAATTTTAATAACCTTAGTTTATATCTTTATGAAGCTCATTAGCCTATGGCAATTTAGTTTAAAATATGATGTTTAATGGTTTTGATAGGCATATCTCGAGGGAGAACTGAAATCATTAAATATTTTCCAAATTGCAAGTAACTCGATTAATTTCTATTTGAAGTAATGCAAGAAGAAGACTCCAAAGTAAAATTAAAGTATAGGGTTAGCCGTGAAAAATAAAAACATGTTATGTTATATTGTTTTGCAATGCAATGGGTGAATTCCCTGAAATCGCATTAAAAAATATTCCCAAGATCTGAATATTTTAATCTTAAAACAATTTTAAAATTGATAATAAACTTATTCCCAAATTTTTTGTTTAGCATTGCCACTAGCCCGTATAAAAAGGAAACATGATCGGTTTATTGTTTTGTTGTTAGAGCATTCAATGAAATCATAAAATTTTTCCCAACCTGAGAGGAATAGTTTAATCTTAATTGAAATATTAAAACTCATAAGAACCTTATTCTTGCAAAATGTGTATGTGGTTTGTTTAAAATAGAAACATGTTACAGTTAATTTTGAAGATCAAGTTGAATTCCTTGAAATAAAAACCTACATTTTTCCAACAAATGTATACATTTCCATTCACTAAATAAATTTTAAAACTAATAAGAACCAATTGTTCCAAAGAAAAAATTAAAGTTGTAGTGGGTTATACCCTACTCAAACTTAAACATGTTTAATGTTTAAAATAATTTTGATCAATATTCAAATTCCAATATTTTGAAACATTTTAGAAACCAGTATATGTGATTTTGAGAACAATAAATTCCAATATATGTGATTTTGGATTCCAATGAACTAGTGAATTCTGGAATCAAATTTTTATAGAATTCCAATGTATGCTTTGGAATTCCAAAATGTGCGATTTTGGATAATTCCATATATTTAACATTTTTAATCCAAAATTAGTAATATATATATCCAAATTCTTATTGATTGTTCTCTTTAATAACAGGGTTAAACCTAATTTGAAAAAATAGGGTTGTGAAAAACCCTCTTACGAACATAATTAGATATGGAAAGTTCATGGGGTAAAAATTTAAGATAATAGGTGTCAAAATATGATCTTATTTTGTGTTGAAATCTCTTGAGTTTTGAATTAGAAGTGAAAAACAAGAATAGCAGAGCTACAAGGACTGTAACAAGCCTAGATATCCATCAAGACAAATTTGAAGTGGTTTTATGGGAGAATAAAATATTTCTTTGAGGATTTTATGAGTTGAGTGAACATAAATTATACTTTGGATCAGTGTGAAATGCCTTCAATAGAGAACTGAGCCTAAACCTTTTTTTCAAAGGAGTGATTTTTATAACTTGGAGTTTAAAACCAAAGTGTGAGGATCATTACAAACCTTACATACATCAAATTAGTATCAAAGCTAAGGTTTTTGTTTGAATAATTTGAATGAAGTGTAAGTTCATTATACAAGACAACTTGAAGTAGTACTTGGTCCAGAAAGTAAAAATTCCACCAAGGAGGAGTGAAACAGGAAAGAGATGAACCACATTCTAAATGGGTGATCTTGTCCTTCAAGATTTGAGGAATATTAGGGTCAATTTTTATGTCAGGGTCATAATAGTAGAGGATAACCAGAGAAGAGTGGAAATAAGAGATTTAAGTGATCAAGAAGAGGAAGTGGCTCAAAAACAACAAACAATAGTTGAAGAAGAAAGAGACCATACAGAGTTGAGGTTTGAGAGGTTACTAAAATAAGTGAAAGGAGAATGATATAATCCCAATCTTGAAATTATAGTGTATGTAGGTAGTTTGAATGGTGAAGAAATCCTTGATTGGATAGGGGAGTTGGATAAGTATATCTTTGATTTTTCATAATGCACCTCAAGGAAAACATGTGAATTTTTCTAGGACAAAGTTGAAAGGGCATGCATCCCTATGGTAGGACTACATTTAAGAAGATAGGAAGAAGAATAAAAAATCCAATATTAAGTCTTGGGACATGATGGTGGCCAAAATTAAAGGAAAAATCTTACCTGCTGATTATATGAAAATTTTCTATAGAAAATTACAGAAAATGATGAAAAATAGATGGTATTCAAAGTGTACACTAAATAATTCTATAAGTCTAGCATCAGGTCAAGTCATATGGAGGATAACATAAATAAATTAGAAAGGTATTTAAATGGTTTAACGTACCAGATATAGGATGAACTAAGCTTTACTAGTCTTAGGAGTATAGAAGAATATTTCAAACTTATTTTGAAAGCTAAAGAAAAAATCAATAAGAGGCATAGTAAAAAAACATAGGAAAAGGAATGAGTTATAGAGGTAGATGATAGCTTAAAGGAATATGACAATAAAAAATGATTCAAGGTGAGTCAATACATACACAACAAGATCATCCTTCTAGTTTAAGAGGTATTTTAAGAGGTATAAGACCCTAATTTAAAGGTAGTTATGGTCCAAGGGGAAGAGGAAAAAGTTAATTCATGGGTACATGCTATAAATGCAAAGCAAGTTATGGTCACAAATCATGGGGGTGTTGAAAGGAGTGGCCTATAAGTAATCCAAAGAATGAAGGAATAACTTGGCTAGTTCAAGTTGGAGATGAAGTGTTGAACAGAGAAAACATTTAGTTGAGCTTGCACTTAGAGTCCGTGTGGAAGAATGGCACATGAGCAAAAGCGTGAAGTAATAGGAAGGTGTCATGCATGGAGATGTAAGGTATGACTCTCAAGGACTTAGCTGATTTTGGAGATCAGTTCTATTCTTAGAAATTGGCTTGCGGAGTACACAAAGTGATGCCAAGATTTTTGCACCACTTTGCATGTGGATTTTGGAAGGACATGTCAACTCACTCTTGTATGGGCATACATTGAGAATAGATCCATCACTTCAGTTAACTATCATCAATCTATAGATAGTATACTTGCATGTATGGCTATAATTGTAAAAAAGTGCATGGATGTTATTAGCATGCGACCTATTTCTGGTAGAGTTAAGTGGTGAAGGGTTAGTTCCCCATCCTATATATACATGTAATAAATTACTTAGAGAATATAGAGACATACATAGAGTTACAGATGGAATCATATGTTTGGAGGAATTAAAAAACATGAGTAGATGCGATTGGATAATTGTAACAGATCCATGAGTGCATGCCTAGTATTGTATGAAGCTACTGTATTGTTAGTTCAATGAATTGATAAAGGAAATTGGCCGAACAAAGTGTGTGATGTGTTTTATCAATGCATGTTATTACTTTCATGATGATTTACCTTTAGCGCTTATAGATTTGGTTGAATATAAATGGTGAATGGATGGATTAGTTCATAAGATATATGTTTATTGTTTTATCATACCACCATTCTACTATTACAACTATTAAGAGGGACCCAGTACCTTTGGGCACTTCAGGTGAGCGCTCAGCCCAAGTTGAGTGATGTGCCAGCGTGACTAGGTGTTAACTAACAATTCTAGGCTGCATCATTGGTTCCGTTACCGGGACCTCTTTTTCAGTTGTTTCAGAATAGTTCGCGATGAAGAAATACCTGCTAACCCCGGAAAGCGTTGAAGAATGGATTCATGATCTGGAGGAAGAATACACACAGAGGTTTAACACTTGATCCGAATTTAGTGCCTGTTCTTGGGTAGAGCAAAATTTGTATGACATTTTATATGAAAGCTTCTTTGTTATCTTTCCAGTAGAATTATATGAATGGTTGATTACGTATGCATCTAATTGGAATTGGAGGTATCGCACACTTGTTTAGACACAAGAGGAATTTCAAACACCCTATGATGCTGACCTAAATTAGACTCACACAGTAGATACCTGGTTTTTCGGTCTGCTAAATAGCTATATTTTGGAGTATTCAATTTCAACTTATTCATGCCTAGAGGTAGCAGAGTTATAGTTTCTATAGTATCCTAGATGGACATATTTGTAAGGTATTCCACTGGAAATCAAAATACTAATGGTAACATTGAACTTGGAAGCTAAACCCATAGAGAGCTAAAGAATCTCCATGTGCAGGGGCAGGAACAGGATTGGTGAAAGATGACAGACCTAGCGCCAACTTGGTAGAGGGAAGAAAGGTGGCTGATGTATGATGATGCATGCGAGAGGGAATTATGCAAGAGTAAATAAATTGTAGAACAGATGGTGTTGTGGAGAGAGATGGTTCATGAAGGATTTGAGGCTCATGGGGAGGAAGAAGAGAAAGAGCATCAAGAACTCCCCCATCTAGGGAAGCATGACAGAGAAACCTCTTTGGCTTCACATGGAAGGATGCCAGTAGATATGACCTAGGCCGTGGGCACGCATCTAAGCTAACTTCTTGACCTAGCCCTTGCGCTTGGTTTTCCAGTATCTAGTATAGCAGGTAATAACTGTTTTTTAGGAAGTGAAAGCATAGAAATAGCGCAGACAGTAAGTACACCAATGGTAGCATAGAAAGCTTCGTTATTCTTTGGGGGTACATTATTAGGCTCATCATCTACACATAATATAAGTGCGCCAAGTGTGGGAATCACCTCTAGAGCTAGGACCACTTCCCAGACTGTAGGGATCTAGTATAGTACCACTGTTGGGGTGCAGGGGAGTGCATCCATGGGTCCTATTCCAAATTATGTAGGAGGATTTGGTGGTATGGGAAGTTCTAGTTCTAGTGGTTCGGGTGGTATTAGAGGAAGAGGAAACCAAGGATGTTCTGGGTTGGGTGGTCAAGGCCCGCAGTAACACCAGAACATTTATATGGAGATTTCCCTTCATCTCCTAGAATATAGAGGTATCGAGGATGCTACTGAACATGTTCATATGTGTGAAATATTATGGCGTGCAAAAGGTATTATGGCCTTGAACGCAAGGAAAGTCAATTTTCTACTACATTATAGGCCCGCGTGCACAGCTCATATAGGAAGTTTGACCCCAATCAAACTTGTATTGACAATGCATCATTGAAAGATGCTTTCTTAAAAGAGTTCCATATCCCAGAGTTTGAGCAGAAGAGTATAAGCACACTTAAGGATATAAAGCAAGGCACTACTGAAAGTGTACGTGACTATGATGCCTGTTTTAAAACACTTCTATCCAAACTCTCCTATGATATACATGCAAGTCAACATGCACAATGGTTTGTTGGGGGATTGATTACTCCATTTCGAAGAGAACTATCACATAAGACTTATACTGACCCACGTGAAGCATTGGAAATAGCTCTACATGTTGAGGCAGTTGGGAGTATTAACACTGGAGTTAGTCCATTCTTGGAGGCTCAGATAATAGCTATGGTAAAACAATTAGAGAAATTATCAGCAAACTTAGCTCATGAGACGGTGCTCAGGAATCTGGTGTATAGATTCTGAATTGGAAGACCACACCAAGGATAGTTTCCCTCGTAGATCTGTACATTCACTGTTGTTAGACTATGAGATTTGCCATTTGAATCATGATGCTAGTCACTGCCCCTTACTACAACGCGACGATCAGAAAGAATGTATCCTCTTTTTGTAAACTTTGTAGGTCCACGACACATGATACTGAAGATTGTAGATTGATTGGCCAGATCCATGATGCCGTTGATATTGGAGTGCGATAGGTGAGTGTGGGTGATAGTTCTAAAGGAAGGAATGAGCATCAGGATAGGGATTATAATCAAGTGCGCTATGATAGGAATGAAGGAAGATTTAAAGGAGGTCATGGAAGAGGACAAGGATATCGAGGCAGATATGGAGGATTAGGCCAAGGTGGTGGAAGAGGTGAATTCCCTCAAGGAACTTGCTATACATGCAGCTCACCTGACCATTATAGGCGCGAATACCCGCAGAATATTTCCTATTCATTTTGTGGAAAGGGGCATAGTTATGAAGAGTGTCCAGACTTGTATGAGCATCTCAGTAAGCAGCACAAGCAAGAAAACAAAGGCGCAGGGATGGTTAGAATCTAGTGCGCAGTAGAGAATCAGTGGATGCCCAAGTTAACACCAGAAGCCGAGGTAGTAACAGTCAAGATAACCACACGAGCTGAGGCGACACACACGAAAGAGGTATTGCTAGGTTTCTAGATCCAAATCATCAGAAAGAATTCTATCAGGAAACTATGGAGGTTCTTAGAAGTGTTCAAGGTGAAATACAGTGTTTGAAAGAGAAATCTCAGAAGTTGGAGCATAAGGATACATAATAGGCCCCGTCTGATATTGATGACATTAGAGAGGTATGTAGAATGTTACGTTAGGAGAATATTATTCCTTTATTTTGAAATTGATTGAAGGGCATACTCCACGCGTGGGAATCTGAGACTAGATTGTTATGAAGACAATAATACGCCATGTGGAATCTCCACCCAATAGCATTGATACTATCATGAGATCACTTTGAATCTGTGGGTGGTTGGTTAGTGAGGCAATATTTTGATTACACAGTGCGTAAGTGAATTACTTTACATTGGTGATCGCTTGGTACAAATGGGGAGATGCACTCCATTGGTGCAATGAACCAGCATCCTCATATGTATTGGTCATTGGAGGTGATAAATGGAAAGAACAAAGCTACTCCATAGGAGTTTTGTAGGACATGCATTCTATCACAGAATACAATAGTGTGGTCATCAAGTTCACCAGGAGACTTCGAGAGTTTTTAGTCTACTGAACGATGCAGAAGTAGATAGCTTTCCGGTACCTCAACTTTGACTTAGGCCATCCTTAAGTGTTATCAAAACAAGTGCTGATATTGATGTTTAAGCATGATCATTACTAGTCAACCACATTGAGAACAGTTAAGGAAAGAGGTCTAAAATATAATACCGGTTGACATTATGGAAAATCCATCCATATTGGACATCACTTGAGAGAATAGGGAGACTTGACTAGAGTTTTATATGCACTTTTCCGGACACCAGAGGTCCCAAATTGAGCTATGCTAGATAGGATAATCGACTTCATTGCAGCGAAGAGATTCGCATCAATCAAACCTACTACCAGTATTGTGCTTGTGATTAAATTTGGGCTATGGGTACTTAATGAGCCTGGTATGTGTGGGGCACGAAGTGAGCGTCAAGATATAGTGCGCGGCATACAGGGATATTCAATCTTCTGTCTAATGATATGGTCACCAGTACCCCGATATACTGATTTAAGATTTGGCAGGATCTTGCAGGCCATGGAGGAAAACTGGCTGACCAAAGAAAAGACGAGAGATGGCTGTCATATACTTTGCACGGAGAACCAATAAAATGTGTCGCTTTGGGGGGTAATTATGATGGTGTTTGAACATGGTGGAATCGTTGGATATTACTGAGTATTCCCGTTTTATCCCAAGGATAATATTTTAATGTTTAGAGATTTATACCATGATATCTTATAACATCACCCAGTTTTCAGAAGTTCATGCAACCTATAGAATATTTATCCCTAATCATGGCTGAATTCTACGCTAATTCACACCATTTCATATCTAACCAGTGTGCGAGACTCTGGAAACGTAGGATTGGGACAGGAGGAAGCATTATCCGATACCGGTAACCATAACCGCCATCACTTTGGGTGCCAATTTTTATTCTTACTTTATCAAGTTACACATCTGGTCGTGTAGGAGAGCTGAATTACATTTCACGACACTGATAATTGGCAGAATATTTGACTACCAGGATTATCCAAACTTTTGACTTCTTCTCATCTACAGACCACCAGTGAACAAAAAGTGATTTAAGCTTTATCATGCGCTTAACCAGGGGAGACAGTGGGAAAGTGGATGACTTATTTCAGGAATGAGTTGGTGGGATATAGATAGGGGCACAATTTTGAGGACGAAGTAGATGTATCTACCAATAACTACTTGAGATGGGCGTACATCTCTCTCGCTGGAAAAGACTAGGGTGGAACGTCTGAGTTTACATAATTGATGATGAGGAAGTTTAGCAATTGGAGTTCTATCATTAATCAATGGAGCATGTGAGGTGTTAGACAATGCGGTGTAGTACACATGCTATCAAATGACCCATGGAAGAACAACATAAGGTAAATATTGGCAGAGTATCTGACCTAAGGCGTGATAATTGGGGATTACTGGTTAGATTCAGAAAGTGGCAAAGATCATAGATTATTCAAGTCTATACGAGACTTATTCCAAGAGGATACCAATGAACTTAAAGCATGGCAAAAATCACTTTGGAGAAATGAAGAATAAAGCTTAAGACGGTGCGCACCCTGTTATGAACTAGACCTTATCAAATGAATCCCAACTTTTGCATGAGCAATAACGGCGGAACTGACAAAATGTTGAAAATTTGGAATCATTCTACCATTGGTGAGTCAAATGGGTCTTCCTATAGTGATAAGGTAAAAGGATGGTAGGCATTTGAATTTTTGTTGATTATAGAGAGTTTGAATGCACATGTGTTTTTTACAGATCCTTTCCCTATGCCTTCTACAGAGGAAATATTAGAAGGAGTTGCAAGCGCGAGATATATTCATTACAGATGGGTTCTATCATTGATCAATCAAGTTAGGATTCCCCGGAATATAAGAAAGACGCACCTTCAACTACTAAATGGGGGAAGCTTGTCCTATAGTGTGATTCCCTTTGGATGAAGATGCACCATACTGTATTCTCAGGATATTGGTGCAAGCATTCACGGATTTTATTCACAACTTCTTGTCAGTTCGATGTTGCTGATTGTCGAACCGTTTATGGCTAATTAGGATCATTGTGACAATACATGTTGCTTAATGTTTGAAAGAGTACAGTTGAGTATCACATTGAATCTCAAGAAGTGCATCTTCTTTGCTACTCTTTTGGCATACTTTTAGGACACATAAGCTGCAAGAAGGGTTTCTGGTCGAAATCCAGACTAAGTTGCGGCATTTTTAGGCTTGAAAGCGCTCCCCAGTAGAGTGAGGTTCATGGATTTTGGGGCATAGAGGTTAAAGGAAGTTTATAAGACTCATACTTTGTACTAGATGTTAGTGTGCATAGACGTTGTACCATATCTATATGGTTCAAGGATCGTGAAGACTTTGTGTTTCTTATTCTGAATTCATTATTGTATTATTCCCTTCATGTGTGGGAGAGAGTGTTTTATGTTTTTTTAATGTTTGAGATGTCTTAGCAGTTCTCTTAGTTCATTGTGTTATAGATTTACTACTTCCTCCATACTCTCTCTTCTTATTTCTCCTCATTTTTTCCTTAGTGCTTTTCGGTTAAAATCATCAAAAATAAAAATACCCCAATAATATGAGGGAATTAACCCTCTCCAATGTAGAGGAACATTACGTTGTCAATAGGTGATCTTCCTTAACTATTTCAGATTTTATACTACTTCCATTGGGACATATATCACAATATAAAGTGACATAAAATCCATATAATTTTTTTTGTAAACTCTTTCAGGGTATCAAATATCTTGTAAGATTAATTTTTTGTATCAAGGAACCTCCCCTCAAATGGAGGATGACAACTTTGTATGATTTTGTTACATGAAGTTTGAATATTTCCTTAAGATGAGAATTATAAATTGGCACACCGTGCCAATAAGAGACACTAAAAGTGGCAAATAAGAAGAAAATTATCTTCCTTTTCAAGGAATTCAAGATCATGAACAAGCATAGTTTCAAAAAGAGTTATACGAGATATGGAAATCTTCTTAGTAAACATATCTTTTATTTTTGGATCAAACCCTGTAGCAAATTGAACAAGTAGAAGGAAGGGATATTTTATCACTATATCATCATACTAATGACCCTTACTAAATTGAATCAAATAGTTCATATATTGAGATTTTTTATGCTCCATGTACAAGAAAGAAGTTTGTCATCACATGCTTGCAAGTTGCAGAAAAGAACATGAAACTATAAGTAAGAAACCCATGGTTGAAAACTTTATTGCATCCATTGATCCTATAATCAAATGGTTATTGGTGAAATCAAAGAAGAGTGTTGTTAAAGGAATAAAGCTGATGATTATGCTTGCTAATGATAAAATTTCCATGCATCTAATGAGATAAATGACTAAAATATATAAAATGATGAAGACACTATAAAACACACTTTACGCATAAGGCCTCCTATTCAAAAATACAAAAACATTATAAAACATAATAATCCCACAAAAGTAACTAAAGAATATAAAACCCCATAAAATGGTGATAAAAGACACCTCACCACTCATTTACTAAGTCTCATCCATTCACATTTAATTATATCAATCTCAACTACCCATTTTAATGTCCAATGCATTATGGACCCTTATAATCTCAGCCATCCATACACATTGCACCCATATGTGTTACACTCTCCTAGGCACTCAAAAACTATAAAATTTCACTCACCCCCATAGTTCCAGTCCCCTAAATCTTTGTGCACTTGAAACCATACTTGAATTTTTACTTATTTTCTCACATACTTTGGTATTGCAGATCTTAAAGAGGTGAAGGCGTGTTGATCAGATAAAACACTTAGCAGAACTCACACATAGAGTCCGCATGGAAAAAAGGATGGGATCAAAGGCACAAAGGAATAGGAAGGCGTTGTGTGCGGAGGTGCAGAGTCAAACTATTCAGGACTTAGCCGATTTTGTAGATCAAGTCTATTTTCAGAAACTGGCGTTCAGAACACATAAAGCGATGCCGAGACTTGTGCTCCACACTTTGTTCTACATTTCAAGGATCATATCGAATCATTCTTTCATGGAAGTAACCCAAGAATAGATTCATCACTCTAGTTAACTGTAAGTGATCTATAGATAGCATACTTACATGTATGGCTATAATTCTAAACAAAGCATGGCCATTATTAGCGTGTAACCTATTTTTGGCATAGTTAGCGGTGAAGGGAATGTTCCCCACCCTATATATATATTACATGAATCACCTAGTTGATATACTCGGGTTCAAGGGTTAGAGATTCATGAGTGCATGAGATTGGATGATTGTAAACAGATCCATGTGCGAATGACTATTATTGTATCAAGCCTCTGTATTGTTTTCATGTTTAATATATGAAGAATATTGGCCGAACCAAAGTGTCTTATATGTGTTATCATTACATGCTACTAATTTCTTGATGATTTATACTTAAATTCATGCCTTTATAGATTTGGTTTGATATAACTGTGTAATGATGGATTAGTTTCTAACTATATGTCCTTATCGCTTCACCATGCTACCATCCTTCTACAACAACCCTAATGAGGGACCTAGTACCTTGGCACACTTCAGGTGAGTGCTTAGCCTATGTTGAGTGATGTGCCAATGTGACTAGGTGTTATCTGAGAAATCTAGGCTGCATCATTGGTTTTTGTTGTTGGGACCTCTTTTACAGTTTTTTTCAGGATGGTTCACTGATGAAGACATACCGGCTAACTTAGAGCAAGCGTTGAAGAGTGGATTCATGATCTGGAGGAAGAATACACACGGAGGTTTAGCACTAGATCTAGATTTAGTGCACACACTTCGGTAGAGTAGAATCTCTATGACAATTTGTACGAAAGCTTCTTTGCTATCTTTCCCATAGAATTATACGAGTGGTTGACTGCATATGCGTCTAAGTGGAATTGGAGGTATCACACACTTGTTTGGACACATGAGGAATTTCAAACACTATATGATGCTGACTTGATATGGAATCTCGTGGTAGATACCTGGTTTTACGGTGTTCTAAACAACTATATTTTGGAGTATTCAATTTTGACTTATTCGTGCCTGAAGGTAACTGAGTTCCAGTTCCTACGGTATCCTAGAGGGACGTATTTACAAGGTATTCCATTGGCGATCAAGATACTAATGGTAACGTTGAACTTGGAAGATAAGCCCATGGCAAGTTAAAAATCTCCATGCGCGGGGGCAGGAACAGGATTGGTGAAAGATGGCAGACCTAGCGGCAACACGGCAGAGGGAAGAGAGGCGGCTGAAGTATGATGAGGTGCGTGAGAGGGAATTATGGAAGAAGAAAGAAGTTTCAGAACAAATGGCGTTGTGGGGAGAGATGGCTCATGAAGGATTTGAGGCTTATGAGGATGAAGAAGAGCTAGAGCATTAGGAACTCCCCCATCTAGGAAATCATGACAGAGAACCCCTTTTGGCCTCACATGGAAGTGCTGCTAACAGATATGACTTGGGCCGTAGGTGCACGCATCTAAGCCAACCTTCTGACCTAGCCCTTGCGCTTGGTTTTCCAGTATCTAGTACAATAGGTAAATAAAGTTTTCATTTAGGAAGTGAAAGAGCAGAAACAAGTCAGATAACAAGTACATCAATGGCAGCAAAAATAGCTTCATTATTCTTTGGGGGTACATTTTTAGGCTCATCATTTACATAGAATATGAGCACGCCGAATGTGGGATTCACCTCTAAGACTGGGACTACTTCACAGACTGTAGGGGTCCAGTATAGTACCACTGTCGGGACACAGGGGAGTGCATCTACGAGCCCTATTCCAACTTCAAGAGGAGGATCGAGAGGTATGGGTAGTTCTAGTTTTGGTGGTTTGGGTGGTTTTGGAGGTAGAGGAAACCAAGAAGGTTCTGGGTCGGGTGGTCAAGGCTCACAGCAATCCCAGAACATTTATATGGAGATGTCTCTTCATCTTCTAGAGTACAGAGGTATCGAGGATGCTACTGAACATATTCATATGTGTGAAATATTGTGGTGCGCGAAAGGTATCACGGCTTCTGAGTGCAAGGCAAGTCAATTTGCTACTATGTTACAGGCACACGCACATAACTGGTATAAGAAGTTTGATCCCAATCAAAATTTTATTGATTATACAACATTGAAAGATGCTTTCTTAAAAGAGTTCAATATCCCAGAGTTTGAGCAGGAGAGTATAAGCACACTTAAGGATATAAAGCAAGGCACTACAGAAAGTGTACGGGACTATGATGCCCATTTTAAAACACTTCTATCCAAACTCTCCTATGATATACATGCAAGTTAGCATGCACAATGGTTTTGTCGGGGGATTGATTACTCCATTTCGAAGAACACTATCACATAAGACTTATACCGACCCGTGTGAAGCATTGGAAGCAAATCTACGCGCTAAGGCAATTGGGAGTATTGAAACTAGAGTTAGTCCATTCTTGGAGGCTCAGATAACAACTATGGTGAAATAGTTAGAGAAATTATCAGCAAACTTAGCTCATGAGACACGCTTAGGAATCTGGTGTATAGATTGTGAAGTGGAAGGCCACACCAAGGATAGTTTCCCTCGCAGATCTGTATGTTCACTGCTATTAGACTATGAGATTTTCCATTTGAATCATGATGCTAGTCACCGCCCCTTACTACAACGCGTAATCAGGAAGAATGTATCCTCTTTTTGTAAAATTTAAAGGTCCACGACCCATGATACTGAAGATTGTAGATTGATTGGCCAGATCCATGATGCCATTGATATTGACGTGCGAAAGGCGAGTGTGGTTGATAGTTCTAAATGAAGGAATGAGCATCAGGATAGGGATTATAATCAAGTGCGCTATGACAGGAATGATGGAAGATTTGAAGGAGGTCATGGAAGAGGATGAGGATATCGAGGCAGATATGGAGGATGAGGCCGAGGTGGGGGAAGAGGTGAATTCCCTTGAGGAACTTGCTATACATGCGGCTCACCTGACCATTATAGGTGCGAATGCCCATAAGATATTTCCTATTCATTTTGTGGAAAGGGCATAGTTATGAAGAGTGTCCGGACTTGTATGAGCATCTCAGTAAGCAGCACAAGTAAGAAAACAAAGGCACAGGGATGGTTAGAATCCAGCGTGCGGTAGAGAATTAGTGGATGCCCAAGTTAACACCAAAACCTGAGGTAGTAACAGTCAAGATAACTACATGAGCTGAGGTGGCATGCGCAAAAGAGGTATTATAACAGAAGTCGACAATCACTAGGGAGGAGGTTTTGTATTCTAGGTATCCAGATCCAAATCATCAGAAAGAATTCTATTAGGAAACTATGGAGGTTCTTAGAAACCTTCAAGGTGAAATACAGTGTTTTAAAGAACAGTCTCAGAAGTTGGAGCATAAGGATACAGAAAAGGCCCCATCTGATATTAATGACATCAGAGAGGTATGTAGAATGTTGCGCTAGGAGAATATTATTCCTTTATTGGGAAATTGGTTGAAGGGGAATACTCCGCACATGGGAACTGAGACTAGAAGACAAATACTCCATGTGAATCTCCCCCCAATAGCATTGACTACGACAAGGAGATCACTTTGAATGCTGTTGTGGATGGTTGGTTATTGAGCAATATTTTGATTTACACAAGTGCGTAAGTGAATGTACTTACATTGGATGCATGGGTACAAATGGGGAGACCTCTATTGCAGCCATCATCTAATGTATTGTTCATGGAAAATAGAACAAAAGCTACTCCCATAGGAGTTTTGAAGGATGCATCTATCACTATACAAGGGGCCAAGTTCACAGGAGACTTCGAAGTGTTAGCACTTGCAGAAGTAGATAGCTTCCCAACTTTGCTTAGGCATCCTTAGTGTTATGCAAACAATGCTGATTTGATGTTTAACAAGGGCTATATCAACTTTGAGAACAAGTAGGAAAGGGTCATAATACCGTTGACATATGGGAAATCCATACCATATGTGGAACCTTTGAGAGAAGAGGACTTGAATAGAGTTTATATATGCACTTTTCCGGACCCAGAGGTCAATGAGCTAGCTAAGGAAGGAATCCTTCATTGCGAAGATTCTCAATCAATCAACGATACTACCAGTATTGCTTGTGATAATTGGGCTCATGGTACTTATGAGCTGGTGGGGCACGAAGTTAAGCGAATAGTTGCTTGCAAAAAGGGTATTCACTCTGTCTAATGTATAGGTCACTCAGTACCCCGATATACTAGATTTAAAGATTTGGCAGGATTCTTGCAGGCCATGGAGGAAAACTGGGCTGACCAAATTAAAAGACGAGATATGCTGTCATATACTTTGCACGAGACAATAATGCATTGGTGGGGTGTTTCACAAGGATAATATTGGAATGGGGAGAGATTGAGACCGCTTTATCAACCAGGTTTTCAAGAAGTAATGCACCTATAAATATTTTCCCTTATCATGGTGATCAACCTATTCAACATCATATCTAGCAGTGTGAGAGACTCTGGAAAGTAGGACAGGAAGCATTACCGCCATCACTTTGGGTGCATCAATTTTATTCTACTTTACAAGGTTACACATCTGCTTGGTATGTATATGCTGAATTACATCACGACACTGACAATTGGCATAATTTGACTACAAGGATGATCCAAACTTTTGACTTCTTCTCATCTACACCACCAGTGAACAAGGATTTAAGCTTTATCAAGCGCTTAACCATGGGAGATAGTGGGAAAGCGGAAGAACTTATTCAGGAATTATTTGGTGAGATAGAGACAGGGGCACATTTTGAGGAAGAAGTAGATGATACCATACTACTTGAGTGTGCTTCTCTGGAAAAAGACAAGGGGAAGTTGGTTTACATAATTGATGATGAGGAAGTTGAGCAATTGGAAGTTGATCATTCACATGGAGCATGTGAGGTGTTAGACAATGCGGATGTAGATACACATGCATATCATGAACCCATGAAGACAACAAAGGTAAATATTGGCATAGTATCTGAACCTAAGGAAGTGATAATTGGGGATTACTGGTTAGAGTCAGAAGTGGCAAAGATCATAGAGTTACTTCAAGTCTACGAGGACTTATTCCCAAGAGGATACCATGAACTTAAAGGCATGCATAAATCACTTGGAGAAATGAAGATAAAGCTTAAGGAAGGTGCGCACCCTGTTAGGAAGAGACCTTATCAAATGAATCCCAATTTGCATGAGAAAGTAAAGGAGGAAATTGACAAGATGTTGAAATTTGGAATCATTCGACCATTGGATGAGTCAGAATGGGTCATTCCTATAGTGATAAGTATAAAAAAGGATGGTAGGATTCAAATTTGTGTTGATTATAGAGAGTTGAATGCAGCATGTGTTACAGATCCTTTCCCTATGCCATTCACAGAGGAAATATTAGAAGGAGTGGCTAGGCGCGAGATATATTCATTTACAGATGGGTTCTCAGGGTATCATCAGGTTAGGATTGCCCCGGAAGATCAAGAAAAGACCACCTTCACTACTGAATGGGGAAGCTTTTCCTATACTGTGATGCCCTTTGGATTGAAGAATGCACCTACTGTATTCTCAAGGATAGTGGTGCAAGCATTCAAGGATTTTATTCACAACTTCTTGCAGGTCTATCTTGATGATTGGACCGTTTATGGGCTAATTAAGGATCATTGTGACAATCTGTGCTTAATGTTTGAAAGATGTAGACAGTTGAGTATCTCATTGAATATCAAGAAGTGCATCTTTGCTACTCCCCTTTGGCATACTTTTAGGACACATAATCTGCAAGGAAGGGTTTCTGGTCGATCCAACTAAAGTTGCGGTCATTTTAGGCTTGAAAGCGCTCCCCAGTCAGAGTGAGGTGCATGGATTTTTGGGTCATATAGGATATTACAGGAAGTTTATAAAAGGGTATGCCAAAGTTTCCATTCCCTTGGAAGAATTACTCAAGGGGAAAGGTACATTCTATTGGGGGGAGTCGCAACAGCGTGCGTTTGAGATACTGAAGAAGAAACTTACTACCGTGCCTATCTTGCGCTTTCCTTCATGGGATAAAAATTTTCATGTTCATGTGGACGCCTCTGGCACGACCATTGGTGCTGTCTTAGCTCAACCTGAAGAAGGTATAGTTGATCATCCCATTTTTTTTGCTAGTAGGAAGTTGACCCCTATAGAAAAGAATTATACCACTACATAGCGCGAGGCTTTGCCCATGATATATGTCTTACACAAATTTTGACAATATCTATTGGCCACACCTTTTGTGTTTTATACAGATCATATGGCATTGAAGTATTTGGTGAACAAGACCATCTTACAGGGGCACATATATAGATGGATAATCTTATTTCAAGAGTTTGACTTTATAGTTGTGGTAAAACCAGGGAAAAGTAATTCTGGACCGGATCACTTATCTAGAGTTCAATCAAGTGAAGAAGCACAAAAAATAGAAGAGACCATGCTTGATGCACATTTACATAGGTTACAATGCGTGCCAACAGAATTAGAGGACATTTCTGTCTTCCTAAGGACGAGGATGGCACCAGAAGGCATGAGGTCCTTAGAGAAAAAATAACTTGCTATACGCACGACACAATTCATGTTAATCAATGGTGACTTATACAATTTAGGAAGAGATGAGGTGTTACACCATTGTGTATTAGAGCATGAATGAAATGATATAATGGAGGAATCCCATGGTGGTATTATAGGTGGCCACTATGCAGGTCATGCTACATCGTGAAAGATCCTACTTGCTGGTTTGTGGTGGGAAATGTTGTATAAGGATTATAAGGAGTATTGTAAGGCATGCGACCATTGTCAGCGTCTAGGTCAACCAGGACAGAGGGATGAGATGCCATTACAATCAATTAAAAGTGTAGAACCCTTTGAGAAATGGGCGATAGACATTGTAGGTCCTATTTCACCAGCTACGCATAGGACTGGATCACGTTATATCATTACTTGTACAAATTATCTTACGAGATGGGTAGAAGCAGCACCTACGAAGGAATGTACAGTGGCTACAACAACAAGGTTCTTATGGGAAAATGTTCTTACCAGGTATGGCTATCCTTTAAGTTTAACCAGTGATATGAGCACCCATTTTTTAAATGAGACAATCCAAATTCTGTTAGATGAGTTTATGGTTTCCCACCACAAGACTACACCCTATCACCCTTAGGCAAATGGAATTGCTGAGGCTTTCAACAAGATTTTGAGCCACACATTGACCAAGATTTGTGATGTGGGATGAAAATATTGGGATGACAAAGTATCTATTGTTCTTTGGGCCTACCGAAAAACATATAAGAGATTGAACAAAGCCACACCTTTTCAATTAGTGTTTGGCATGGAAGCTGCTCTTCCTATAGAATTTATGTTACCTTCTTTGCGCATTGCGTGCGCTAGAGGTCTAGATGATGAGAAAAATTTGGAAGAATGGATTGAGAACATGGTTCAACTAGATGAGCGCTGGGCCATAGCACGATGGAGTCAGAAACAGGAGAAAGTGTGTTAGAAAGCATGGCATGATAGGCATATAAGGGATAAGAAACTTGCGGTCAGACAAATGGTACTTCTATATAAATCTAATTTTTTATGCTATCCAGGGAAGCTCAATGTGCATTGATTGGGTCTGTATGTTATACCTCACATACTTGAGTCAAATGCTTGTCAGTTAGAAGCCATTGACAAAACACAGCTTCCCGGTTACTTTAACGGGAGTAGGTTGAAGCCCTACTATAAATAAGTCTTCTTGGTGTTTGTAATAAGGTAGTGTTTCTAGATAGATTAGGTTTCCCTTTCTACATTTCCTTAATGTGTTTCTTTCATCATCGCTATGATTTGTCAATTTAGTTCTTGTTTTTGTGTAATAAGCATGCTTGCGCGCATGAAGCTAACTACAATATGAAGCATGTTGATGCGCCGAGGACTGCACATACTTTTAGTATGGGGTGGATTGTTGGTGAATCCCAGGTATAATGCCGTGAATATTAGAAGGTATAATGTTGTGGATGTTGAGGAAGTAAGTTGCTAAAGGTGTTTTACAAAGGATTACTTCTCAAAAGTAACCAAGGATGGAGATGAATGAAGGAAAAGTATAACGTGAGGTAAGCGATAGCCATAATAACTACCAGGAGAAGGTGCAGTGATGAGGTACTTGGGCGCTAGAGCAATCGTTGAAGAGAAGTCTATGACCAAAAGGTAGGAAGGCATGCTAGAAGGTTATAGCTTTGGCGCGAAGATGTACCACGTGGAAATGAAAAAATTGAGCAATAAATGAGAAATATTTGGTAGGTGGAGGAGCAATTAATGCATCAAAAATTGAAAATCTATATAAGGATGGGATGTGAATTCATTTCTACCCTTGCAAATACGAGAATTTGACGAAGAGCTAAGTGTGAAGAGTTGAGTAAGCGATTCAAGGTGTGAAGAGGGTGAAACTAGGTGTGAAAGGAAGATCTGTGTATTGGAGAAGCTTGTATCCCTGTAGGAGAAGGGTTTGAATGAAGTATATTGACAAAGCAGAGCTAGGGCACATGATTTCATGATTACAATTTAGGGAACGATTGAATTGGGTTAGGGTTTGAAGTAAACCATTAAAGAGTTACCGAAGGTGTAGAAACACAACACAAAGGGAAGAATGGCTCCAAAGAAGGAAGCAACAACAACAAAAGGAAAGAAGAAGGTAGTAGTGGAAGAGGAGGAAGAGATGACTCCTGAGAGCAATTTTTTAGAGATGCAGTACCCTGAAGAAGTAATTGTGGGCTAGGAATGGGATTCCCACATACGAAAGAGAAAAATAAGTGAGTACAACCACCGAAATAATGAAAATTAGAAGAAGTTGGATGATTTACTGAACTCCCGAACGAACAGGTGAATTGGTGATGGGATGCCGATATATGATGAAGCAAGGGAGAAGTTACTGAAAAGGATTTGTGTTTACCAATTATATGAGCTCCCATACTTCGGGAAATATGCACCATTATATAGGTAGCTAATGAGCCGAGTCCATGAGGACTTCTTCTATTTTGAAGGGCAAAGGGTAAGACTAACACCCATTTTAATTGCCATGGTAACATGTTTAAAGGTGATGGGTGAGGACATCAAAAATGACCTAACTGACAAGGTTTCCGTATTGGAAACACGCAAAGCACTGGGATACCAGAAACGACCACGTGGAATGGACATAGACAAATTACATGAATTTCTAGTAGTAAAAGAAGCAGCGCACCTGGTTATGAAATTGAATTACCAAGATCGTTGATCACAAGTAAAATCAATGTGGCTGCATGTGGCAAAGCACATGTTAGAAGGGGTTATTTACAACATTGCCAGATTTATTGCAGAACAAATAGTAGAGGAAGCGTGCACAGGAAGTAAGATAATTTTTTGTTTTGTCTTACTTTCTTTAGTATTCATGGAGATTGGAGTACCGGATGGCTCAAAAGAAAATATATAGGAATACCCCATGAATAACTAGTCTCCAGCTGAAAGATTCAACAAGTATATATGCAAGGGGTCTATAACATATGAGGTAAAGGAGAGAGCGGAGATGTGGTATGACAGGCTCCGCACGGATTTGAAGAGGAGTGACACATACCAAAGGAGTTTTCCTCGGTATTGGGGAAGCAGGCTCAGTTTATTTTTTACCAGCACTTTTGTATTGCAATTTTTTCGATGGTGGATGGATCATAGAGCCCCTGTGTAAACTATCACACACGCTCACAACATGGTATTTTCAAGCTTCTATTTATTGGTTCACTAATACAAAGAGGTTAGTATTTAATGAAGACAAGGTGGATTGTGAATACCACACCTTGCGAAAGAAGTATGGATATCCGGGGAAGAATGCTTACAACAAGAGTATTATCTCAGAGATTTTGAGTATCAAACCAGAAACACTTGTTGTTGGGGATATTCGGGCCGCACTCATATATCTCCAACTTAAACCAAAGATGGAAAATAAAAAGTATGTAGAGAACAAGTTCGCACTCCCATGACCACCAAAGGGGAAGCATACTATGGAAAACATCCCAACACATAGGCCTTCTAAACCCATGTAGGATGACGAGGAAGAGGATGAAGAGCATGAGGATAGCGGTGGTTTCATGCGTAGGAGGAAGTAACCATATGAAAGACATGAGGAGGAGTGCGTGATGGCTTCACAAGGAGAAGAAAATACTGAGGTAGCATAGGGTGACCAAATGTTTAGAAAGGTGTTCAAGCACACAAGGTCGCAAGGAGAAGCCCAACAGACAATCAGAAGCTACACAAGGCAATGATGAGGATACAACCAATATTCCTAACCTTGATGCCGCCTATCCAAAAGGGCCAAGGTCCCATCAGACAAGTGAGGATGTAAGGGTACAAACAATGGGGTATGCAGAGGACCATGAGATGATTGTTTGCGCTCAGTTCCAGAGCATCGTCACGTAAAAATATTTATTCGGATGGGTGCTTATGGACGAGAACAAGGTGACATTATGAACATGAAAGAAACTTTCATGGTCGATGCATATGCATATGGATGAACCGGATTTTGATGTCTATGAAGAATCATGTGCGTCTAGATGGTTGAAGAAGGCACTAGAAGTCCAGCACATGACAATTAAACCAACTGTTATGACAGATGAGCAGGTAAGCAATGCCTTGGTGAAAGTATCTGTTGAGATAGCTAGAAGAAACATTAACAAATCTACTATAATTAAAGCACTAAAAGAGGAGCTAAAAGCAAAGGATGTGGAAATAGTGCATTTAGTGTAGGAGAGGAATCTGAGAAAAATGAAATATGATACTTTTGTTAGTATGGAAGAGGAAATTCGAGATGATATACTAAAGGTACGCCCGTATTTGGAATCATAGGTACCAAAATAATTTCCTTCTGCGATGCACTACGTAAGAACAATGATAAAAATAGTATTAGAGGATGAAAATGTACGTATACCAGAGCAACCCAAGGACCCAGCAGAAGAGGTAGAAAAAGCACATGTTGTAGTAGCAAGGAAGATTGCTACATATGAGGGCCTACTACAAGAACTCCAAGAGGAGTTGAAGAAATCCGATCATGCCTTAATGATATGCATAGCTCCAGATGTGCTAATAAGGGTAAAAACACTGGCAGAAGACAATGAGGTGTAAAAGGCCATGAAGAATGACACACTAGGCTGCATTGAATGACTAAATATGGTAAAGTAGAAGTGTGAGGCATTGGCCGCGACATAGGCATCACATAAAGAGAGGTTAGATGAAATTGAGAAAACTCATTGCTCAGAAGATGGATGTGCTGGAAGGGATGCATACATCTATGTCAATCATAATGCTTGTAATATCGAATGAGCAAGGAAAACTAACTCAGGATGAGCTGGAATCTATTATTGTGGATGTTCTAGAGAAAACAGAAAAGGCATTAATGGAGTGGGAGAACTTAGAAGTAGACATAAAGGAAGAGTATCCAAAGATGATACTTCAGAAATAAACGGAGGAGCTTGAAGCCTGAATAATTCTTTGATTCTTTATTTCTTTTCTATTCTTTGTGTAAGATTCATTTAGCATTTTGTATTTCAACTATTCTTTAATCAGTTGTGGACATCACCATTCTCGGGGTGACAATGAGATTAGTGTGGGATAATGTTGATCAGATAAAACACTTAGCAGAACTCACGCACAGAGTCCACATGCGGAAAAACAAGATGGGATCAAAGGCGCGAAGGAATAGGAAGGCGTCGCACGTGCGGAGGTGTAGAGTCAGACTTTCGGGACTTAGCCGATTTTCTAGATCAACTCTATTTTCAGAGGCTGGCATGTGGAACACACAAAGTGATGTCGAGACTTGTGCGCCACACTTTATGTATATTTCAAGGATCATATCGAAGCACTCTTGCATGGAAGTAATCCAAGAATAGATTCATCACTCTAGTTAACTGTAAGTGATCTATAGATAACATACTTGCATGTATGGCTATAATTGTAAACGGTGTGTAGCTATTATTAGCGTGTAACCTATTTTTGGTATAGTTAGCGGTGAAGGGAAAGTTCCCCACCCTATATATATATTAGATGAATCACCTAGTTGATATACCATGTTGAAGGGTTAGAGATTCATGAGTGCATGAGACTGGATAATTGTAACAGATCCATGCGTGCATGACTATTATTGTATCAAGCCTCTGTATTGTTGTTATGTTTAATATATGAAGAATATTGGCCAAACCAAAGTGTCTTATATGTGTTATCATTGCATGTTATTGATTTCTTAATGATTTATACTTAAATGCATGCCTTTATAGATCTGGTTTAGTATAACTGTGTAATGATGGATTAGTTTATAACTATATGTCCTTATCGCTTCACCATGCTACCATCCTGCTATAACAACCCTAAAGAGGGACCTGGTACCTTGGCGCGCTTTTGCTGAGTGCTCAGCCTATGCTGAGTGATGTGCCAGTGCAACTATGTGTTATCTGAGAACTCTAGGCTGCATCAAGGTAGATCACAAAGGATAAGTCCAATTTGTTGCATCACTATTTTAGTGAAGTTTCAACACATGTATCAGTCACAACTATGAACAGATTGAGATCTTCATGTAATTTTTCAGTGAATCGTAACTACAATTAGCCTACAACTAAGTTAGATTTATTATTTCATTTTCATGCATTTTTTGTCATTTATTTCAGTAAAATGGGATCTGATTGAGGCATGTTCCCTAACCACCAAACAAACATTTTTCCAAGTGTGCTTGTGTGCAGGTTATAGATTCAAATTAGGAAGATTTTACCTAATTATTCAATAAACAACCTATGATTGTCCCTCACTCTTTCAATGGAAGCGTAATCCCATTATTTCTATTATCATTTATTTAGAGATGTTATATATCAACTAACACATCTCGCAGATGATCATAATCTAAGTATACATTTTGGAGACCATGGTGGGACCATTTTTCTTGTGGGTAATTCTTTTCATTTTCTGAATCTAATAATGTTTTCTTTATGGTTTTATATAGTCTTTCTGTTTATTTTTATTTTCCCCTAATGTTTCTATTGAAAATATAACACTATTTTTTGTAGATATGATAAAAATACAAAAAAATGGTTATAGACTAATCACAACAGTGACTGTGTTACGATTTTTTGACCACAAAATTCTAACAATCTTTTTTCAAGGTAGTCACAAGTGCAACTATTGGGTAATTTTATTTCTATAAAAACATTAAAAAACACCCATTTATTCTTAAGGGAAAGAATTCAAAATGAATACACATTAAATATATGTTTTGATAAGGGTAAATACCCATCTACATAACTATGGGAAGTACTTGGGCATAAGCCCTAAAACTCATTGTGAGGAGTTCCAAAAAAACCCGTAGTAGCTGGCACATTGAGAGGACTTGCCGATAAAAAGGGTCAATAGCCCAACCTGAATGACAAGTTTTACTCGTGAGGTAGATCCATGTTGTTTGTGCTAATGGCCCCTTCTTGATTGATCAAGGGGTAAAGTCCACGACTAGAAATTTTTTGGTGAGTGGTATTCATTCAGATAACATTGGTAATTAGAGAGATCTTTATATAAGAATTCAAACTAATCGGGCCCATATTCAACTTGAAAGATGAATAAAATAACATTATCCTAATCAAAAACCTCATTTCAATTTCCATTGTATCTGATTTGCATCTACAACTGTTGCTATTCTCTACAAAATTTTCTCACACTTCCAAACCCATATTTGATAGTAATTTTGAGTTCTAATTTTTCCAGTCTCATTTGTAATTACAACTTCCTTGAGATTTTTCACCTCATATTTTTCCAAGATCCAGTCGTAACTGTGACTGGTCTGTAACCTTCAAGATACACATTTCATTCATTCTATATTTTTCTCTACATCCCTAATTTATCCCAAAAATAGTCACAACTGTGACTGGGTTGTGATTTTCCTTTCATCCATTCCAACATCCGTTACTATCATACTTCCAACAATTATGAATTTCTACCTTTTGATCATTTTGGGATTTTATTTGCATGGTTACTACCCACACACGGTCATACACTTTATCCTAAGCTATGGATCGTGCTTCCCAATCACATGCTGATATCTTTGGCTATAGGAGAGTAGTGGGAGAATATGAATAAATTCCTACATCTACTACTCATCATTCCCTTGAAGATGATGACATTTACAAGATTACACCTTTTTATCCCAATTTTGAGGAGGCCTTAGATAATAATCTAGAAGCTATTGTAGAATATCTTAGACGATACTATTACAATCTAGATGCTTTTAATATGAATATGTATTCTTCAACCATGATCCTTCATCATCTACTACCAAGGCACCTCATACCATTGCTATATCTATTGGTCATACACCATCTACTATTGTCTACACACTTCATATTCCTTCTACAAGAACTACACAACCACTTGGGTCTCATTCCTATACCATGGTTCCTCCTTTCACTCACTATACTCCACCTAATTCCTCATCCTTCACTTATACAATGCCTTCATTCTCTCATACTTACACCCATATACCACATCACTATTCTACACATTCATACACTCAATCACTCCAAATCCATGTTTTCTAACACGTACCAAACATCAATCAAGAACTAATGGATATAATTTATAACCTTGAGCTTCAAAATCAAGACATGGGAGATCCTAAATTCACATACAATTAGTTATGTAATGAACCTATCCACCCATTGATACCCATAAAATCATATCCTCCACATTTTGAGATGCCCAAATTTAAAAATTCAAGGGCAAAGAGAACCCTCAAAATCACTCGCCCATGTTCAAGTATGATTTCTATCTCATTAGTCATGATGGTAGGTTTATGTTACAAACATTTCCCTTATAATTGAGTGGTAAAGCTTTAGTTTGTTACACTGGTCTTACTCAACATAGCATCATCTCATTCGTGTAACTTTCCAACTTATTTCTTGATCATTTTCTAGTCAAATTTTCTAAGCGTACCACATTATCTAATAAATATAACTTAAAGAAATTTGATGATAAACCCCTTAATAACTATGTGTCACATTGGAGGGTTTTTTTCCATGATATTATGTTCCCCATTCCTCAACCAAAACTTACCCAATTTGACCAAGAGTTGTGCCAAACATATTTCTCACACTCTTCAAATCCAATAGTTTCATTCATTTGAGGAAGCCATACTGATGTCCACGTTAGTACTAGTGATATCAAGCTTCGTAAGAATAATGATTTCTCTAAGATCACCAATAAGACTCCCCAAGTTAATCAGGTCATTCTCCAATATGTGGCTAACCAAGGCTCTACATAAAATTCCACTAAGAAATTTTTCCATGGATCCTAATAACCCACAATTAGGAGTTGCACAAAGCACATCATGGGATCCTTTCCAAATGCATCGGCAATACACTCCATTGACCAAATCATTCTCTAGTATCTTACAAGGGTTCCTAGAAGCTCAACTCATCTCGGTCCCACCCATATGACAAGAAGATATTAATTTTTAAAGAAACTTTGGAGTCAACAGTCCACTGATAAATGTGCTTACCATAGGATTGTAGTTATAGAAATTGGCAAGTATCACTAATTATGTAATTTTATTCAAGACTTAATTGAAAAGGGTTCTATTCAAGTTGAAAATGTAATGGCCCCAAAAAATCAAAATCTATGTCTTCAAGAATCCAATCCCATCGCATAGGGATTTGACCAATTAGGTTAGTCATGTGTTTCACCTTTTTCTTAGATTGTTTCTTTGAAGTGTTGACGAAATAGACATGGTAACGGGTGTAGGAGGAATACCTGTTGAAATGTCAGTTGATGGGTTGTTGCACGCGTATGAATTTTGAATCCACAGATGATCATGAGAGCTTCCTTTTGGCTAGGAAGAACTACCTGTAATGAAAACAAGACAACCAGAAGAAATTAAACAATATGGGCAGTGAACTACCTAACGTAAGCTAGATCTGGGAAGTATGATACTTCCTAGATGGCTGTCAGTCCACTATTTTAAACAATTTAATGTTGTAAACAAAGTAAATCCTATTGTTATTTTAAAATGATTTAGGTATCTCACTTAAAAACATAATAAGAAATAGATCTAATCTAACAGGCTAAGCTAGAATAGAATCCAAAGGTCAAATGATTGGTTATGGGTTCTGCAGGTCTGATAAAGGTCTCAGGTAGGTCACAGGTGGATGAGGGTGAGATAAAATTAGGTGGGTAGGTCTCTGTTCAGGGTTGTGTGGGCAAACACAAAGACCGGTGTCGATCAGGGGTGACTGACGGTGGTTAGGTGTAACTGGTGCCGGTCACTGTGAGATCTAAAAATGTCACAGAATAGGCTTTTTGTCTCCTTTGTGATTACACAAAGGACTTTGGTTGGTCGGGACGGTGTATTGGGTGATGGGAGTAGGATTTTGTGAGGTTTTAATGGGTATACGGAGGTGGGTGTGTGGAGAAGGTCAATAGGGGGCAAGGTAAACAATCGATGATAAAATGATGAAGAAATTAAATAAATAGGAAAGTATGATGTTGTACTTACTTGGATTTTGTTCCTCAGGGCCTATGTGTGAAGGATGGAGGTGCTGATGATGGGTTTGAAGGTTGCAAGTGATCACCAACTGAAAAAAAGCTTTTGCATGGGCTACATGTACACTCCTCTTTGCTTGGATAGATTAGATCTTGGCTGGGATGGCTGTGTAGGAGAAGATGCTCAATCTCCTTCCTTGGATGTGAGTTTTCACTGGAATTTGCTCTCTGAAGATGCGTTATCTCTCTGAGATGTGTTCTTGCTCGTCAACTTTCTCCCAAAATTTTCCAACTTCTAACCTTGAGAATAAGGTTGTTTTGGGGTTAAAATGATAACCGACGGCGGTTCCGGCTTAACCGGCAACAGTTAGGGGTAACCGACGTCATTCAAGGTGGGATTTCCTAGGTTTACTAAACTTAGGGAGATCCTCCTAATTTTCTCAGATCTCGTATCGTTATCCCATGGATTAGACTTAGAGCCTCTTGTGAGCATGCGGGAATGTGGTTATAGGGAATGTCAGCATTGATTTTTAGGGTTTGGGTAAGTCTTAGTTAGTTATGGGAACTTGCTAAGAACATGTCTTAGGTTGAGTTAGCTTGGTGAGGTTTCTAAGTGAACTGCATGTGTAGATATTATTTAAATAAGATATTTAAATAATAAATATAGTGAGTATAATGCATTAATTAAATTAATATTAGTGGGGTGAAGGGGGTCATGGCTAGGTAAATGTAATAAAGGGTGCTAATATGTCGAGGGACGAAAGGGGAGTGTGACCTAATTTTAGTGTCTACATGATGATTAATCATCATCATCTCACCAAGATTTTGTTAGTATGATTCACATTGTGACAATAAATCAAGTTTCCAATACAAAGCCTAAATCCACATCTAAATCAACATATACGACCACACCAATACCAAATTTAGTCTTGCCTTTTGTTGTCCCCTCAAAATTTTCCTTCTTTTTCCAAGTTTGGACTTAGAAATTTTTGAGTTGTTACCCTTTGAAAATGGTCCAGTCTGAGTATTTTGAAATATGTGACTTCCCAAGGGATCAAGGATTCTTAGAAACACCTTCATTAGAGAGATAATTCTTTCCCTTTTCCAGAAAGGTAAGTAAGTCCTCCTAACTCCTTGTATTTTGCAAGTTATGGCTCGACAGAGTTTGGAGGGGAAATTTTCCCTTGGCGGGCCCGCGGAGGAAAACTTGGCACTTAGCCCTTTTGGCTAAAAAGTGCAAAATTCACAAAGTGTCCTGTAGGCCCGCATAGGGGAAGGAAGCACATTGGCGGAGGCACGAAGGAAAACTTGGCACTTAGCCCTTTTGGCTAAAAAGTGCAAAAATCACAAAGCGGCCCACAGGCCTGTGGAGGGGAAGGAAGCACATTGGCAGAGGCGTGGAGGAAAACTTGGCACTTAGCCCTTTTTGCTAAAAAGTGCAAAAGTCACAAAGCGGTCCGCAGGCTCGCAGAGGGGAAAGAAGCGCATTGGTGGAGCAATGGGGCGTAGAGATAAATTGGGAAATTTTCCCAATTTAAAATTATAAAAGAAAAAATGGAGCCACATATATCCACGACCAGTCAGAGAGTGCCACGTGTCTCGGAGCAGCGAGGGGCATGGACATTTTTGGGAAATTTTTCCCAATATGAAATCAGAAGGAAAAAAGGCAGGTCTTCAGCCTGCGTATGAATCAGAAGGTGCCACATGTCTAAGACTGGCAGGGCTGCGGAGATTTTTAGGAAATTTTTCCAAAAGGGAAAAATTTAAAGTTTGACCCCGCCAACCCTAATTTTGACTCTGTTTTTTACTAGTTTTTCCCTAAATCTTCAAGAGGTCATATCTTTCAATCTAAATCTCAGATTTTCACATGTTTGATATCACTGGAAATCTGGTGAAATTCTCCACATGATGAAAACTTCAATTTTAAATTTTGATGGAGTTTTATGGGAGAAAATCAAGAAAATATCTCTGGCATGCAAAAAGTGCAAAAAATTTTCCCCTGAATTTGTTCTAATGTTCTCCTGCCACGTGGATGGCCCAATTTCAAAGAAATTAGGGAAAAGGATCAAACGGTTCATATGCCAACTGGAAAATTTAAATATGAAACACATTTTTACACACATAAACTCTTTTTTTGGGCTTGTCAGAAGCATTTTCTTTGCGGCAGAGGAATCTAGAAAAGGAAAAATGATCAAATTTGTTTGTAACTACTTCTTGGCCATTTGGGGAAGTTGTAACCACCCCTTGCATGCTATTTCTGGTCCTCTGGGAGTGATTGTATGGGCTGGAAATCCAATTTGGAAACTGGAAGCATGTTTTTGGGAATAGAGGACAAAAAATATTGTTAGTCTTCTTCTATTCTCCTCCTCTGCATTTTTCTTCTATTCCCACTCGTTCAAATTTCAACTCTGAGATAAATAAAAAAGGAAGGAACTTTATGTCCCCCCAATGGAAAAATCGATTAGTGCTTTGTGACCTGCGTGTTTTATTCTATCTTGTGATCAGAAATTGCAAATTTGTCTTTCTTCTATTAGTTATTGCATGTAATGAAACTTCCAGTTGATGTGTGTGGGAATCTGACACTCTACCCACAACATTTATTTCCCCCTCCTTCAATCTCACTCCCTCCCCTTTCTCAAATCAATTTCTGCTATAGCAAGGAGTTTTTATTATTGCCATAGGGACAATGCAGTGTTCCTGTGGATCTCTGGTTGAAAAACTACCTTAAATCCACTTTGGTTTTACATGCTAAACAATGGTAGCTGCACCATTCAAATGTAGAGGGAATTTGATTTCCATAGCGTTGTCCTGAAATCCACAAATTTGTCCACAAGGAAAATTTTCTTGCCAACAGTTTTTGGCACCCACCGTGGGGCAGAGTTGTAGCATCTGCACCCAAAAATGACCATAAGGTTTTTAAAATATCATTAAGTTTGCCTTTGAAGTTTGAAATCCCTTGTGATCCAAAAATACAAAAAGATTCAAATAGAAGAGTTCTGCAAATTGAGCAGCCATATGAACTACATGGATGTAACTCAAATTTTTTGCAAATCCTTCTAGAAAACCTTCTTTGATATATCATATCCAGAGGAAATCATTTCAGACTTTAAAGAGGTTACTTGCAATATTTGGCAGAGTGTAAAAAATCTCACCATTGCTACAAAATTCTAGGCTATGAAAGAGAAGACAATAAACTTTCAAGCTGGCTGATAGAAGGTATAATCGCCAACTAAGGCAAGGAGGAGTGATCGACCCTACTTTTGAGGAGTTGGAGAGAGAAGAAGTAGATGTTATAGCTTGGTTTGATAGAGAGGAAGAGATTATAGCTCAACTTGAAGATATTGCAAGACTCTAAGCTGCAACAGAGGAAGGAGAAGCAGCCCTAGATGTTGAAGAAGCCATAAACAGAAACAGAATGGCTAATAATGAATGTGAAGCATGTACACCCAATGTACCATGGGGTAGAAATACTAGTCCACTTGCTCGCCCATGAATACTCCATGATTTTCCAAGAGGTTCGAGAAACAATTTTCCCAAATTCAAAGGAGATGGCTCCCAACTCCTTGAAGAACATGTAGCAGCCTTCATCACTGCTTGCAGTGTGTTAGGTGTTGAAGATGAAGATGTTTCGGTTAGAATTTTTGTGGAGTCACTCCAAGAGAAAGATGCTGAATGGTTTTACATGCTTCTTGCAAGATCTATTACTAGTTAGGAAGATATTAGAAAATAATTTGAAAACAAATTCAAGAGCACTGAAGATGGTCAAGAGCTGTTGCTACAATTATTCAAAATAAAGAACGAAAGCTTTGAATCTATGAGGGACTTTTGTAGCAAGGTTTGACAGATTGATAAGAAGAGTCCCTGAAGATGTGCAACCTCCTGAGAACCACCTGCGAAGATTCTTCATCAGTGCCTTGCCATCAGAAGTTGGTTTCTTCCTCAGAAGATCCCAACCAAACACACTAAGGGAAGCTCAAGACTTTGCCATTGAAACTAATGATGACTTAATCCTCTCTAGAAAGGTGAAAGGTCCAAATGGGAAGTAGAAGGGTCAGAGTTTGGCTTCAGTAACTACAGATCCTCTATTCTAGAAAATGGCAAATGATCTGGTTGCCTTGAAGAAACAACTATCCCAAATGACAAAGAGAAATGATCCAAGGAGGCCAAACTTCCCTAATAGACAAAGAATTGGACCACCTCCTCGCTAACTTGCCCTTGAAGCACCTCCTATCAATGCTATCTGTGACACTAGAGAATCAAGAGAGGATACTAAAATTGATGAACTTGAAGGAGAAATAGCAGAGGATTACGAAGGCTACCTCGAAATTGAAGAAGATGATATGCACAATGGCTTGTTCAAGTTTGCTGATGATGGGGAAGAAGAAGAGGAATCCCCAAGCTTCTTATGTGTTGTCTTCACTCGATCTCAATCTAAGAAAGATGCTCTACCCTCTGTGGATCAAAAGGAAAATAAAACTAAAGAAGATCCCACTCTAGTGGCCACACGAAAGAAGATCATTAGCAGAGGCTCACCATTACCACCCTCAATGGATTCAACCACAATGAAACCAGGCCAAATGACTACTACAGATCAGGATATTATATCTAGTAAGTCACCTTTTCCTTCTTCTAGCTAAGAAGTTATTAAAAACACTCCTCCCTCCAATGAAGTCTATCCTAAGTCAACCAAAGTTCCTCAAAGACCCTTACCATGTAAACCTTCCCTCACTCTAGGAAATTCCCCCTCATCCAACATTGTCCCATTTTATTTTGTGGAACATGCAAGTAAGACCAAGGTGTATATCTCAGAGATTGAATACTTGCAAACACACCTTGCTCAGTTTGATGGACTAATCAATGTTGTTCGGAGCAACAATTATATACCTTTAAGTTTGAATTATAAAGGTTTGCTCCTGACACCATCTACATCACCTGCTCAAAACATGTTGGCCCTAAGTGCTTCCAAAATAGATAAGGTGGAACCCTTCTACTTGTCTCTTCTCATGAATGGTTTTGAGCTCAAAAATTACATCATTGACTTTGGAGCTTCTAATAACGTAATGCCACTCAAAGTTGCCAATGCTCTCAACCTGACACTAACCAGAGTTAACGAAGCTTGTTACTCAATGGAATCTAAGCAAGTACCACTAGTAGGAAGGATAAAAGATGCACAAGTGGCTTTAGATGAACACCCTGATAAGAAAGTACTTCTACCCATCTTAGTGGTAGACATTCTAGCATCTTTCGGCATGCTCTTGAGTAGAAGTTTTTGCAGAGACCTTTGGTGGAGAGATAAAGATGGATTGGACCTCTACAACTATTCTAATGAAGGGTGAGATGAAGAAGCTACTTCCGATAAGAAAAATGAAGTTTACAGTAAGAATTTCCAGCGACCCAAGAGCTAATATCCTCTTTCAAGATTGTGGATTAGGAAACTATTTCCTTACTTCAAAACGAGAAGAAGACTTGCCACTTTCCTTAGAATCAAAGAAAGATCAGGTCTAGACTATGGAGTTTGATGTAAGCCATTCCAAAGTAGGCTTAGCAAATGGTGTTGTGTTGTACTCTCCTTCCAATGTGATGCATCCTTTTTCATACAAATTGCAAGTTTGACAATACCAACAACATAGTAGAATATGAAGCTCTCCTCTTGGGCATAAGTGTAGCGGAAGACATGGGAATCAAAAAGTTGAGATTCCTTGGTGATGTAGAAGTGATAGTGAAGAAAATATGCCAACAATACCAGGTGAAGAACCAAAGGCTCAGGCATTACAGGAATAGAGTGTGAGATTACATTGAAGTCTTTGATACATTCTCTATTAAAGCCATCCCAAGACAAAAAAATGAAAGAGTTGATTCTCTTACAGTATCAACATCCCTATTGACTCCTCATCCTTCTTTTGGCAAGGGCAAAATAAACATTGAGATGGTTTTCAGACAAAGTGTTACTGATAACTCAGATCACTGGCAAGTTTTTAATGACGAAAATCAAATTTTAGACTTCTTGGAGAAAATAGACAACTTCAATAATCTCTTCTTTTAGGGAAGTATTAATCCACATAGAGAAGCGATGGCTAGAGATGCATCAGATGAAATTGAAAGAGTGCATGATGAAGGCATGATCAGATTGAAAGGTAACCAGATCCCTAAAGGTCTAGTCTCTCTGGAGGTCCTGTTTGACAAGCATGATAGATTTATTCGTGAAAAAGAAAAGCTATCTTCTCACTGTCCATCTGATTTTGATAAGGAAAAAATTGGGACTTTTGAAGATCCAAGGATGGTCAACATCGGAAAATGCTGCTCACCTGAGGAGAAAAGGAATTTTGTTGCTTTGCTTAAAAATTACTCTAATGTGTTGGTCTACTCTTACGATGAGCTCAAATATTTTCAACCGAAGGAAATGCATCATTCCATTCCTCTAAAGAAGGATGCTAAGCCCTTTAGGAAGAAGCAAAGACCCTATAATCCAAATATTTTTGATGTTATGAAGGAAGAAGTGAACAATATGTTGAATGTCAGAATCATTTTCCCCATTCACCACTCAACATGGGTGGCCAACATTGTACCAGTCAAAAAGAAAAATGGGGAGATCAGAATATGTGTAGATTTCAGAAATCTGAATCAGGCATCTCTCAAGGAAAATTACCCTCTTCGGATCATGGATCATATCCTAAAAGCAGTTACTGGATCTGAGATGCCATCTTTGTTTGATGGCTTCTCAGGGTATAATCAAATTAAAGTGGCCGAAGAAGATTGTAGAAAGAGGTCTTTCACAACTCCTTGGGGCACTTTTACTTACAACCGGATGCCTTTTGGCCTGATCAATGTGGGAGCCACCTTATAAAGAGCCATGGACCTGGCTTTCAAATATATCAAGCATTGCATTTTCATATACCTTGATGACTTAACTATGTTTTCAAAGAAGATAAGTGAGCATATCTTCCACTTGGAGCAGATTCTTGCAAGATGTAGAAAATATCGCATTTCTCTAAATCCCAAGAAGTGTATATTTGGAGTCATAGAAGGCAAGTTGTTGGGACACATTGTGTATAAGCATGGAGCACATATTGACCTTGAGAGGGTAAGTGCTATTCAAGTACTATCTCTTCCCACCAACAAGAAAGGAGTGCACTCATTTTTTGGGAAGGCAAATTTTCTTCGCCGCTTTGTCCCCGAATTTGCTGAACTAACAAAGCATATCACCTCTATGATGAAGCCTCAAACATGTTTCAAATGGAGTAGTGAAGGAAAATCAGCATTTGAAGAAATCAAGAAGGCCATTGCCAAAGCTCCAATGCTGGTATCTCCAGATTTCAGCAAAGAATTCATCATGTACTATTATGCCTCGGAGCACACTCTTTCTGTTGTCCTAGTTCAGAAGAATGATGAAGGATTGGAAGCACCTATTGCTTTCATGAGCTTCCCTTTGAAGAAGCATGAAATAAATTATAGTCAATTAGAGAAGCATGCATACATAATGGTCAAGGTCGTAAATAATTTCAGATTTTACATACTCAACTCTCACACCGTGGTGATGGTCCCTGGAAGTGCAATCAAGTTCATTTTGACACAACAAGATCCCGAAGCCAAAATAGGAAATTGGATTGCAAGGACCCAAGAGTATGACCTGGAGATTAAGCCCTCTAATTTGGTTAGAGGAAATGGTTTGTGCAAGTTGATTGCTGAAGATGAATCTCTCAAAGTTCATCTTGGAGAAAGAGATGACACTTGCCCAACCTGCTCAGAAGATTGCCCAAAAGTTCTCTTTGTGAACACTACAAAGGAATGGTATGTAGACATCGCTTTCTTTCTTACCTATGGGGACCACCCCCCCTTATTTAGATTACAAGCATTGAAGAACTCTCAGGCTGAAAGCATCCAAATATGTGATTTGGAATCATGCACTCTATAAGAAACAGATAGATGGTTGTTTTCTCAAGTGTGTTGACAAGGAACAACAAGAAAAATCTTGTCAAATCCTATCATGATCAAGCTTGTGGTGGACACTTTTCAGCCATGGTGACTGCCCACAAAATTATCAGAGGTAGATATTATTGGCCTTCTCTTTTTGCTGATACTCAGAGCTGGGTTTCTAAATGCAAAGCATGCCAACAATTTTTTGGGAAAACCACAGTTAGCTGCATTACCTCTCAGGCATGTGATTATTGAAGAACCATTTCAACAATGGGGGTTACACTTCATTGGCATGTTGAATCCCCATTCAAGTGCAGGGCATACTTATGTGCTCACTGCCACAGACTACTTCACCAAATGGGTGGAAGCCATTCCAACCAAACAAGCTAGTTCTAAAGTAGTTTGCAGTTTCATCAAAGAATACATCAATGTCTGTTTTGGAGTGCCCCAAAAGATTGTTGTGGACAATGCCACTTATTTCTCTTTAAGAGAATTGACAAAGTTCTGTTATGGTTTTGGAATTTCTCTTTCTCACTACTATCCTCAAGGGAATGGTCAAGCTGAGTCAAGCAACAAAAATATTGTGGCCATTATCCACAAGCTTGTTGATTCAAACCATAAGAATTGGCACAAAAAATTATATGATGCATTGTGGGCTGATAGGATCACTCCTAAGAAGGCAATAGGCATGTCACCTTTTCAACTGCTATATGGAGTTGAAGCAGATATTCCTATCACAATTGAAATTCCAGCTCTCAAGCTACTTCAAATAGTGGAAGACAACCAATACAAAGATTCAATTGACAAGAGGATCCTTTTCCTTGAGAAGCTAGAAGAGAGCAGATCCCAGGTAGTGGACAGAATCAAAGAACATCAGCTGAAAGTGAAGAAGCTCTTTGACATAAGAGCCAAAGTAAGGGAGTTTAGAGCTGGAGATTTGGTCCTACTTTGGGACAAGAGGAGAGAGCCAAAGGGCAGTCATGGTAAGTTAGATTCTTTTTGGTTGGGTCCATTTTGAATTCAGGAAGCTTGTGGTGAGAATGCCTTTCTCTTATCATACTTGGATGGAACTCCATTGGGATTGCCTAGAAGTGGGAAATATTTGAAGTTGTACCATCAGTGAAAGTGAGTTGTCCCTCACCCTATACCATAGTTTTTGTTTTTTCCCCTTTTCTATTGTGTGTGTTTTGGTTTGTTTTTCAGTTTTGGTGTGGTTTTGGTTTGTTGTGTTTTCCCCTCCTTCCTTTTTTCTTCCTTCAATATTGTACATGACTCTGCAAGGCCCAATGGGTAAGGCACTGGTCAACGTTATATGTTTTAAAACTTGAGATTCTGGATCCTCATGCCATGTTTTCTCCCAGTTCAATCCATGCCATGTCCCCAAGCTAGAGCCACTGTTGTCCCCTCAAAATTTTCCTTCTTTTTCCAAGTCTAGACTTAGAAATTTTTGAGTTGTTACCCTTTGAAAATGGTCTAGTCTGAGTATTTTGAAATCTGGAACTTCCCAAGGGATCAAGGATTCTTAGAAACACCTTCATCAGAGAGAGAATTATTTCCCCTTTCTAGAAAGGTAAGGAATTCCTCCTAACTCCTTGTATTTTGCAAGTTATGGCTCAGCGGAGTTTGGAGGGGAAATTTTCCCTTGGTGGGCCCACAGAGGAAAACTTGGCACTTAGACCTTTTGGCTAAAAAGTGCAAAAGTCAAAAAGTGGCATGCAGGCCCATAGATGGGAAGGAAGTGCATTGGCAGAGGCACGGAGGAAATCTTGGCACTTAGCCCTTTTGGCTAAAAAGCGCAAAAGTCACAAAGCGGCCCATAGGCTTGCGGAGGGGAAGGAAGCACATTGGCGGACTGGTGGGGCACGGAGATAAATTGGAAAATTTTTCCAATTTAAAATTATAAAGGAAAAAATGGTGCCACATATCCACGACCAGTCAGAGAGCACCACGAGTCTCAGAGTGGCGGGGCGTAGACATTTTTGGGAAATTTTTCCCAATATGAAATCAGAAAGAAAAAAAGCAGGTCTTCGGCCCGCGGATGAATCAGAAGTCGCCATGTGTCTCAGAGCGGCAAGGCCATGAAGATTTTTAGGAAATTTTTCCAAAAGGGAAAAATTTAAAGTTTGACCCCGCCAACCCTAATTTTGACTCTATTTTTTACTAGTTTTTCCCTAAATCTTCAAGAGGCCATATCTTTCGATCTAGAGCTTGGATTTTCACATTTTTAGTATCAATGGAAAGCTGGTGAAATTCTCCACATGATGAACACTTCAATTTTAAATTTGTATAGAGTTTTGTGGGAGAAAATTGAGAAAATGTCTCTGACATGCCAAAAAACGCAAAAAGTTTTCCCCCGACTTCACTCCAATGTTCTCCTACCACATGGATGGCTCGATTTCAAAGAAATTACAGAAAAGGATTGAATGGTTCATATGCAAATTGGAAAATTGAAATATGAAACACATTTTTGCACACAAACTCTTTTTTGGGCTTGTCAGAAGCATTTTCTCTGCAGCAAAGGAATCTGGAAGAGGAAAAATGATCAAATTTGTTTGTAACTACTTCTTGACCATTTGGGGAAGTTGTAACCACCCCTTGCATGCTATTTTTGGTCCTTTGGGAGTGATTGTACTGGCTGGAAATCAAATTTGGAAACTGGAAGCATGTTTTTGCAAACAGAGGACAAAAAAGATTGTTAGTCTTCTTCTATTCTCCTCCTTTGAATTTTTCTTCTATTCCCACTCATTGTACAAGTTTCAACTCTGAGATCAATAAAAAAGGAAGGAATTTTATGTCCCCCCGATGGAAAAATCAATTGGTGCTTTGTGACTAGCGTGTTTTATTTTGTCTTGTTCTCATAAATTACAAATTTGTCTTTCTTCTATTAGTTAATGCATGTAATGAAACTTCCAGTTGATGTGTGTGGGCATCTGATACTCTACGCACAACATTGATTTCCCCCTCCTTCATTCTCACACCCTCCCCTTTCTCAGATAGATTTCTGCTATAGTAAGGAGTTGCTATTATTGCCATAGGGATAGTGGAGTGTTCCTATGGATCTCTGGATGAAAAAACCCCATAAATCCACTTTTGTTTTACATGCTAAAAAATGGTAGCTGCACCATTCAAATGTAGAGGGACTTTTATTCCCATAGCGTTGGCCTGAAATCCAAAAAAAATTCCGCAACAAAAATTTTCTCGCCAACACTTTCATAATCGGTGATAACTCTCAAGAATAATCTGATCAATCAATTGAAGAGTACACCGGCTAAGATATCATTATATGATCTCATCATAAAATAATCCAATTATCGTGAAGCATTTAGTGAGGTCTCAAAGTCAATCAAATTGTCCACTCAAAATCCCAATGCCTTTTCAAAATCCGTTGGCAAGATTCATTGTTTGACTTCATCATTGATTACTTTTTATGACTATGATATTGAGTTTGAATCCCCTCTTGTAACATAAGGGGGAATTGAACCTTGTTATCCACCATTGTTCATCATTGCCAAAATCAAATACAACAAGTTTAAACATATATTGATTGATAATGGATCTAACATTAATATCATATCATCCATACATCATCTCAACATATTGTTATCTCACCTTTTGGATTCAGAATTACTATTCCAAGAATTTAATGATGTTCCTTATGTTGTATTAGGCACCATCAGTTTACCATTGAAATTTGGATCCAAGACACTCCATACTCTTTTATACGTTATAAAAGGATAATTACAATATAACATCTTATTAGGATGCCCTTGGATTCATGAGATGAAATGTACTCCATCTACCCTCCATTAATATCTCAAATACAAGAAAGATGGAATAACATAGTGTCACCACTGATGCCGAACCATTTAAGTATTGCAATAATATCACATTCTCATTTGGTAGAGTGGTACCTATTACACTGGTCATGCCAGTTGTCTCATCTCATCCACTCATTTACCTACCACAGTTGACCCATCACCCTTAACACAACATTATAATTTACCACAATCACAAAATCCAACCTCTTCATCATCATTATCTCATGACTAATCATCAACATCACTTTCGAAAGTAATCATACTCCCTTCACCACCCTCATCATCTTCACCATCATTGGATACAAGTTCTATTCCTTCTAGTAGCAAACCCATGACTACCGAGACATATAAAGACTGCGGTAAAGCTCCTATGAGCAATGACGTGTAATCTATTATTCTTGGGTAGTAAAAACTCCCTTATGACATTGTATCTTTAACCAATATGTGAACTGTCAAATAAATGGGTAGAGCATCTCCCTCACAACTTGTCAAAGGCTATCTAGTTTCATTTGGTATTCATCATAAAAACACCAATTTTGTATACGGGGGTTATGAAACTGTAGCTTCTCCACCAATAAAAAATGTATCCATCTTAAAATATCGGTTCATATATGATATTTCATACCTTTTAAATCCAGGTTTCACTATGCATGCTTACTCAACCAAGGATGGAAAGGCTACGGTCTAGAAAAATTCAAACAAGGGATTTCCACTTTGATTCATCCACATTACAAATTGGATTCTGACATGTCTAGATTAGGATATAATAAGCTTAACTATGACATCAAAATTCGATAGAATATTTTAATGATGTGAGTTTCCAATGTAGATGGAAAGAGCTAGTTATCCACAATATCTGGTCAAAGTTCAATTTTTTTACAAACTACTTTTTTTATTTTTGAGAAAATCAGTGATATTGATTGGCCAATAATTTTCATCCATTGGATGATAGGTTTCATCCATTCGATAATAGGTTTTATCCATCCATATGGTCCTTAGTCACTCATTCATACCATATCACTTCCACATATTCCTTAATGTAGCTACATGAATCCATTTTACTGAGTTGTTCCATAAGTTTGGAACCATGTTCAATTGGTCCATTGATCATCCCATTCCACACATGCTACCTATTCCCCATGATGAAATTGTTATGACCACTAACTCCCCTTCTCCAGATTGTCTTGTCCTACAAAATAATATTACCATCAACCAAATTGAGACTTTCCCCATCAATTACCATCTCACAGAAAATCTCATAGCTCTTAGTTTATTCCCTTTAGAAGAAGCCATCTTGTGCCATTTGGGTGCTATAGATAAGGATCCCTAAAACTCCCTCACACAAGACACCCAAATCCATGGTGAGTCATACTTTGGGGACAATGATGATGTACCTTTAGATCCTACTAATGAAATCCCCACATTTTATCACATTCATGAAGCATCGCACATGCTCATTGAGGAAAATATTGAAGTTAACATCGGTACTCATGAGGAACTTCACATAATACTCCTTGGAAAAATCTTATCTGATGAGGAATGCAATGAGTACACATCACTCTTACGTGAGTTTTTCAATTTACTCACTTGGCCATACACTGATATTTTAGGAATAGATCCTGATACCATTGTCCACAACCTTGTGTTAAAACCTGACATAAAACCTGTCAAGAAAAAGATATGAAAAATACACCCACATGTCACATTACTGGTCAATTATTAGCTATAAAAACTAGTTTATGTTGGTTTTATATAACAATTAACTATTTGGAATGGGTCTCTAACACGGTTCTTGCGGGGAAGAAAACTAGTGGTATATGTGTTTGTACTGATTTCATGGATGTCAACAAGGCTTGTCTTAAGGATGAATTTACCTTTCCTAATATCGATACCATTGTTGTCAATACTACCGGTCATGAGATGTTTTCCTTCATGGATGGTTCTTTGGTTATGATCAGATCAAATTATGTCAGAAGACCAACATAAGACCACTTTTACCATACCTCAGAGGACCTTTTGTTGTAAGGTTATGCACTTTGATCTAAAAAATGTCGGTGTTACATATTAGTGTGTTATGACTTACATATTTGTGATTACATCCATGATATCGTAGAGTATTATGTCGATAACCTTATTACAAAATTCAAACTCCACTTAGACCACATATGTGTCCTACATAAAATCTTCATGCACCTCTTAGAATACAAAATTTGACTAAATCCTAAGAAATGTGTCTTTAGAGTCACATCAAGTAACTTTATCATCTTCATTGTCTCACTCCATTGCCTTGAGGTAGATCCAATTAAACTCAATGCTATTATAAACATGCTTCTCCCTATGAATATCAAATAACTACGTATCCTTCAAGGTAAGATTCAAGACATTTGACACTTTATCACACAACGTTTTGATCTTTGTTTCCCATTCAATCACCTCCTTAAGAAAGGTGTCACTTTTGACTGGGGGAGGAGTGTCATAATACATTTGAGAAACTTAAAGGGTATTTCCTCACACCCCCAGTGATTTTACCAAAAAAATCAAATTTACCTTTCCATTTGTACATTGATGCTACTAACTTCACTCTGGGAAGTATTTTAGCTCAACGTAATGCTATAAATTGTGAATCATCCATTTACTACATTAGTTGCACACTCTTCACCTTTGAGCTCAACTACACACACATTGAGAAACTTTACTTGGCTATGGTGTTCTCTTCACAAAATATTTGATATTATATGCTCAATCATAAAAATTACGTTGTCGCCAAAGTATATCACTTAAATTATATGATGAGCAAGACATATCATGATATTCGTACATCTAGATGGATCAAGTTACTCACTGAGTTTGACCTATAATTCATTTCGCAAAAGGTTATTAAGGGACAAGTGATTTATGATCAACTAGCTGAGGCACCGCTTATTGATTCATGACATTTAAATCTTGATCTTCTAGATGATTCCATATTTTCCATATCTGAAAGTGAAGATTATATTGACGTGAACCATGATTTTTTATGTGGCCATACATTTTGATGGGTCAAAATCTGACCAAAGGGGTGGCATAGACATTTTCTTTGTCACACCCCAAGGGTCCTTTATTCGTCTATCATTCAAACTTGAATTTCCATGCACAAACAACATGTCAGAGTATGAGGCACTTGTCATAGGTCTCTAATTAACAATCACTCTCAAGATTAAACACTTACGAATTGTTGGTGATTCACATCTTGTTATCAACCAAATCCAAGGGTCCTACTGATTCTGTAATCATATGCTATAACAATACAAGACCTTTGTGAATTCATTTCTCACTCAATTAACACATTTTGAAATTGAGACATCTCCATGATCTTCCGATCGATTTGTATACACAATGGATTCTTTAGGATCTTATATATATTTAAAAAATAGAATCGACATTCTTCATGTCCCCATTCATGTGTTGTCACAACCATCTTTTGATCGTACTCATGCACTTGATATTTTTCACGTTGAGGCCACACCACTTATTCTTTGGTATGGATATCTCGTTACGTACTTGAAATTCAAAACCTTACCACATGGAATCACCAAAGCACAACGAAGTACCTTTCAAAAAATAGCCACTCATTTCGTACTTGTTGGATGTCTTCTCTATAAATGTGGCTATGACAGTATACTCTTACGATGCTTATTACCCAAAGAGACTGTCATTACACTCGCTGAAGTACATGATTGTACATGTTGGGGCCATTTTAGCAATATGGCTATTGCTCAACGTATTATTCATATGGGTTATTATTAGACCTCATTAGAACAAGACTTGTACCTACATTTGACATTGTGAGAAGTTCCAAAAATTTATAAATCTCTCTCATCTTTCCACATAAGATTTGTAGTCTCTCCAATCTATTTGGCAATTTTACCAATGGGGACTTTATCTTATTGGGAATTTTACCCCATTGTCTTCTTATGGCCACAGATTTATCATTAATGCCATTCAGTACTTTACAAAGTGGGTTGAGGTTGTACCGCTCACACATACCGCCTGACCAAAAATTGTTAAAGTCATTATGTAACATATCATTTGTCACTTTGGCATTCCCACCAAAATCATTTCAGACAATGAAAGTTGATTTAAGAATAGGTATGTTAGATCATTGTGTGACAAATATAAAATACAACACAGTTCTTCCATGTCATACTATCCACAAGCTCATGGGAAAGTAGAGGCTTCCAACAAAACCATTAAGAAAATTCTCCAAAAGGTTGTTAGTTCTTCCCATAGATATTAGCACATGCACTTACTCTATGTCCTTTGGCATATTGTACTAGTGTTCACACGCCTGCATGGGCCACCCCTTTTTTCCTTGTGTATGGGGATGAGGTTGTTATTCCCCTTCAACTTGAGATTCCCTCGTTGTGAGTCACTCTTCAGGAGTCCAGTACTAATGATTATTATTGTCCTGAGCAACTTACACAACTTGATCTATTCAATGAAAAGTGTGGCAATGATTTTGATCATCTCCAAGTCTACCATGATCGTGTCACAAGAGCTTACCACAAAAAGGTCCACATCCATGAGTTTGATTTAGGTGACCTTGTACTTAAGGAAAACCAACAAAATTCATCCCAAGCACCTAACTGGCGGGAAAATTTTTCCCCTAACAATTTTGGAACCTATGCGATCATTTAAAAAATATAGGTCTGGCTCTTACAAGTTGGATGGAAAGGATGGTAACGAAGAACTGTATATGTTGAATGCCATGCATTTACAGTGGTTTTACGCATAGAAATCCTAAAAACAATATAACATTTCTGAAAATATTCCAAAAAACTATAAAACTTTCAAAATCACAAAAAAATATTATATTGCAAATAACCAAAAACAATATAAATGCTCAAAAATAAAAAAATGATTCATGTGACTATCTATGTGCATTACTGATTGCATTCACCTTTTCATGTACATATTTAGTAATCCATAATAAAATCTCTTTATTGGTTAGGTTTTATGTCGCTGAATATACCCAATGGAAGCACATAAAAACCTACAACAGTTAGGGAAAGTCACCTATTGACAAGGTGCAATTCCTCTGCGTTTAAGAGGGGAAGTTCCCTCGTATGATGGGTTTTTTTTATTTTAGGTGCTTTTAACTAGAAAGCACTAAAGGGAAACAAAATTGGAAAAGTGAAAGAAAGAGAGAGAAGGGGAAAGAGAAGAATAAGAAATATACAACAGATTGGAAACAAAGAACTACACAAAACAAAACCTCTGTATCTAGCACGAAGGGTAAAATACAATGATAAACGTAAAACTATAAAGTAAAAAATCTTTATCACCTCTGAAATGTGTGGATATGACAGAAAGTCTGCATACCTTAACAAACAACACGAAGTAACACCAAGGCATCAAACATACCACAGAGGATTAAAAACATCATTGATATCATCCAATGATAAAAAGAATAGTAGATTTTATAATAGAGGAACACCAACGCAACAATGAGAAAAACATTGTATTCATGAAACAAGAGGAAATATTGTGTACAAAAAGTTACAACAATATTTCTTCAACAAAGAGGCAGATAGAGAGTGTCCCAAAAAAGTATCATTTACAATTACATCTTATCCTTTTATAGGCACATGCTTTCAGAAGTAGTTATAAAACTAATTTTAACCTAACCTACCCTTAACCACAAGTTGACTGAACTTGGGTTTTACATGATGTTTTACAAAATTATGATATTTAAAAAGAAATTAATAAACGAATTAATTAATCACATTTTGTATCATAATTTACCAACTCCATTTAATTTCAAATGATTGCTAATTAATATTTATGACTTGAGATAGGAACAACGCATTTTGTCATCAAATTTATCAGCTGCAACATCCATCTTCTTCTTGTTGGAAATAAGGTGTCTCAACCTTGTTTGGTTTATTCAGTCAAGATTTTCCTACAACTGTTTTGCATTGTCAGCGCTCTAAAAATAGAAATAGGAGTTGTCAAAAGATTTCCATATGATAGTATATCATGGAAGGGCTATTTTTAGAGATATTATGAAAGATTTTATGACATTTATAAGGGTCAAAAATAGGGGAGAATATTGTGGACGTGAGAGCCTAATTTTAGAATGAAATCTTGCTCTTTAATGTAGTTCACCTCACGAGAGGTTTTGTACATGGTTTTATAAACCATAGATGGTTTCTTGTATAACCAGAGGTCTATAAATTGAAGGCTTGGAGAAACAATTGGTGTGGTGAGCTTTGTAAGTACTGTAAAGTTGGAATCCTCCTAGAAATGTTTCTGGTGATACTCATGTAAGAAACTTGCTCTGCAATTGTATGTAATCTTGTTATTATATTTGAAATACATTGAGTGGGCTTTTGGAGTGTGGGGTTTTTTATCCGTAAGGAATTTCCCCACGTATATTTGGTGTTTGTGTTCTTATTATGAATGTGTTGTTGAGATTTATGTAACTGTTTTATTATGTCAAAAGTTTTTAATAATATCTCTAGTTAAGATTAGCGTAGGAAGTTGTTCCGCTACTCTTAATTTCCTATCAAGTGGTATCAAAGCCTGATCACCTTTGATTTCAGTTGTGGGTTGTTGAGTATTTTGTGCTAATCCGGGTCTGAGTGGGAGCTTGTGCAGAGGATACTTTGTTATCTGGTTGCATATATTTTTCAAATGGCGAGCACATCTAGGAGGATTGATGTAGAGAATTTTTCTGGCACAAAATTTGAAATGTGAAAGCTGAAGATGGAAGATCTATTGGTTGATCAAGATCTATGGGATGCAGTGGATGAGAAGGTTTATAGGCCTACGGATCTAGTTCTGGCTACAACATATGATGTAATGGATAGAAAAGCTAAAGGTCTTATTAGACCATGTCTCGCAGATTCGATCCTGATAAATGTCCATGAAGAATCCACTTTGGAGAAGCTTTGGAAAAATCTGGGTGAGATATACTAAGCTAAGTCTCTAGTAAATAAAATTTTCTTGAGTAAGAAGTTAAATTCCTAGAGAATGGAAGAAGGTGGAAAAATATCTGAGTGTCTAGAAACATTCAATACATTGGTGACTCAGTTGAGCTCGGTTGGGGTTAAGATGGATGAAGAAGAAAGGTGCCAAACTATGTTGGTTTCATTGCCAGACTCATGGGATAGCCTAGTCATGGCCATTGGGAGAACTTCAATCACTTTGAAGATGGAGGATGTTTTTGGTTCTCTACTCTCTGAAGATATGAGAAGGAAGGTCTCTCTGAATTCCAAAGAGGCTTTGAGTGTTCGAGGAAGAACAAAAGAACGTGGAAAATATGAGAAGAAGCATGGCCATTCCAAGAATAAGGGGGGATCAAAATGCCCTGGTAAGTCCAAAGTGATATGCTAGAACTGTAGAAAATCTGGTCACTTCCGAAGGGAATGCAAAGAAGAACAAAAAAAGAAAAAGAAAAAGCATGATTTTGATTCTGAGTCCAAAAAGGAAGATGGAGATGCATTTATTGCAGCTTTGGCCATTCGTGTAGGTGATAATGCATGGTTGATAGAGACTCAGGTGCATCTTTCCACATGACCCCTAGCAAAAACTGGTTTAGTAAGTATGAAAACTATGATGGTGGTAGGGTGTATTTGGATGATAATTCTTTCCTTGAAATTGTTGGTCGTGGTAGTATTCAGGTGAAATTTTCTGATGGTATAATTAGAATATTTGATGGTGTCTTGCATATCCTAGGACTAGCAAGAAATTTATTATTTGTTAGCAAGCTAATAGATTCGGGTGTGCATGTATAATTTTCTCAAGCAGGTGTGAAAATGGTGAGAGGTGCTATGGTGATAGTAGGAGGAAGTAGATTGGGTACATTGTACCAACTTGATGCATGTATGGTTGAGTGCAATATCACTTTGGATAAAACTAAGCCAATAATTATTTCACTGATAAAGGAGAGGGTTTCCTCCTCGGCGGATGGTCATGGCTTCTGGGTACCCAAGGGTGCTTTGTCTACCGAATCGAAATTACCTGTAGAGAAGACCATGTTATGGCACCAAAGGCTTGGCCACATTGGAGAGAAGGGTTTAAAAGCCCTAGAAAATAAGAACCTCATTGAGGGGTTGAATGATTGCAATCCAGAGTTTGATTTCTGCGAGCATTGTATTTATGGAAAATAGAACCGTGTTGAGTTTTAATCATCTACTCATAAGTCTTCATGTATCTTGGATCTAATCCATTTGGATGTATTTGGTCCTGTTAAGGTTGCTTCTATTGTTAAATCAATTTATTATGTTACTTTCATTGATGATTTTAGTAGGAGAACATGGGTACATTTTTTAAAGAGTAAATCTAAAGTTTTTAGTCGTTTCAAGGAATTTAAGGCTATGGTTGAAACTCAAACTGGGAAGAAAATTAAGTGTTTGAGATCTGATAATGGCAGTGAGTACTATTCTATAGACTTTGAAAAATTTTGTACAGATTGTAGGATTAAAAGACAAAAGACAACTTCGTATTCTCTAGAGCATAATGGAGTTGTATAAAGAATGAACAAAACGTTGATGGAGAAGGCTAGGAGCATGTTGATTGGAGCTGGTATAGAAAAGAGGTTTTGGACTAAAGCTGTTACCACTTCTTGTTATTTGATAAATAGATCTCCTACATCAGCACTTGTTGATAAAACGCCAATGGATGCATGGTCGAGGAAAAAACCTTCAATTAGACATATGAGAGTTTTTGGCTATGAGTCATATGCACATGTGCCTAAGGAGAAGAGAACAAAGTTGGATTCTAAGGTTGTCAAATGTATCTTCATCGGATATGGCTATGGTGTGAAAGGATACAAGCTTTGGGATCCTGTTGCACAAAAGGTAATATACTCCAGAAGTGTTATTTTTAGAGAGATTAAATCTTTCCCTATTAATTTTCAGCCAGAACAACATAAAGAAAATGAACAAAAAAAGGATGTGGTTCAACTTCCTTCTACACCTGAGAAAGTTCAATCGAGACCCCCAAAATAGACAAGAAGTTGAGGAGATCTTACCAAGATATGAATCTTTAGAAGAGGAAGAAGAGGAGGAAGAAGTGGAAGAATCTCCACCTCAGCTTGTTTGAAAGTCTACAAGGAAAAGGCAACCACCTGAAAGGTGTGGGTGTTCTCCTGATGATTGGAAGTGTATATTTTATTTGAGTACTAACATTGATGAACTGAGATCTGTACAAGAGGCTTTGGGTATGAATGATGCAACGTCCTGAAAAATATCCATGGATGAAGAGATGGCATCCCTTAAAAATAATGATACATGGGACCTTGTACCATTTCCTGAAGGTTGAAAACCTGATGGATGTAAATGGGTGTTTCAGAAAAAGATTGGTTCATATGGAAATGTTGAAAAGTATAAGGAATGGTTGGTTGCGAAGGGTTACTCTCAAGTTGAGGGTATTGATTATACTCTCCTGTTGCTTACTCAATACCCTCATCAAGTTGAGGTTCACATGGAAATGTTGAAAAGTATAAGGAATGATACTGACTCAATACCCTCATCATGATTTGTTCTGTTTTGCAAAGGTTCAACATGCATGATTGTAAACCACTTTTTGTTCCTATTAGAGTAAGTATGTTTGTTCTTTAGAAACTAAGCTATCCATTTCACAATGTCCTTCATCGTCATCGGAGATGAAAGACATGAGCAGAGTGCCTTACCATAGTGCAGTTGGAAGCTTAATGTATGCTATGGTCTATACAAGACGGACATTGCCCAAGCAGTGGGAGTTCTTTCTCGTTTTATGACTAATCCTGGAAGAGCGCATTGGGATGCAGTTAAGAGAGTCTTCATATATTTTTCAAGTACATAAGAGTACTCTATATGTTTTCATGGCAGATAAGATCAACATTCCCTAGGAATTCATGGTTTTGTGGATTTAGATTGGGCCGGTGATGTCGATAGTAGAAGATCCACTAGTGCATATGTATTTACTCTTAATGGTGGCGCAATCAGTTGGATGAGCAAGCGACAGGTTGTGGTCACTTTGTCCATTACTGAAGTAGAGTACATGGTAGCAACTCATGCTTGTAAAGAATCCATTTGGTTGAAGCGTTTGTGTTCAGATATTGGATTGAAATAGGGTGCAGTTACAATGTACTGTGACAGTAAGAGTGCAATCTGCCTTGCGAAGAACCTAAATTTTCATGCCAGGACCAAACACATTGATGTTCAGTATCACTTCATGAGAGATATGGTTGAGGATGGTAAGGTGAAGCTGGAAAAGGTAGAGACAGTTGCGAATGTTGCAGATGCATTAACTAAGCATGTGAGCATAATGAAATTTAGGTGGTGTTTCGAGTCTATGGGCCTCTCGGCCCCTTAGCAATTGATCCATGATGGTATCTTTCCCTTGGCCCTTACAAGGTATTCAACAAGTGGGAGGCTGTTGTAAATAAGGTGTCTCAACCTTGTTTGGTTTATTCAATCAAGATTTTTCTACAACTATTTCACATTGTTAGTGCTCTAAAAATAGAAATAGGAGTTGTCAAAAGATTCCCATATGATAGTATATCATGGAAGGGCTATTTTTAGAGAAATTATGACAAATATTATGACATCTATAAGGGTCAAAAATAGGGGAGAATATTGTGGACGTGAGAGCCTAATTTTAGACCGAAATCTTGCTTTTTAATGCAGTCCACCTCATGAGAGGTTTTGCACATGGTTTTGTAAACCAAAGATGGTTTCTTGTATAATCAGAGGTCTATAAATTGAAGGCTTGGAGAAGCAATTGGTGTGGTGAGATTTGCAAGTACTGTAAAGTTGGAATCCTTCTAGAATTGTTTTTGGTGATACTCCCGTAAGAAACTTGCTCTGCAAGTGTATGTAATCTTGTTATTATATTTGAAATACATTGAGTGGGCTTTTGGAGTGTGGGGTTTTTTATCCGTAAGGAATTTCCCCACGTATATTTGGTGTTTGTGTTCTTATTATGAATGTGTTGCTGAGATTTATGTAACTATTTTATTATGTCAAAAAAATTTAATAATATCTCTCCTCAAGATTAGCGTAGGAAGTTGTTCCGCTACTCTTAATTTCCTATCACTTATTATCTTCTTCAATATCATACTTGTATTTCTTAGCATCTTGAAATATATTTTTAATCTCTTCCTTGCTCAACCTTCCCTTATTTTCAAGAGGTCCCCACATGATTATATTGCATTTAAGACATTTTGTCAAGTAACTGAAATACATCTGCAATCCATGCACTTATTGGTCTGTTCTCTTATTTACTCCTGAGATATGCAAAGTGGACACATAATGGCTTCATAAATACTATTCATTCATTCATTAATGTTTTTCCTGTTGTCCTCCTCTGATCAACTTTGTGAAAGAGGGAGTTGTGGGTATTAAAACAAAACTATGTCGTTTTGATCATTCTTAATAGCTGTTACTTACTCTTAGAATGGGATTCAATGACCTAGATGCCTTCCAATTATCAGCTACATTGACAATATTCTTCCTACAATCCCATGGTGGAGATTTCACCAGTATATTGAACACTACGAAACATTATATTTCACCCAACACATTAATTTGTACAAATCTACAATCGTGAAGACCACGTTACATTAAGGCATTTTCCACAAACAGTTCGTATGCTCCCATTATCCACCTTCATTATATATATCTCTTCTTCAATTGCAAGGAAGCATGGCCTACATAGATTAAAAGCTTACTATCCTTTATTCACACTTACAGAGCTAATGAGGAAAATTGGAATGATTCTTAAATTTCCTAATAAGGATGAATTCACTGGTAGCCATGAATTTGATAGCATGGGATGAGTTTGTTAAAGTGGGAAGTGTATCTGACATAAGAATTGAATCTTCTCCTATGCCTCTTTGAAGAGCGACCTTGAGTGAGAAGTTCACTAAGTACAATGCCTTCTTTCCAACATTCCCGTCGACCACATCAAGCAAATGAAGAACTTGTTATGTCGTTTGAAAACTAATCCATTTCATTCAGGCATTCTGTCAAATATTTCATGTGGTAACTTTCAAAGAGTTGAACAGTCTGTGCTTTGAAAAATTTTCGAATCTCCATTCATGTCCATGGTGTTTACAATGTGCCTAATTAGGCTACGGAACCAATCCATTCCCTCGTCTTGCTACTAATAGTCAAGATGAAAGAAATTCAATTCCTTTAATGGGCTCTGCTCTAATTGGGACCTTGGAATCATTTTGAATGAGTTTTCCTTCGCCCCCACCTCTTTCCAGTATGTCTTCAGCGTTTAGTTAGGTTTAGATTCAACGGGATTTTACTCTTTATAAGTAGTCTTTGAGTTTTTTTTTGTAAGGTGTTTTGATGAAGACAATGATGGTTTACAAGTATTATTTCAGAGTAATTCTTTATGTCGAAATTTTCTCAGAGTTAAGGAAATTCCTATTCTCAAGGTCAATTGAAATAGTGAAAATTTGAACAACTTTTGGGAGTAAAAATCTTTCAATCAACATAATTGTTCCTCATGTTGGTTTTATTAAGATTTGATTTCTATGCATGTTTGTGCCCTTATCTTTGGTTATGCCAAATCTTTTCATTAATATAAGAATTTTGTATCTTTGTACGGGTTTTGGCGGAAAATGGGTGATGATTTTAATATTTTATTTTCCATTATTTTATTTTTCCTTAGATATTTGGTTGTGATTTACAGCAAAATAACATGAGGCATATAACAATTTCTAGAATTACAAAACAAATAATATACAACAAAATAATATCCATTTTTTTAATGGTTTGACTTACCTTGAACATGAAAACCATTTTCTACAAGTGATATGTTATCGTGTTATAAATTCTAATTCAATTTTTCTATGGGTCAAATGCTTAGCCTATTATTGATTCATTGACAATGACTATACTAGTTGATTATTATTTCCTCTCTAGTTTGAGCTATCTATTTCAAATGATATTAAAATAGAAGTATTTCACAAACATTAAAAACACCTCTTAAAGGCCTAGTTTGCAATAACATTCAACTCAAAGGCAATATTTTACTCCATATACTTTCTCCTCACCCAATATCTCACGTCACCTATATTTCACAACAAATATATTAGCTTTGGCAGGATTTTCCATATCATGGCCTTGTTACTATTGGAACAAACTTTTATATTAATTTAAAGGAAAGTTACATAGTAGGGGGCGGCTGGACAACTCACAGCCCCACAAAACGCCGCACAGGAAACAAAAGTACGCCACATGGGAAAACACAAAATGTCACAAGGGCTTTACAAGAGCACACCTAAAGGGCAATCATAAATCACTAACCAAACAGAAAACATTAGGCACATGCCGTCGCCACACTAGGAGGATGGGGAGGATCATCTCGGGGAGGGATGAAGGCTTCACTAGAAGGCTTAGCTGACTACGGATCAACTTCTTAGCCCCCTGCCAAGGAAACCACATCTGAAGAGGCACCATAATACCCCATCCAAGTGGTGGAGAACCTGTAAGTGTGTTCATTGTTGGTGGTGGAGAGCCCCACTGGGGAGTGCTGGCAATGGCTTTCCCCCTTATGGGTGGAATCCATCCCGGTCACGAGGAAGACGGGGTGACACGGTCCTGAGGGGAGGTAGAGCGGTGGCTACGCGAGTGGCTCCTCCAACGTGTGTTAACAATAGGTTGCCGCCGGGGAGGTGAAATCTGACGTGGCGGAAACAACGGATCAGGTGGCACACGGCTCATAGTGCATGACACATTACCCCAGTGATCCAATAGCTCTTGAAGGTGTGTAAACTCCAAAGCAACCTTGGCAGCCTAAGCTTGAATTTGTGATTGCACAGTAGATAGAATAATCACTTTGTCATTATTAGAAAAGTTGATAATTGTAAGGGGTGGGTGCACCAAGTTGGGGGGCCAAAAAGGGGTCTTAAGTGGACGCATTTTTCTAAAAAAAAAAACTTCAACTTGTACGAGTTTTTGAAATAGTTACACTCAAAATTGGAAGATGTTGTAGAAATATGATATCATATAATTTTTAGTCTAGGTTTCTAAACTACTAAATTTTATTGAAAACGGATAATTTTTAAGTGGGTCCAAACAACTAAAATACCAATAGGTGCTCCTGTTTTTGTTAAAAAAACATAATAGAGTGACTTTCGTGCCCCCCACCATTTTTTTGAGCACCATTGAGTATTTTTGTAAACCCTTTGGTAGAAAAGATAGCTAGGAGTATCTATTTTGGGCTCCATTTTTTAAAATATTTTTGTAGTGAATATTTTTTTATTTATGATTTTTCTAGTATAGAAATTTTATGTTTTGAAAAATAACGGAGCTCTGACCGTGCCCCCCCTAACTACCTCAAAAAATATCAAAAATTAGATTTTTTTTTTGAATATGTATAGAATTATGCCTAGTTTGGGCTAGTATAATTTTTTTAATTTCGATGACCAAAAAAAAAAGATACACCATGAAAGATAGACATATTTACACTTCAAAAAATAGCTATAAAAAGGCTTAGTTAGAAAATAAATAATATGGAAACCTTATATTAGTCAGAAAATTTGAAAAATTATATTTTTAGAAAGAAGAGACTCTGCTCTACGTCGTGGTATAATTTTTTAAAAATGGATGGATTGTTTTATTTTGATTTATCATAGAGGAAGTGGCATTTTTACATTTTCTTGTAAAAACACGTTGTTTGTTATGTTTGTGCAGGTCCATGCCTCAGGCTTGGGGATCCAAACCGGATCCCAAGCCTTAAGGCATGGCTTGGGAAAAAAGAAAAAACAAAATGTGTACACGTTCTGTGTAGTACGAACATTGTATATGACTTTTGACATGCTTCTATTTACAAAAATAAATGTTTAAGTATAAATTTTTATTTATTTATTATTTATATTTTATTAAGTATTAACTTGGATATTACGAAAGTATACAATAATAATAAATTACAAAAGGACTTAGGAATTTAAATATTTATGTAAATATAAGAAATTATGGTCACTCTACACCTTATGGAATAGTCTCACAGTTCCATGTAGTCACAGTTCTAGGAGATAGTTTTTTAAAGTACTGGTCAATACATAGGTAAATGTTTGTACATAGGATGAATTTTCAAGATTTCAGCATTACCAGACCTAAATCTTTAAGCATTTAACCTTCTACAATCAAAACACTAAACCCTAAACCCTTCTTGAGTTGCCCTAAACCTAAACCCTAAACCTTTGAAACCATGCAATCCTTAAGACCCTAAAACCTAAAACCAAAACCATAAACCCTAAAATCTTAAGCCCTAGAGACCCTAATCCTTAAACATTCAACCCTTACCCATGAGCCCTAAACCCTGAACCTTAAGCCCTAAACCCTAAACCTATAAACCATGAACCACGAGCATATAAATGTTAAACCCTAAACCATGAACCATGAAAACTAATCCATTATAACCCTAAAACCTGACCCCTAAACCGTTTCTAAACCCTAAACACCGAATCCTAAACCCTAAACCTTGCAGCCTTGAATCCTAAACCCTAATCCATAAGCCCTAAAATCTAAAACCTAAACCCTAGAACCATAAACCTAAGCCCTATGACCTAAACCCTAAACCCTCAACCTTGAGGGACCCAAAATCTAAACTTCGAGCCCTAAACCGCTAAACCCTAAACCTTACCCTAAAGCTATGTAAATCCTAAACCACCTAAACCCTAAACCTTAAGCCCTAAACATTAAATATCTAAACCTGATATAACCAGCGTCTAAACCATAAACCCTAAAACTTGAACCCTTAAACCAGATAAGTATCTTTATCCCCGAACACTTAAATCCATAAACCCTAATCCCTAAACCCTAAACCCTAAACCTTAAGCCTATGAACCTTACACCCTAATTCCTTGAGACACTAAACCCTGAATCCCTAAACCGCTAAATCTAGAGCCTAATTCGGGCTGAAACCACTAAGACCTGAAATCCATGAACTCATGAACGCTTAACCCTGAGACCTAAAACCGCGAAACCATGTAGCCCTGAACCCCTAAACCATAAACCCTAAGCCCTATTTCATTTGGGACAAAGATTTCCTAAGTCTCGTGAAACTCCGAGGCCGGTCAATGTTAAAAATCTGCTAATAGAACTCACCTAAATTTATGAGACGGGACTAGTAACTAAAAAGTTGTGAAGTGACGCGGTCTACCTTGTTTCCCTATCGGGGAACCCTAGAGCATATATTAACATCTCTTCCAAACTTGTTTCTTCCCACAAACTTGCACTAAGGAGGCGAATTAAATCGGCCTAAACACTCTGAAACAACTTGCACAATTCTCATATTTAACATGTATGGGACTCAAAACAAGCCAAGGATGACTGTTCGGGCTAATTAGTAAAACAAAAATAATACACCTTGTTGTTTTGGTGGACACTTAGGGACAAATAACTTGATGGGCCCTAAAATCCCGCAACCTTTATATGGCTTCTATTTTGTTTGCAATAGAACATTGAATACCCATTCTGAACTTGCAATTGATCTTGAGCCATCAAAAGTCCAAGCAATGCCCTAAATACTAAAGATGTACCTGACAACAGCAATCATTCTAATTTCACGAGACCTGCATTTTCTATCAGGAGCAACGTGTTTGGCTTTACATTGAATTGGAGTCTTCATTAAACTCAATGAAGTGGAAAATACCTTTACTTTAGGAGAGCGGCGGAATCACTGAAAATGAACACATTTTATGTTAACAATTCTTGGCGTTATGTGTAGTATAAACATGAATGTGACCAACGCGTTCTATGAAGTGTCAAAGCATTGGCATATGTACTTTTGAAAGATGGATGCGATTTGTCATGGAATTACTTGGATGTGGCTAGCTTCTCAATGAAGTGAAATGAGACATTAAATTGCAATGTCAAGATCCATTGGAAATTAAGTACACTCTGCACCCATATTGTAAGTGTGAGTCTGACAGCTCCAAGGGTGAAGTCATTATACGTGGCAGATAGTTTTTTAAAGTATAATTTGGTTAGTTCAAAGGTAATTTGGTTCAAGATTTTAATGCATTCACCTAAATCTTTTAGCATTTAACTTCTAGGATCGCGAACCATAAACACATAGGCCATAAACCTAGAACACTAAGGCATGTAAACCTTGAGCCCTAAACCCTAAACCTTTAACCATGATCCCTAGACCCTAAAACCTAAACCCTAAACCCTAAACCTTAAGATAACTCTTATTGAGCCCTATACCCTAGCGCATTAGATCCCTAAACCCTAAACCATAATGCCCTAAACCCTAAACCATGAACCATCGAGTTAAAGGTTCTTTTTAACCCTTAAATCCTTCCAGCTGTAAGAACTAGAATCTCGTAAGCCCTAAACCCTAATGATTGTAAACAACCTGAACCCTAAATGACCTAATGAATAGGTGACATTATACTGGAGCCCTAAAATCTAAACCAAAAAATATGTGACCCTAATGCCCTGCCCTAAAGAGGAGTTAAAAGGGCTTTGAAACCATAAACCCTGGGACCTTAATCCCTAAAACATTAAATATAACCCTAAACCCTAAACCATAAACCTTAAAACATATAACCGTAAACCATAAACCCTTATCCCTAAACACTAAATCCTTAAAAACCCTAGTTACCCTAAACCTTAAACCCTGAACCCTGATCCGTAAACCCTAAACTCATGAATACTGAACCCTAAAATCCCTAAGGTGTCCTAAAACCTATGTATGCTAAATTGTCCTAGTACAATCCCTAATCAAACTTCGACCATATACCCTAAACCCTAAGAAACCTGTAAACCCTAAACCCTGCGGAGCCCTAAACCCTAAACCCTAAATCCTTAACCTCGATCCATTAAACCCTAACCATAAACATTAAACCCTAAACCTTAAACCTAAATCCTAAACCATAACTGGAGGGCCTAAAAGTGACCTCTTAACCCTAAACCCTAAACCCTGAACCTTAAACCTTGTGGCAACCATGAGCCCTAAACCCTAAACCCTAAAATTGGAAACCTTAAACCCTAAATCAGTAACCTTGATTTGTAAACCTAACCATAAACTAAACCCCTAAAACCTAAACCTATAACCTAAATCCTAAACCTAAAAACCTAAACCCTGAACTAAACCATAAACCCTAAACCATGAGCCATGAACCCTTAAACCTTAAACCCTGAACCATGAGCCCTAAACCCTAAACCCTAAACCCCTATAAACCAAATCCTTAAGGTATCATCCATCTTGAGTAATCCATAAACCCTAACCATAAACCACCCTAGGTAAAATCCCTAAATCCCTATAAATCCTAAAAACCACTAAATAAACCTAAAACATAACAGTCCTAAACCATAACCCTAAACCTTAAACCCTGAACCCTAAACCCTAAACCTTGAACCCTAACCATGAGCCCTAAACCCTAAACCCTAAACCCCAAACCATATTTCATCAATATTTCCTAGTCTTGTGCCTAGAACCATCATTGAGTCTGCTTATAGAACTACCTTGTTTATGAGAGGTGGGACAAGTAACTAAATGGATATGACATTTACCTTGTGCCTTGTAATGCATATATTACACATCTTTTCCAAACTTGTTTCTCCCCACATATACTTACGCTCTTGAATGTAAATTTATTCACACTCTAAAAAAAAATTCACATTTCTCATATTTCCATGTATGGTATTATGCAAGCTAGGATGACCCATTGGAAGCTGGAAAAAATAACCATCACAACAAAAAAATTAATCTTAAAGGAAACAAAAGAAACATAGAGAATATATCAATGCAGAGGTGTAGGATCATAATTGAATTTCCTGTAGTATCCTCTCCTCTGGAGAAAGATAAAGTTCAAGTGTTCTACTGGAATGGATAGTAAATTTGAACGAACTTCCTAAAGTGTCCAAAATAAGCATAGAAACAGGGGAATGGCTAAGAACACTAAGGGGTTATCAATCGCCTAGTAAATCTTTCTTGTTTAGTTCTAAATAGGAGTTACCTGGCCTACGACTTAGTGACCTTCCATTCATTGATAATTCCTTATATGATAAACCCATGGATGTTTTCAAAATCCCCTGAACAAAAATATAGGGGTAGTCATCAATCCTAGTGAAGGGTGTGATGTGATTTCCAAGTAACTTGAAATTCATATAGATTTAGAGGTCATAAAACGAATTTACAAATATCTTCATCATATAAATGGAAGCCAAGTAATAGTGTCTCCCTGTACATCTAAGGATTGAGGACTACTAGGGTCTTTAGAAGGATGGACAGTCAGGAATATGAAATTTCCCTCCTTCAAAATATCAACAGATGAAAAACATCAAATTTTGATGACTCTCTTTGAATGTTCTGCCTACAAATTCGATGAAACTTGAACTCTATGACCTAAACCCTTAACCCTCAACCACGAGACCTAAACCCTAAACTATAAACCCTAACACAAAAATAATAAATCATAAACCCTAAACACTAAATATTAAACCCTAAAACTTGAACCCTAAACGCTTGACCTTGAACCCTAAACCCTAAGCCCTAAGCCCTAAACCCTAAATACTAAATCCAGAGCCCCGAGCTCTAACCCCCAAACCTCAAACCAGTAAATATGAATCCCAAACCTTAAGCCATAAAACATGAACCATGAACTCTAAACCCTAATCCCTAAACCATAAACCCTAAACCTTAAGCCTTGAACCCTATACCCTAATCCTTAAGTCCTAAACCCTAAAGCTTAAATCTTGAGCCCTAAACTCTAAATCTAGAGCCCTGATCTCTAACCCCTAAACCTTAAACCTATAACTTTAAACCCTGAACCCTGAGTCATAAACCTTGAACCATGCACCCTAACCCCTAAACCCTAAATCGTAAACCCTAAACCTTAAGTCCTAAATGTTAAATCCTAAATGTCCCTAAATCCTAAACCCTAAACCCTAAAAACTAAACCCTAAACCCTGACCCATAAACCCTAAACTCTAAACCCCAAGCACTAAACCCTAAACCCTAAGCCCTAAGCCTTAAGCCCTAAGCCCTAAACCATAAGCCTTAAACACTAAACCCTGAACCCTGAACTCTTCAACCTAAACCCTTAACCCTAAAACCTAAACCCTAAACCTTAAGCCTTAAACCCTAAATCTTGAACCCTTTACCCTAAACCCTGAACCTCGACCTTTAAACCTTAAACCCTAACTCCTAAACCCTAAACCGTAAACCCTAAACCCTAAACCCTAAACCTTGAGCCCTAAACCCTGAACCCTCAACTCTCAACCCTAAACCCTCAACCCTGATACCTAAACCCTAAACCCTAAACCCTTTTCCCTAAATCATGAACGCTGACCTTTAAAACTTAAACCCTAACTCCTAAAACCTTAACCTTAAACCCTAACTCCTAAACCCTAAACCGTAAACCCTAAATCCTCAACCCTAAACCTTAAACCTCGAGCCCTAAACCCTAAACCCTATACCATAAACCCTAAGCCCTAAACCCTAAACTCTAAGTCCTAAATCCTAAAACCTAAACCCTAAAACCTAAACCCTAAACCCTAAACCCTAAACCTTAAGCCATAAAACCTAAACCCTAAGCCCTAAACCCTAGGCCCTAAGCCATAAGCCCTAAGCCAAAACCCTAAACCTTGAACCCTCAAACCTAAATCCTTAACCCTAAACCCTAAAAACTAAACCCTAAACCCTGAACCCTCAACCCTAAACCCTAAACCCTAATCCCTAAACCCTAAACCCTGAAACCTTGAGCCATAAACCCTAAACCCTCAACCTTGACCCCTAAACCCTAAACCTTGAACCTTGAGCCCTAAACCATAAACCCTTAACCCTTAACCCTGAACCATAAACCCAAAACTCTAAACCCTAAACCTTATAAACCATAAACCCTGAACCCTAAGCCCTTGAGCCCTAAACCCTAAACCCTAAAATATGAACTATGAGCCTTAAACACTAAACCTTAAACCCTAAACTCTAAACCTTGAGTCCTAAACCATTAGCCCTAAACCCTAAACCAAGCCCTAAACCCTAAACCCTAAATCATAAACCCTCACCCAAAGGAAAGTCCTAAAAAGATCATTCAACGTGTTTCAGTGTGTAGGGAATAGTGTTTAAGGTGATCGATCGACTCATTTAGTTTTTATGAGAGACTACTTCCTTTGAAGGCCTAAAAAGGCATTTTTGGCCATTTTGTAGTTAATTGAACACCCTTCAGAACAAGCTAAAATGAGCTAGTCATGTCACCGAGTTATCAAGGACCATTATTTGTGAAGTATTAAGGCATCGTTTGTCTCCATAAGAGACATATGAGAAAAAGCATGTATGAGAATCATGAATTTGATTCCATGAAAGGATGCTTTTAGAGCTAGGAAAGGTGAGGGGATGATCTTTATATGGAGCACCATGTTTCTAAGAATGAGAAATCATCTGAGTTCACTTGATGCAATTCACTTGGTACTATTCGTAACAACTCATTCAACACCTAGTAGTGTTATCACACCTTAAGGAGGAGGCACATTACAATCACCTCATTTTGGCCATAGGACAGGAATCCCATTCAGGGAACAATCCTCTATCTACAAAGTGAGGATCTCTTTTTAGTAAGAAGTAGACAAACATCATAGAGTTAATTCATGGTCACTAAAGTGAATTATGGACCAAATTTAAAAATTAGTACCAATTCAAGCAGTGGTAGGGCCAAAATCCATTTTAGAAGGTAAAAAAACCTAAAAAATGACTATATGCTTTCCCAAAACAAAGACCGACTACAATATATATGCCCTAAAAGTTTTAGGTCGTTTGCTGAAATCCTGAAAAATGAGTAAGTACTGACCAGATTAGATTTTGAAAAACTATCTTCTAGATTATAACTGTTGGAGCTACGAGACCACTTCCATAAGGTGCAGAGTGACCCTAATTTCTTATATTTACTAAAATAAATTTAAAGTATAAGAAATAATAAAAGAAATCTTATACTTATGCAAAGTCCATACTACACAAAACGTGTACGAGGTTTGACTTGCTTAAAATGCATATACGTTACATAATGCGTACACGTTATGGTTCGGTGATTCCCAAGACAAACAAGTTAAAAAGTGAGCACGTTTTGGTTTTTTTCAGATTCTTGTCAGCTTTTTGGCCCCCCAACTTCGTGCACTTACCCTAAGATCATGTTTGAAAATAAAGACATTGCGAAATTTATAGATATGAAATAAAATGCATGCATGAAAAAGATGCCATAGATTAGCTATATAATGAGGTCATGGAATAAAGTCCCCAAATAAAGCTAGACGCCAAGAGAAAAACTCAGCGTGATAGGGTTGAAACAAGGAATGAATCTAACGCCATATAGCCTGTGCACATGGACAAAACCAGAATAAATGCAGAAAATACTCCGGTTTGGAATAGAAGAGGCAGGATGGGGGGAGATATGCCAATATGTCAGAGCCATTCACCTAAAGGAAGACCTTGATAACTTAAGCACAAAAAAAAAGGTTAACTTTAGGTTCCAGGAGGGGGTTCTAAGCATTAACAAGTCTACAAATCTAGGTAGGGGGCAGTGACTGGAGTCCCTAGCAAGAATTTAGCTTATCAATTGCGGGTGAAAGTGGAAAAAGAAGCCAAAAAATTGTGAGAGTGTTGTAATGCAAAAAGGATTTATTATGGTTCCAACGCCAGTCACGCCACCAGGCAGTCGGTGGACGAAGGCAGGGTTTATGAAGCATCACATCTGGAAGAAGTTCTTGAAGCTTACAAATCAATAGAAAATTAGAATGCTACAAAGTAAATTTAGCTTTGAGATTAGGCCACGCGATCTAATCCCTACAGTGCACCAAATCCTAAATAGTGTGAATGCCTTTGTGAAATATTCAACTGGATTTGATGTTGGCGAGTTCAACTAACAGACTCATGCCCTCAGAGAGAATTGGAGACCACCAGATGTTCTGATCATTAAACGAAAGGTCGGTGTGAAAAACATCACCAATCCACCGTAAGAAATGCTTAACCTGCTCGAAGGCTTTCCCGATGCTCTTAGCCACAAAGGTACCCCGAATCTTCACTAGAATAGGTTTAATAAGAATGGTATGCAAACCAATACCATTCCAACATTTCTTGTCATAAGGGGCACCAGATTCAATACAACATTGTAACAGGATTTTCCAAGAGTGAGCCCCTGATAGACTGTGAATGACCCATTTAGCACAAAGAGCCACGCTCTGTTGGTAAATACCAATGATGCCCATACCGCCTTGCTCGCAAGACAAAAAACATCCCAGGCCACTCGGTGAAACCCAACTGAACCATAAATTTTACACCGAAGGAAATATTGTAGAAGCTTAGCTAGTTGATTGAATGAAATGCGAGAAGGGCACCAACAAGTAAAGTAATGAACATGCGTTGTGGAAATAATTTTGGTGCACACCTGAAATTTTCCCGCCAAGGAAAGTGGTTTGGAGGACCATTTAGTCACTTTCTACTCCACTTTGTTAACCACATAAGTCTAGAGAGTTGCAGCATCATTGTCGAAGGAAAAAGGAATGCCCAAGAAGCAAAACTACTCACCATGACAATCAATTTCTAGGGGTAATCCCAAAGCCAATACGGCATCAACAAATAACTCTGTCGAAAACCAAGAGTTTTCGCCATATGAATGCGGGAACCAGAGGCTATACAGAACGTAGATAAACAGTCAAAAACCACAACAACATTCTACTCGGAATTGGAAACTGTGAGGAAGGAATCATCTACAAAATGGCCATTCATCAATTGTGTGCGGTGGTCTGGTAAAATGATCCCATGAATGTGACCCTAAGTAGCTTGATGGGAAATTAAGTAACCCAACGCATCAACAACAAGAAAAAATAAGGTCGGAGGAAGAGGACAACCTTACCGGATGGAGTGGAAGAGTCCAATAGCCTAATACTAATGGAAATTAATGGTGAGCCGAGTGGAGGCATTGGAGAACAAAGTGGAAAAAACATAACAAAAGAAAGTACCAAACTCTAAATTCGTGAGCATAGCCAGAATAAAGGTCCATTCTATTCGATCATAGGCCTTTTCAAAATCAAGTTTTAGAAAGAGAGGCTTCTGATTAGAAATTTTATCCCATTCCATACCTTTTAAAACCACTAGAATATTATCCAAGATATACCGACCTTTGACAAATCCCATCTGCTCCGGCTGCACAATCTTTGACAGTATATTGGCAATCCGAAGAGCTAAAGCTTTAGTAAGAATTGTGTATGAAACTTTCATCAGGTTGATAGGCCACAAGTTATTAATAATCTTTGGATTGCCAACTTTTGGAATGAACTTGATGTTTCCTTGATTGATGAAGCTCCCTAAAGAGCGAGATTGAAGAGCCTCATTATATAATTTGAGTAGATCAAGTCTAACAAATGACCAAGTTGCTTTATAGAACTCACTGGGTAAGCCATCCAGACCAAGAGATTTATCATCGGCTAAATAAAGAAAAGTTGCATGAAGTTTTTCTAAAGTAAGAGGAGCATCCCAGCGATCTGAATCCTAAGAGCTACGAAGGCACAACATCAATACATTTTTGTAAAGTAGAAGCTCATTCCTGAGAATCCTCCAGAGCTTGAAAAACCAAATGATAAAGCTTGACAAAAGCAGAAGAGATTTTTGGGAGCTCGATAAGCCACTGGTGTGACTCATATATAACCTTGATCTATTGACAAGCATGCTTGGCTAAGAGGGATTTAAATAATATCTTAGAATCTTTATCTCCTACACGTAGCCAATGAAGTCTTGAACGGATATGAGCACCCAAAGCAACGTAGGATTCATTGAGTTTGAGCTTATGCCGAACAGATGCAGCCTAAGATTGAATCTGAAGATCAAATGAATCAGATTACAAAAGCAGAGAGATTCACTGGAATTATTTATGTAGAGAAGAATTGCAGGGATAATTTTAGTGGCGAATATTTGTAATATGGTGAATATTCTATTTTTGAAAAATTTGAAAAGGCAATTTTTTTGGTGCGAGTTAGTGACCTTTTTGCCTAAAAATTACAGTTTGATTTTTTAGGGGTTGGATTCGCCTACCCTTGAAACTATCCCCTATATAATCTGAGATTATTCACCAAGTAGAGCACTACTAGATCACTCATACCACCTGGGGGCATATGTATTATCAAGTACGGTAAACGCGCGATAGGAGGGCAGAGGCTAAAGACGCGTGAAAGGAGGGCGGAGGCTATAGACGCACGACAGGGAGAGTTTGTTGACACACAACAGGGAGATTTTGTTGACACACGAAATAGAGAGTTTTTTGATGCACGATAGGAGTGTGGAGGAAGTAGATGCGCAACAGAGAGTTTTTTGACGTGCGACACTGAGATTTTGTTTTCGCACGACCAGAGGGTAGAGGCTGTAGATGTATGACAGGGGATTTGCTATCGCACATCAACAAGGTGGTTGATGCGCATCCTCATTGACACGCATCAGCAAGGTTCATTAACGTGCGTCAACAAGGTTGTTGGTGCGCGTCAAAGAGGTTCGTTGACATGCATCAACCACCTTGTTGACGTGTAAAATCAAATCCCCTGTCGTGCGTCTGTAGCCTTCTGTCACACCACTTAAAAATTAGATAAAAATTTTGTTGTCGGACCCCCAAAAAATTTACCTTCCCACGAAACCGGTTATGAGGATATTCGCTAGGTATTTTCCACCTCCGATTTCTAAGAGGTCTCTTAAAATGAACCCTGAAGAATTGGCCTGTTGTCGAATCTGAGCAACCTATTTGCCAAATCAGTAGAGAAATGAGGTGGTGCACTGGATCTCCGCTTCCCACTAAGAGATTCAACTGGAAACAAAAGGGGGATGTGGTGCCATGTTCCAAATTTTGGCGATGAGTTGGATAACTCCAGGGTGACGTAGCAGTAAAAAATTCAGGAAAAATTGTGTTCTTGGCACCTTGGGAGGGACCCTTGCCAAACAACCTTAAATTTGATCAGATGATGGTTTGACAAAATCATACCAGGCCAGACCTTGATAACAATGGAGTCATGTGTGTCAAAATTAAAAAAGGCCTACTGAGAAAGAAGAGAATGATTGAGATGTTTTAATACACGACCAAATCATTCTCAGAGGTTGATCCAAGTAAACCAAGAAGAATCCTTAAATTCCTACCACCGGTTGAGAATCAGATCGGAGAGGCCCCAACGGATTTTAAAATAATACCAATTAGTATGTTCTCCAAGGCATTAGTGCATCAAAAGTGCACCACATATATCATCTGGATGTTCCACCATATTAAAATTACCACAAACCAACCAATAAGCAATGGGTAATTTGTCACCTAACCATCTCCATAATAAAGTTCTTTCAGATCCATTATTAGTAGCATAAACATTGAGAATATCAAAGGACACATCATTAATATTCAAAATAACCCACACCACCTGATGGTTTGGGTTGTGGCCCGAGGAAATAATTAACGCCAAAAACTTCGGCGCAATGGAAATGCTAGCACCACCCCGATGTGATGAGTGTGAAAGTGCACAAAATCAGAGGCAATACACATCAAGGAAGTCTGAAGTAAAAAATGAGAAATCTTAATTTCTTGTAAGCAAAAAACATCTAAACCGCTAATTAACTAGTAAGCTAAACGGAAAGAGAATTTTCGTGAGGGCCTTGTCAACCCCCGCACATTCCATGACAGAAAATTCATGAAAAAATTGACATATCAAACACTCCCTGCCCGTCTAAAAAACCATCCTCAGATCCGAGAATGGCGAAATTATTGGCAAGTAGAATTTGGTCTGAATGAGAAGGCTCCACTTGAATGGAGCGACGCTTAGCCCCATTAACTCTCTGCGCGCCGGACTCCACCTCACCAGTTGGGCTACGTGAATGTCGCAATGGTAGAGAAGTTGAAGCCAAATTCCCAAAATTCTCAACAGTCATCTGCATCTCTTGGCTCTGCGAGGCGGTGGCTGCAATGGAAGCCGAAGGACTAGGTTCCTCCAAAAGAGGCTCATCCCTGGCTGGTGGTAGTGAAGTAGAAGACGAGGGCGAAACTTCAACAAAAGGCCGCGCCCCCAAGTTCTTTTTCGAACCAACCACCTTCCAACCATCAGCCTGAGGAGTAACCATAGTTTTTGGCGTCGCAGACGGCATGGGAGTGGGTTTAGAGCGAGCTAAAAGAGGATAATCCCTAATACGATGGTTTGGGGCCTAATAGCAAAAAAACGTGTTTGGGAGGTTAAAATACACAACCTTTTGAGAGATTTTCAAGGACCCCACGTGAATATTTAGATGGTCCCACAAATCTTTTTCCATGTCCACTTCGACACACACACTCTTATTAGGTCGGGCGTAAAAAAAATGGTCCTGCTCATGGCATAACACCCTGCGAATGGGTTTGACAATCTCGTCCAGAAAAGACTAGAGATGAATAGGAAGACCAAGGAGCTTAATCCAAACAGAGATTTTGAGTGAAACCTAGCTAGTCGGGTTAAAATTCGGAGTCCAAGAGGATAACACAAGAAGGGCATTGCCAAAATACCAACAAGCCGCCTTAGTCATAAGGGTTTGGACCTGTGAGGGCTCACGAAAGGTAAACAGATAAAAACCTTTGGTGAGAATACGGACACCAGAAACTTGGATGTCGGAAGACTCCCAATGGTTTTTCATCTAATTTTGTAAATACGATTAAGATGAGATGCGGCCACAGAAATAGGCAATAAGGAAGTGGTTATGATACCAAGTCACTACAGGATCCAAAAACTCATGAGCAATAATCACATATGGGGTGGGTTTATAGTCCACACCTCGTTGTAGACTTTCAAGACAAACTTTCGCGCGCATGCTTGGGAGCCATGGTCGCCAGAATCAACAGTCGTTGATTTGGGGAAGGTGGTGGCCATTTATAAGTGCGAACACCACCTAAGCGGTGAAAACGGACCGAGACTCCCTATGATAAGACCGAAGAAAGGACCGCTATAGAGGGGCTAAGGACATATAATTAGCACAACAAAAATACGGCAGGAAAAAAACATAGGAAGTCAAGCAAAGCCGAAGATCATACCCAATCGCCTTACCATTAATTTTTCCTCAAAACCTAAAACTAGTCACCTATTAAATATTGGCGGAGGATTGGGGAACTTTGGGAATTAGAGAATCGTTCCATAAACCCTCTATAATAACCGCCCGAATAGTACGGATTGATTACCAAATATTTAAAACCATTTAACAAGAAACCCTTCTCAAATATGACTTTTGTTTATTATCCCATGATTTTCCATTGATTGAAAATAAGGTCGTCAAATGTCACTCCATGGACCGTCAATCCTTTGAGGCGCTGTCGGTCAAATAAAGTGATCCAGGACACGTCAAAAAACCTTTAGATAACGTCATAAACCATGGAGAAGTAAAATAAGAATTCATCTAACTTAACGGATACTGTATTAGGGATTTTTAATTTAAATGGAAGATAAATGGAATACTATTTGAGAAAGTGGCCACCCGCCCCCGGAACCGAACTGACTAATGAGGAATTAGCTGTATGGAGATAAAAATCTGATCCAGTTCGGCGATTTGTTATACGGCAAAAGATTTTGCCGCTCACGCTGACATGAACTTTTTCCGTTTGGGCTCTGTACAATCTCTGATGTGACGGGACGGCGGATGGGGCAAGCCCGATACCCCACGCATAACGTCAAACTTTCGAATCCCGAGATTTCCCAACACACAAAACTGTGTCTTGTCGCATTGGACAACATGCCATGATCCGCACAGAATCTTATGGGAATCCGCCGTCCCGCGCTTGTTCCCGCTACGCCGGCTAAACACACAAACCCACCCGTTCGAGTGAGAAGGAAAACACGCCAAAATCGGGAAATTCTAAAACAGCGGAGGCGGCAGAGCCCACGTGCACCGACTGCTTTATTCGCATGATGTACATTTCATGACATGAGTAAAAGTTACGTACTTGGTGCAATTTATATTTTAGCAGATGAACTGCTTGATACTTCGTAGGTGAATGACATTGAATATAGTCCGTGCATTATAATAAAGAAAGATTGTATGGTGTCTCATTGCCCATTGACTTCAGAAGGGACGATATAGACATCTACTATGCTATTCACTCTTTCCACAATTTGAGATATTTGTTGTGGAGAAATCTAGGGCTCAGATTCCAATGAAGGTTCTATCTTTCATGATGGTCTATTTGTTTGATATCACTAGTTTTTTTAACAATGGTGACTAGATTTATATGTCAAATCGAGGTGTGGAATTTCAAATTATTGGTCCATGTCAAATCAAAATTTCGTGACGATTGAACTCTTTCAAGTGATTGTAAATTCTAATTTTTTATATTTAAATTTTCAAAGTTAAGTTTTGTAGTTTTAAACGTTACATATATGTTTATTAACAAGTATTAAAAAAATTACACGGTTTACTAATTTTTTAGCATGTCGTTGTCTACGACCACCTAAAAATTTTATTGGTTCTATGGGCGGCAAAAAACATCTGCCTATAGGTAGCTAATTTTCAAGCCCATGACTCATATCCTTCTATATTTTATGCAGTTTTATAATTAATACATATATATGTTGTATACTTGACGAGTTTCATTTAATATGATGACCAAAAATGGATATTCTCATGGATACTTGAGGAGTTTCATTTAATATGATGACCAAAAATGTTTATCCTTGTTTATTCACAAGACACTTCAACTTTGACAACAAACACTCAAATTAGCATCTTCACATACATAGCATTATGCATGTTTTGAAATATGGTGGACAAGAAGGAGTTCATAAGACTACAATTTTTTGCTGAAACAAAAATACATGAACTTTGATCGATTATTCGAGATACCTACACTCATTTTTCTTATAAATTCATAACAATATAAAATGTAAAATTTAAGGAATGTAGTGTCCAAAAATGTAGATTTGTCATTGAAAATTACCTGGAGATTTCATGGTATCAAAAAAGGGTTTTCAATGACAGAAGAGCCTGCACATTTTTTTTTGTAAAAATCATAGATAAGATAAGTGGTTTTTGAACATAGGGCCCTTCTTCATTTCAAAATAAAAAAAGGCATGCTTTATTGCGGAAAAGTAAGTAGACATCATCCATAGAACGTTGTTGGAAACTAAGACACTGAGAGGGGGGGTGAATTAGTGTCTAATCAAAATTTTGCAAACATTTCCATTTCCTTAATTTAAAGCTAATGATGAGGACATATAAGACCATACATAATGCAAATAATCGTTAGAGAATATACTTCTAGAATTGGAAGTTTCACGTCTTTGATTATGAAGTGTGGGAAACCCATTAACTGGGAAAAAACTTCAAGTTGTTTTTCCTTCGAACATAGGCTTAGGACATGAATGTTATGTATTATGTTTGTGCATTGATTTCATGGTTGAGCTTCAACTCAACCTGTGAGCTGCAACTCTAAAATTTGACCAAGCAGCCACTCATTTTGGTCCTTTGCATTTTTCAACACTATTTCAAAACTGATTTCCACAAGACTGATTTTAGTATCCCCTAATTCTGATACACACCTTTCATGTCTATCAATCTAGACTTATCCTTGACTGTAAGAACCTATTCTAGTGCTTCTACGATTTTATCAATATGTATTGATCATCTTCTTCTTTATACATCGGGAATATCCTACATTAGTCAATTGCTCATAGACTACCAGGCAAAACTGATCACCATCCATTTCATGCTGTTTGTACAATTGATTTTTCACATAGAATTTCTTTCAAAAAATAGGCATGTTATAGATCTCATCTACAGCTTTTTCACCATTTGAATAGACAGATCTTGAAGCTTATTCACTATCACTATCACTGTTCTCTTGTCTGACACGGGCCAACACATTCATTTATTATATCACAAGCCTTAGATTCCAATTTCCAAGTTCCCTTGATATGGGGACATTTTTTCCTAGTCAAAACATACATGTCCCTAAGTCAGACTTCACCCTACAATTTTTAGTCTGGATTCACTCACTGTACCCTACAATCTTGTCCAATAGTTCACTCACTATCAAACATGCAACAATTAGGGAAAGTAATCTATTCACAGTCTTGGCATTCTCTGATATGTGTCAAAGAGGGTTAGTTCCAAAACGTATGATGGGTATTTTTGTATTTTTGGTTCATATTAACCGGAAAGTACAAAAGGACAACTTAATTCAAAAATGGAAAGTTTTATCTTATTGTTCAAAAGCTTTGTTTCCCTAAATCTTCACATACCTTTTGTTAGTTTTTTAATTCAAAAAATAGACACCTCACATATTTCTTAGCACGAAGGGCATTTTGTATACACTTTACTTCAAACGTAGCAACATTACTTTAAACCCCTGACTCTTCAAGTTACACCTCTTTAGTTTGCATAGCCTATGGCACTCAATTCACTTTGCTTTGAAAAAAAAACACAAAGTATGAACACCAAGGCATCAAACACACCACAAAGTATGAGCTAGATGGAAAGATATGTAGTTTAATCATAACTGTAATACAGGACTTTTACAACTTCTTCATGGACTCACTAATGCAATAGTGAGATCAATCATTGTCTTCATGACTCTCCAACCTCATAGAGAAAGACCAAGTGCATGAAGTTTTATAACAATATTTCTCCAACAAAAAGGAAAATAGAGAGTGTCCCAAAAAAGTCCCATTTACAATTACATCTTGGCAGTTTATAGGAACATGCTTTCAGAAGTAGTTATTAAACTACTTTTAACCTAACTTACCCCTAACCACAAGTTGACTCAACTTGGGTTTTACATAATATTTTTCAAAATTATGATATCTTAATTATTTCAATAAACAAATTAATTAATCACATTCGACTCCATTTAATTTTAAATGTTTACTAATAAATATTTACAATGAATTGAGGTAGGAACAAAACATATTGCCATCAAATTTACTAGCTGCAAGTTTGATCTTCTTCTTATGTTCTTCAATCCCAGACTTGTATTTCGCACCATCTTGAAATATCTTTTCAATCTCTTCCTTTTGTCAAGAGGTCCCCACATGATTTTATTTCATTTAAGACGTTTTTTTCAAGAAAATCACATATGCAATCCATGCACTTATTGGTTTGTGATCTTATTTACTCCTGAGATATGTAAATTGGACACATAATAGCTTTGGGAAGACTATTCATTCATTCATTGATTAATGTTTTTCCTGATGTATTTCTCTGATCAACTTTGTGAAATAGAGAGTTGTGGGTATTGACAGAAAACTATGACATTTGTTCTTTTTTAATAGAATGTCACTTACTCTTAGAACGGGCTTCAATGACCTAGATTCCTTGCACTTGTCAGCTGCATTGCCAATACTCTTGTTGCAACCCATGGTGGACATTTCACCATTATAATGAGCACTATGAAACATTATATTTCAGCCAACACGTTAATTTCTACAAATCTGCAATCGTGAAGACCCCATTCCATTAAGTAATTTTCCACAAACAATTCGCATGCTCCCATTCTCCACCTTCATTATCTGTATCTCTTCTTCACTTGCAAGGAAGCCTGGCCTACATAGATTAAAAGCATACACTCCTTTATTCACACTTATAGAGCTAATGAGGAAAATTGGAATGATTCTTAAATGTACTAATAATGAAGACTTCACTAATATCCATGAACTTGATAGCATGGGATGAGTTTTTCAAAGTAGGAAGTGGATCTGACATAAGAATTTAATCTTCTCATGTGCCTCCAAGTAGATAAAACCTCGAATGAGTAGTTCGCCGAATATAATTCCTCCTTTCCAACATACCCATCGACCACATTAAGGAAATGAGGAACCTGTTCCATCATTTGAAAACCAATCCATTTCTTTGAGGCATTTTTTCAAATAATTCACATGTTATCTCCATTTCTTGTGGTAACTTTCAAAGAGTTAGAACATTTTGCACTTTGAAAATTTTCGAACCTCCATTCATGTTCATGGTGTTTACAATGTGCCTATCCATTCCTTGTCTTGCTGCTACTAGTATCGATGACAGTGATTCAATTGCTTTAATGGGCTCTACTCTGTTTGGGATGATGGAGTTAACATGGGACCTTGGAATCATTCTGAATGAGTTTCCTTGATCGAAAATGAATATCATATCCAGGATTCACAATGTATTACAATGTCATTGATTTGGTGATTGTCAGGAAAATTCCATCCTGTTGAAAATCGATCGATTTGGATTGAAAGAGAACTCAAATTTGTTCCATTTGTTCCTTGAAAACCCGGCAGACATGAAGATTTTTATTTACTTCATTTGTTTGAGACACAACTCGGACTTACGAGGCAGACGTGGAATACAAGAACAATTCCTTAGTTTTTGAAGAATCTCGATAAACCGATGGAGAGAAAAATCACATGAGGTACATATCAATTTCCATAATTTTTTGAATCTTTCGATTAGTTCCTTACCTCGTGTATTTCACCGATAGCATCCCTAAAACTCTCACCTATTAGCTTTCGTGGAGGATTGGGTAACTTAGGGAACTAGATAATGTTCCTAAATTCCTATGATATCCAACATAACCGAATGGTTTGATTTCAAAACATAAAAACCATAAAACAATAACTTCTAAAGAAAATGTGAGGGGAAGGAATGATTTTCGATGAGGAAAATAAGATTATTAATAAAACATAAGGGATCAATTTTGAGGCTATGTTGGAAAAAGTGAGTGATAAAAGAGTTAGAAAAAATATTAGACAATAAAAACCAAAACGGAACAAGACTCATGTCACTGCATAAGTGTATTATTATTTTTAACGCCAATGGAAGAAAAATGGAATACTGTTTGAGAAAGGATTTTATGGGAACGGGATGGAGAAATAAATCATATGGAGATCAAAATGTAATCTGTTGAAATTTGTCATTCGAGTGATTTTGACACCATTGGACATGAATAATGAGTTCTTTGACTGTCTAATTTTTTAGTGACAACACTCTCCGAATTCCAAACTTGTATATAAATGTATCAATGATTTTAGGCATGTTGCACTCGGTTTGGACACGTTTACATTAGTTTTTGCATGGTTAACTTCAGCGTTTTTGTTGGCATGTTGAGTTCTAGGTGTTGTCATTGATGTAAAATCTCATTAGTGAAAAATAGGATGATGGAGTAGAGTCAGAGGATGCTCAATAAGATGGTTACATGGAGATTTAGATGGTTTCATGGTGGCAAGAGTTGATTCAGTGAGATTAGATTAGTCTACCAAGCCTAGTCAGGTGACCTAACTAGCCTAGGTGATGGATCATGTTGGTTTAAGTTTTTTGGTGGATTGAGGAGCATAGTAGTGGCATGGATAGTATGTTTGGGAACTAACAAGAGTTTCAGCGTGCAGGTACAGGTTGAAGACCTAGTTGCAGGTGCTCATCTAGACCCAAACTAGGTGCTATGAGGCATAAGGATGAATTTTAAATCCATGTGAGCTCATGGAGGCATGTAAGTGAGTGATTCATGTTGACTTAGGTATGTTGGGACTTTTTGGAGATGTTTCTTGATGAGTTATAGTGTTGGTTGTGTTGATCATAGCCTAAACCATGCAAAACCCCAACGACTAGTCATGCAAATGAGATGGGTAGAGAATATGGATACCTATTTGAGATATGATTATGATTAGAGATAGTTCACATGGGTTTCTTAGAGGTGTGAACAAAATTTTGAGTCATTCTGAAGAAGATTTTACAATTTATGTTGTTTTGGTGAAGCAAGGTCAAGAAGAAGGTGATTTCTAGCTCGAATTGCACCTTCTGATGTTCACCATGAATTGTGTGACTTGTATGGAACCTTGTGGATTTCAAGGATGATTTCTAATTGAGTTACAAAGGTTTTAAAAAATAATGATGTTATTTCATCGTTATGTTTTTTATGAACGAATGTTAATAAGGTAAACAACTTTTTATATGCTTGAAACCCTAACTAAAAAGCAGTAGGAGAGATATTGATCATAAGTGAAAAAAAAAAATTTCTTGTGCTAGTATGATTATTATTTTTTATATAAGACTCCTCCATATTTCCATAAAGGTAAGATAGACTATGTGGTGATGAGTGGGAACCCACCTGAAAATGCAAGTTTATGAAGAGGTCAAGTTTGGGACGAGGTTGTCCAAAGGAGTTACAAAATAAATTGACATTTTTTTTAGTATCGTAATTTTACTTGGTGTACATGATAGTTTCAGATCATGGTGGTGCTTCTAAATGGAAAAGGGTTCCTTATTTATGAAGACTAGTCTTAAGGTAGTTTTGGGGTAGTTTAGAGCAGTTTTTAGAGATGGACCTAGTTGAAGGTATTCCACTTAGAGTTCGAAGGAAATGTAAGATGTTATAGAAAGTAGATTCAGATGGATTTCCAATGGCATATGTTTTATGTCATGATGATGATATTTTATGGGTCATCAATCTTGATTTTTAGAGAAGGGTGTTTATTTCTTAGGATAGGATTGTTTTTGCTACAAGATTGAGGTAGATGATGCATGAGATGAATTAGTTTATGATTTATATCAGTTAGAGAGTGAAGAGGAATGATTTTTTTCCTATTCAAGACCTTTGGAGGTATTCAAATTGACAAAGAGGGTGCAAACCAGTTGAATTTATAAAATTACTTTCTGGGAAGCTCAATTTGGTTAAGAAGAAAGTTGGTGTGGTTTGCGCACATGAATGTTTCATGAGCTATAGATTGAATGGATGTAATATTAAGGTCTAATGGATTCCAATGAGTGGTTATATGTAATAATTTAGATGTTCTTAGGTGGTCTTAAGGGCCAAAAGTGAATGCAGGATCCTGAAAACAACTGTTTTGAGAAGGATATGAGCCTTCTTGAGTGTATTATGATAAATTTGATTGGTGCAAGTTAATTAATGACCATGGATGATTTTTTAATGTAATATTTAACATTTTTTATGAATTTGGGAGCTTGAATAATCATGGTTATGGTATATGTGATTTTAGCTCATCTAGGTGATGGGGTTTTGAGTTGATTTTGAGCTTGTTTAGTCCATTTGGGCATGGCCAACCTATATGGGTCCACTATGAATATTTTTATGAATATCTTGGGAAATTTTTAAGTAGTTTTTGTCTAAATTATTATGTAGGGCTGACCTCATTTATGTTTATGAGTTTTAGTGCATATAAAAGTGAAGTTTGAATTCAAATTTACACTAGTTGAGTGAGAGGGAAAAAGTGTGACCCATATGTGTGATTGTAACAAGTATGAAGGAATTGTTTCAGAGTTGAGGAATTGTGAAAGAGGTTAGTGAATGTTAGAAAGAGAGTGTGCAATATTTTGAAGCCAAGTCAAGTGAAGAAAGTGAGAGATATGAGGATTTGAACAAGGGTTTAAAGAATTGTGAGCTGAATTTTTTTATCTAGATCAGCTGTTACAGCTTCAAGACATTAGATATCTTCATCCAAATATGGTTGAGTTATTTCTTGATCATCTTAGGGTGTCGTATCCTCCTTGTGGAGTTGGTGCTTCACTAAACTAAGGATTAGTGCTCCTTGTGGGGTTAGTGCCTCACTAAATTAGGGGTTGGTGCTCCTTGTTTATTTTGTGCTCCACTACATTTGAAAAATAGCTATAATAAATTCTTGTTTCAGTTGGTTTTCTTCCCCTTACGGGTTTGCCACTTATATCTTATGTGATGGTGTTCTCTCTCATGGTTATGGTTATTTAAATGTATGGTGTATGATGCTATGCACATATTAAATGGTTGAATGGTTTATGATTTAAGAAAGTAAATCTGAAATTCTATCAAGTTTTATAGGACTGATTCTCTCTCCCCCCTCTTAGTCTATTTATCTTCCAACTAGTATGAGAGCGTGTCCTTTTGGAGAAAATTGACAACTTGAAGCAGATCCTCTTGAAGCACAAAGCCATGGGTAAACCATCAGATGTTGAATAAGACCTCATAAATAAGTATGATGTTACAGAATCAATTATCCAGAGTTTTCAAGAACAAATGAGTTGCATGGTAGATGAGCACAGTTAAGCCATTGAGGTTTTTTAGTCTCAAGTGAAAAAGGTGTCTAAAACCCTAAAGACCAAAGAAGAATATTGCATTAGGTATGAAGATGAGTTGAGAACCTTAAAATTAGAGATAGAGAAGGTACACAATAGGTTGACAACTTGTGAGAGGTTGGAGAAATTTTAAGAACCCCTAAATGATATATTAGATAACCAAAGAGTTACAAATGAATAAAATCTAGTTTAGGCTACAAAGAAGAGCATTCAGAGAAGCATGAAGTGGACAAAGTTAGACCTAGTGATATTGCTAAAGCTATGAAAGATGTCAAAGATCTCAAGATGGTTATCAGTCAACCTAATGCAATGAAGTCTATAAGTAAGTTAAATGGTGTTTTCTACTCTTGAAATATGTTTCATCATCTAGGGATTGTAGGAGATCTGTTAAGAATGTATTTCCATGGAGCAATGGCTGGCATGATCATTCTTATCAATCAGGAGATATTACATGCTATTTCTTCCATAAGAAGGGTCATATTGCTAATTTTTAGAATCATGAGTCTCCTATTCAAATTTGGAGGAATGATAATAAGGATGGAGTTGTATGTTATAGCTATAATCAGATTGGACATGTAGCTAGATATTGTCATCAAAAGGGTTCTAAAAAAGGGATGGAGCTTCTAGAGGTAAGAGTTCATCTTCTTGTTTCAATTGTAAGAATATTGGTCACATTGCAAGGTATTGTAGGGTGAAGGTAAAAACATACAAGAGGAAGGATGAAGTTAAGTCTGACCATGTTGGAAAAGTAAAGGAAGAACTCATGTCTACTCCAGTCAAAAAGGAAAAAGAAATTCCTAAAGTTGTTGGTTCCATTCATGATGAACCTATTTATCATAAAGGTTTATTTTCTATTGTAGAACCTTAAGAGGAATTTTTATTTTCTCATGAAGACCTCAAGATAAGTAATTGAGAAGAAAAGGTACAAAAGTTAAGAGAGTTGATGAATATCTTGGTATCATGTCCAATGTGGACATGGATGTTCTACCCTGCTAGGTGAATGTTGATGTCATTGGTGCCTCCATTAGGCTTCAATGATCCATCATCATATGTTTGAAGCATGAGAAGGTTTTTTTTGTACTATACAAGTTAGTATGATCTTTGTCAAGTTTTGTATTGTTGATTTTGTGAAGTCCTTGTCTTGTTCAAAAGGAAAGAGTTATATATTATGGTGTGTTGGTGTCATGTTTTGAAATACGTGTTTTTCATTTCATGGAGCATTGATGGTTGAATTCTTAGTGATATTTTGTTCTTGATCTTTCAAGGTATGGTTTTGGTCATGATATCTCAAAGAAGTATCAAGGTGTGTCAATTTTAATAGGTTAGGTTTAAGCCATGGTGGTTTTTCAAAGTGAACAAGTGTTTTGATTTGAGTATCAGGTCTTATTGGTTCATCAAAAATTTGTGGTATCTCAGTTTGAGTAATTTCTAAGCCATGTCTCATAAGTCGTCAGAAAAATTTGTCATTTTTTTCATTGGTCTAAGCATTCTCTTACTATGTCAAAGCATATATATCATGTTATCAAGATGATTAGTCTGTCAAAAGGGAATATTGAGGTCATGTATTAGTATAGGACTATTAGGTATATCTTGATTCAATAGATCTATTATAAGGTTTTCACAAGGATTATTGGTATAGAAGATCATAAACATATTATTGAAAAAACTCGGGAGTGAAACATACTTATAAGGTGGTCTTTTGCTTCTTAGAACAAGTATGAAGAGTATCAAAAGTTTTCATAAACCATGGAAGGTGTATGCAAACTTATAGGCACTAATGGGCCTAAGAAATATCTAATGAGTGGTTCTCTTAGTCAAGGATTACTGAATCATATCAAAAGGTTGTCATCAATCACGGAAAATTTCCTTTTCAAATGACATGAAGTAGAGTACTACAAGGTCTCAAGAGAATTGTACAAGTTTAAAGGAGGGATAGTCAATGTATTTGTGAACATAATAAACTTGCAATGTTATTTGAAAGAAACTAACACCTAGTAGTCTCAAAGCAAAGCTAAATATACTATAGAACCATCAAGATATGATCTTAAGGGAAAATAACTTCTTCAATGCATAAACATGATAAAACCATTAAATGTTAAGTCATTCCTACTCTTTGTGATTGTTACTTAAAGTATGAACCTAATTAGATCACCTAGCAATCAAATTGGTGTTGTTTTCCTCAAGAATTGAGGATGGGATCTCACCAAGAAATGGCTACAAGGCCATCTTTGGATCTTCCAATGCTCCTCAATTTGAGAGAATGGATGTAAGATGGAGAAGCTATTTCCAACAATGGAGAATGGCTCAAAATCAAAATGCCTATACTTTTCATTAGTGCAAATGAGGTATAAGAAGAAAGGGAAGGAGGAGGGTTCTTTATATAGCTTGCTTGTTTGGGCAAGGCTAGAAATTTGGTGGATGTGGGATAAACCCCAAAGAGGAAATGGAAAAGGTATGCATGTTTAATAAAGGATGTGCATTTTATGGGAGTTGAGAGGGGTTTAATTAATCAAATGTGATTAATTAATACGTAGGGATAAGCTTTTAGAAGCTATTTAGAGGGGATTCAAAGGGAAATTAACCTGATTCAGGGGATGTAAGAGGAGAATTTAACCAATAAAATGGGTTTAAATTAACTAATAATGTTTAATTAAGCACTTAGAAGTGGATTATAACTAACAAAAGGTCATTAATTGGCATCTAGAGTGATGGGGAAGTTAATTAATTAACGAAATGTCATTAATTAAATGAAATGAAGGGAAATGTTAGCTAATTAGTAGGAACGTGCTAATTATTATGGAAATGATGGGAAAGAGGATAATTAGTGTGATTTTAGTGTTAAAACTACATAAGCAAATTCTAGGTGTCTACATTTACCCCTCTTTGGGGTGGCATAAGTGTAGTCTCTATTTCCCTCTTTTTTCACCAGTTAACCCCAAGCACGCTGGAACATCATTCAGACTGGTCTGGAAGCTCACCTGAGGCACACAAATGCGCCGAGCCCCTCCTTTATGTGAGTTTCATGAGAATGTTCTTCCTTAATAAGGGGGGGTTGTACAAACAAAGAATGACAAGCCCATTCTTGATAGCCAGGTGAAAGCTCTAACTCATAATATAGTATACCAGAACATAAGATATCATGATCATATTATAATGGAAGTAGATATAAATCATGATTATCATCAAGGAAACCAGTAATACAACCATGCACACAAAAAAGGAAATTTACATATCTAGATTCATCACATAGTGCTTCAGAATCACTTCATTATATTTATATACCAAAGTACAATAACCAACATTACATTAAAGAGATCCATGCATGGATATATTCATAGTAGTAGAGATTTGACACATTACAGAGCTCACCATCACACATTACATATATTTTCTAACTATCCTCCTTTCTTGCTTCCATAATCATCTCTCCTCTCCCTCCTCCTCGAACCATACATATGAGGAAATTTCTTCTTAACCACTCATCATTACATGAGAAATCCTAAAGGAATATTTCATGATGAGTGGTTAAGAAGAGATTTCCTCTCTTCTTAACTCCATCAAGGCTGAATCTTTAACAGGAACACACCAACCTATCAAAGATAAAGTGAAAGACCTCTAAGGTCCCACCGGGCGTGCCAAAACTATTAGTGCAAATCAGCAGCACCCCCTGGATGTTGATCAAACTTCTAGTTTGATCATCCTAAGCATCCAATGTGATTGCACAACATTGAAACCTCTCTCCAAGTGTGGGACTTACAAAATGAGAGAGGAATTTCCAGATTAGAGGCTGGTTCCTCAAACTCCTCTGATCATATTTGTTATTTGCACAATCGCAGAGGTTTGAATCCTAATCCTACCCTAAATTCTAAGGAGACAGAGATAGAAAGTGCAAAAATTGAAACTAAACTAATAGGTGATACACCAAAGGAGGAGTGGTGAACACTTCTAGTTCTGCAGATAGACACAGATCATGGAATGTAACATAAACATCATGTAAAAACTGAGAAGATGTAATTGAAAGTCTGAAATGAAGCAAACAACACAACCAAAGGACTGAAAACTGATCACAGAGCCTGTATTGTCATTTCCACTGTCAAAATCCTTGCATTACAACATCAAAAAGGTAGAAAACCTATTACCACCATCAAGAGGTCTGATACTTACAAAAATCACTTGTTGAGGTGAAATAAGAAGCTTTCTATCCAAAGAAAATGTTCCCCCCCAAAAAATGAGCCAAATCTGGCTTTTACAATGCATGGGTCGAGCCCAGGAGAGAGAAAACATGTAAAAATGTGGGAGCCATTCCTCATTGAATGAAGATGCATTAAAATAGCATGGGCATCCTTACAGACCCATGCCCTGACATTTTTGGCCATGCTGAAGAAGAATGCGACCCATTTTGCATTAAAACTGGTTGTTGAAACGTCACTTCTGGCCATTACCACGTGCTAGAGGCATTTTTTGATTTTCTCTCTCCAAACTCCATCAAAATGAAAAAATGACCTTATAATCTTGTAGATAATTTCACCAGCTTTCCATTGATATAAAGAACGTGAAAATCTGAGCTCTGGATCGAAAGATATGGCGATATGAAGTTTTAGGGCAAAAACAGGCCAAAATAGGATCGGCGAGCAAAAATTTGAAATTTTGACCCGTTTTGGTCTTTGGAAATTTTTTTGAATTTTCCCCATGCTCCACCACCCAAGTGCCATGTGGCATGATTTCATTGGACGCGGGCCCTTCCTGACCATTTCCCTTTGTTTTTTCCTTTGGAAAATTTTTCAAAATTTTCCCGCCATGCCGATGAGGTGAAGACACGTGGCGGGTGCTGATTAGACGCGGGCCTGTCTTTCCTAAATTTTTTGCGGGTCGCTTCGAAATTTTGACTTGGACACATGTGAAAACCCCATTGGATGCGGGTTTGACCATCCAAAATTTCCTTGCGGGATTTTCCAATTTTTGACGCCACCTGGACACGTGGCGAGATTCTATTGGCTCGCAATAAGGGGGGCAGGCTAAAACACTCCTTTTGGATTTTTGGTGAAACACTTAGCAAAATTTCCAACTTTTTTCCCCTTCTGACATGTGGCACATTCTGATTCATCTGCTGGCCTCCTTGTCTCTTTTGCGGCCTTTTCACTTTTCGTGTCCCACGCGTCCCTCGCGTACTTTTGTCCCAACTGTCCCGGACGAAAATCTCCTGCTTCGGCCGATTCGGTCTTCCTTGTTCCTGTTTGTAGCTTTTTCACCTTTTCACATCCCACATGTCCCTCATGTACTTTTTTCCCAACTGTCCCACGGATTGCTTGGGACAAATATCTCCGAACCGCCCGAAATGGACTGTCTTTCGGCAAACCGGCCGATTCGCGTCCCTAGCGTACTTTTGTCCCGGCTGTCCTAAACCGCGCGAAACAAGACTTGGACAATTTTTCTTGCTTTTAGCCATTTCAGATCTTCACGTCTCGACGTCCCAACTGTCCCGCAGACCACCTGGGACAAAAATGTCCGACTTAGCTGATTTTCTTGCTTTTTCGGCCCCAGGCTTGGTACGACGAACCTCAGTACGACCCGAAATGCCTTAAAACAGTCTTGCAACCTTATTTTTTGTATTTTTTTCCATTTTCTCTAACTCGTTGGGATTTCTTCTTGGATGGGAGAGTTAGAAAAAGGCCGAGGGGACCCCGAAAAACATGATTTCAGGCCTTGAATCAATCTACTTGCTCGAGACTGAATAATTTACTGCATGTTATCAAATTACCTTGAGGGATGAATTTTGGATAACAATTTTGGCGACTCAGAGGGGACATCTGCCTGTTGGATGAAGTTACCAGTTGCCTGAAGCATCCATTGGGCATGGAGTCATGAGTTGTAGCTTGTAAACTAATCTGAACTTTGAAAACCTCCTCTTTGAGCCACTTGGAAACCCACTGAAATGGACTGTGCAAGAGCAAGACCAACACCACAAAAACTATGTACAAAACTGAAAATCATACATGCTCCAAATGGAACATGCAGAGTGTGCACAAGCACTTCTTTTACTAAAAGCAAATCTACCTACTCTATTCTAATGGAAACAAAGGTGAGCTAAACAAACCCTACAACTAGTTGTGCAAAATAGCTTCCTTTCTTCAAAATTGGCAACCATGCAACTGATTTGGCATTGAACATGGCTGATTGGATGAATGGAAAATCAACAAGAAGCTGGTCTTCCACCCAAATCATCAAGGTATCAGGTGAAGGAAAATTCAATACCTCTTTTATTTGTTCTGCATTTGGATTGAAGAGGTATGACAGCTGATCCTTGGTTCTTTGTAGCTCATCCTCATGCTTAGAAGCAAGCATGACTGGTTGTGACTTCTCCTTTGACTCCAATGAAGTCAAATACCTTATTGGGCAAGGTATGGTCCTTTGAGTATGCCCATTTCCCTTATTTTCAACTCCAAGAATGGAGTTCTCTTGTAGACCCTCTTGAATGGATGGTGTGGAAGCGATGGTAGAACCTTTCCGCCCTTTCTCTTCCTCCAATGAAGGACATGAAAGATTAAAATCTTCCAATCTTGGTTCCAAAGAACTGCTATAAGATGCAGGCTACTGCAAATGGGTGCTCTCCTTCATGACAGTAGGCTCAGGTGTTTGGAACGTGGATGATGAAAGAGAGAATGGTAGGAACTCAACTGGTTCTTCTTTATCAAAACAGTCCTCCAAATCTGACAGATACACTACCTCATGGTTGTCCTGCTGCAAATGCTCAACTTCCTCCATGGTGTCCTCTTGATCTGTAACTTGATCATCATGGTTTCTTTCATCCTCCAACATTGAGTTTGAGAGATCAAACTCTTCTTCAGCACTAGAACACGAGAGGGATGAAGTAGAAAGAATAACTGAAGGTTCTCCTGTAGCTTGCCTTGTGTTCAAAGCCCTTAGATCTGTAATTTTCTCCTTCATAACTAGAATTTGCTCCTTTTCTTTCACATTTGGAGCGGCTTCTCCCTCCTCTACTACTTGAAGGAAATCTTGCTCTTGATAGAATTCTTCTTCTAGCATGAAGTTTTTCAAGTCAAACTCTTCAATCTGCTGCTCTAGAGGACAAGTTGGGACTGTAAGATCTTCTTCTGAGCTTTCTTCCTCTATGGCTGATTGTGTAACTTGAATTGAATCAGCATTCCCTTCAAATAGAGTGCCAACATGGACACTACTTTCTGAGTAAACTGACTGCTGATCTGCTTCTTCTTTTTACTCTTCTCCTGCTGCAGTAAAATCAGCCTTAACCACCACCTGTTCTCCAACTCCAACCTCTTCTGAAGGCTTAACCATCAAGGGGATCTTTTTCATCCCAAATTTAAGAGCCCAACCCTTCAGACATCAAATTTCTTCATCCTTGTTTGGCTTTTCTTTTTGTTGTTGTTTTCCTTGACTAGAATTCTGATTTTTATCCTCCCAACATGGATTTGGGAATGCAAGAGCAGAAGTGGATTGTAACTCAATTGATTTTGCAATTTTTTGTGGTGGTGGAGGAGGTAGGAACTCTTGTTTCTTTGGAGGAGAGGGTATTTATGTTAGCTTTTGTGGAGGGGATGACTGTTTGGAAGGAAAGGGGAAGGAAGAATTAAGATGTGGTGGAAGACTAGGGAATGGAGAAATGGAATTAACTCCTGGGGCAGCATTACTGGATTTAGAATTTGAAATTCCAAATGAGATGATGCTGCTTGAGTAATGGGAAGAGAAAAACCAGATGATGGTGTAGAACTTACCCATTGACAAGGTTGTTCAATACCAAGTGTATAGGCCTCTATTTCTGCTGTCCATTGTGCAAGTTGGGGCAGCATCTTTATCATAAAGTCCAGCTTCTCCTGAGGTCTGAAGTGTCTTGGAAAAGGGCCTCCCCATGGACAAGGAGTCCTGCAACCAATTCTGAAAGCTTTCATTTGAGCTGTTGCTCTAGATTGCACCATCTTTGCCTCCATCTTTTGGATTTTTTCCACAAAATCTGCATCTTCCATTTGATTGTCTTCATTGCATGCGTAGCCTTTCTCTTGATGTGCTTCACAACCAAAATGACTTTGGTACTGCTGCTCATATGGGTAGATATGCTGATTTTGAATTTGACCAAAATGCTGATTTGGAGGATTTGTAAAACATGTTGGAGGTGTGATATGTTGTTGTTGTAAATGTGAATTCCATGATGGAAATGAAGTCATGATTGCACAACTTCATGGAATGCAAAAGAATGAAAATTATGGAAAGAAGAATGGATGGAAATGGATGGAAAACGGGTCTGCAACTCAGAGAATGAGTTATTTACCAGATGGAGTCGCTAGATGTGCTTTTGAAAGTACCTCCAAAAGGCTAAATCTTTAACAGGAACACACCAACCTATCAAAGATAAAGTGAAAGACCTCTAAGGTCCCACCGGGCGTGCCAAAACTATTAGTGCAAATCAGTAGTACCCCCTGGATGTTGATCAAATTTCTAGTTTGATCATTCTAAGCATCCAGTGTGATTGCACAACATTGAAACTTCTCTCCAAGTGTGGGACTTGCAAAATGAGAGGGGAATCTCTAGATTAGAGGCTGGTTCCTCAAAATCCTCTGATCAGATCTGTTATTTACACAATCACAGATGTTTGAATCCTAATCCTACTCTAAATTCCAAGGAGACAGAGATAGAAAGTGCAAAAATTGAAACTAAACTAATAGGTGATACACCAAAGAAGGAGTGGTGAACACTTCTCATTCTGCAGATAGACACAAATCATGGAATGCAACATAAACATCATGCACAAACTGATAAGATGTAATTGAAAGTCTGAAATGAAGCAAACAACACAACCAAAGGACTGAAAACTGATCACAGAGCCTGTATTGTCATTTCCACTGTCAAAATCCTTGCATTACAACATCAAAAAGGTAGAAAACCTGTTACCACCATCAAGAGGTCTGATACTTGCAAAAATCACTTGTTGAGGTGAAATAAGAAGCTTGTTATCCAAAGAAAATGTTCCCCCCCCAAAAATGAGCCAAATCTGGCTTTTACAATGCATGGGTCGAGCCTAGGAGAGAGAAAACATGTAAAAATGTGGGAGCCATTCCTCATTTAATGAAGATGCATTAAAACAGCATGGGCATCCTTACAGACCCATGCCCTGACATTTTTGGCCATGCTGAAGAAGAATGCGACCCATTTTGCATTAAAACTAGTTGTTGAAACATCACTTCTGGCCATTACCACGTGCTAGAGGCATTTTTTTATTCTCTCTCTCCAAACTCCATCAAAATGAAAAAATGACCTTAGAATCTTGTAGATAATTTCACCAGCTTTCCATTGATATAAAGAACGTGAAAATCTGAGCTTTGGATCGAAAGATATGGCGATCTGAAGTTTTAGGGAAAAAACAGGCCAAAATAGGATCGGCGGGCAAAAATTTGAAATTTTGACCCGTTTTGGTCTTTGGAAATTTTTTTGAATTTTCCCCATGCTCCACCACCCAAGTGCCACGTGGCATGATTTCATTGGACGCAGGCCCTTCCTGACCATTTCCCTTTGTTTTTTCCTTTGGAAAAATTTTCAAAATTTTCCCGCCGGGCCGATGAGGTGAAGACATGTGGCGGGTGCTGATTAGATGCGGGCTTGTCTTTCCTAAATTTTCCGCAGGTCACTTCAACATTTTGACTTGGACACATGTCAAAACCCCATTGGATGCGGGTTTGACCCTCCAAAATTTCCTTACGGGCTTTTCCAATTTCTGGCGCCACCTGGACATGTGGCGAGATTCTATTGGCTCGCAATAAGGGGGGGAACCTAAAACACTCCTTTTGGATTTTTGGTGAAACACTTAGCCAAATTTCCAATTTTTTTCCCCTTTTGACAAGTGGCACGTTCTGATTCATCCATGGCCCTCCTTGTCTCTTTTGTGGCCTTTTCACATTTTCACGTCCCACGCGTCCCTCGCGTACTTTTGTCCCAACTGTCCCGGACAAAAATCTCCTGCTTCGGCCGATTCGGGCTTCCTTGTTCCTGTTTACGGCTTTTTCACCTTTTCACATCCCATGCGTCCCTTGTGTACTTTTGTTCCAACTGTCCCACAGACTACCTGGGACAAATATCTCCAAACTGCTTGAAATGGACTGTCTTTTGGCAAACCGGCCGATTCGCGTCCCTCGCGTACTTTTGTCCCGGCTGCCCCAAACCGTGCGAAACAAGACTTGGACGATTTTTCTTGCTTTCGGCCATTTCAGCTTTTCGCGTCCCGATGTCCCAACTATCCCGTAGACCGCCTGAGACAAAAATGTCTGACTTAGCCTATTTTCTTGCTTTTTCGGCCCCAAGCTTGGTACGACAAACCTCAGTACAACCCGAAATGCCTTAAAACAGTCCTGCAACCTTATTTTTTATATTTTTTCCATTTTCTCTGACTCATTGGGATTTCTTCTTGGATGGGAGAGTTAGAAAAAGGCCGAGGGGACCCCGAAAAATGTGATTTCGGGCCTTGAATCAATCTACTTGCTCAGGACTGAATAATTTGCTGCATGTTATCAAAATTACCTTGAGGGGTGAATTTTGGATAACACCTACCACTACCAAAGAACATGTCAAATGTCACCAAGTGTTTCCCCTAATCGAGTGTCCTTAGCACGCATGTGCCAACTAATCCATAAAAAACTTGGCTCCTTATCCTTTCATGATAATTATATTGATGCCCTAGAATATCCTTTCCTTGAGCTGCAAGTCTCCATAGCTTATCCATATCTACATCTGGTCATTTTTTCATCTATTCCCTAAACGCGTCCTTTCCTACTGTCCAAAACTCACTAAGTCCTGAATCCATCCTACCTGGATGAGATCCTTTGTACATCTCTAATAACTACCTCCACATGTGCCTTCACGCCCTACTTCTATGCACTACCAAGTTTTGCACCCTAGGTACTTAGTTAATTTAGGGATACAACATCACCCCACACTAATCTGATTGTCACCTTGGAAATTCTTCGCACTTCCTGAACAAAGTATTGACGAACAAAATATACAAATGCAATAATGTTGTTCCCCCTAAGAATAAAGAATAACAAAATTGGAAGAATCCAAACAAAGAATTGAAGACTGGAGGAATACGCTATGCAACCAATTGGAGGAGTTCAAGGAATTTTGTGTCTATCTCGTCCTTCAATTTCTCCCAGGCCTTCAACTCTGATAAGGCCTTCTATGGTGCTTCTCCCATGGTGATGGGAACTTGGTCTAGGGTAATTTCCTCCACCTTCCCCATTGGTGCATTTATAGCTACCACCAATTCCACACAGACTCCTTCGAACTCCTTCATCTGCTTAGTGATGGAATCTCGAAGTTTGCTAATCTTGAAGTTTAGATTCTCACGATTTTTTTTATTTATCCTTCTGATTTGTGGTGTTAACAACAAAATACGTGCGTTCGGCTTTATCGATGGGGATTGTATCATGTAAAGAATTAAGGGTGGCCTCCTTTTATACCACTTGTGCATCAATTACAGACTCATATTTTCTACAGTTGTTGAAGCCCCTATCTGCAAGTATATTTACTTCCTTGATTCGGGTGAGAAATTCCTCTAACTAAGTGATCCAGGATTCAATGGCGATCTTGTTCTTCTTTTTCTCCCTTATGAGCTCTGTAGTTGTGGGCCCCACTCCATCCTTGATGTTTGTAAGCAACATCCCCAAAAGGTCTTTAAGATATTCCATTTCATCCCCAAAGTTTATCCTAACATGTCTCACCAATTCCATACATTGTCCCAAAATGCTCTTCACTAGGGAACTAGCTTGGTCATATGCTTCCTTAGTTCTTGCATGTTCACCCATTAATCCCTAGTGCAATCTATTTATCTCCTTTTCCTTGTTTTTCTTTTCTGGGACCAGGGTCCGAATTGTGGCTCCTGCATCCAAGTTACGCCAAACCTCTTCCAAAGACATATTTTGAAGTGCATTGCATGCTTGCTCATATGTTAGGTGGCTAGGATCCACCACCCTATATGTTTCTCCTCCCCTCTTCTTCAGGTGGATGGTCTCGATCGCATGATCATTGACCTCAAATGCAAGCTCTTATGCGTGGCAATGCATGTTCCATCTAAGCATCTTCTTGGTTATGGGCACACCCCCTTCTTGATCCATCAAATCACATCCATGTAGCTTTTTTAGTGGGAGGGTGGCCTGGAACATTTCCCACAATACCTTCATGGGGTTGTCCATGAAGTCCATATGTGGGGACACGGGTGTCCACTTCTTCGTCGTAGCTTTTTGCTTCGTCCTCTAATTTTTTTCTCCAGGGGTGAATAATTTATCCTTCTTTATAGTAATGGAGTCCCCCTTATCTCCCCTTAGGCTGGCAGTTTGTGTTGGGGAGGCCTAACATGCTGGGATCTTCTCAGGTCCTGCAAAGTGCTCCTTTCCTTCCTCACCCGCATCCATGATTTCAGCCTTAGCTTCTTGTTCTTCCAACTCTGCCTCCAAATCTTCATTAAAGGTGGTGGGGTCTTCTTCTTCACCTTCCTCCAATCTTGTTGCGGGGCTAAATGCATCATGTGTCTTTTGCTTTCTTTCTTCAGGATCTTACTCCTCTTCCTTCTCTTTCTCACGGCTCAATAATGAGGCCTTGGCGCCACCTTGTAGGGAAGTGCTAGTGCCCTTGCTACCATTTCAGTGCATGTGGTACCTCCTCTTCTGGGAAGTATCTAACTTACCTTCACTTTGTTATTCTTCCTCTTATTCGACCTATACCGCTTTCATGGGTGGGATAGGCTCCTCCCATGGATTTGGAAAGGGGGACTTTATAACCTCCACTTCAATCTCCCTGTGTGTTTTGGGGCGTAACTACACAAACACCTGATGGACGTACCCTTTGATGGTAACACAGACTTGAGGGTGCAAGTCTAGAAATTTTGGCTCCAAAAATTTGACATAAGCAGGTCGAGTACCATACTTGTATGTATCACACAATGTATGGACATCAACATCTACTTTGTCTAAATCAAAGACCAACTTTTGCGCATCCTTTATCTGGTTAATGGCACACTTCATATACTTAGCAGTAAACGTGAAGGGGAGCTTGCACCATGGTCCCATCTCTCCCTTGGCCATCATAAACTTTTCTAGGCAAAAATTATGAGTAACCACGAGTTTTACTTGGTCCCCAAAAAATTGTGGCAATTCATGGGGAATGCGCCAGTCGTTCTCAAATGCTTCGCACAACCATTCAAACTAATTTTTCATTTGAGCCTTATAGGTGCTTGAGATGGTCCCATCATAAGTAAACTTCACAAATTAAACTACAAGGGATGACTATGCCAGTGGGTGAACCCATATGTTCCCATCTGGCCCATCTGGGACACCAATCTCCCAAAATATGATCAATAGAAGTATGGATCCCCATGTGGTTTTCGCTCCTACCTCATTCTGTACCCACGCTTCTTCAAAAATGTTGTTTGCGATAAAATCTACAAAAATATAATGTTCCCTTTTTGACACTCTATAGGCCACATACAAGAATCTCTTATTGATGGTTTTCCACCTCTCTGATGCACCCAATTTGCAACTAATGAACTGGGAGGCAACCCTCAATGATGGGTCCAGAATCACTTGTGACCTTCCTCCCTTCTCGTAGTTCAATCTCTTCGCTAGCTCCTCATTCTTCACAGCGACACATAAATCAAGTGCCATGTTCTTGCCGGTGTTCCGCAAGCATGTAACTTTCCTAGTCAAGTGGCCTGTAATTCTCATCCCTCTTCCTGCGAAGTAGAAGAAGTCCTCGTGCACCCGCGAAATTAACCATCTGAACAGTGGGGTGGATTTTGCAAAGAAAGATAATTCCCACAGCTACAAAAATCCAATATTTTGTAGCTCTTCTTGCACCGAGTCATCAACCATAGGGTTTACGAGCTTTTCCACCATTGGAATGTTTGATACTAAGTCCACCCGCATCAGCTTTTTCATTTTCACTTATCATGTGGTTATACTCGTTAATATTTCACTTTTATAACTTTGAGCTCCACTTTTATACATTGATAACCCCTGGGGGTACTGTATTTCCGAGTAAATCTCCATGGGAACCTTCTTCTCCACCATCGGTCTCTTTGTTTGAGCTTTCTTGGGTTCCATCTTCTTTCTTCTTTATTTTTGTGCCTCTCTCATTTTCCTTCCCAAACTCGGTGACTTCTCTTATTGTCTTTCACACAAACCCTCTCCTACTCTATTGTCTTATTTCCTCCTTGCAATGTCCTAATACTACACTACATCTTGCACAGTTCCTCTAGTTCGTGACAAGTACCTCACTTCACTCTTCTTCACAAATCCCTCCTCGTACTTCAATCTTGGGAGCACAAAATAAATTATCTAAGGAAAATTATTTGAAATGACTACTCTTACCTCCTATTTATACTTTTTCAATGACTTAGAGTTCCTTTGATCACATGTCTTAACTTCTCTTTTTAATAGAGCACTTTATTTCACTTAAATAAACTTCTGCGACTCCCCCTTGCATGTCACAGTTGTAACCTTCTAGTGCACCAACACTACTTCACTACCACAGACATCCTTCACTTGTGTCACTGTGTCAAAGTACATAACCTCCATGTTGTCCACTAAGTAGTTCACCATAGTGTTGCCTACCTTATATTATACTACACGATATTTCCCTTCTTCGTGGTCTTTAAACCTTTCTTGACACACCACCATAACCACATGAATTCAAGCACCTTAACCATCATTCATCTCGTTCTTCTACCCTTGCGATAATCATTCCCATCAATCCATTGTTGAAAGAATTTGTTAAACATATATGACATATCTGCTACTTCACTCCACCTAAAAATGTATACGCGGTCCTATGTGCATAGAATCTCTTACAATGTAATTAGCTACTGTCGCACCAGCGTGCAACACAAAACCAGAGAAACAACAAAAAAGGAAAAAAACCAAAAGGGAAAAGCATTAAAGGAATACTAATCTAATTGGTAATACTACCTTATTTATAGTAGGGATTTAGCCTACTCCCATTGAAATATCCTAGCAACCTTGTCCCATACAGCACTTACAACTAGTATGTGCCTGAATCAAGGATGTAAGATATAATATACATCCATAACCAATGGAATTTGAGTTTCCCAGGATGGTGCAGAAACTTAGAGCCATAGAGTAAAACCATCTGCCTAACCTCAAATTGTTTATTTTTAATGTGACGATCGTGCCATGCCTTTTGTCTTTCCTTCTCAGTCTTCTGACTCCATCGAGCAAGTGATCATCTTTCATCCAACTAAATTAATTTATGAATTTGTTCTTGTAATGCTTGCTCATCAGCCAATCCTCCTACGTGTGCAATACACAAAGAGGGCATCATAAAATCTACGATTAAAATAGCTTCCACGGAAAACACCAATTGAAATGGTGTGGCCTTATTCAATCTCTTATAGGTTTTCCTATATGCCCATAGTATGGCTAAGAATTTTTCATCCCAATCTTGTCCCCCAACATCACAAATCTTGGTCAATGTGTGACTTAGTATCTTGTTAAATGCCTTAATAGTTCCATTAGCTTGAAGGTGATAAGGAGTAGTCTTGTGATGATCCACCATGAACTCTACCAACAAAATCCTAACTGTCTCATTCAAAAAATGTGTACCCCTGTCACTAGTCAAACTCAACGGACACCCATAACTGCTGATTATATTTTCCCACATGAATCTTTCTATTACGGTTGTGCAATCCTTCATAGGCACTTCCTCTTCCCATCGTGTTAAGTAATAAATACAAGTAATGATATAGCGTGAACTAATCCTTCCTGCGGTAGGTGAAATACGTCCTAAAAAATCAATCACCCACTTCTCAAATGGTTCAACGCTAGCTATCGACCTCAAGGGAATTTCATCTCTTCTTCCTTGCTTGCTAAGGCACTAGCAATGATCACATACCCTGAAGAACTCGATACAACCCTGGTAAATTATTTCCTACCAACGACCTACTAGCAAAATATTCTACACGGTGGCATTTCCAACATAGTGTCCTCCTACACTTCAACCATACGATTCCTCCATGATTGCAGTGCGCTCATTCTCTAACACACACCGACACAAAACCTTATTGTGTTCGAGCTTGCATAAGTCTCCACTAATTAAGATGTAGGGTGTGGTGCGTATGGCTAACTGCTTTCTCTCTAAATTATTCATTCCTTCTGGGGCCATACCTGTTTTGAAAAACATATCAATATCCTCTAATTCAGAGGGCGGATGCTGCAATATAAATAGTTGTGCAACTAGAATTGTATCCTCAATGCTCTGCGTGTCCTCCCCTGAGTCGATTCTTGATAAATGGTCAGGTCCTAGGTTACTTTTAGCTTATTTTACAACAATCGTAAACTCAAACTCTTGAAATAATAGGACCCACCTGCATATGTTCCCTTATAGAATGGGCTTGTTTACCAAGTACTTCAATGCCATGTGTTCCATGTAGAATATAAAGGGTGTTGCCAACAGATACTACTTGAATTTATGCAGCACATAGATCATTGAAAATTCCTCGCACTCATCAGTAGTATAGTTCTATTCTGCTGGGGTTAGCTTCCTACTAGCAAAGTACAAGGGGTGGTCAATAATTACCTCTCTATGTTGTGCTAAGATTTCTCCAATTTCCATCCCTGAAGCATCAACATGTACATGGAATGGATTTTCCCAGGAAGGAAAGTGTAATATGGGTGCAGTGATAAGCCTATTCTTCAATGTGTCAAATGCCATTTGTTGCGCCTCTTCCCAATAAAATGTACTTTTGTGCTTTAACAACATCTCTAATATCATGATGATCTTGGCATACCCCTTAATAAATTTCCAATAATACCCTATATGCCTAAGGAATATGTGCACCAAGCTCTAGCTGGTAGGATCCCCCAATCCCACAATAATGGAAACTTTGGCAATAGCCACCAACAAACCTTCCCTACATATGATATGTCCTAATAGGATGCCAAATGGGGTAGTGAAAACACATTTCTTAATGTTGAGGGATATACTCAACTGTCGGAACCTCTCAAACATTAGCCTTATAATGTCGTAATGGTATTTTATTAGTCCATAAATTGTCCAATCATCAAGGTAGACTTGTAAAAACTTATGGATAAAGTCATGAAATGCCTAAACCACAATGCGTGAAAACACAGTAGGCATGTTCTTCAGTCCAAAAGGCATGACTGTGTAGGAAAAAATTCCCCATTCAATGAAAAAAGTTGTCTTTTCTTGCTCCTCCTTTGCAATTCTAACCTATTGATATTCTGAGAATCCATCTATGAAAGAATAGATCTCGCGCCTAGCTACTCCTTCCAGGATCTGCTTAGTGAAGGTGGTTAGAAAAGGTTCAATGACACATACCACATTCAAATCCATGTAATCAATGAAAATCCTTATCCTTCCATCCTTCTTAATGTTGATGATCATCAGACTTATCAATTCTAATTCTTGAACAGCCTCAATGATGCCTGATGTGATCATCTTGTCAATCTCCTCCTTGACTTTGACACGCAGATTCAGATTCATTCGATAATGTTTCTTCTAAATTGGATGCGCACCTTCCTTTAACTTGATCTTCATTTCTCATAAGAAGTGGTGAACTCTTTAAGCTCTTGGTACCCTCATGGAAACAAATCCTAGAATTAGCGCAATAGATCGATGATCTTTGAAACCTCTTTTTTTGTCTAGTAATTTCCAATAGTAGCCTCCTTAGGTTCTGCCTCCAAACCAATGTTAACCTTATTGGTTTTTAGGGGTTCATGTTAGGTGCACGCTTGCTCATCAACACTATCCATAACCTCGCGCGTGCCCACAGTATGGTTAACATCCAAGCTTTCCACCTCTTCATTATCTATTAACTAGACCAATTTTCCTTTCTCTTTTTCCATGCATGCGCACTCAAGTTATACCTCCTATGATTCTTCCTCATCAAAGTGCACTTCTAATCCAAGTTTTCCCAAAAATTCCAGTATTCTATCCTCCGCCATGGCACTATCTCCCATAGTTATGCATTTGACAACCTGTAATGCCTCATTCACCAATGGTTTAGTACTCTGATACTCAAAATATTGAATGAGATTAGTTGTCTCTTGCCAGTTTCCTATCTGACAACGCATGTCTGAGTGAATGTACCATGCGCGCATAGCCTTGTAAGGTGGAGTAAATCTTATGCACCCATAAAGATGGAGGTAATTCTTTTGCACCTTCCATCTAGGCCTTCTCACATAGTTGGATGTGAAACGAGGTGGGTTCCTTCCCATGATAGTCTTGTATAGGAGTAGGTGCATTGCTTTGGAGAAACCTAATAAAGAACGTGATTCTCACCTCACACCACTCTAGAAGGTTATCGTGATGGGTCACCCACCAATGTGTTATGTCCCAAGAAAATTATACCTAAGTATCCTTCTCCTTTCAATCTCACATCTCCACTGGGTCTCCATTGATCTCAGGAAGACATAAGGGTTGGCTCCCCCAGTGTAACTTGGTAAATACGTTCCTCCTATGCACCTGACTGAGCGCACCCTTGTTACTCTTGTCACAGAGCCTCTTAACTGCCTTCTGAATAACTCATATGTCCCATACGCCCAATTGTCACAAGCCACACTAGTTGTATCACTTACAAATTGAATGTCTTCCCACTAGATAACACCTTCTTTTGTTGGTTGCACAACCTCAGGGTTCCTGATAGTTCACACATAGATTTTTTCTAGGTCTTCTTCTCCCAAAGGCTTAGTATAGGGTGTTGAATTCCCATCTGTCAAAGGAATGATAACACATTCCTCTTTTTTCTCAAAACTTATATACCCCTTATTTAAATGTCATTCAACATTGTTCTTACAGCACTAGGGGTGTCCAAGTAATGCTGAAAAGTTGTTTACCTCAGCAAGCGGTAAGAATTTGAAGTCTCTAGTGAATTTCACCCATTGGATAGTGATAGTCGAATCCTTTATAACACCAATGGGCATTGCCTTTATCTTATTATCCATAGATAGCACATTTGAAGATGGCTGTAATAGGGGCCTTCCCATTTGATTCTAGGCATCCAGGGTGAGAACATTAACTTCTGCACCCGTGTCAATTAGAATATTACACAGGAGCCATCCATCAACTATTGCATTCAAGGTAATCCCCTTATCATAGTCAATGTTGTAAGGAGGAAGGTTAGTATGCAAGACCTGTCTCTCGCTCTCTTCTCCAGCACTTGGTAATTTGTATCTCAACCATTCTCCTAACAAATGAATGATATTCTCTTGCCTCAACATCTTGCATACCTCCTTGAATTCATCTGGATCCTTATGCAGAGTCTCAGTACTTTTATTTTCTCTAATTATCGTGATTTCTCCTTTAGGCATTGGCTGTCTCCTTGTAAGCTTTGAATCACATCCATGGTTTGCTAATAGACTTCTTTCTGATGATCAGGGTCTAGGTACTTTCCATGCACCACCTTTTCTGCAGTAACCAGTGGTTTCTACTTTGGCATCTCCTTAGCATGAGTAGCCGCAGCTCGCATTATGGCCAGTATAGGTTCCAAATCTGACTCACGTGTCACCCTTGGCATCCACTGTAAGTCAGTTTTCTTCACGCTTACCATCACAATGACCTTATCCCTCCACTACTTTTAGCTCATGTGTTCAAACAATTCCAAGAACTCCTCATACTTGTGCTTCTTTCCACACCAAGAGCATTGTAACAGATCAAGGCATTCACACTTATAGTGTTCTATAGACCTACATTTATAACAATTTCTATGTGGGAACTCACTTCTTCCACCTCTGCGGTTGCCACGGCCTCTAAATCCTTTGCGAAAGCCTCTTTTGTGACTTTCTCTTTCTACGTACCATTCATAATGACATACCTCATACCTGGAAATTATTGCAATACTAGTCTAGCACACACTAGTATCAATGGCATCATGTATTTTGTCAATCAATCTACAATCCTTAGTGACATGAGTAGTAGAGGTGGAAATTTTGCCATAGCAAGACACATTCTTACAGATTACACACTACAGTAGTAGACACCTACTTACATCACGATCTATGTTGTAGATATCACAGTCTACCATCATCGCGCATACCAATCTTTGAGGAAAACTATCATTCGTATGCCCTTATACCTCACAATTGGTACACCATAACCCGGTGTAAATCTCATGAGCTGAGTTCCCAGATAATGTCTCTAGCTGCTTTACCATTACAACAATTTGGGCTTCTAGGAATAGACTAACTCCTGTATCAACACTTCATACTATCTCTACACGCAAGACAACCTCTAAGGCCTCACACGGATCTATGAAATTCTTTTATGAGAGTGCCCTTATGAATGGTGTGATCAGCCCTCTGATGAACCACTGAGTATGTTGCGAAGGATGAATGCCATTAGATAACTTGGATAAGAGAGTCTTGAAACACATGTCATACTCCCGCACACTCTCCACCATTCCTTGTTAAATCTCCTTCAATGCGTTGATGCTTTTCTATTCAAACTTAGGTATGTGGAAATCCACCAAAAAGGCATTACGCAACACAATGTAATCCACCACTGTCTGGTGAGGGTCATACTTCATGTACCAACTATGTGCGCATCATTGAAATGTGGTTGTAAACTGACTAGCCTTCCGCTCTGAGGTGGTAATCCCCTTCGTGCACCATAGTAACTCGCATTTGTGTACATGTTTCACAGCATCCTCAATGCCCTTATAATCAAGTAAGTGGAGTGACATCTCATAAAACACATGTTGATGGTGTTATGGACCTTGTCCGCCAGATCCAAGACCTTGATTCCCTCCGATGTTACCTCCACCACCAGACCCACTAGATCCACTAGTGCCAATGCCTCCAGATCCACTAGATCCTCCTTTCCTAGGAAAGGGTCCTCACACACTTGCGCCCTGTGAATCTACCGTCGTGCTAAACTACATGCTGAAAGTCTCTGATACCAAACCACTCCCAAACGCGATACTCAAACCTTGTGATCTCACACCTTGTTTAAATGTTGTGCCAAAAAAAATACCCCCAAACACAGGAAATGATTGTATAGCCATAGATGTATCGAATTAAAAATTATACCTCTTAGGTGTCGCTCGACTACGAATACCAAACCAACTGGATTATCAAAACTTATATCAGGGAATAGAAAACTAAGCACAAGGGTCTGGTCACCATGTGGTTTAACATGAGTACCTACAAATTTTTTTCTTTCTTCATATGATGAGCTCTCTCTAGAAGCCAAGGGGATTTCTCTTTCATGCTTGCTAAGATAGGGTAGCTCAGACTGCTCAGGTTCCACATCCTCCATGTGAACCTCAAATCTTTCTCACAACGTGTGCCTCCATAGATCCATCACTCCTAAAGCTTTACGTTATCTTTCAAACTCCCTCTCCCAAGCTTCATTATACTTGATCTACCTCTCATCTCTCTCCATTTCTACCACAATGTCTTCCATCCTTCTCCCACGCCAACTTCTGTGCCCCACGCTTAGCAAGAGTTTAGCCAGCCATGGGAAAGGTTTCCAAACTTAAAGTAATGACCAGGATCTTGATAACCAATGGAATATCACGCAAGAATGATCCTCTAGGATCCCTCAAGATCTCAAACTCAATAATCTACGGGCAAGAATACGTAGAAATATCATTTTCCAGGGTGTAACTAGTCAGTACTCTACTCCACCAGTGATCAAAAACACAGGTCCAAGTCAGATCAACATCATGTAACTTCTGAAATTCCTCCTAGGTCCAAATACAAGGGCTATAGTACTGACTTATCCTTGATGCATATGTTGATAGCCATTCATACAACTCTAGGAAACAAAAATATGCCCCATGTAGTAGAAAAGGTCACCGGGAAGCAAAAACATGCCCTAACGTAACAAAAATGGGAGAAAATGATTATTTAATCAAAATAATCATCACAACAAATGTTGGAAGAAGATAGAAGAATCATGGTGGTCCCATAGACCTTTAGGGGTGAGAGACATGATGAATTAGGTAAAAATGAATATAAATAGAAAGGTGGGAGGGTAAAAATCCATCGTGGCAAGTTATTGTTACCCTACCCTTATTGAGTTTTGAGAGGATTTTGCTCTGATTTGTGAGAGAGAAACGACGTGATTTCAAGAATGTAATCACCATGCAGACATAGTTTGAGACTACATGAGGCTTCCCATGGATGGCCCGCAGGTATGTAAAACAAAAATTTTGAGATTTGGGTGCATTTACTACCTTTTAAGGCTAGTAAAAGTTAGTGGGATGACACTAGCGCAACCCCTAAGGTGTGCTAGCGTGAAGGGCATGCGGTAGTGTAAAATTAGGTGCACTAGTTTTGACTAGGAATAAGATTACTTAGGGGCACGCTACCACAAAAATGGGAGTGCTAGTGTAAAAATTGTGGCGCTAGCGCTTGTGAGTGCTAGTGCTAAAATGGTGCACTAGTGTAGAAAAATAGGCACTAGCATAGAAGGTTAGTTTTGGAAAATTGTTCGAGGAATTATAAGATTTGTAAAAGAATAAAGAGATGAATAGAGGAAAATGGATGATTTTTTTTTAGAATAAATGATGTTCAAAAAGTGTGTTTGCGTGAGCGTGCATATTAAATTACCCAAATTGGAGACACGTGAGCGAAACAGTCATCTTCAAGCCTATGCAAATAATTTTACATGTCGCAAGCATATCTTCTTGGAGATTACTCTAAATGAAATAGGTCTTTTGCACATGGCTCACATTCCACATATTACACTGGATCACATCCTTCTCACAAACTTATCAGAGAAATGTCAGAGCGAGAGTTAGACATTCAGGCTGCTGATAGTTGAAATGAGCTTCACTTTGGAGGAGGTATGATGCGTACTCAGAGTGCCCATCCAAGGTAGATTGATTACTTATGATGGTAATCATGCACATATTTTGCAGTGTATTTGGGAGATGTTTGATTTACTTGACATACCTCTCTAGGGCATATCAACTAACGTGTATAGATGTTTTGGTGATCGTCGGCTCTCACGGATACTGGTATACTTGATGGCTCTTTTCAGCAGAATTCTTCTTCCTGACAAGAATGGTGCGCGCTTTCCACTGGGTCTAACCGGGGTGATACATGGTCTTGTGAGTGGAGAAATCTATAACTGGGGCTAGTGCTTATTATCCCATTCATACTCAAACCTTCATTTGATAGTGTATCACCATATGAAGACCTTGGGTCTAGCTAATTTGTTATAGATATGGACATGGGACCACATCTCGATAGTGTGCCCACTAGGAGTGTTGCGAATTAGGGCTCCTGATGAGCCCTCTATTATGGGTCGAGCATCAATTGGTGATGAACTTTGCTCACATATTAGAGATAAAACATACTATAGGTGAATACTTGATTATCTGAAGCTCTGCATGATTATATGACACCCTTACAGATTATATCATAGCCAAATGATGTCGTAGACCTGAGTACGACAGAGGTAGATAATTTCATTATTGGAAACATGAGTCATATCATGGAGTGGTATCGAGTTGATAGAGTACAAAGACAACTAGGCCATGTCCAGGGGATTCCTAGAGAAGAGATGTGGTATGGACGTCGGTCCTGAGAGACTTTTGATATTGGCCCATAAATTAGAAAGTGGAGAGCCCACAAAAAATTTAGATAGGTTGTCCCACAACCTTGGGTTGCACTATCGTAGGTCGTAGTTCCTGATACTACCCCAGATTATGGACCATGGTATCCTATAGTGTTACCACAATGGCTTACTATACCACATGCTGCCATATAGGTAGGGATTGTGTCCACAACACAGGGACTACAAGGTCGAGCTCCTAGAGATAGGGCCAAAGCGAGAAAATAGGAGGTCCATGCAAATCCTTAAGTGTAGGGCCAGGGTGCACTAGGTACACATATATAGGTGTCATAGCAAGGTTTCCCACAAGTACAAGTATTACCATAGGGTCCCTCACAACAGCCTCTACAACCACAACCACAACCACATCCACACATGCATATACAAATTTCATTGGTACAGTAGGTTATATAGTAGATGGTTATACAAGCCCCAGAATATCCTCCTAGAGATGGATGGGGTTCACCTCCACACATTTCGGTAGGTAGAGGATGGGGAACACCACCTAGGTCACCAAAGAGGTCACCTCAGAGAGCTCCAAAAATATCAGTGTCTAGGTATAGTGTTGTTGCAGGAGTAGGTGATCCATCCTTGGCCATGTTATAGATATACAGGGCCATTAACATAGCATGTATTATGGTACAGTCCTTACACAAACAACTAGAGAAGGTTGTATCAGAGAGATATCATGATAGTGATGTGCAAGATTATCTTCCATGGGAGATAGTATAGTGTTCTACCAAGAGGATGTAGTTGAATGCTGAGGCGCTGAGTTTGAGAGTAGTGTGTGATGAGCTCTAACAGGCAGTGGTAGCAACATGGGCCCAAGACTTGGAATTTGATCTTGCAGCAGCCATAGGTGAGGTTATATACTATAGGGCACTATATCATAGGATTGTACCAGAGGGGTAGAGGGTTGTGTCCTTCAGCCATATGGCAGTAAGTCACTCCAGATCTAGGTTATAGAGGCTCTGTCCGTCTGCATATACACCCAAGCGGTTGCATGTATAGACGCTCAACTACATACATATATGGGATCAAACTCACCTGTCACATGTTTGTACATGTAGCCACCCAGTTGTATATGCAGAAAGGTATCTGTGTATACAAATGGGTGTTTTCATATACACTCAGGTAGTTGCATATACAAACATCTGGATACATACACATGTGGGCTCAAACTCACCCGTCAAGTGTCTTTAATGTAAGATCCTTATAGATTTTGAATTTCACATATGCTTAGATTTTTATTAATATATATCGGTGAATGTACCCAATTGGTGTTTCGAGGAAATGACGACATACATGCATTAATGTGAAACTTATTTTAAACACTAGGCAATCTGACCTAAAAAGGTAACTTGCGTCTTAAAATTTTAGGAGATATGTTTCTCCGTATGACTCCTAAATATCACCAAATGTAAATTTTTAAAATGTAAATATTCATGAATTAGCAAAGAATCGCCACTAAAATTTTCCCTAAATTTTAGTTTAGTACATTGAGAAATAATACTGATAGTGTCCTTAGAATTATGCTTAGTGTCATTAGTCTTGTCTTTAAATGGATATTTTCTTGGAAATTTGGAATTTGATGTATTATGAGTGCTAACAATGAACTTGATTTTTTGCATATGTAACAACTTAGCTTCCCGCTCTTTGAGTGTATAACATAGATGGTCAAATGATTAATTTTTTTCAAATATGACCTATTATTGCAAAGGATAAAGAAATATTTGAGTGAAGAGATATTGTACTTCATTGTCAAAAAATATATGTTCATCTTAGCAAACATGGTCTTGTAATGTAAGACATAATATTTGATAGGTTTATTAGATACTTGCTTCATCTTATACATTTATGCATAAGATACCTTGTCACCAATGTTGATAGAGAATTTCACAAAAAAATTATTTTCCAAAGTAGTGAAAGAGTGCACAAAATGTATGGGGAGATATAAAGTCATTGCAATTCAAATTCCTTTATAATCCTAAGGAAGAGCCGAGTGAGAAAGGTATTGTAAGATGCACACTCAATGCAAGACACATGAAATGAATGAAGATGATTAGTGGGGTCACCTTTACCACTATATACATGGAGTTTAGGAGAAATAAAAATAAGATGCGTAGGGTAAGAATCCACTTTGGGTGCAAGTGGGTTGTGAAGCAATTGAGTAGAATCCATAACATCAGGAGAAGTGGATGTACCTTATTGTAATTGTAATATTTGAGCTTGTAATGTATGAACAAGGGTTTCAAGAGCATGTGTTATAGATGAAGAAGCATACAAACTATTATGTTTTAATAGAGGATATCTAGTAATAATTTTGGTTGTATGCATAGACATAGATACATTTGAAATATTAGGTTCCCCCAAGGGTGTAGGAACCATAGAGATAGGGATAACAAATCTTGATAAAGTGGAAGAGGGTTGAGACCTCTCAAAAAGGGATTCTTCACTAGATTTATGATCATGACAAACATAAAAGCTAGAAGGATTTTGGTAATAGGCTCAATGTGATGAGAATTCTCATGGGGTCCTGCATGTAAATGAGATACAAGTTCCAGTTGTTCATGATCTATAGTGTTATCCTCATCATGGTTATAATCATAAGAATTCTCACTATTAGTTTCAATATCATGTAATGGGACCTCATTAGTAGGGTCAAGCATATATGGATTGATAATAATATATAATGGAGAAGAGGCCATAGGACTACAATGTTTGTGAGTAGGAAGAGAAAGCTCAATATTGTCAATGGGATGATTGGTAAACCCAACACTATACCGAAAGGGAATAAGAAGAAAGCATATGCAAACCAAGATAATATGAGAGTATTAAGAATGAACAACATATATGTTTGAAAAAAGAGAAACCCTAGGGAAAATAGGGTTTAGAACACGATGTTCAATTGAAGATTTGGGTTCATTAAAATGTTTTACACCCTTTTTATTATTGAGTATAATAAAATTAGTGATTCAAGTACACTGAGGATGTAAATGGTAAATACATGAGATAGTTTGATTAATTAACTTCTAAAATCAATCATACAAGATTATAAAAACACATTCATGCTTACACAATATGCTATAATCTTAAAATATAAGAGGATGAGAGAACTTATCTAATAATAGATAGTTCTGGGAACTTATGGATGTGAAAACACTGGATATGGGAATCTAGAATTGATAATACCTCTACACCGAAGTTGTAGCTATAAACTGAGCTAGTGTAAGACCATACAACTCTGTTAGGACTATCTATAGGTTTTTCACCATTGTATGGTTTTGGACCTGCTCTAAATATGAATTTTTAACTTTATGGGAGTGCTTCCTACTAAGAAATATGTGTCTTTATTCAACCATAATTATTGGTTATGCTTCAAAGCCTTCTGAATATTATGAGTAATCTCTCAAACCCTATGGGTGGGAGGCCCTACAAAAGGAACGCTATTTGGGTTGTGCAAACCCCCATGCAATTCCAACATTGGAACTAATTTTAAGAGGCCTCAAACCACATGTTGTTCTCCACCTAGCATGTGATATACGAATGAATGCAACTATGGTTTGGGAATTGAAACCTCTTTGAAAATGCTTGAATTGAGTTTAGATATTACTACAATACTTATAGAAGGGATATTTAAGTGTTTGAAAATGAGATAAAATAACTTTTTGACCTAGTATGATGCTTCAAAATTGTAGTGATTTCTTCCCTAATGAATTTAAATAAGATTTTGTGAGATTCATAGAGCCTTGGGTTCCCTTTGTGAGTGTTGTAGGAGATTATATCAATGTAGTACCATATGATTTCTAGATTTGTAAATAAGGGAGTCTATACTTTCTTATATAAGGTTTCAAATGTAAATTATCAAAGAAAAGTTGAACTAGAGAGAGTAAAGGACCCAACGAAGAATATGAAACTAAAAAAAAATATGGAGGATATGTTGGTTCAAAACCATATAAGTTAGCTACAATCAGATAAGAATTCCTAACTAAACTAGATGGTTTTGCATATGGATGAGAAACATGAAAACTAAATTTTACATCTGGTCAATTATAGATTGTTTATAGATTATATACATTTGAATCTCATAATTTGTCAACATATCAATGTGTATGACTAAACAAGCTATATAAGAGATCTCAAGGTGTACTGAGCAGGGATAGAGATAGTGTGTTTATCTTAACAAGATTGCATTTTCAAAACCAATAGTGTCAAATATTAAATTACTAAATTTAAGTATATACATGATCCAATGTGCATATAATGCAAGGCATGTCCCCTATAAGAGCTAGATTTTATCATGTAATAAATCAGACCATCCAAAAAAAATTCAATCTTGTGATAACTTAGCCCCATGTAGTTTTAGAATATGGATGGTTTTAATCTTTTGTTAACTCGTCCCATTTGGCATGACAAAATACTTTATTGTCTATATACATAATACCTTAAAGAATGAAAACTAGACTTGAGGGTAGGAGATAATGGACTTATTCTTCACATTTACTTGGATTACCGAATCAAATTGCTCATGGAATATTATTTTGGATGATCATGACATCAATGATGATAGTACACTTTATCCTTGTTGGAGAGAACCATATATTTTAAGTACTATTTTCACAAGGACTTGGCCTTATTCTTATTGCCAAGAAACTTAATGATACATGTTACTTGTTTTAGGTCATTGGCCATGTCACTTCATCTCTTTTTACGGAGATGATTTTTCTTAAAACATGAATTCATACATAGGAGATTTATTGATGAAAAATAGGATTAAAAAACATATATAAGAATTTGATACACCTATTGTTGTCATACAAATGTGTAGCATGAAAAATTCAAATGTTTGAGCATGACAACTAGAGCCTTCCCGAACCCTTTCCAAGTCATTTTGTCTTTTGTATCATGTTAATCCTGACCTTATAGGTCTTTCCTATGTGTTTAAAATACTTTTCCTAATTTTTTAAATGTTGTTATAATGTCATTCATCTCATACGGTGAAGTGCTTCCAGTTGTCACTTCTACAATAAGCTTGAAAAGGATAACTTTGGCAATTTTAGAGTAGGTGTGCACTCTTCGAGAAGGATATGAAAGACCACACTCATCTGGAGATGGTATTGAAGATATAAAAAACATTTTGGAACTGATTCAGGAATTTTTATGGAATTTTTGGAGGTTTGGGAACAGTTACAATGAAAGTGGGTTTTTCAAGTGTAAGGAGTAAGCAGTCAAAACATGGACCTGATCTTCCCCAAAGGATTAGAGGAGTTCCATAATGAAATGGAAAGAAAAAAATAGTAATTATAAATATTGAAGAGTCCTCTACATGATGAAATCATATAATATTTCACAACATCTGGTGGCTTCTCATAGAAGCTCGAGTTTGGAAGACACACCCTGTTATCCCAAAGAAAAAGGGGATTTTTTTTAAGATGAAAGAAGAATTGGAATTTGAAACATATCCCATTATACTTTAAATGATATATTTTTTCATGATAAAATTCCTTCTAGAGCTCTCAGAATCGTCTCTTCAAGTTGTCTCTCTTGCAGGTATGTTTCTCGTAGTTAGCCAAATTTTCAAGTGGACACTTGTCACCTACAGGTTGAGGCGCACTTTTTTGTCCCTATTATCCCCATTTCCAATGGGATAGAGGGGATAAAAAAAATTCTCATCTCTAGCTCCTCTTAAGTTTCCTTATGCACCCGAAGTTCAACTCCCAGGTGCTTTATGCTTGTTTTCTCCATCTCCCTCTCATTCCATCACAACTTAACACTTGTTAGCATCTCCTTGAGGTATATTTTCTTGCACCTATTTTTCCCATTCCCAAGGGGACATAAAAAATTTCCTCATTCTGACCTAATTTTCAACCCACCATGATTTCTCTTACACGTTGTCAAGTTGCAGTTAGGTGGGAAGGCAAAAAAGTCATGAAAACTCATTTTTTGACTAACTATTTGGAATTATTATTTCATCCTCTATTTATGCACCTAAAAAATATTCAATCCTCCATTAATTTCTGTAATGACACAGTTGTGAAAGGATAGAAAGGCCCCTCTTCACTTCCTGATGACTCGACAAGCATAATCAACCGAAAATTGGAGAAAATGATCCCTGAAAAATCTAGTTTCGTGTGAGATAGTTTTTATGTCATGAAGCCCCTATTTTTTAGGCATATTGAGTAATGTATTTTTCATCATAATTATTCTCTCCTCAAATAAATTGTTAATTCCCCAAAAATCCAGAAGGTGAAATCATCCGAAAATCAGAGCAAAGGACCATCGAAAAATCTAGTTTTATCTGAACCACTTTTTGCATGATGAAGTTGCTGATTTTTTTATATATGGAGGACTGAGTTTTCTCACTATTGTGAACCATATGATTAAAAAAAATCCCACTTTTTCCGATGAAGGAATCATCTAAAATTTGGAGCGGGAAATCTTGGAATAAAACCCAATATTTCAATACCTTTTTCGTTGCAATTTGACACTTGCAATACACTTACTAAAAATAGCATGTGTCCATGGTGAGGCATAGAAAAAAATTATTAATTTGTCTAATAATGTGAATTTTTGACATACGTGGTCCTCCAGATAGGAAAGAAGCATCAAGGAATGAAAACATGGAAAATTTGCCAAAAATAGCGGTCCTGACCCACCTGCTAAAAATAGAAATTCTCAGTTTTTGATGCAAAAAGTTGCAGTTGGATTTTTTTCACTCATATCAATAATTTTTTCCATCGTCGTATTGTTTTAATTTTTCCTTGTAGCTCAAACAAGTAAATTCATCCTTCATAGAGAACCTGAAGCATCATTCTGGTCACAATTGTGCCCGGAAATAAGGCAAAACATAATATGTTGTAACAAGTGAAAGCCAAGGATATTGTGCAGTCTGAAAGGATTTGTAAGGAGCCAATATAACCAATGAAATCCAAGATAAGGAATCATTGGGTCTTGATCCACCATCATCTCTCTGGTGAGTTGGTTGAGTTAAGCTCGGCAAGCTGGTTAAGTTGAGCTTGGTGAGCCGGTTGAGTTGAGTTGGATGAGTTGGGGGAGTCAAGTGAGCTAGTCAAGAGCTCATCTTTTCCTATAAGAGGCACATGAAAATTAAGGTATACAAGCATCATAGATACTCTTGAGTTAATAAATTTAGATAAGTGATCTTCACTTGTGGTACCTTGAAAGATGAGAACGAGAAATCATCCAAGCTTCATTTGATGACATTGGCATAACAATGTTCTTAAAGACTCAATCAATCATCTGATAACATGATTAGTCTTCCAAAGGAGAAACATAAATAAAATTGAGCATTGTGAGTTTTCTATCATGATCAAGGGCCAATTGTGAAATATTAAGGAGAAAGAAAGTATTCCTCACTCTCACTATAGTGATGCTCGTGATCCTCTCAAGCTCACATAAGGATATCTCTCAACAATATTTCTAAACACTTATTCAACAGTCTGAGGTGTCTATGCATCTTGCAAGAGGAGAATATTGTGATCACCATGCCTCAAATTAGTAAGTTCTTCATCAGATTATACAACTTCTTCCTTCTCTCTTTCTCCCTCTTTCTTCTCTTCCCCTTTCTAATTCTTCATTGTATGAAATCATGATAATTTTTCTCATTCACTTAAGTGAATTTCTAAAGTTGAATTGTAAAATTCCATTTGATTTATAAAAAGGAACTTATTTTCTTGACTTCTTAGGAATATGTAAAGTCACAAGTTGAATAAGAACTTGAAGAGTCATGTGGGGGGTAAGTGAAAAGGCAATATGCAATGCTATAGATTGGGATGGCTTATCCATTCTAAAGGATATGAGATCCTATATTTTTAAAGTTGAATTTTATGTAGCAATTGTGGATTTTGGGTTAGATGTTGACATTTATATCGCCAACAAAAGAAATAAAGGCTACATTTCTTCCATTTCCCTTTTCTTATGTTTTCCTCTATTCTGCAACTTTGCTAGCATAGTGATTAAGAAGGAACTTTGTATCCTTGATTGATGAACTTAAAAAAATATGCATCTCTAGTTTGTTAGTCTTGTTAAATGTTTCTTTTTTTCTTTCCTCCAATTGAATGTTGAACTACTCTGGTTATTACGTGTGAACTCTGTTAGTGCCTACTCACAACAATAACCTTCCCTTTTCTGTTTTCTCTCCTTTATCCCTCATTGCTGCCATTTCCTCCCTTGTACCCCATACAAGCACTTTGCCACAAGTTCAATGAAGTGTTCTTGTGTGATCCTTGGCCTATTTGGCCACCCACAACATTTAGATAGGATTATGATAGTTTACATTCAATAATGGGAGCCTCCCTATACACAAGAAGGAGGAGTGTAGCCCTGTGAGCATTGGTAGAAACACATAATTTGCAACACGAAAAATTATTTCACCAACACCTATGTCAAATGATTGAGCATAGTTTAAAAAATGAGTTATACATCAATGCTCAAGAGTATGTGTTGAGATGTAGAAAATTTCTTAGCCAAGAATTTATCAAGAACATTCCATATAGGCTTGAAAATTGGGATTAAGACCCATTTAAATACATCCCATGTTGTGGTGTTAATCCCAATCTTAATAAATAAAAAGGATATTCCACTTATTTTCTGTAATTTGAAGGAATAAATATGCTTGCAAAGGAAAATATCTTACTATTGAACCTTCAATTTTTAAATAGAACAATGTTATGATTGTCACTCCATAACATGTTTGAATGTATTGAGCAGGCTAAGAAAAATATGTCATACTTCATAAAGAAGGTATTTTAGTCCATTCCGAGTGAAAGTATATGTATTGTCTTATCATGCCAATAAAGGAAATGAGAAACCATCCCAAATTTCCTCTTTTTTATCATTGGCTTGTTATGACGAATGTAGTACAGTCCCATTCAAAATGGGATCAGTGTATCACTTTTCTTGTAGAAATATTGAATCAAGGAAAAGTTCCTAAATTCCCTTAGTCTTGCACTAAAGAAGTAAACACAGTCCTTTTACAACTTCTTGTTCCACATTATCTCTTATATAATGATTTAAGGAATTATTTTCTAGGTGTTGATAAGAGAATAATTAGCCAATTCACCATTTTTGGGAACTAAAAGAACATTCCTTAACTTCCTTTGTTCCCTGTATTCCCCACATACCCAATGAATAAATTAAATTGCTTGCAATATTAACTTGAGAATTTTATTTACTTATTTTTTATTTTTTTCAGCTGTGTCAATGATGGGTGGAACATGTGGAATTGTTCCCAGTTTGCTTTTCTTCTTTGGTTGGCTGAGTTAGCTGACGTTGCAATGTTTATTTGGGAATTGTCTTAAACCACATATTTTCTTGAAGGATGTTCTCAAGTATTATTGGTTATAAATATTCGTAAATAATGCACTTGAGATATATAAAATTCCACATGTTCTTAAAATGATGTGCTCCATACATAAATGTTAATGAAACTTGGTTAGTTCCAAATCTTTTCAAATCATGCGCTCACGCATGTGAAGGTTCTTATACCCCACCTGGAGGGAAGACATTTAATATATTTCCCCATTATTTGAATGGGTGCTCTTAGGAGGAGATTCACACTATATTAAATTACAAAATACATCAAAACATGTGTTGGAAATTATAAAAGATCTCATTGGTTTGGATGCATGTGCTTGGAGCATTTGAAAAGATATTAAAGACAAATTAATATGCCATTAGGAGGATTTCAGTGGGTATTTTATAAATTTAATGGAAACTCTATTTTTCTCTCCTCCTATGCAACTACAGGTGCCCTTCCTCGTCACATGCCTCTATGAGAGTAATTTCATCATAGCTTATGATTTATCTGATCAAATTCTTTTAAATTTTGACTAGATTCCCCCCTCCAGGGCACCTTAAATTTGACTATTTTCTTGCTCCATTCCATTTTCTATTTTATTTGATTAGATCTTAAAATTTTTACGAAGGATTTGGTATTTAAAACCATATAAAATTGCTTTTGCAATATTTCATTCACTTTGTAAATGTTCTGGATCACTATCTTTTTTGGTGAAATAATTTTGTACATTATAGATTATTGGTATTCACTAACAGTCACAGCTATAAGCTCCTCCTTCTTGGGTATTGGGAGGCTCCCATTATTGAATGTAAACTAACTAAAAATGTGGGGTGGCTGTTAAGCCAAGTATCACAAAATAATAATCCACTAAACCTGTGGCAAAATATTTGTACAATGTATAAGGGATGAATTTGCTATGAAGGGAGGTAAAGAGGAGTAGAATAAATAGGGAGAGAAGGTTAATTTTGTGAGTAGGAACTAGTAGATTCTCACCAATAGTAACCAGATTAGGTTCATATTCAATTATAAGAACACAAAAATGTAAGCAATCAACAAGACTAACAAACTAAAGACACAAAGTACTTCAAATTAATTAATCAAGGACACAAAGTTCCTTCTCGGTTAAAAAATCACCATGCTTGTAAATTTGGGGAGTAGAGAGGATAAAGGAACATAGACAAGAAAATATAGGAAATGTATCAATTACTTATTAATGTAGTAGTGATACAAATCTCAACAACATACAACAATCCAAAATTGTCAACCATTTTGGTATTTTGTTAGATCTCTACTGAATAATCTAATTTTCATACTGTTGTTATAATCTTTCCTGATTTTTTATTGAAAACTTGGCTTCCTCTTGTAAATAAATAACTATCTCTCGATTTTATTCAAATATTTTCTAGTTATCAAGGATAGAAGGCCTTACAACTATCTTGATATGTTGTTGATTTTTTTCCTTACTAATTTATTTTGGAATGTCAACCTAAGCACTAATTACAACTAACCTATCTACATATTTAGTTTTTTCTCTAGGAATAGATTGAACATTGAAAGCATCAAAATCCTCTATCAAATCTCACACTCTATTTTTAGAAGATCTCACTAGATTGTTCTTGGTTTCACTTTGTCCTCTCATTTGATTGACAACTAACTCACTGTTAGCAAACACCTGCAATTGTTTTATCCCTCTTTTTCTTGCCCACTGAATACCATGCACAAGAGCTTCATACTCAATTGTATTGTTAGTGCAACTAAATGAAAACATTAAAGCTTAAAAATACTTCCCTTTTATTGTATAAATCAACATGATTCCACCACTTGCTTTATTCCTCCTTCTTGATCCATCAAAGTATAATTTCCATAAACCTTCATCCTGTTGATCTAGTCTGCCAAGCTTATGAATAATAGAATTTTCTTCATGTAGACAATATGTTTCAAGACTTTCCTCTTCAATATGACTATATGGATCAAAATCATAACCATGAGTAGCCCATTCATCAAGTAATAAGTATGGAATTCCCTCAAGAAGCGTGTTTGGTTCTTCGTCAACTAGCTAGCCTTCTTCATCTATGATCATACAATTGGAATTGATAGCACTAGAAATATAAGGCTATACATTACTTGTTGAGATGGGCTCATACCTTATTGTAATTTTGGTGTCATACCTTATTCTAAACAACATGTAAGACCAGTTTGATGATAAGTAGCCTCCAATTTTAGCAGTGAAATTCCTAGAAAGGCATGATGAAAAATAAGGAGTAAGATCAATAATGAATGCATATTGAGGGGTGGAGAAATTGGGGCATGCATGCAAGGTTAGGTTTAATCCTCTAATGACTCCAAGGGTTTCTACATGTGTTCCATCTAACTAAACTACTCCTTTAGAAAGAGGCTCATATTTCATACCAAGTTTATCAACAATTTGTTTGGGCATAACTGAACTAGAATCTCATGAATCAATCATGCAATTATGGACTTGATTTTGGCCTATGATCAAGGGAACATATAAAGGAGGTGGTTTTACACTTTTTCTTTCTTGGGATTCATTTGGATCAGGTGTGTTAGTAAGCACAACTTTAGATGGTTGGCTAGAGATATTGAGGTTAGAAAAAGCCTCTTTCAAAAGATTTTTTTGTCTGGGAAGAGACAAAAAATCTCACATTGACATATTGACCTTTTTTATTAAAGGAAAATAGTTTTGAAGGGACTATACCCTGTTACAACAAAGGCTCAACAACCAAATCAACAAGAAAAACATCAAAATAGGATCTGAATCCAGATATTATGATAATTCCAACAATAGTAAAAAAAAATACTAATATAAAGCAAAACAGGGACATAACTACTACTAAAAAACAAAAAAGCAACAAACTATCAGAAATAAAATAACAACTTGAACTCCTCCAGTTCTTCCCATAAGGTATTATTTCTTCGAGGCCTTTTCAATCCTTGATTTGATCATCTACAGGGAGGTAAATAGCACCAGAGTGGTGACATGTGTTGGGTCATTAACATTCAGTTGTGATATGACCTGGTTTCTCTCCTTTTCAGTGCCCCAAATATCCTCAGGGACTCCACTCAGCAATGTGATGCTTCTAACATGTTGTTCAAGAAACTCACTGATTGCTTTGAAGATGGCCATGGTGTGGTCATGTCTATCCTTATTTCTTCCCAGTCTATTATTCAGAGAGTTCAATTTTCTATAAATCTCTTCAGTCTGATCAGTGCCAAAACCCATATCATCATTTATCTTTCTTTTTCCCTTTTGCTTGTTTAGTTGTTGTATCTCTTTCTTGATATTTTCAACCTTGTTTTCCAGCGTTTCCATTCTAAGGAGAATATTTTCCCTCTCCTGATGAGAAGCTTCGTGCTGCCCTTCATTACTGATATGCAAGATATTTTGAACCATTTCCATATCCTTGTTACTCCGGAGGACACGACTAGAGGTAGGTGGGGTTGCTCTGTGGGGTGCAGGGTTCTTATCCTTGACATTCCTGATAATGGGAGAGTTGGTCAGGTTGGGGGTGGGTGTGTTGTGGGAGGGAGTGAGTTGAATGTTGGGGGAAATAGGAATGGTGGGGAAATTGATGAGGCAGTGCTTGTGAAGAAGAAAGATGAGCCCCTGGTGAAGGGGGATGGCCCTAAAATGTTTTTAAAAATCAAGAATGGATCGTTCCATATAATTTAGGAGGTAGTGTGGGAAACAGACAACAAGATTTCTCCTAAAGTGATTAAGGAAAACCAGGTGTTTAGTGGGAATAGTAATGTAGCAGCCTTCAAGGTATATAAATCGCACCATCATTTTGGTGATTTCATCGAAAGGTTCCAAAATGGAGCTTACCTAAATGTCGGCCATAAAAAATATGATCTCCTCCCCTATGTCAAAAAACTTCTTAGCTTCATCATTTGTGTCAATCCTTTTGCTGAAGAACCGGATACCATCCAAGGCCAGCCCTGTGACCTCTACAATTAGCTCCTCATTCATCAACACCCTTTTCCCTCCATATTCAACCTTCCTATCCTTCCAATATGTGGAAAAACGTATTGAAATGTGTTGATCATGACCTTGGATTTTCTCAATAAAGTTGGGGACACCCCCTATTTGAAGCAAATTCCATAGCTCCGTGTTATCCTTCCATGCAGGATCACAGCTGGGTTCTAATTGGCACAGAGCTCCTCCCATATTTCTTCCTCTACTATTTCCACTAATGCTCTACAAAAAACCACCCGCGAAAAGGTAGTTGTTGTCTTGCTTATACCATTTTTTGAGAATTCAGTTAGAAATCTAATAAGCATGCGAGCTTTTATGTTGGTAATTGGAATAACCCCTCTCGCATGTGCCATATTTATTATCCATCAACTCTGACGCATTCTCATAAGAGATTCTATCTAAGACATGAATGCTCATAATTATCCTTGGTAATACCATTATGCACTTCCATGGGGGTGTTTTTTTCATTATCCTGAGTGGTGAAATTATTATTATTTCCATAGTTGGCTAAGGTATCTGCCACCTTATTTCCCTCTCTATAAGTATGACCAATTTTAATATTTTTGAAGGCATGCCATATATTAATAGATCCCTGAATGAAGTCTTTAATAGTCTAACTTGGAGGGTGTATCTGATTAAGATGATTTATAATATTCAAAGAGTTACCTTCAACAATGATGTTTTGAATGTTGTAATCCCTAGCAATTCTTAGACCCCACAAGGCCGATAGAGCTTCTGCATAGTGATTGGTCTGATTTCCCATTCTACCAGCATAAGCAACAACTAAACAACCTTTATGATTTCGAATTATTCCTCCACCAGTAGCTGCACCTGGGTTACCCTTAGAGGCTCCATCAAAATTAAGTTTATACTAAGAGTTTGGAGGAGGAATCCAATGAATTAAAGATCTGTCAATATTTAGAGTTCTTCATTTCTAAACATTTTTAATATCCATCTTATAATTTGAAAGAATAAATTCTTCATCTTCACGATATTTCTTATTCTTGGGAGGTTTAAATCTTTCAATATTGTCTTTAATTACATTACTAATCTTAGTAAATATTTTCTTGCAAGGTTGTCTGTTATTTCTGAAAATTATGTCATTTTTTTCTTTCCAAACTCTCCATATAATATGGGGCATCACCAGTTTCCAAAGTCTCTGAACAATACAATGTTTAAAAGGAGGATCCCACTGAGTCCAAAAATGAAGAAATTCATTTGGTAGTGTCCAATAAACATTGAATTTTGCAAAAACATAGCTCCAGATCTTTGAAGCGTACTAACAGTGCAAAAAACGATGCTTAATATCCTCGGCCTCTTTTTTACATAGGCAACACGTATTTGGCATTATAAAAAATCTCTTAATAAGTTTGTCATTTGTGAGTATTCTACCTCTGAGAACAATTCAAAAGAAGAAATTAATTTTAGGAGTTAGCTCTGACATCCAAACTCTGCTCCATTTGAAATCACACTGAATGTTTTCAAAATAGGAATTGCATCCAGCTTTTACAATGTATTCCCCATCACTTGAGTTGTTCCACACAAGTTCATACTTAGCTTCAATTTGACTCAGGGGTATGCAGTCCAGCTACACTTGTAATAAGGATATTGTGGGATTTAGCTCATCACTTTCCACCTTAAGTTGTTTCCATCTTTTTCTATTACCCTCCATTTCAATGTAGTCTTTGACCTTAGTTCCATACTTTTTCTCTAGAATATCTTTGACAGAACCAAATTTATCATTTAAGCTGAGGCTATTCCAGTTATCACACCAAAATCGAATATCTCTACCATTTCCCACCTTCCATTTATAGTCTTGTTTGATAAAATTCCTAATTTTTATCAATTTGTTCTAAAAGATAGACCCTTAAGGTAACTGATCATTTTGAAGGAAAAAAGTCACATTTTGTTGAGCTAGATACTTAGCCTTAATTAGATCAATCCAAGGTTGCTCCTCAATAAGCATTCTCTAGCCCATTTTTACAATCAAGGCCATATTCATTTTTCCAATATCCTTTATGCCTAGCCCACTGATTATTTTAGGAGTACATACTTGATCCCAAGCCACCAAGTGGTATCTAAATATTTCCTCCATTCCATGCCATAAGAAATGCTTCTGAATCCTTTCAATTTTATCCCTAAAGACAACGGGAATGTTGTATAAAGACATAATGTAAATAGGTAGATTTTGTAAAGTGCTTCATCCTTTATATCCTTAGGGTCTTTGATGACAACACCATTTTCTTTTGAAACTTCCGTTATCCTATTGCAAGATCTATGTTTCATGGTGGTCATATGAAATAATTTTTTGTTTCTGTGGTGGACATATTGACCTTAGCTTGCTTCATATGATCGAGAATTTTGAAAGATGAAGTACTAACCTTCTAATGTACTTTATTAACAATATTACCTTCTTGCATTGGTGGCGTCAAAATTAGAATATTTGTTGATTTTGAATTCTTGTAGACTAGGGAAAATTTTAGTGGTGAATTTTCGTAAAATCACGAATATTAGGGATTTTGGAAATTGGAAATGGTGAATTTTTAGCATTTGGATGACCCTAGTTCACCTAAAATTTCAGCTGACAAGTCATTTGTATGGGTCAGTTCGCCTACTATTTATATGTAAAAATGAACTTATGCATGTATTTCGCCAACGTTTCTAATCAAAATGTGAAAATATTCACCAAGGTATAATAGATAGCCCGAGGTATTTTATGTGTATTCATTCATTTTATTTATTCCTTTTTCGATACATAGGCGGTTGTCCAGTCCTGTCAACCTACACATCTGACAGCCATGAAAGAGACGTGTGTGTGCACATGGGAGAGACAGACGTAGAAGGTGATCATCTAACCTAGCACCATCTAAGCATGATAGAAAACCATCCAGTGTCGAAGAGACAATCATCCAACATTATCCCTCTAACAAGGGAGAGACAGTCATCCAACAAAGTTCGTACAATGCATAAGAGACGGTTGTCTAGCCTATTCTAAGATAGACAGTTGTCCAACCCTATCTGTCTAACAGGGGAGAGACAGTCATCCAACATCGTCTGTACAATGCAGAAGAGATGACTGTCCAACCCTATCCATCTAACAGGGGAGAGATGGGTGTCCAACACAGTCTGTATAATGCAGAAGATACAATTGTCTAACAAGGGAGAGACAACCATCCAAATTAGTTCATACAATGCAGAAGAGATGACCATCCAGCCCTATTCGTCTAATAGAGGAGAGATGGCCATCCAACACAGTCCATATAATGTAGAAGAGATAGTCGTCCAACCCTATTTGTCTAATAAGGAACGAATGGCATTCAATTGAATGAAATCTAGGAAAACTACGACCTGCCAAATCATCTTTGCCACAAAACAATTTTTTAGAAATTTGTCATCGATTCGAAAGTCAATTTTGGAGATTCGCCACCCATTCTAAACTAATTTTTCGAGGGGGTCTTAAAATGAACCCTGTTGTACACTTATTTTTTTGAGCTCCTTGATGATTAGAAATTGAAAAATAACCTTGCAATGTTGGAGAAGGATGAGAATTAGTCTTATCAGCTAGATGATCTACTTTTATTGTTATTTTCTTTGATTTTGTGTTCACTGCCACAAAAGTATAGGACTAATTTTTCAGGTTTTTTAGGTGATTTACTCTAACAAATCATCATCTAGAAAATTTATAGGTGTAGCATCATTGTGCACCAACTCTTGATAATTTTCCTGTTGTTCTGGGGTCTCAACTGATGAGTTTTGAGACATAGAAGTAGTTTACACCATAAGTGCTTGATTTAGAACACCATTGGGGCAAGAGTTTTGGTTATGGGATAAATTACAAGAATAACACCACTTGTAGTCTTGTATTAGATTGTTTTGGAAATGTACAATTACTTTGGATGAGATAGCACTATTGGGATTGAATGATTTAGCATTGGAAAATTGATTTTGGCTTTGCAAATTTAGTTAGAATGGAGGCCCATTTTGTTGATTGGGATGATAGTAGGGTCTATAAATATGATTTATTTATCTTTTAAGGGCAACTATCTCATTCTCAAATTATTTTAACGTGTTCCTCAGCGCTTGTGATTCATTTGATTGAATTGAAATTTTATTAGTTTGATTTAAAGGCTAAGTAATGTGCATTGGAATTGGAGCTACTGTAGCTATTGAAAGGGAACTAAAAGTACGAATCTCTAGGAAGATTGGCATGGGAGGCCTTGGTGCAATATTTCCAGTTTGTATGAGACTATTCTTGGGCCTAATGGTTATTTCATATGCATCGGGTAGTGTTCTTCCACCCATGGAATGAATCATCACTAAATATCACCATTCAATGCTCTTAGATAATACAAAAAAGTATATTCAAGAGTAGGCCTTACCAATTAAGGAATTATGTCCCAAGTTCTTTGAAATATGTAGTTGAATGAACATACATGAACTGTCGGGGTGCTCTCTTGATGGTAGTCAATTCTTCCACTAGTGAAAGATGATTTAATGTGTCTTCAAATTTCTTGTAAAAAAAACTTCTCTCATTTGATCCCATGTATTGATGGAATTTCCTGTCAATTCGTTATACCATTTTAATGTTTTTCCTCTAAAAGAGGATACTAATAACTTGACTGCAACATTCTCTTGAGTAATACAATAAAAAGATCATATATTGGCCACATATTTAATGTGTTTTATGGGTGTAACTTGATTTTCTCCAGTGAAAGATGGAATACTCTTAAGAGCATAAACTAGGATATCATCATGTTGTGCATGCAATAGTTGGATGCCACCATTGAAGGGAACAAAAACCATATTTTTTGCATGGCCATATTGATATTCAGATTGGATATGGGGAAATTGAGTGGTAAACCCTGATTTTGTGGGATGGAGGGAGATTTAGTATATGGTTTGGGACTCATAAACCTGTTTTTTTTTGTTGAATTCAAAGGTAACTCAACAAAATCAAATGTCTTACCTTTTGTAGATGATCTAGTTGTAAATTTTGGCATGGAATATGCACTAGTCTCTTGTCAGGATGTGCTTTAAACTTATGGAGTCAACAGATGTTGGACGAATGTGTGTGAAACACTTATACTTGCCAAGAAAACTATCAAATATTTAGAAAACTTTTTTGTTTTCTCCCACTAGGTGTGTCAGAAATTATTGTCACAGAGGAATAGAGCCTTTGCAGAGTGGTGTGATGACTCCCCTTCCAACTGAAAAAATTTAAATACTCCTAGGTTGGAGTGAATCTCTAGAGAGGGTTGGTTCCCATATTGTAACATCTAAAACTAACTTCTACTCTACTACATGAGATGGGAAAAGAGATAAGGAAAGAATAAAAATAATGAAAAGGGGGTGATACACTAGAAAGTTTGAGGATCTCAAACTTGTTTGAAGCAACTCAGAAGGACTGCATAAACCATGCACACCATACACAACTTACAAATGGATATGTCAATGCAAAAGTGTTTACATAAAGGTTTAAAGTTATGACATAACAAATAAGGGAAATAAATGGCTCTAAGAGGGAAATTTGGTAATCTCCACAACAAGATCCTACACACACTTGTTAAACACAATCTATGACCTACAAATTAACATATAACTACATAAAAGCATAGAAATTAAGCTGTAAATCAGAGATAAAACAATATCACAACATTAAATCAGCTTAAAACAAAATATTACACAATAAACAGGTTGTAAGAAGGTAGAAATAGATCCTTTATTGATCCAAGAGGTGAAACCAGTACAAAAGATTGCTCATGATCCTTTCTTTTCCACTCATAACGCTAAATTACTATGGGATAATGAATAGAAAGTGTAGAGATATCTTTTACAATGAACTCCATGAAGTTTTATAGAGAATTAAAAGAGTGAAGGAGAGGAAACGCACATGCATGAAAGTTTGGTCAATTAAAAATAGAAAAACATGATAATATTACATGTCCATTATACCCTTCTGCTTGAGAAATAGTTGATTTTGATTCAAACGGGGAGATTTATGCAAAGAATGAGTAATTCATGCTTAAAATAGCAAACCCCATGCTTATGGATGAAATTGCATGCTTAGAAATAGAATTTGGTGTCTTTTCCATGATCTTGTTGATTTTAACAATCTATGTCTAATAAAAATGGAGTTTTGTTGCATGATTGACCCATGCTTGCATCTACATGATCCAAATTTGCAATCTTATTACATGATCATGCCCCTTTTAACCTCTTATATGATCAAAATAACAACTTTGAAGAAGAAATCTTCTAAAACAACTCGTTGGACATTTTTGTATTGTTCATGCGTTGCGTCAGGCATGTCGGTCAATAATAGAACTCGTGGAACAGAGGAACAATTCCTCATGGGCCTTCAAATACTGACTTAACCATTCAATCGGCCATGACATAGATGTGGAGAACTGAGGAATAATTCCTCTTGTTCCTCTAATCAACAAATTAACCGATTTCCTTTACCTTTTTGTGTCTTGGCAAGTGTTTCGGAGAATGGGAAGAACAAGGGGACAATTCCCTATGTTCTCGCTAGAGACGACATATTTGATTTCCTTTACATTTGCTTTGTCGTTTAATGTGGGGTTTCAGGGAACTCACAAAACAATGGAACTATTCCCAAAGTCCCAAAGAATGTCATCTTATTTGATTTGTTCCTAGGAGTTAGGCGTGGCAGAGGTTTAGGGAACTGACAAAATGAGATAAATATTCCAAGTGTTCTGTGGTGGATCAATTTACCGATCATGTCTTTGTCCCTCTTTTGTGGCGTTTGCAAGAATTCAGAGAACATGTTGAACTTTGGAAATGTTCCCATAGTACCACTAAGCGTCGATATAATTGATGCCTTCGTGCATTGCAGACGAAGATGTGCAGTACAAACAGAACATGGGAACAATTCCTCTAGTGCCACTAAACGTCAATTTAACCTTTGTTGCTTCATGAATCGGATATGACGGAGATGCAAGCAACTTAGGGAATGATGGAATTGCTCCCTTAGTTCCAAATTTCGCCAACTTTATCAATTTACATGTCTTTTTCGGCCATGGCGGGGATGCGGGGAACTCACGGAACATGGGAAGAGTTCCCACAGTTCCGAAGAATGCCAATTTTTCCGATTTGCCACCTTTCCTCTTCATACGGCGTTTGCAGGGTTCTGAGGAACTAAAGGAACCTAGGAACCATTCCTTAAGTTCCATCAATATCCGATTTTGTCGATGTAAGGACAGTTTGAGCATGGAAATGGCTAAGTCCCTCTTCCCCTTTGTTTGACACTTAAAACTCAATATCCATAACGAGAGAAAATACCAAATTAGCATGTAGCTAGTTTTGGATAACAATAACCAATATATATGGACCCCTTGATCCAACCCTCGAATTTTAGATAAACACTCATACTTCATATTTAGCTCAACATCAATTTATGAAACAATAATGGATGACTTTAGGTTCTTGGTTTGTTGTAATGATCTAAGAGATTTGATATCTCGGTCCTCGTTCTATCTTCTTAGAGTATGCCTTGGATATGCCAAGTTTGAGTGATGTCTAGCTACCCCTAAATAGTTTAGGGTGTATGTGTATATATAGTTGATCTTTCGTTAACTTTTCCACTCAACTAACCCAAAAGTCTCACCTAGGCCGAGCACACAAAGTGCTCAAATGATAATATGACAATCAAAATCTAGTTCGACAAGTTTGTAACATGTGGGAAATATTGGCGATGGTATTACTCAAGTTGTATGAACCTTCCCTGTGATGACATAAATGGGGGAGGGTCTGACAAATATTTAATAGCAAATTTCTTGTGTTCCTAACAAGTTAGACTAGAAAAGGTGGTTGTTTAGTGGATGTTGGGTGCGAGAATAGAATGGGAAGGTGCTCAAAGTTGGCCAAATAATGTGTAAATGGTAGATATATTAAGTTAATTGAAAATTTCCATATTGTCAAGTGCTTAGACCATCTTTCAGGCAATACAAGAAGAATTATATGCATTTACATCCTTGATTTTAACATCCATTGTAACACCATTTATTTAGGCCCAACACATATTCATCTACTCAACTTCTTTGTCCTGCATCTTCATATCCTCACAAACTGATGTGTTATTAATCCAATCAAGTACTCCATGGATTTTGATATGTTTTAATAGATGGTGGTCTCATGAGACATGTTTGATTCAACAAACACCAAATTTAAGGAGTCTTAGAGTCAACAGGGATCTCATTCATAACAATTGATGAAATTTATATAGTATTTTATTAAAGTACACAATCAGGTGTTCTATTTTAAAGCTTTCATCACACTTCTTACTAATATGTAGTACCCTATAGCACCAATAATGCCATTTTCATCCACGTCATCAACGGATTTCCTGGGAAACTATAACTCCACATTCTTGAATAATAATTTTCTCTAATGTTTGACTATAATACCATAATGTCCCTTTCTTTATGTTCATAAAGTCTTTCCTTGATCGTTTAGTTTATGGCCTTTTGGAATCCTTGTCCACATTTTCGTTTGTTGCATCAAGCACATCTTGTTTCTCACTTGCAACATATATTTCACTTCCTTCAATTTACACTACAAGGTTGAATAAGTTTAATTATCTAATTTTCTTGCGGTGCATCATGTGAAGAATAATTTGTTGGATGTAAATGTGCATCAATGATATATTTGTTCGCAGATTGATAAAATAAAAAAATCTTGAAGAAATTAAGTATTATGTGTATTTTGAATGTGTAAATCCTCGATCATGTGCTTTAAATTAATGGAAAAATAAACTTGTGGAGTTTCACATTTTGTTGAGGTAGTATGAATATATTTTCAATTTTTTTTTTTGCACAATGGGTGTTTGTTCTATTATATGATTGTTGACTAGGAAAGTAGTCTCTCATACTTTCAAGTTGATATCAAAGGTATGATAATTGAACTATTGTGAACATGTGTATCTATCCAATGGAATGAACTATTGATTGAGAATAATTTGTTGTAATTTTTCCATTGTGATCAATATTTGGAAATAAATTTTGATAGCCGATTGGCTCAAGAAAAACACCAAGTTGAAGGGATTTTTACGGCCTGACATAGAGGGAGTTTGATGGTTTGCCATGTTGAAGGGAGTTTGATGCCCTAACATGAAGTGAGTTTGGTTGACTGCCATGTCAAGGGGAGTTTGGCAGTGTGTCATGAATGGAGTTTGATGGCATGTTATGTTGAAAGGAGTTTGATGCCCTACATTGAAGGGAGTTTGATGCCCTACCTAGAAGGGAATTTGAAATTGAGTTTGAGGTAGGTTATTTAGTCATATGCATTTTTGAACTAAACCTCAATTAGTACATTCATTGGTGTGAAGAGGTTGTATTATAAACTCTCAAGCATGAGTGATATCCATTGTCAAATGTAAATGTTTCTTGCCATTGAATTATCGAGAAATGCCAACCATTACGCGTAAGTGTATATATGATATTGGAGTTAAAATTAGTAGTGTAGTTTTAGTCAACATTTTGTGTTGATGAGCAACACAAACTATTTGTTTCCTCCATAGTGAGTCTATTACAATTGAATATTGTGTGGTGGGAAAAACAAGAAATTGATCAAATGCATTAGCCTTGAATCTATAATGTTTGTTGGTTTGTAGGATTTTCCATTATAAACCAGCTATAAATAAATATGATTAAGCTAAATACATATAGAATTTACTATCAATACATGCATGTTTGTCATGAACTTAACGAGTCTGTATATCTAAAATAAAAAATTGGCTAGTATTGTTTCAAAAATATGATGATTTCTGAGTCTAAATTTTCAAATAAATGTTAAAATTAACCAAATGGCAAAGAAATAGTGCATCAAGAATAACCTAATCAATGTAGAACATATAAAGTGTTTGTTATTTATTCGTTGATAGGCCCCTATCAAGTTGCAAATTACAAGTGGATGTTGATTTCTATACTAATTTCTTATTAGACGACTGAAGGAATAACAATTAAAAAATTTGTATTGTCTGACTAACAAAAAATGACATTGTGTTTTCCATATTTGACGAAAAATGAACATGGTAGACAAATCATTGTCATGTTTTGCCAACATAAATGACTTTTTCATTGTTAAAGGACCATTGTATAAAGTATGCCCAATAAATGTTGGTTTTTGTGTTGATCGGACTATGCATGAGAAGGCTAGCTATGTTCATTTTTCTATAAGGAACAATGGTCGATCACAAACTTGATCGAAAATTATTCTTTTCTATAATGGACCAGTAGCGATTAACACCATTAAATATGAGTAATATAATACTTTTTAAAAACAAATAGGTTCAACAACATTTACCAAGAACTAATGTTGCTAATTGAGAATTTTAAATGAATATTTGATAATTGTGTGCAGTTATATAATTAAATAGGAAGGCATCAACACATTAGAATAAAAAAGAAGTGTCTAGAATAACGAAAAAATATAAATTACTTGGCAACAAGTTCACTTTGGCTTTTTTTTTAATTTTAGAGAGGATAAATAAAACACCAAGAAATTGTTTGAGAACAAAGCATAAGCCACAAGCATTATAAATTTATTACAATTGTGAAAGTATCATGTAAATGTCTTGTAAACATCTTGTAAGAGTTTGGGAAGTATTGGGCATGTATAGTGTAAATCTCCTTTTGAAAAGAACATGCGCTATGGCTGTGATAATTTTAAAAATATTGGTGTATATCTAACAACTTTGTGCAACGTGTTTAAAACAAAATATTGAAACACGTAACACCTTCCAATCCCAATTCAAATAAAAACAACTTTATACAAATGTGGACAAGAACAAAATACAGAAACTTATACCACTTTCCAATCTCAATTTTAAATTTAATAACAAATTAAAGAGTTTTTAAAAATGCCAGGTATATTGATTGCAAATATATTCCAAACATATTGTTTACAATGTTGACAAGTACTCGCCAAATAGATTTGTAATTTCAAAGAGAGATTATAAATTTTCCAATCATCGAACTCGACCATAACCCACGTCTATCTCAATATTATTAAAGAGTTTTTAAAAACGCCAGGTATATTGATTGCAAATATATTCCAAACATATTGTTTACAATATTGACTAGTACTCGCCAAATAGATTTGTAATTTCAAAGAGAGATTATAAATTTTCCAATCATTGAACTCGACCATAACCCACGTCTATCTCAATATTAATGATAAAATGATCAAACTTTAACATGTTCTAGTAGGCTTATTTAATATGGAAAATATTACATATAAAAGAATAAACATCTAAATGCAAAAGGTTTGACCAATAAAAGAAAATGTATATTATGTCATGAAACGTTTTTTAAAGCCTTCTGTAAATTTGACACATCGTAACAAACCCACACTCGTCGCTTGTTTCTTAAGGCCATCTTGTTTTTTAACACTTGAATATTCAATGTTATTGTTAAATATATGGTACTTCCAAAGTCCATAATATATTAGAAAGTAGTCTTCCAAAAATTATGAAGTAAAATTTGTATTTGCAACGACATTTTGGACACTCCAGTGATCCACTGGATTTACAGCTCTCTAATAGCTAGTTGTGTCAATTGCATTTTGCCATAAATGACTCATCACAAAATAATTAGATATAACCAACCATTACAAACAACATAACTATAACTAGTTACCAAATAATAAATACATTTTGGACCACTCCAGTGATCCACTGGATTTACAGCTCTCTATATAGCTAGTTGTGTCAATTACATTTTTGCCATAAATGACTCGTTACAAAATAATTAGATACAACCAACCAATACAAACAACATTGACTACAACTAGTTGTTACCACTAATTAATTAGCATCTATGCTTCTGTCTTTTTCCTTGAGGTTGATCCCAAATATGCTGGTCTTTTTCCTTGAGGTTGATCCCAAATACAAAAAAAAAAAGTAAATCGTTTATAGTAACATCAAATAAATAAAATGTCCACTCAAAAAAAATAATATTCACCAAACCAAGAAAAATAAAAGCCATTCTGTCTAAACCCTGTGATATTGGGAAACCACCAAAGCATTACGCTTTGATGTTTTCATGATCAAATAAGAATGTAGTAAAAAATATTTCACATTGAATATAAGACAAATTTGATCTTCAAGCTTATTCCGAAGTAGGTTTTCGGTATAGGTTGAAGGACAAACGGAGCATAATTATATTTGGTAGAGGCGTGTTAATAAGTTCAATATCTATTCTTTTCATTTTCAATGACAGCATACTTCCGAACGCAAAATAAAATCGCTCCAATCAGAAGTGACAACTCCGACCTAAAAACAAGTATGCCCTGCTTGTTTTTGTTATAACACCATTACCACTTTATTTACAATTCAATATTAAAAATACATCTATAGTAGCTGCCTGCAAATTTCACTGAAACATGCCTCGGCCTGCTATTTTCCTCTGGTCTTCCTCACAAGGCTGCCAGTCCACTGTGGCCAAAATTCGCATATGGTGACTAACTGATTGCCTTGATAAATTAATTTGCAAATTTTCATAGTTATGTGAAAAACAACAGTGTAATGAAAATTATTGTTTAAAGCAAGTATTATGTTCTTTGCTAAGTATTTATACAGAAAATGATTATTGCGATATGTCAAAAAGCAAAAGAATTAAAACTCTCCACATAATCTATACTTCGACAATAAAATGCTATCAAGCTTCACCTCAAACTAATTATTTAGCCATGATACGACAGCAGTGGTAGGAACAAATAATGCTTCTGAACCCAATATTGCTAAGAAATTACTAGAAAAGTTTGGACTCGATATCTGGTAGTTGTGAGGTCTTAGCCTCCACAGTTTTCCTCATGACTTATCATGCTGAAAAGCATACTGAAAGTAATTTAACCATGCAATTGTTGAAAATATGTAATCAAGTTGAAAGATTTTGTTGGTCAGGTTCATAAAATCCTGCCAGTGCAGCAACCAATATCCAAATCATTAGGAGAGCCAATATGATCGCCCTTAACATGTGACTTCTGCTAACATCTTGTGAGAGCTCAATCTCATAGGAAGTCCCTTGGTCCTCCTCTTCATCATCTTCTTCAAGTGATGATTTTCTGTTTGTAATAATATCTGTGTCCTCATCAAAGCAGGCCCTAGTACAGCAGAAACATGTACAATTACCACCTAAAAATGACGGGATGGACTCCATGTATTCAGAAAGTATCCTTTGATAATTGTCTCCAAGAATGCGTAGCTTCTCACGTGTAACAGGCCTCAAAATCTGGAAAAAAGACGATCACATGAATTTACAAGATACAAGATATGGAAAAAGATATGCAAACTATCATATTTCTTACCTATCAAGTCAAAATGCTAGCAAAAGCAGAGCTTATTTGATTAACCTAAATGTTTTGAGGCATTTTTAATCAACATAATGAACTATGCGATAATATCACCACTTATGCGAAACAATAGGTGCAGATATACAACTTGGTCTTGTGGTGAGTGCTGCGGAACTTCCATAACTAAGCCTCTTAATCCAAGTGAAAGTATCAGAGCAGGCCAAGTCCTGTGAAGTGACAATGTTTGTAACTAGAAGATGCTTGTGAAAGCAAAATAATGAGAACCGTTGAACAAGGTTGCAGCAAAGTAGAGCCCTACCACTTGATGCAAGCAAGTGTAAGCTGTTAACATATGGTGTTTGGATCAGAGAGAGTTATGATGGATATTTGTTTGCAAAATTCCATTGAGGGGTCACTGAGATATTGCCCCAGAAATTTTTGGGCTACTGGAACTCTTTTGATTGCAGCAAGCAAATGAAGGACTGTTGTAAAAAGTAGTTTCTGTGAATTTTCTCCTCTAAAAGATGATTCTAACAATTTTTTCTTTGCTGAATTTTATGGCAGAAATACAAAGATATCAACCTTACAAGGTACACCGTATTTCTAAAAATTCTCGTATCTTTTGTATCCTATTGTTTTTTTAAAGTCTGATTGCACGGTTGAATTCAATGAGAAAATTTGATAGGGTTCTTAGTTTTGCACTTTTGCTGGTTCAGCCATTTGTCCTCCATCTTCACAGTCAAAGTTCAGTTAAATTTTCCCATAGATTTGGCACAGAAACTTTTCCCACTAGCAGCACACCTAGTGGCACCCTTATAGTTTCCACAGCAAATGATGGCTCGGCAGCACCTGGGTAGGCAGACAGGCAGTGTATTGTTGGCGCTTGAGGGGGCAAATTTTCTCCTAGGAACACGTATGTCACAATGATCACGGCACTTACAAAACAAATGAATTTCACATGTTCATATCCTCCAAATTCCCAATCTTTGCTGGTTTGGTTGAAAAAACATTCACATCAGTACCCATTTTCAGGACTCATTTTGGACAGATTGATGATTGGTGGTGGCAATATTTGAATCTTGTTTGAGGACATCATACTGCTTGGTTTCCTCAACAGCATGTCTACTTAATTCTTCCCATGGCAAATGATTCATGCATTAGGTTACATGACCATTGCACTTGTCTCTTCTTCTTAGCATTGTTAGTATTATTCTGTTGTATGAGCATTGAGGAAGATACATGCATTGACGGTCCCGTTGGGGGAGACGACGGAGTAGGAGCATCTCCATCACCTGTTGGAACGGTAATGGGTCCTTCTGGTTATCTCCAAGCTTACCATACGAAGCTCTTGGGCTTTCAGATCTCCTCTTTGTCACGGAGACCCATGCAAGCCCTATTCGTCCTCTCCCAGATATTAGAGGATACCACTGGCTTTCAGTTTGCAGGAAAGAGAAAAGGAGTTCAGGTGGTGTCAAAGGTCCTGGTGAAGTTGCTTGCCTACTCAGGGAGTCTCTTAGGAGCAGGATCTCTGTGGTTTCCGAGGATGAGTTCACTCGATTCTTATGGATTTGGATCAGATGTACTGCACTCCTCCCCAGGGAAATCTTTGTCATGGCATGATATTTCCCTCCTGTTTCCTCACCCTATGCCATACACAATGGCCCGGAAGGAGACCCCTTCTTTATTCTATATATAGGCATCTCCCAATTCTCATCGGTTGGTGAGGTTATCCTCTTAGGGGGCTTCAATGCCCGTACCAAAGATTTCCAAATTCCCCTTCATGACAGGATAGGTGACGTTCTCTGTGCCCATGAGGTGGACCCAGACTCAGTAGGGCTTCGAAGAGAATCAACGTATATTTCGGGACCTATGCCATCTTATGGCTGAAATCTTATATAGTTGGGGGAATCACATGAGTTGTTGATATTGAATGGGATCCCGTGCTTTCCTGATTCCCGCTTCTTTACCTGTATGCCCCATTGCGGTGGGGCGAGCGTGGTGGATTACGTCATGTCTACTCCCAACCTGTTGTCATTTGTCAATCTCCCCCATCCCCCTTACTGATCACTCCATCCTCTCCTTTTCCCTGCAAGATAGTCCCCCCACCCACAATTCACCCCGCACTATACTTAAGTCGGATGAAGGCGAACCCGAAACCTTCTCTTCACACCTTCGTCAACTTCTTCCACCTGAACCCCTTTTCATCTCACTTTCTAATACCGAGACTAAATACAACCTCCTCTCCTCCACTATCCATGAAGCAACCCTTGCCTCTTATCCCCATTACACTCTTACTCCCCCAAGTAAGAGGACATGCCCCATGAACCAATGGTATGACGAGGAATGCAAGGCCCTTCACTGGCAGCTTCGTGTCGCCTTCATGCATGCTCACCCCTCTTACCCCTCACTCAAAACTTCCTATCGCTGTCTCCTTCGCCACAAGAAACATACCTACATTTCCCTGTAGAGACAGGAGCTTCGTGCCTCCCTGATTCATTCCCCTAAACGTTTCTGGCGTACCATCCTCCCTCGCCAATCCCCTCTCCCACAGGACTTAGACCCTAACTCTATGTATGTCCATACTTCCAATCTTTATGATATCCCAGGCCAGTCTTAGATTCAGGTTGTGTCTCCACCATCGTCTTACCACCTCTTCACTTACACAAATGTCAAAGATGTTATTTCAGCTATGATCAGCAGTAAAGCAGAGGATTAAGACTTCCAAGAAAAGTTCTTCAAGCATGGCCTTCATGTCCTGAACAACTACTTAGTGCATCTTTTTAACCGGATGGTTTGTATAGGCTTTCCAAGTAATTGGTCCCATCATATTATTCACCTGATCCATAAGTCGGGCCTCGCCTTAGATCCCAATAACTACAGAATGATTATGGTGGGTCACACATTTTCTAAGCGGTATACGACAGTGCTTCACATGCGGCTTTCTGAGTTCTTGGAGCACAGGCAACTTAGAGCCAGGAGATAAGCAGGTTTTCATCCGTTGTACCAGACCACTGATCACATCTTCACCCTTTGGGCCATCATTGAGGAAGCCACCCCTGCTCATCCAAAGTCTTTTGCTGCATTTTTTATTTTCGGAAATCCTTTTACTCTGTTCTGCGGGAAGCCCTTTTCTGTAGGCTCAAAGACATTGGCATTTCCGAAATCCTTCTTGCGGCCATTATGCGCCTTTATAAGGAGGTCCTTGGCCGCCTCTACACCACCACAAGGTTGTCAAACTTCATCAGGAGCACCATTAGGGTCAAACAGGGTTGCCCCTTGTCCCCGACTTTGTTCGGGATTTACATTGATGAGTCAGAGAATTTTCTCCGTGATCATATCCAGGAGGGTGATGGTTGTCTTCTTCACCAAGTTCTGATATCCATTCTCCTCTTTGCTAACGATGTGGTACTCCTCGCCTCTTCCCCTGAAGGATTGCAAAGACAACATAATTCTTTAGCTCTTTTTTGTGACCATAAGTAGTTGACGGTCAACCTTGGCAAGACCAAGGTTATGCTCTTCAATGGGTTGAAGACATCCGATTTCCATTTCTTCTTCAAAGGGGAGGAACTTGAGATCACCAACTCATACGCCTACTTGGGAGTGTTATTCTCTGGACCTCGCTTCAGTATGTGGCTAGCTCTTCAACCCCGCGTCAATAAAGGGTATGGGTCTTTAGCTCTCTTGGAAACACAGTGCTTCAGACACCACTTTCAGGACACCTTGTCTAAGATGTCCCTCATGGACTCCCTCATTAGGCCCACGGTCCTTTATGGCTCTGAGATCTGGGGGCCTTCCTTACTTGAGTCAGATTGGGCTACTATTGAGAGAATTCAAATTCTTTTGCTCCGGTGCATCATTAGATGCAAAGAAACCATACCCCACAATATCATCCTAGCTGAGTTTGGTGCTCGTCTATTTCGACTAGAAGCAATCTTTTGCCTCGTCTCACTCCTACATCGCATCTAGAGACTTGTTGATTCTGTTGCGGGAAAAGACAGGTACCCGTATTTAGCATACTACTCCTCGGAGGCCATAGCCTTATTTGACCACCCTGGTCACTCTCGTTATTGGTATGTCAAAGTCTCAAGCCTACTAGGATCTGTTGGCATTCAAATGCACCACCTTCCACCATTCAGTTACTCCTTGGACACTCTCGCCCGCCTCCTATCGAGCAAGCAGACTTTGAACAAAATCATCCATGACGACATTTACAAACAGTTTGTCTAGATCACATGGACTAACCCTCAAGGAGGGCTACGTCCTAAGATGGATTTCTATGCTACACACTTCTTAGTGGTTAATAATGGTCTTATCGCTCAGCCCCAATACATTTCCCGTCACTGGATGCATGCCGTCCGCACTCCTCTTGGCCAATTCATAGTGGGCTCCCATAGGCTTCGGGTTGAAAGTGACCATCAGTTGCCACGTTCTGATAAGATCTGCCAGCTTTGCTCCCTTTAGGAGGTCAACATTGAGGATCATTTCATTTTCGGGTGTCCCATCTATTACGAGATCAAAGGGAGATTCCATTGTCTTTTGAAAGAGCATTTGACCCTTACCAGTTTTTGCAGATATTATGACAAGAAGTGCCTTGCTTTATTTATGCAAGACACTCTCAGACTTCGTTATGAGACCCTTCAGCCCCCGTCTAGACAATCGACTACTCCACAGATCACCTCCTTCACAATGATCCCTTCAAGGACGGGCACCAAGCGGCAATATGACACCAGTACATGCCCCTATACCAGATCCGATCCGGAGGATTTTTCGGGTGTTGGAAGTTTCCTAAACCTCCCTCAGCCATTACCACACTGTAAAGTGTTTTGAGACCTTTCCGACTGTATGTAGAACTCCAGGAATGGAGTCTGGGTGCAGAAGATATCGCTGGTCAAAGATTTGGTTTGAAAACAGTCCAAGATGGTCAACTGTCCAATCCGAATGTGACACGTGGCAATTTGGCCAAAAGGTGAAAAGGTTAAATTTTGTGTTTTCAAGCCTCCAGTCTTCGACACACGAAAAATTTGGTGGGACCTGCTATTTGCTGGTTGGGGGCCCTCAGCCAAGTTCGGCACACTCTTTTGTGGGAGGGGTGCCCTTGCCGCCTTTATTTCATATTGCCTTTATCGTTTTTACGATTTTATATGCCATATATCTCTCTAACCTTCCCAATGTGGGACTATATGTTTGGAGAGTTCATATTTGTTCATTGCAGGGTGATATTGGCTCGGGCGAGCTATATTTCTAGCTCAGTGGGGTGATCAACTCCCCACCGAGTTGATCACTTTATTATCCTCAATTATCGAGTTATTTCCACATGGTTCGGGATTATTCTATCTCCTTATCACCTTGGCGGATCCAAAACTCATATCTCAGATGGTTCGAACATAGTGGATCGAACCACATATTACTCAATATACAGTCGCCTCATAGCTCAACGCATATCTATTTGTACAACACAATGAAACAAACTCAAAGTTGGCTCGGGGCCCTATATTGGGCAGTTCAACGATGCCACGACGTGGCATTTACAATAGTTTGGTGGGAATTCAAACAAACCCACAGCGCACAGTTCAACAACTAACTCACCACGTAGTGGCTTTCAAACAAACTCGGCCCTCACAATTGGAGTATCAACCATCAACACAGCCCATACAAACTTGGGGATGACACATGATGGGTCGCAGCGAGTTATCCATAGCCGAATGGAGTAGCAAAAGCCAAAATGTGGCGGAAGCCACGTAAATATAGGCCAAGCGGCCTATATTAAAATGCCTCCAACCTTCCCTGCATAGGATATGTGGGATATCTTCCCACTTGGGCAAACAAAACCGAAGGCGGCTAAAATGGAGGGAGTGATTCGAACCCTCGACCTCGTGGGGATAAACCACATCCGCTTGCCAACCGGTCTACCGAGCCCGTCGAGCCAATATATGAGCTCGCTATGATTTAAACGGGGACAGTGCAGAGACTGTAAAAAGGCATAATAGAGCAAGTTACAGAAAAGGCCATTTTTGAGGCACTTATGCTCCCAATTTGAACTTGATGTAAAAACCAAAATTGTCTAGAATTTCGATACGAAGACATTTGTGGTCTTCATTTTCCACGAAGTGTTGTAGATTTTCCGATATGGCCGTTTTTCAGTCGCATTTGCATAGGAAAAGCACCGTGGAGACCCTGTGGAGCCACAGGTAAACTTGTGGACAGTTTCTAACAGGAAATCAAATTTTGCGCACCTGTTGTTTTTAAGCTTCACTTCAGGAATAAAGGTCTATTGTCATTATGGAAGGGTAATTTTACTTCTTGGGACTATTAATAGATTGATTCACTTTATGTGAATCCGGAGACAAAGCCTTCGGTGAACTCCTTTATCAATTTCGTTTTTGTGGATGATTTATTCAGTTTTGATGAAGCTTTTGATCAGATAAAATCAATAATTAGTTTTTATTAATTTGATTAAGCATACATCGTAATATGGGAAATTGGACTTAAGTGAGAATTTTAGTATCCATAATCCACAACGGAATAAGAGTATGCACATTTCAACTTTATGATTAAAACTCAGTTTGAAGTGCATTTTTAAAAGGGAACTAATCAGTATTGGATTGTTTTAATTCCGTAAAATTGGTGTTGAGTTCCTAATATCCGGAAATTTTGAAAAGTACAAAAAAATAGTACCATTTTCGGATCAAGATTGTTGCAGAACCGGGGAACCTTCCTCTAGTCCAGGAGCTCCTCGACACATATGAGGCCGAGATCATCCCATCACAGACATCCGCGGAGATCCACCAGACCTGCTCAGAGAGCTTCTCACTCCAAACATTAGCGTTTCATACTTTCCACTACGTCCTCCATTGGACATCAACGCATTACTAGCTTCTTTCAATCGGCCTTGGATGCTAGATGAGAGAGTTCCTATTCGGATTCTCTCCCCTCCTTCCGGCTCTTCTTCTCTCTCTTCTATATTGTATTCCCCATGTCCCCCGGCTCTAGGGTCGTGGGTCATGTGCACTTCTGTGGTGGCACTTCTTAGCCATTGGCCCTCGCTTCATTTCTCTTTTCACTTTCTGTCTTTCTGTTCTTGTTTTCTTGTGGAAACCCGTCTTGGTTTCCCGGTTGGTTTCTGGTCCCTTTGTATGGTGCAGTCCCTTTGACCTACTTTTGTGGTCACCTGTTGGACATTTAATATATTTATCTTATCTTATCTTATCTATCTTACATGTGAATTGTTGGAGCATTTGTTGGGCCAATGTCATTCTTGGAGACTATTTAATCCTTTGTTATGATTTGTAGCGCAATATCATGGTTGGTCATCTCCTTCTTTGGTAGCAGCTTTGTTCATTGATGGTTTTCTTCTTGAAGCATTTGGTTATGGCAGAAGACTCTAACAGTCTTGGGAAGTCTGTCCTTGGATCATGCCTTGGTTATGGAGCACTTGGCTAGCCCTTGATCATGTCTATGTCAAGCCTGGCATCACGCACCTTGTTTGAAGAATTTTTGATGATCTTCAGCTCTTTCCTTTTGTGCATATTAGTCAGGTTGTGTTGGCCTCAGCCGTTGATCATTGCCACCAGTCATGTTTAAGGGGGGATGTTTGTGTGTATAAAGTTTGACTTGTGGCCCCTGATTTGCCAACATATTGCATCCTTGAGAACAAATCAAGTCAAGGTTTTCCATGTTATAAGGGTTTTCAATGTCATGATTTTTTAGGCCAGCCATCGCAACTACCCCTTCTATAGGGAAGCATTGACTTGAGCTGTTTGAGATCTCCACTGTGTATCTATTCATATTGTCAAGTCGTGTCAGGCCTGCACTTGGAGATCATGTACATCATTCCATACTCTGTTATATTCTTTTCTAATGTAATGATGACTATGTTTATGTCATTATAGACAGCTGTTAATTGTATATATTATCGTCATTTGATTTCGGTTTGTATTGCATATTTTTGGTACAACTGATGTTTCAAATCCACAGCCCATGTGAATCATCCTCATTATCTCGTAGCATCATCTGCAGGGATTATCATAGTACTGCACAACCCATATCACTGTTTTATATATAAGTTCAATGATTGTGAAGCCAATTATACATGACAAGACAATTTGGTGGCAGAACTCAGTCTTCTCTGGCATATGATTGTGAATGATTGCTCTCCCAAAAGCAGAAGACACAGGTTCCAGCCAACCGAGTAATTGACAACCTAATATGGAATGAATACATTGAAAGATCAATGTGCCTAGTTTTCTGGCATATCACTACATTGACTGGAAGAATCATGGAGAACATATATGACAATGCTATGAAGACCATATGATAAGAGAGTAAGAGATAGAGAAAGGCACAAAGCATTGTCAGCGAGAATTGATGACTTTTGTATTCAAAGCTAACAGCTATCTCCAGAACAAGTTTGGAGAGGATAAAAAGATCTGAAAGACCAACAGAAAAAAGCAATGAGAATGCTAACACTGTTAAAGGTGATAGAGGAGATATTGCTAAAGATGACGTAAGAATCAGCAACGACTCTTCTTACCGGTGATAATTTAATGGGCAAATAGAGATGGTAAACAAATGCCTAAATGCATATCTTCATTGCTATGCTTCTGACAAAATATCTCCATACACCAAATAGTTCCCTATGCCTAAATGGTGATACAATACTTTGTTTTAAACAGCAACCGAAATGACACTATCCGGAGCAGTGTACAACCATCCACCACCGTACACTACTCTATATCTGCATAAAACATTCCAAAGTTGAGGCAATAGAAGATCACATTAAAAATCAACAAGTGCTACAGATTCTCAAGGATAACTTGCCCATACTACAGAACAGGATTAAATAGCAAGAAATTCCACAAAGAAGTGAGCATCAATTTGATAAATTAGATTGGGGTTTCCTTTGTATACAGCCATATAAACAGATGTCTCTATGGCAACAAAAGAGAACGAATTGAGTCCTAAGTTCTATGTCCCCTACAAGTTATTTTCCAAGTTTGACAGCCTCCCTCACAAGTTGGAATTACGACCATCCTCAAGGATCCACCCAGCTTGCTTGAAGTGATTGGTCATAAAAAAACTGTACACAAATAGTTACCCGAGTTGGATGATGAGGGCCGAGACATATTGAAACCAAAATAAGTAATTGACAGAGGAGTCAAGCTGCAGCGTCACAGAGCTATCATGGAATATCTTATCGAGTGTAATAATTTACCGATTGACAATGTGACATGGGAGGACAAATATTTCATGCCTAGAAATTGAAGGGGAGTGGCAAGTTAAGCTCCTAGTTGTACACATCATATGTCAAGATGAGCTATGGCAATTTCAAGGGCCAAAACTATGACAAAGCTGCGATCAACTCTTCTCACAAAGGAGATGGAAGAAAGATGTATAATGATCCACACCACAGGATCTTAGACATATGTACGGAGGACAAACCTGTACTTGGAAACATGCTGTGAAGGTTACAGAACTCGTAGGAACAATTAAACACAATAACAGTCAAATGTGGAAGACCTCTTGCACAACAACACAAATTTTATTCAAAGGAAAGAATAGGGAAAGAGGACAGATGTTTACAAAGTTAAGTAAGGCTAGGAATGACTAATGAGGATTCCTATGATGGACAAGGAGGAAACACATTCTTCGTTGGTCTGCCTAGATTTGGAAGAGTATGGCAATTACAAGATACTCAAGGCATGCAAGTATCCACTACTATTTGGTAGATGGTTGCTTCAGGTCGAAAGATTACATATATATAAATGTATGATTACAAAGAGGCAGTTACAAACTTGCAACACCCGATGATTATAAGAGGGGATGGTTATAAAATGATACATTTTCCTGATCAAGTGACGGTTGGTCTTCCAGTGTGCAGTGCACAGAAAATGCTTTGACATGGCACGAATGTGGAGAGTGCCACTTGGCGTGTCACATGGCAGCGGAAAGCTGACATGTGGCCATGAAATGCAGAGGTCCTCTGCAGCATAGTGGAAATGTGGAGTATGTTGCAAAGCAACGCACCAACGTCCCAAAGTTCTGTGAGGCTGCAAACCGCTGTGAAAGGTTGTGCGACACTGTGAGAAGTTGTAAATGATGCAAACCATGGCATGGTACTACAAGAAGCTGCGAGTGTGGGAGTTGTGTGTTCAAACTAGGCTTAGATTAACTAGTTATTGTCTATCCAGCCTGGATTTCTGTTAGTTCACATTACAGCCAGAGTTAAGCTTGATTTGGGAAAACAAAATATTGTTGGAGCGTCAACTATTTGTGCACGTACAAATTATTGAGTGCATGTATTTGGTTGATTCTCATATCTTTTTGGTTGCTCACAACAACAAAGTGGTTGGAGTGAAACAACCTTTCGAGATTATATATTCCTGGACTCCCATTGTAAATTATCATCGTGGATTGTAAATATGCATGAGAGACTTTAAGATCCATTTTATGGCTTTGTCTAGCTTGTTGTGGTGATGGCATGCTGACGAGAGCCTAGTGTGAGAGCATGCATTACTCCGATAGTGAGTGCTGCAAGATGTTGTGCGGTATAGTGAGAAACTGTAAATACTGCAAGACAAAGGTGTGGCATGCGTAGATCTATGAGATGCAACACACAAGATACTGCGAGGCATTTTGCAGGGCATAAAGTAAAGGGCGTATTGTGAGTCACAATGGAGCTGCACTGTATGCTGTGAAGTGTTGCACCAATGCTGCAAAGTACCACAATTCCATGTGCGTAGCAGAAGATGCCGCAAGGCCAAAGAGCACGAAGTCCCAAGGAGGCATGTGACGGCTTGCAAGGCTGCAAGGTGCTGTGAGGCCACCTGCAAAGCTGCACACAGATCATATTGTCTCCCATAAGTGGCTCTTGCAGTAGTATAGAGGTAATCAGTTTCCCAGCTGAGTAGACAGACCAGAGGGATGTATGTTGTACAAAGCTCTAATTGGATGCACTTCCTTGATATGAATGATTAAGGGTGTCAGTGGGAAACCGGACTTTGGAATGTGAAATCCCACTCACTTCTGGACCAATTTAAGATTAATCCATGGGGATTATCCCTTTGCTTGTGTGCTACTGATTAGCATTTTTTCAAACAAATCAATACTCCTAATTGCTGGCTTCTTTATCTAATCTTGAAATACCAAAATTGCTGCAGTTTCAAAACATAATGGCAAAAGATATGCAAGTGTTCTTCAAATAGGGAGTTTTAGCCACAATTTAAAGTGATTAAAATAACATGATGGAAATAAAAAGTTGCTAAATCATTGATTTATAAATCAGATTCTATCAAATGCACATGATCAGATCAAGATAAACATAAAGACCAGAATGTTGATTGAAAAAATGGCTGCATTATATAGAAGCAAATAAATATTCTTGAACTTCAACTAGTGGGTTCAGATTTTTCTTTCAACATTACGAAATGAAAAGTGGAGTAAGTTACTTTTATCAAACTCCTTAACAAGATCCCCAAGGTTATAAAATGGTGATCAAAGTGAAACACATAAGCAAACAACACTGTATAAACCCAATTTTCCAGTTCAAAAGTTGGATAATTGGCTCCTTTGGAATTGATACTTATTCAATCTTTCATGCGGGAGTTGGAATTTTTGGTACCCATTACTTGACTGAAAGGAGGTAAAAAAACTGTCACTGATTTCCTGAACACTCCTGCAAGCTCTAATTCATAGATATAGTATGATATGACAATAATGCAAATACTAATGTGTCTCATTCATTTGCAATAGGGATGTATCTCAAACAGTGTGCCCATTAACTCTGCAACATTTAACTCTGCCACATCCACGCATAACCACTCTTTGTTGTTGTTTTCCTAGGAAAAGAATCCCTCAATAAGGGTGTTCAACATGGCCTGAGAAACTACTTGTTCCTTGATCCACTTATTGGTGGGCCCGTCTCCTTCCAATAGCTTTTAATTATTTTTTTCACAACACTTTCCGACATCATCAAGGTATGATTCTGTTGTGTATCCCATGAAGGTAGCTGACCATTGTCAATATATTGTGTGTAAGCTCAGTTATGATCAAATTTAGCTCTTTTATCTTCTCCTTGCAATTTTCGCCATCCTTATGCGTCCTTTGTTAACCTGTGATGACAAAAGACAATTCAATTAAGGATGGGAAGCCTAGTTCCAGCACTTTTTTGTCTCCAACTTCATTAGTCTTCTCCAAGAGAACAATGGTCTTGGTGCCATAGGGAGAAACATTTTCAACGATGTTGTCCACTTATTCTGTTTTGTTTTGCCAAGGAGGTGACCGATTTCTATAAGGGATTCCTCTCGCAATTCGTTGTTGGGGCAGGCTCTAATTCCTATTCGTCCTTGCCCAAGCCGATTGTAGCGTCCTTAACAGCCTTAGCCAAACTATCTTTCTCCTTTTGTACTGCTCAGCCCTATTTTGGCACTGCCTCTCACCATCTAGAGTGCCTCAACCATCCAAACATCTTTATCCATGTCACTTGCTACTTGAGTTGTTTGATTTATTTTTCTTCAATGCTCTAAAGTTGGGTTTTTAGCTCAACCATTTCTTTTGTTAGTTTCTTGTTCTCTAACCAGGATTCATTTTCCTTCTTTATTTTTTTTTGAACTTTCCTTCATGCAGTTCAGCCAATACCCTCAAATGAGCCTAAGTTGTGTCTAATAATCCACCAAACAAGACCTTCAAGGACACTGTGATCTGCCTTTTGTGCTTTGGGCTCTTTGGCAGAAAATCCATTCCAAAAAAAATGTTACTTGCTGGAATCGAGCCGCATCTGAAAGTCAGTCAATAGACTTGTTAGGATGGTTGTGAATCATAATCTAATAATTGTTCCTTGATCCAATTATTGGTGGGCCCATCTCCTTCCAATAGCTTTTAATTATTTTTATCACAACACTTTCTGACATCATCAAGGTATGATTATGTTGTGTTCCATGATAAGTAGCAAACCATTGTCAACGTATTGTGTGTAAACTCGTTTATGAATCTGATAAAATTTAGCTCCTTTCTCTTCTCCTTGCAATTTTCGCTATCCTTATGCTTCCTCTCTTAAACTTTGATGACAAAAGCCAATTCAATTAGGGATGGGAAGCCTAGTTCCCACACTTTTTTGTCTCCAACTTCAATAGTTTTCTCCAAGAGAACAATGGTCTTGGCACCATAGGGAGAAACATTTTCAACAATGTCGTCCACTTATTTATGATATTCTTTTGTTTTGCCAAGGAGGCGAGCAATTTCTATAAGGGATTCCTATAGGGAATTCGATGTTGGGGCAGGCTCTAATTCCTACTTGTCCTTGCCCAAGCCGATTATAGCGTCCTTAAAAGCCTTAGCCAAACTATTTTTCTCCTTTTGTATTACTCGTTCCTATCCTGGCACTACCTCTCACCTTCTAGAGTGCCTCAACCATCCAAACATCTTCATCCATGTCACTTGCTGCTTAAGTTGTTTGATTTCTTTTTCTTCAATGCTATAGAGTTGGGTTTTTACGTCGACCACTTCTTTTGTTAGTGTTTTGTTCTATAACCAAGATTCATTTTCCTTGTTTAAAAATTTATCCTTTCCTTCGTGCAGTTTAGACACTAGCATCAAATGAGCCTAAGTTGTGTCTAATAATCCACCAAACAAGACCATCAAGGACATTGTGATCTGCTTTTTGAGCTTTGGGCTCTTTGGCGAAAATCCATTCCAAAAAAATTCTTGCTAGAATCGAGCCGCATCTAAAAGTCATAGTCAATAGACTTGTTAGGATGGTTGTGAATCAGTGGCTTGGTCCCTGGCCCTCTCTAGGTATTTGTGACGAGCTCATCATCAAGATTTGGAACCTCAATTTGCAATGGTCACTATTCCAACCAACAGTAATTGAATTGTATTCCTCTCTTCCTCAAGATAGGGGTTGTCCCTGCCCTCAACAATGCCTTTTTCTTCTTTAGCAAAATCAAACTGCATTTGTAGGTAGTAGTCAATAGACTTGTTTGCCACCTCAAGGTGCAATTGGGATGGTAATGGATTAGGGACCCTGACCCTAGGCCCCCTAGGTATTTTTTGAGGAGCTCGTTATCAAGCTTTGGACCCTCCATTTGCATGGGTCACTCTTCCGACCAACACTAATCAAATCATATTCCTCTCTTCCTCAGGATTGAGGTTGTCCATGCCTTCAACTGCCTTTCTCTTCTTTGGTAGTCTCTTCAACATTTATTGCACATTGCCTTCTTTTGAGAGCCTCAACACCTTGGCTCTTTAGTCATCCTCATCATTGATTCAAATTTGGGCTCTCCCAACACCTCCTCAATGCAAGGTGAATGACGCATTTGGGGAGGTGGGAGGAGGGGAAGCTAGGAATGCTTTTGACATCTAATATAGTTTGTGAGGCAGCAATTTCCCAAAAAGTCGGTCAATAGTTGATTGGAGAACCCATGGCCATGGTTGAGTGGCGGTGATTGTGGTTTGCTTTGGCTTTGGATGGTCGATCACAACTAATCTTTGACTGGATTGTTCTTTTCCACTTTCGACTCTTGGAGTCTCTAGCCTAGAGGCTTCTTCTAACTTATTTCTCAACATGATAGAGGTCTTTATTACCTGTTCTACTGGTTTTTTTTATGGAACCCCCCATAGCCATCTGACCTTGTATATTGTTCCTTAGACATCGTGGCAGCAAGCTTTATGATCTCTTATGTCATCACTTTCTAAGTAGATAAAGAGATGGATGCCCCGTTCATGGTGCTCTTTCTTTTCTCTCTCCCCATCTAGAACTTGTTCAAGGTTCAAGCTAGAAGCCCTCTATTCCTCCTTAATTTGGTCTTTGGAGTTTATACTACGGAAATTAGATTTCTTATCTTGTGAGGGCTCTCCCCTGGCAATCTTCTTCTTACATTATTGATCATTCATTGTCTGCTTGTTGAGCTTGCCCTTATCATTTAGATGAATTCATATGATGGACAATTACTCCATCTCTTTTCTTTTTCGGTATGGTTTCTCCCTTTAGATTTACCAATACCATCACATTGATAAGAAGATGCAACTAAACTATTGATGATCCACCTCCAATCAAGAATTGCTGCCCTAGGTACATAGCCAATTTTCGAATGATTAACTAGACAGTGAATATGTTTTTTCCCTTAGGATGAGCATATGTCCATTGCACTAATGGGTCAACACTATGCCAATGACGAGCTGTAAATGCAACATCGATGAGTCACCTCTTCTCAATAATCATTGCCATGATATTTAGCCTAATTTTGAGCCATTAGCTGGTCATTTGGTCGTGATCCTTTTCTTTCTTCTCACTGATGACCAACCATCAATGCTATCTTTGAACTTTGAACTACTGCTAGTCCTAGTTGATGTGCACCTCCCAATGCTTAGTCATTTTCTAGATATGTCTCAATTAGTGGGTGGTCATGGTGTTGAGATTTAATGGACCACTTGCCATAAGTCAAGGGGTGACTACACGTTTCTTCTCAACATAATAGATTTTTCACTTTGCATACTTGTTTTCCTTTATCATTACTTGCCATTTTTGGGCAGAATTGCAAGGACAGTTGATGATTTTTATCCCATAGTTTTGTGGCATCTCTTGGATTTTTCATAATTTTGGGCCGCCTGGTTGGTGCAAGAGACTAGATCACCAATGTGCATATTATTGGCTAATATGAGCTTGACATACATGTAAAAACCTTGAGTCAGCAAGGCAGTATGACTACAGCAAACTCACACCTCATGAAAGCGGCTGGCCCAGGTACAAAACACAAATTTGACATTTTGCTTCATTTTTGCGTTGCTTGATTGTGATCTAAGTATAATTTGGTCAAGTTGAAGCTAGAAGTAACTGGAACACGTCCAACTATGTTTTTGAATGTTGAAGATGGCTCAAAGTTGAAGACTCATTCCATCCAAGAAATCTTGATTAATGATATTACGAATATGGGACCTTCAAATGAGATATGAGTTGTCATGGACAATGCACAAGTATGTTAAGTTGCAAGTTTGGTTAGTAAGAGTAAATAACAACACATTTTTTACTCTTTGCATCGTGCATAATTTGAACCTCCTTTCGGAGGCACTTTTACATTCAAGTTGTATGGATTAAGAAGCCCTAAAGGAAAGCTAGAGATATCTTCAAATTCAATACTAACCATCACCACGATTCAACTGTCTTCAATGATTCTCCAAGTTATTGCCATAGAAAGTAGCTAGGACAAGCTATGCTTAAAACTTCATTATAATGAGGTGGCTTCTTGAGGTTGAATCAGCATTATTGGGTATGGTGGTCAATGAGTTCAGAAGCATTTGGAGGTATTTAAATTTAGAGAGATTTCTTGCTTGGAGTCACAATAGTAGTGGAGTTGCTTCAAAGGGAAAACATTGGTAGACCCCATTAGGGGAGCATTATGATAAATGATGCATGGAGAAAATACGCCACAGTTATTGATGTCTTCCATTTGTGTTTGCTCACAAATGACAAGCTCTTCAATAGAAAAGAAGAACAAGAGCACCTATGGTTGCACGCATTTGGTGAAGTATAACAAGTAAGCATCAAAGATGATAAAGGACCTTGCTTGACTGCATTCTAATCCCACCCTTATGACTTATCAAAACGAAGAAGACACCTAAGAGATTATGGGATGTGGATCTTTAAAACCCCACCATATACATTTCCTTTGTTCCCCTAAATATTTGGAAATCCTCTTCTAGCCAGATTGAAGCATCTATTGCAACTACAACAAGGTCTTCTTCATCTTTTGGAAAATTTAGGCTCAGACCATTGGCCGGTTATATTGGAAATGGGCAAATCAAAGCCTTTCAAAGCTCCTTTTAGATTCCAATTGATGTGGTTAAGAGATGAACACTTTCCCTCTTTAATTAAGAAATGGTGGATGGAGGGCCAACCCAGGTATGGTACCAAAATGTTTTGCTTCGCTAGAAGGATGCAACACGTGACTAAGCGATTGAGGCAGTGGAATAAAACTGATTTTGGGAATGTTCATGTGCGAAACCGGGAAGTTTTAGAAGCTCTTAAGACAATGAGACTACAAGGGTATTCTAGAGAACTGCAAACAAAGGAAATTTCCCTTAAATAGGAGTTGACAAAATGGGAATTAAGAGAAGAATTTTTTTGGAAACAAAAATCCAGAATTAAATGGCTAAAAGAGGGAGATAAAAACACTTATTTTTTCCATAAGTCTCTCTTAGCTCATCGTTCTCACAATCACATTGCTTATTTGGAAAATGGGAATGGAACTCACGCCACCTCGCAGGAAGATATTCAGCAATAAGCAATTCAATATTTTTCTCGGATCTTTGCTGCTACTAATCTAGATGGAACTACTCGACAACAATTGCTTAATATCATTCCAACTTTGATTACAGAGGACAATACTTTTCTTTTGCAACCGGTGTCAGAGAAAGAACTCCAAACAGTTGTGTGGACCATGAAAAAAGGAAAAACACCAAGACCAGATGGTTTCCCAATAGAATTCTATCATGAATTCTAGGACATTATCAAAAACGATCTTTTGGAAGTGGCAGAAGAATGTAGACAAGCAAACACTGTTCTCAAAAGTCATCAATCAAACTTATATTGCTTTGATTCCCAAGAAAGAAGAGGCTTCTACCCTTGCAAAATATCGACCCATTGCTTTATGCAACGTGCTTTATAAAATAATTACAAAAGTCATAGCGGAAAGGCTGAAGCCCACCATTCATAAAGTAATATCTCCGGAACAAGGGGGATTTGTACCTCATAGAAAAATCTATGATGATATTGTTTTGGCTCAGGAAGTTCTCCATTCCATGGAAATTCAAAAGAAACCAGCTATGTTTTTGAGATTGGATTTGTCAAAAGCATATGATAGGGTGAATTGGTCATTCCCAACTGAAATTCTGTTGAAATTTGGTTTTTCCCCCCTTTGCGTTAAGTGGATACAAGTTTGTATTTCTTCAGTCTCTTATTCTATTCTGGTTAATGGCTCTCCTTCAGCTAGATTCTCTGCTTCTTGAGGCATAAGGAAGGGGGGGGCCTTATCACCTTTTCTTTTCATAATAGTAGTTGAATCTTTCGGCAAATTGTTTCCCAAGATGAGAATTCATAAGAAGTTGAAGGGCATCAAATTGGCTAGACAGGTCGAGCCTTTATCTCATCTCCAGTTCATATATGATTCATCCATTATGGGAGAAGCTTCTTTAAAAGAAGCTAACCAGATCCACAACTTGGAGATCTTTTCAAAGGTCACAGGACAAGATATAAATAGGCAAAAATCAAAAATTATTTTCTTCCATTGCTCACCCAGGTTGTAGCAAGATATTTTGGCAAAGTTAGGATTTCGGCAGGGAACATTGCCTCTAAAATACTTGGGTATCCCTATGGATTTAGAAAGGTTAACTGACTGGACTTGGTTACCCACAAAGATTCTTCAAAAATTTAGTAAATGACTCATAGATGGCTAACTTTTGGAGGACGTATTATTTTGATTAAAGTTGTTTTACAAGCTATCCCGATCTACTTTTCTTCCCTTTTGAATATTTATGTGAAAGTCTTACAATAGCTGGACTCCATCTGCCATAAATTCTTGTGGACAAGAACTCAACAAGTAAGGAAATGACATCTTGTGAAGTGGTTAACATTATGTTTTCCAAAGAAATATGGGGGATTGGGTTTTCGATACAGTGTGTTGAATAATAAGGTTGTAATCTCCACACTTTCCTAGTCGATCACTCAGATGATGAGATTTGCCTATTATCCATCTCCGTAAGTAAATTCAGTGGATAGGAGATGATTCCCGTGGCATGAGATGTTTTTCTACACTTGAGTCGGGCACCAGAATTGTTTATTTAATGAGAAAATTATATTATTTTAATTAAAGTGACTTTATTAAGTGGGGTTACAAAGTTACTTTATAACGTCGTATTATTAAGTCAGAAAAAGTGACTTTATAATATTCAATTATGACGTTAAGTGGAATTAGTATAATTCCACACTTGGGCGCCCCCTTTGGAATTGAAAGGCAAATAAAATAAAATTAAAGGTGGTTTGGATTCCAGGGTTTGGATTTTTATAAAAAGGGTTCATTCTTTCATTTGGAGAGGATCATCTATCATTTTCAAAGACAATTTCAAAGCAGCTCATGCTTATTATTTTCTGAGGATGAAACCCCTTGGAGGATTGTGGATTGGACGAAAACCCAATTCATATTGTGGGAGATTCATTCAGGATTTCCATTTGTGCTTCATTGAAGGATTCAATCAATTGCAATAGCTGCTGTATTATTGCAATTCTGAGAGCTAGCTAATTGGGTGCAATAGCTGATGTTTATTTCATCTTATTGAGAAGATTGTTGAGTTGCAACAGCTGAAGGTATTGTTGCAAATATCATTTCTTTTGGCACAACAACTAACGTATTGTTGTGATTCAATCGAAGGAAGTATTGAAGATATTTTTAGTTGTTTTGTGGGCAATATTGAGTATCAATTTAGTCATGGGGGATGATTTGATGATCAAAGTGTGAGTAATAAACATAAAGAAATCTGTGCAACATCATCTCAAAATCGTGGCATCCAAGCAGGTCTATCAGCTAAAGAGGAGGTCGATCATTTGCTACAGATCAGGTTCTTCTATTTCATATCATTTTTATAGGCTACATTGCATTGTATTAGTTGCTGCCATATAGTGGCTGTAGTTGCATGAATATTTGGTATAGGTCATTGTAGCGGCATTCATTCATGATTCGATGTAAGCCAAGAGTCTTGGCATTGTACTCAGATTGTAAACAGCATTTGATAAGATTGAAATAAGTCTATGCACTCAATAAAGGAGAAATAAGGTTGCACAACAAATGTTTGTCAATATGTCATTGCTGTAGTTACTTATCTCAGTTCATATTCAATCAATAGTTTACATGGAAAATGTTTGTAATAATGTCCACTAAGCTGTAGGTGCATTTCTCGTGTCATTTAAGTCATGTATTGATTGCATATAGCTGTAGCATTGCGTTCCCTTTACTTCAATCATTTAAATCATAGTTGGAATACTTGCCAAAAACTCGCCAAGTTATTAAAAAACTCGCCAAAAACCATACAAAACGAATAAACCGCCAGAAAACTCGCCAAAGACAGCATTTCTTTCCTTTTTTGGATTTTTGGTGAAGAAAACACAAGGAAAGAATAAAATTTGCCATTTTTGGAAAGGGTCCGGGAAGATGTAGCAACAAAAACTTGCATGTGCCATAACTTTCATTTTGTGGCTCCGTTTCATGTGTCGTTTTCTTTAAAAGTGCATATTTTCTCGAGCTCTACGCATTGATGGCAATATTTTTTTTTATTTTCATAAAATCCATTTGTGCACCTTTTTGGACCAAGCAACTTTTTGCAATCTTCTGAAAGAATCATGAGCTTTGATCGCCTATAGATAGACTAGTAGTTAAAAATACTGGATAGCTTTCTAAAACTCAATGAGTACTTGCCAAAACTCGACGAGTATTCTCCCATGCTCGAACTAATCGTCCCACCTACCAACTTGGTCGCAACCTACCTATTCAAATGTTGACTTCACATATCAACAGATGCCTAGGTTTTTTTTTTGCTATTTTAAGAGTTTTTTTTGTTCAATGATAATCACACAAAGAAGCGCAACAAGTTGACTCAAAAAAGGCTCAACAACTTGGTTTTTGTGCAATAAAATCTCTGGCTTCGCACAAAAAAAGTTGAGGCCACATCAGAGGAGCTCATTGATTTGGATGAGATAGATCCATACAGTGAGTGGGCTAGGCAAGAAGAGGAAAACCCTACGTTCACAACGGACAAGATTGTTTCTTTTGAGAGGGAGGCTATGGAGGGAGAAGCACTAGCAGGACTCTGGGGAGATATTGGATTGGATGACATCTTTGGAGGTGATCTCCAACATGCAGCAAAGGACCCACTAGCACCACCATCTAGTTTCAGGATCGACCCAGATTCATAGCCTTCTCAGAGGAGCATGGAGACGCAGCCGAGTGTGGGGACTAGTAGAGGCACTAGACCCTCTCCCCGATATTTCTCTAGATTGGCAAAGAGGAAAATGTAATTTATTGTATATTGTAACTTGCATAGATATGAAATTTATGATGATATTTTTCAATGTCAATCATCATAAATTCATATTACTTATCAGTTGGTTGTATTCGCATGATGATGCAATTTTGTATTGTATTTGTATTCAAATCTAATAGAAAACAATTCTCCAACATTTTATGCACTCATTTGATACATTTTGTAGCTGTGTTGCTTAAAATTTATGTTTTTTAAAGAAATTTGAGTATTTTTGAAGTTGTCGAGTATTCTTGAGTATTGGCCAAATATTGCCGAGTTTTTTTTTTTGGGGTCTACCGAGTATTTGGATTTGGCGAGTATTCTTACTATGATTTAAATTACTTCTTGCAAGTCCTTTGCAATCATCAAACAAACCAAAACACCAAATGAAGAAACTACAACAGCAAGTACAGACTTGCAAGCCAAGTGTTTGACAATATTCCTTGGAGCTCAAATCACCAAAACACGGTCGGATTTTCAAGGGATACTTCACTTTAGCTGCCTTATTATATTGGAGACTGCTACAAAATCCATATCATCTATGGGCCATCAATATTAGAGGAAATTATGCAGAAGGAATGATGCCACAAGAGTTGATCCAACATTCTTTACCGTCTCAGGGATCTCTGATTCTTTCGATTCTCAAAATGGGGGAAGAAATTATTAAAAAACAATTTTTTTGGAAAATTAGGAAAGGTGATCAAGCTAATTTTTGGACTGACTATCCGGACTTTAGAAGTATTATGAATACTCTTCTTGGTAAGGGAAAGGAAAAGGTGATTCATTATATTCAATCATCATCTAAGGGAACTGAGTGGATCTCCCCATCTTTGTGGCAAACCACATTGTTTATGGGCCAAATTCAATTTTTCCAAAATCTCTTTCAAAACATAATCCTTCCAACTTCCTCCGATACTGATACCCTTGCCTAGGGAAAATCTTTGAAAGGGAATTATTTTGTAGCTGACGGATATAGTACTTTGATGGGCACTTAGCCACATCCTTGGAAAGATAATTTTGGTGACCTCTGGCGACCTGCGTTGTGGCCTAAAGTAAGATTCTTTATCTGGCTCCTATTATACAAGAGGGTTCTTACTGGAGACAATTTGATGAAAAGAGGTATGGTGGGACCCTTTTGGTGCCCTCTATGCAAAGAAGCGGATGATACTCTGATCCACCCTTTTCTTTAATGCCCTTTTGTAATATCTCTATAGAAGATTCTGGCGAACTGGTTATCTGTCATTTGGGACTCTTTGATGAATCTTGTGGGAATTATTAGAGCTTGGAAACGCTGAGCCTCTGATTCTCAGGACCTTGGCAAAGGAATCTGGATTGCCATTTCTCTTATGTTGTGGAATGTATGGAAAGATTGAAATAAATGTATCTTCAAATCAGAAAATAGAGACATTTGGTATGTCAAGGAATTAACACGGAGTAATATAGTGGAAACTATTGAACATAATATGAAAATTCCTTCCCCCTTACCTGGAAAATGGAAAGCTTTACTACAAAAACTCAATTTGGAGGAAAGTAGAGTAAAGACTAAGTCATGCACTAGACTATCGGTTCCCTTTGTTCAAAGAAAATGGCAGCCTCCTCTGTTTGACTTTGTCAAACTAAATACTGATGGAGCAGCAAGAGGCAATCCTGGTCCAGCTAGTATAGGAGGGGTGGCTCATGATTCTTTGGGAACTCCCCTTTTCTTCTTTGGTCATCAATTGAGGCACTTTACTAATAATGTGGCTGAAATTTTGGCAATTCACAAAGCTCTTCTGGAGGCAACTACACTAGGATGAGTTATAGTTGAATCATATTCCAAGGTTATCATCAACCTTCTGTCAATTCAAGAGTAGCATAGATCCAATAATTGGTTAATCGCCAGGATACAGAATAATATTAAAGGTATTGCTCAACAATTTCAGACCATCATATATCAAATAAGGGAGTAATCTCTACACCCCATTGAAAGGGTTGTTCTCCTTTTGACGACACTAATACTTCAAGGACACTTTCTTTGACCTCATCCATAAAATCCATCCATCGGTTATGCGACTTTAAGATCTCTTCAATCATGATCGACATTTCTTCAAGTATCTAGATAAAGGGCATCAAATCCCTTTGATTTCTTGATTTTCCAATACAAACCTCTTCATTTTTTTCGAAACCACAACTCCCAATCTATTGTTTCTCTTGATCCCTAATTTTCTCGCATTTTAAAATCATCAAAAAGTTCCTCAAGCTCTTTTATCTTGTTATTCAATTCTTCATCTTTCTTGCACACCTCTTCTCTCATCTTTTTGCACTTCTCATTGTCCTTTTCTCCCCCTATCTTTGCTCTTGCTTCCTCTACACAACCCTACACACTTTCCAATCTTGCGCAAATAAATTCATATTTGAATTTGAACCTGGAAGCCATCAATTTTGTGTCCATACAAAAATGTAGACTATCCAACTCGTTCGCAGCATCTCTTCTTGCCTTATCCAATTTATTCCTTCTTTATCCCTCTATTGGTAGTTTAGGTGGAAGCTCTTGTAGTAACTATCCCTGGCCTATCAACATGGTCTCCTTCAAAAATCCTCAGGCTTTCCTTCGTGATTTGTGCAAAATTCTCCAATCATGTTTTCCATTTCTTCAATCTTAGCCTTCGCCCTTGTGTGTCACCCCCATTCGAGTTCCAAATCTGCAAGATATTCATCAACCTCATTGTCCCTCAACTCATAACAAGCAACTAGATCATTTGTTGCATCGATCATCATCAATTGAAGTTGTTCAATGCTCAGAGCTCAAATCGGGCAACAAGATCCTTTTTTGCATGGATCATCATTAACTGAAGATGTTCAATGCCCAATCTCCTAAAGTTAAACATCTACGAGCCCCTTCTCAATCTCCCTTTTCTGCTCACAACACAATATTTTCAATTTTGAACACATGGTTTGCTTGATGTTGCTTCTTTATCAAATCCAAGCACTCATCTGCCATGCTCTTCAATGTCTTAAATCTCTTAACATTCTCATCCTTCAATGATTCAATGTCCAACTTTTCTTCAATCTCCTCCCCTTTCTCTGAGGTTGTCTCCTCACTTGCATGCGCATTTGTGTCTCCACTTTCTTTTGAACTATCCCCAGTAGTAGTTTTTGTGTTTCTCTATCCTTGCACGTTTTCTTGCATCAACACTTCTTGTGGCTTCTTCTCTTACCTATACAACCTCAAGCTCCTAATCCATGACATTTATGACACAAGGATCTTAAGACTTCTTCGGTTGTTACCCTTGGCTCAATGTGGCCTCACCTTGCCTCAATTCTTCCTAAATCCTACCTACCTGTTACTGTGCTTCCGCCTCCCATAGTAGCCACCTGCATCCAAGGCATCTTTCCTTTATTAACGACAATGGGTGGCTATGTCCAACCTAATGAACTTATCCCCCTTCTTGGAGGATGTCCAATTATCATTTATGGTTTCTCCATAATCTTCTTTTCTTTTCCCACTACTTCAACAACCTTCCAAGCCTTTCTCTCTCTTTCTTCTTCCATGCACATAGTTCAGCCTTCATCCATGACACGCCCTCCTCTTGGTGCTGCAATCACTAGAGTACTCACTAAACTTTTCTTGCGCTTATTTTCCTTGGTCTCAACACATACAACACCCTAATCACGTGTGACTTCCTCAACATCAATGAGTCTTCATCTAAATTTTCATCTTCATAGTTAACTACTTCCTACCCCTCAATAGTCGTCAGCAATTTATTTGTCTTATCAACCAGCGCAACATCCACCAATGCCCTTCTTATCTACCTTGTCCTTTAAGTGACTGCTCCATATATTTTTTGCTAACAACATAAGGTGGCGTCCTACAATCTTTCCCAACCTCCTCCCATCAACCTGAACAATGTGAGGTGAGCCATCTTCGAAATTGTAACTGGCAAAAATAATGCAACAAGCAATTGTCAATGTATCCATTTTCATCTTCCACCACAGCCTTTATCTTCATGTACCAAGTTTTCATTTTTCTTGTGTGCTTTGGCAAGGTCACACTTCCCACCAAGATGCACTCTTTAAATCGGTTGACACAATTTCTTTTCCCCATGGCCTTAATCTTCACAAACTTGCATTTTCAAGGAAATCCTATATCATCGTACAAAATCAAGCCTGAAAAAGTTACCTTATCTAAACTCTCCTCCAATTTTATGTGTCTCATCAATTGCGCAATTGAGTTTGTCGGCTATCCACTTGGCAAGATTATACTTCATCCTTCTGTATATCCTACACGGAGCATTGGATACAAGACTTCACATGCAGAATGAGAATTGAAGTCTGCCCTCCATAGCGGAAACCTTTGCAGCTAATAATATTGCAAGTGAATCTTACTGGGTGTCTAATCGATTGACTCTCACCTTGTTGGTCTTTCCCTTTGTGTTCAATTGCATGAACTTCAACGTTGCATCACACAATCTTTGCAATGGTGAATGTTTTTTACTAGATCATCTCCTTTATTCAGCCAATCCCCAACTTTTGCAAATCTTTCCACAGACAGGGGTATTGCATTGCTGCCTATACATTTGCCCTTTATGTGTTCTTGAAAGGCACGACTTTATCAAATCACTTGGATTACCAAAATACAAGAGATTGTTCATGCTCACAATCCCTGTCTCTTGCAAGTGTTCTTGCGTTGTATCACCTTTCTTTAACTTTTGCTTTAGCTCACCATCAATCTTTTTCTGATGCTTGTAAATTATGTGGTTATACTCGGTCGTTGTAGACCATTCAATTTCGGTCTCTAGTGGCTCTTTTGCTAGGGACTTGTTTTTGGGTAGGTCATGAGGGGTATCCTCTCCTCTTACCTATGCCTTTTCTTCATCTCTTCTTGTCTTCTTTGCTCTTTTAGCCGTATTTCTTTGAGGTCCTCCCTTTCTCTTACTTAGACTTCTTCCTCCCTTTTGTCGTTCCAGCTTGGATTTTCTTCATCAAACCTTGCAACACATTCCATTAGATCTTTGTGCAACACAAAGGTGTCAACTTCTTCAAGGTTCTCCACTATTTTAGCAATTTCTCCTTTTTCTGAATTGATCCCCACGTCCATGGTATTTGTATTTTTTTCCCAGATCTCTTTTTTCACTTAGTTTTCCTTTTGGTTGTGTATCTGACATGAGCCACTCGTCACATGACTCGTAGTATTTTTATATGAGAGTGTGCAAGAAATCCATGCTGAGTTAGCCTAGAAACTTAGACATTTGGCATAAAACCTCATAAAGGCCTTGTTTGGCTAGATTTACAAACTCAAGACTCCCTTGGTACCTTCTGAGTGACAATACTTTAGTACACAACTCATATTTTTTCGTTGTATAATTACATATTTCTACAAATATAACACACACACACACACAAACAAAATGCTTGGAGCAAATCTCACTTTTTTGTGGAAATCAAATGACAAAAAAGAAAATTACAAGGAACTATCCTAGAAAACAAGAAATATTTTTGGTAGCGTTTTCTGGTTCCCAACCTTATTCAAGATCTTACGCTCAGAATAAGAAAGTCATACTCCATCTTCATCCACCCTTCTTAATAGATGGAATTCTTGAGCCCATATAAATTAGGTGCCCACTTCTACGTGGTCACCCATGAAACGTATACCATACAAGGTGTAACATGAGGGTTACTTTCTTTAGCCTTTGCTTGTCCTATGCAATTGACGTTGATGGTTTTTTAGCGCTTTCTTTTTCCAATCTCTTCCTTGGCATTCATGGTCGTTTTTCAACTACTTCCTTAACAAATTTGTTGCGTAATTCTACTTTCAATGTTGTAATTCCCTTTGTCCCCTCTACCTTGTCTAGGACAATCTTGCTCATAGCATTATCCATTTGTATGCTAAGCTGCTCGATACACTACTTTAGCACATCCATGCTCATTATGTCAAATTCCAGCCTTCTTTAAGTCCAGATTAAAGGTGTGGGAGATTCTTGCACAACTAACTACAATACAATTTCCATTTTCGGCCATTCTTGTTCCTCTCTTGCATTGTGTGCTCCCTTCTTCCATTGCATAAATATTTTTGGGTGTCTTCGAATTTGTTTTCTTCATCACCCTCGGGATTTACTTCTTTGTTAGTTTGGCCTTCTATGTTATAATTCCACTAATTGGGCTAACCAGTCCATCTATTGGGCTATCTGCTTTTCTTCTTTGAACTCCAACACAATCTCAACCCATGATGTCATCGACCTCTTGCAACCATTTTGTGTGAACTACACTGGTGGATTCAGCTTCCTCCTAGTCCCAATCAATCTCCTCTTCTTGCACCATCAACTTGTAGATGTTTATCTATTCCTCATCCTCTACGTTCTCAATATACAAGGGTTTGAGTTGTGCATTCAATGGGATGACAACCCTTTGTTCTCCGTTCTTAAAGCTCATATACCTCTACTTGAAGTGCATATCCACCTTACTATCATACCACCATGGCTTTCCTAAAATAGTTGGATATTGATCCTTTCCATCCATTTCTATCACTTCAAAATCTTTCGTGAAAGGTGCTCCCATAAATCTCAATATTTGCATTGCACAAAACTTGAATGGGTCGTAAAGGGGTCTTGTTGGCCATATACAACATACTCATTGTAGAATGTACCACAAGTTTCCCCATCCTCACCCATGCATTTTTTGACAACAAGTTTACCTCAAATCCCATGTCAATCAAAATCTTCTTAAGCGCAAAACCATTCAAGCGACCATCAATCAACAATTATTGATCAAACGGTACTTAGAACCAATTTGTTATTGTTTTATGCACCACTTGATTTTGGCAATGCTTGTAATACAATTGTTTCCTTTGGTTGTACAAGGGTCCATATACTTTGTTTTAGCCATATCTATAGCAAATTAGTCGCTCCTCCCGCTTTCAACAACACAAGTTTGGCCAATTCTTCAAATTCTTCCATACCTACACATCTCTCATGTTTGCTCGATTCTCCAAGTTCTCTCTCCATTTTCAACTCATAATGAAGTCCTTGTAAAGCTCTCTAGCCTCAACAATTGTGAATTTTGTAATGTCCCCTTAGAGCATAAATTAAAGAAATCCAGGTTTTCCCACAAACCCTTGTGCAAAAATGACAGCAATTTGATTTTTTATAATTATTACAACTCTTCAAAATTAAAGCACCCAAATGGTGGAAATCACTGAAAACCCTCAAATATATTTTTAAAAAGTACAAATTCAAGCCAAATACGATTTTTGTAAAAAAATTTCGTTGGCTGCAAATTAGAGAAATGACAGCTGACCTTACAAAAAGAAATATTGCCAGAAAAGAAGATCTGGCTGGTTGATGGAGATGTTGAAGCAAAAAAACTTTCACAAACCCCGGAAGACAAATACTGATGAATGGCAAGTTGCAACACCTCCTCAAGGTGACATCAGCCTCTAGATAGGTGACGTCAGCCCTCAAAACAGCCCTAAAACTCACTGAAATCACACTCCAGCCCTGGAAGATGATGCCCTAGTTGAAGTTGCTCTGTCAAACTGATGTGAAGCTCAATTGTAACACCTGAATGGAGATACCCTGGCAAATTGGAGGGTTTTAATCCTCAAATCTGGTTGCAATGGAGGGTTTTCGTCCTCAATTGCTGAATACGCAAGAGGGTTTCCGTCTTCTAATGCAAAAGTTGGAGCAGCAGCTCAAACCCTTCATGAAAATTGTGATAATGGCAGAAGATATCCAAATGACCCCAAACAACCTCCATTTATGTTTTTTCATGGCTCAAATCTCAAAACAACGTCCCCAACTGGGACGTCCCACTTTGGCATTTTAATTTATTTATATAAAGTAATACTTTACTTTATTTCAATAAAGTAGTGTGTTTATTTTTTATTTTAACTTTATCTTATAAAGCCACCTTTTAAATTTATAATAAAACATAAGTGCTTATAATTAGAGTTACTTTTGCACTTAAATTATTAATTTATTTCCCCTTTTTCCACCCTATTAGCCCACGCGAAAATACTGGATAGGCTAAGGGTCTTTTCTAAGATTAATCTTGAGAAGGGGACATTACAAATTTCCACTCCACCGCATCACAGTATCTTCTTGACCTCTTTGCTTGCACATGTTGCACCTTAGCCTTTACTTTTTTGAGCATAGCTAGTTCCAATATATCCTTTGACATTGATCGACTCATGCGACAGTGTTCGCTCTTTGTACTCGTCCCCACCCCCCCAATATCCACCATGACCACAAGAACTACATTGTTATTCTTGTGCAAAGGTCGCCATTCTCACTATTTGATGAGTGGTCTCCCCTTACATGATCTTCTTCCACAACTCGGGCAATCCTCTGTCTTGTGTTACTCTCCACAACTTGCAAAAGTAGGGAACTTAGGACAATGCCTTTGGTAATGGTCAGTTGCTCCACCTTTAAAACATGCTCCCCACAAATGATTTTCATGTCCTTGTGTACCTCTATCACAGAATCTTTCTAGCACAAATCTTCTTCCTTGATTCGGCGACACAAAAAACATGTCCTAGTCTCCACACAACTTCAACTTGTTTGGCCCTCTGCAAAATTGGACAATTCCACATTTCATGCATAGCGTAACATACTTCGCATCCCAAAATTGTTGAACAAACCCTTTTCCTAGAGCAAATATTCTTCATGTGGCTTTTTGTCTCACAGTGAATACACCACAATCCCTTTTGAATTTCTTGCACAACTCCAGCAAATGTCAACTTTTGAAGCTATGAGGCCATCGAGGAAAATTGAGCCTCTTAAAAGGGCAAGTGCCTGTGTCAAAATTACTTGTGAGCTCCATCCTCAAGACAACATCTAGTGCTTCTCTAGGCTTCGTATAACTTTTCAGTCCTAGTTGCCTTTGAAATGGTGGGAACCATCCCCCAACAAACCAATGAGCATATCATACAAGGTGAATTTCAAATGATATTTTAGACCATAGTTCGCATACTTGTCTTCGGAAAATATTCGGCAAACCCAAAAAAATATTGACTCGGCAAAAACTCAACAGGACTCAACAAATATTCAGGAATATTCAGCAACTTAAAAAATATGCAAATTTCTTTAAAAAATCATAATTTTTTAGTAAAATATAGCTACAAAATGTATCAAATGTGTCTACAAAATGTTGGAGAAGTGTTTTCTATTAGCATTGATGAGAAAGTGGTTAGATATTGTAGAGCTTGTTGGATTCATGAGTTAGTGAGCTCAAATCCAGGAGGTGGTCAACATGGGTAAATATTGAACGGACGCCATCTTTGGTAGGTTTTTATAGCAATATTGTTTGCTATAGCTCGAGGATTTGATAGGAGTTGTACATGATACTACTGCGTAGATGAATTGATGATATATTTGAGATTATTTGATTTATTCTATTCAAGATGCCCTATATATGTTGCATGTTGCATGTTGCATGTTGCATGTTGCATGTTGCAATGTGTGCAAGGAAAAACTATCTGTAAGATTGTTAGTGCTTGAAACTTTACTCAATTCAAAGTTCTCAAACTGGATCTATTTATAAGTTTTTTTTTTGATAGGAGTATTTGTATCTTTTATAGCACACAAGCTTATTGTTATGCAATTGTCCACCATTGCATATCTAAGACTAAGAGTTTAGATAACCTTATGAAAAAAGGGTGTGAACTTAATAAAAATATTATAACTCAATATTATAAAAAGAGAAAATCATGTCCAAATACTATGCTAAAGGTTGGCATGAAGTTTGTTACCACTGTCAGTTTAGTAGAAATCTGAATATTTGTAATGTATACTAGTGATATATAAATTATTCTCTGTTTGTGTTCCATATCTATCAGAATATATTTTTAATATTGCATTAAGAATAAAATGCATCTTTATAATTTCAGGTGAGGATTTGGCACAGATCCCGCATCAGGGGAGTATTTGGTACAGACTCGGCGAATACTCAACAATATTCGCCGGGTCTGTTCAGAAAGTTATTACAGTGAATATTCATTGTTTAGAATTTGTGGCGAGTACTCAACAAGTACTCACAGTGTATGCTAACTATGTTTTAGACAATAAAGTTTTGAAATGCACACACTCTCATTCACCTCCTGCCTAATCGCTTTTAGCAAAGAAACGCTCTCCTACTTAAACTCTAGAATGTAAAACTCTTTCAAAAATATTGTTTTTGTGCATTAAAATCCGCCACTATCTTATTGGTCTCAAACTTCATGTGTCAGATGTGTGCTCTATCCAACAAGGTTGTCGCAGAAAAACTTGCCTACATCTCGAACAAAGTCACACACTTCACTCTCCATGCCAATGTAAACTTATGTACATGTCCGGGAACATCCTCCATACCTCTATACTTCGAAAGCTTCAAGTTCACCAGATAAAAAACTTGCAATTGTGGCCCACTCGAAGGATTCACTGCAATTTTTTGCTTATAAGTGTTACTTCAACACCAAACCCTATGGTCGCGACCACAGTGCTTCCGTAATTTGCATACCTTGTCCCATTTGAACTAGTACACCATATGTGACTAACACAAGATTCACACTTGTTGGCACACTCACCACTTGCATTGGACTGATAGAATGTCCAACCCTTGGAAATCCAACACTACTCAAAGTCACCATTGTAAACTTCTTCACAAACTCCAAACTATTGATTGGTGTAGGAACACCTTCTCCTGCCTCTAATGTAGAAAATCCTTTCACAGGCACAAAACCCAAAATATGATCCATCATCACAAGATTTGCCTATCCAAATATTTCTCTCGCCCACTCATACCATTAACTTTAGAAACTATTCCACCAAAAGAATCACGCTATGTCTAAGCATTAGTGGGTCATTTATGTGCCCTCCCTATCCAAAGCAGGTTCCAACCGCATCCTCCCAAATTACCTTCCTTACACTCTTGGGGTCCTTTAGCTCAACTTCCCTTTGTTGGCTTTCCGCATACCTTCTCAACCTCAACTCTCTCTCAATCAAATTCTCCATTACTTCAACTCTTGCAAGTCAAAACCCTAACATTAACCTTCAGTGGCTTAGCAGCCCCACAACAAGAATTCAATTCTCCATGTCCACTTTCTCAAACATTGGGTCAACAAGGAGCATCTTTATCCAAAGAGGAACCTCTGTAAAAATGATCCCCTGGGCTCTTGCAAAAACTCGAACTTTTCTTGCTCCAAGAAAGAATAGGGGCATCACAACAAACTCCAACACAGTTGTTCTGCACACCTCACCACCACACATCAACTCAAGTCCAAACCATGTCTATCTGCTTTAATCTTGCATTTGTCCAGCCTTTTGGTCTCATAAGATTTTATCTCTTTCCAACAATATAGGTGGCAATCCATGCATACAAATACTCAGGGAACTCTACAAAGAACGCCACGTACAAATCACTCTACAGTTCATCTTCTAGCCAAGCCCCGTGTCACATCCTTTCGCCTTTATAGCAAATTCTAGTATTTCCCTTAAACCAGGCATCAATCCTTTCGTACATAATCCAATCCACAAATCCGCTTACCATACACCCATCCACTCCTCATAACACAATGGAATGAGTAACTGTCAACAATTCCAAATTGTTAGCCTAGTTTTAGACCATTTGCACACTCTCAAAGGATATCTATGTAAGACAAACCCTAGTGCACATTGAAGCTCATAACTCTATCTACACCAACACTTTCACTCACACTTGTGCATGAGCGTCTCCCCCGAAGTACAATAAAGCAGTCCAAAATCCCTTGTTGTATGAGAGTGACACAAGAACTAGACAAGGGTGTGACATTTTCATCATGATACAACAATTCAAACTCTTAACTACAACATCAAATCACAACAAACGCAAAAATATCCTTTCAGATACAAGATCTAACACAAATCACGCTTAAGACATACAAAGATCAACCCGATCCTCACATGAACATGTATATTTCATTAAAGTCTTCATTAATAATAATATAATTTACATCAATCAGCACTCAGTGCAACACAAATTATGAATACAACCATGAATCTACACAATTATACACCAATGATGTGTATTTACACTCAAAATCCATGAAACTTTTACTAGTACAAGTATTTGCCCCAAAGCCTAGGAAAATTGATGCCAAAGAACTAGAATCGGAATCTCCAAAAAGGCTCACTAAGGATTTGGCTAATGAAACTTATCTAATAAAGAATAAAGAGGCTATTTATAGATTTCCCGGAACATTCAGAATATTCCTTTGATTCCCTTTCTGGATCCTTCTAATATGCCTCGTTGTTGAGTTGGCATGCATATTCAAACTTCAAGAAACTTCACTTTAGTTCGAAGTCGGTCATGCAATCCCGAAATAACTGTGTTTGGGCTCATTTCTTCCATGCAACATGTCCTTCCTTTGGCATGGAATATTTGTGATGTATTCTCGCGCGGCTCCTTGTAGATTGTGCATTCTTGCGGTTAGTCATGTCAACACGCACACCTCACTTACACAGCTTGAGTGCTCAACCACAAGAAGTTACTTTTCCTGGATCAATAGATGCCGAGACATATGAGAGGAGTATGACTTCTTTTTAAGTGCACTAAATGTGTGCTCCTCAACAGACGTGAGAAAAGGAATTTCACATCGAGCAAAATCCATAAATAACATTCTTTGGGAGATCAACTAACACACCATTCATTGACAAATCTAGAGCAACTTAGATACACAACAATTGGTGTTTGTTTCAGCCATTGTTTTTGTTTTTATTAAGTTGTACAAGTACAACTACGTGTCAATTATTCTTCATCATCTGTGTCATAAATCTAATGTAAATGTTAAACTATTATTCATGATTAGTTACAATAATTGTAGGAATACAAGGCTTATATTTAACGGTAAGTCAATATTAGTTAAGGATTAACTAATAAACAATTGTAACCACTTCAACCATTTTGCAACCATATCTCACACAATAAAATGACGGACACAATAAACAATATGTGCATTCTGATTCCCTTTCTTCTGTTCACATCTTCTAACATTGGTATTCATAAACATTAGTGCTCGATAGGGTTTGTAATTTGAATACAAGATGTCAAATCATGAACAACAAACTATAATTCCTAGAAAACATTGTTTCAAGACCATGAATCAAGTCACCATTTATGCTAAGAAAGTTGTGACAGTCACGTGAGGGAAAAAACGAGTACCTGGTTATTTGAGATGAAAAAGAGCCCATTTTGAGATTAAAAAGAATATAGTCGTTTAGGGCAAGCAAAGCGTAAAAATTGTGCAAAAATACAATCCCGATTTAGGGCAACATTTGTGTAAAAATACAGTTGCGATTTAGGCCAAAAATCATGCAAATATACAGTCATGATTCAACGCGAAATAGAATCGCGATTTAGGGCAAAAATCGTGCCAAAAAAAGGTGAATATCAGTCATGAATTACAAGGGTATTGTTGTCATTTCAAGTTTAAATGCGGCCATTAGGGCACAGCAAAATACAGACTTGAAGGGCACTAAATTTCTAAGTAAATGAAACAAAACCACAATGAAAGCCAATGAATGGAGACAAAAAAATACAGTTTAAAAATATGGCAACGAAGACAGTTTGAAAGTCGCCAATTCTGACAAAAAGAGGGCACAAAAAAGGGCACGACTTTTTCTAAAATTAAAATTGGAGTAAAAAATGGATGAGGAGTCACTATTTTTAGCCTCGTATACAATTTGAGGTCTTTCATCAGACATCGAGAAAAAGTCAATGCTACAGTAGATGCCGAAGATGCCAACGCTATTTTATTAAAAAAGTGTGGCTTCTACATACAAGAAGGGAAAGTTCAAAAACAAACCAAATGGGTGAAAAATCCTTTGATGACGACTACATATTTTAAAGAAGCTCAACACTTTGAAGATAGGAAAGTATCAAGTCTAAGTAACCCTCGGCATGGATTGCTGCCCAAATAATTCGGGAGTAGGTGGATCTCAAGAATTTACCCTTATGAGGGTCATGAGACAATTTGATGGAGCGTTGTGGAAGTAGCTCAGTATGGATGGTTGTCCAACAATTCGGAAGATTTTGTAATTTGAGAGTTTAGGGAGGTGGAATCTGGGAACTCAGGAATTCATCTTGGGAACTACACTTTTACGAGGGTTAGGGAGGCAGCTTGATGGAGTTCTATTTGGTCAAAAAATTGTATTCAAAGAGGAATCTTCTGAAGAATGTGCGACTCTATTTAGCTCTATTATTTTAATCTTATGTCAATATATTTGTTTTTGTTTTCTATAGTGTAAACCTAAAGAGGGGGTTGTAGGAATATAAGGCTTATATTTAGTGGTAGGTCAATATTAGTTAAGTATTAACTAATAAACGGTTATAACTACTTCAAACATTTTGTAACCATGTCTCACATAATAAATTGACGGACACACAATGAACAATGTGTGCATTTTGATTCCTCTTCATTATTTCTCTATTCACATATTCTGACAATAATTAAGCCATATTAATGAACTATCATATTTTTACCATGGTATTTCATGGGCCATAGATGCATGGGACGACATGTATGTTATTGATAATGCTCCTCTTGTGATGAAACCAAAGGCAATATTAGCCTACATTTTTCACTAAATCATCATGGGCATGTTCAATCCCACAATGAGTATGTTGATCGCCAATGATTGGATTTTGTGGGTCTGTTTACACTCTTCACAGGGAACATTGGTAACCAACCATTATATGATAAGAGTAAGATGGACATGGCAGAGTTAATTGAAGACATAAATTAGTGAACCAAATTCCAACCAAGATGTTGATGGTTAATGGTATTTATATGCACTGAGGATTGCCCCAATAAATTCAGCAAGGGCCATACTCTAGTCCTCACCCTAAGGGTTCAATAGTAATAGTTATTCATCAATTGTCTTATTTTTTTAATTTTTGATTGAAAAGCGCATTTCTATCAATATTGCATGGTTATTCATACAGAAAATTCAAGTGGAATGCATCACACTCTAAAAGCATAGTTACCAAGTCCAAAAATCCGGATCCATGGAGGGCGAAAAAATCCAAAAATTCAAAACTCTTGAAAAAGTTCGGGAAAAATCGACGCGGAATATATACATATTGTATAATTATAATTTATAAACATGCAAAATATTGAACAATATAGAGAAAAAATTTAATAGCATAATTTTAAATGTTAATATATTTAATATTAAATAATTTATGAGGATGTTGGGAGTCTTCTAATCACAAAAAACTGAGAAAAAATTTTGGAAAGAAAATTGGGCTGACTTGGACCGAATTTATCCAAGCCAGCTGAAAAATCCGGATCCACCCAGATTTTGTGCAGATCCGACCAAATTCGGTAACTACACTAAAAAGCATGTAGCAAATCAACCTCAAGGGTTGAAGCAAGGAAACAAATTTAATTTTAATAAGGCTAATATAACAAATTTCAATCAAAAAAGTTTAGAAATATCCAGTAACATGAAATAAAGCCTAGCAGGCAACAAGACACCAAGCCACAAAAACCACACCATGGGTGTAATCAGCGTAGTATGTAGTAGAGAACGATCATCTGGCTTGTCACCCCAATCCTAGCCACCACCAGCGAGTAGATTCGTTTTCAATTATTGATTTTCACCCATCATTGGTTTTTTCTTTGTCAATCTATTCATCAAAAATCTGCCTAGATGATGGCATAGCTACGAGGGAACTTCCCTTGCTAGGGAGGCCTCCAACTACTAGTGTCTGAAAGCAAAAACCCATTACCATCACTGAGAGTTGTGGGCCCACAATGGATGTTGTGAATGCAGTAAGTCACTACGACACCTTTTGTGTGAATGGTGCTTGCCATGACGGCCTTGAGAACATCATCAACGAGAAGAGTCTAGAAGAACCCAACTAACTATACAATGAGCACTCCCCCAATGGTACCATAGGATCTGATGGTGTTCAACCACAAGCAAAACCTTCTCTACTTGCACTTGTATCTGTAGCATAATGTTAGAAATCACTTGCACCTTATTAGTAATAGAAAACGAATCATCTGAAGATACATGAATGAAAATAGCATTGTTTCTTTCCTTCCATAAATAAAATAATCTTAGAACAAAATATATATCAAATTTGGTTAAATTGTGCAGGTGAAACGGTCAAATCCACTAACAACATCATTTTCCAAGAAGAGAACTTTGGACGAAATGGTTGAAAAAGGGCATGAATTCACCTCTATGTTGACTAGGCATGTTTGCGGAACCAACCAAGATGTTTGCGGGACTCTAGGTGTTGGAAAAACAAACATACCAGATTTGCCACACTTTGAGAAACAAGGCGATTACCAACAGGTAATCCTTGTTGTAAAATACACCAAAGGAAATGCGCATGTTTGGATTCAATGATCGCTTTCCAAATTATGGCAAATCTTCTTCCCCAAGTCTTTTCAAAGGAATTGACTTAAAAACAAGCATTCAAAGCATCCACTTAAATGTGCTATGGAGAAAACAATTGATATCCTAGTCAAGGTTTGTACCGGTGAAAAGGGATCTCAACAAGCCATTTCCAATCCACTCATGATCAAGCAGGTGTTTGAACCCTGATTTTATGGAGGTTCTCATCTAGGATATTTCTTTGAATCATAGTAATAGAGTCCAAATCACTACTAATGAATTGGTATTTGTCACAAAGGGCAAGCCAAAGCAACCAAGTATTAGACTACTTGCAAAAAAGGTCCGAAACAATTTTAATCCCCTTTTTGAAAAATTTGAGACACTTGGCCTTGACAATCATAGAAAATGGGACACCGTAGTATGAGAGCATTGTAGACCACCAAAGAGAGAGAGAGAGAGAGTCTAGAGATAGCCTTGATCTAAAAACCATCACCATCCAAAATTCAATGAGGTTTAATCAACTCCCAAGTTTTGCAAATACTTTAAGCCACAAAGGAACCAACAATTTTGATTGGGAGTAGAGTGAGAAAAAGAGATCAAATACCTAGACCCTTCCACGTCTTTCTACCAAAAGGGGTTGCCTTCATAAATGCAATGGCGAAAAAATTTATTCTCGGCTTCCTCTCTTTCAAGGGCACAAATAATCCATTTGACACATAGAGCAGTACCTTGAAGTTTGACATTCAAGAAGCCAAAGTCACCCAATCTTTAGGTTTGCAGGATATATCTCATGCAAACCTGTGAAACCCTTTAGATTCTTCATAGTTGGCCGATGGAAAGTCTCTGAGGAGACATTCCAGCTCAATATATGCAGCTTTAGAAGGTACCCAACAAGAAGAGTACAAGACATGGGTTGTTACTAAGACCTTGGAACAGAACTAGAACTTGCCAGCCATGGAAAGAGTTTTAGTGGCCCAATTAACAATTTTGTTCTCCACTCCTTGAACCACATAATTCCATAAGTCTCAAGGAGTTTCCTGAAAGGAAAAAGTAATGCCCAGGAATTTGAATTGGTCACCAAGTTGAATCCAATGCTAATTGTATTTCTACAACCAGGTTGGCATGGCTGATGGCAGTGAACGATTGTATATAGCAATGAGTTTTCTTCCATTTAATGGAAGAACTAGAGGCTACGCAAAAATATTAAAACCTTCCATGGCATTAAAAATCAAAGCTTCTTCTTCAGCTAGAGTGAGTAATGAATCATCAGCAAAGTTCCCATTGACCATCTGCTTCTAAGACTGAGGGGGAGAGATATCTCTAACTAGCCCTCTAGAAGTGTAGTCGGCTATGAGATAGTTGTATCCTTTAGGTTGAGCACATAGAGGGGAGGGGCTAGAGGAAAACCATGTCAAATGTATCTAAACAAACCAGATTGTTCAAATTGTACTCGATTAATTACAATATATGTTGCATCCTAAAACCATTTTAACAGTTTGCACAAACCTTGCCCCTCTTGCATCACACCTGAAGCTAAAATAAATGCCCATTCAATTCTATCGTAGGCTTTCTTGAAATCAAATCTGATGAATAAGGCTTTCTATTACGAGGAGCGAGCACATTCCATCCCTTCCCAAACAGCAATAACATTATCCAAAATGTACCTATTGCAAATAAAACCAGTTTTCTCTAGGCAGATGATGAGAGGAAGCAAGTACTTCACCCAAAGAGCAAGAGGTTTAGCTATCTCTCTTAATTATTGATAGAGTAGGTGCATTGCATGCTAAACCCTAAGTCCCTTCAATCATCCTTAATATTCATATGGAAGGAACACTTGTTTGCAATATTTATGAGCCCTGATAAACCAAAACATACTTTTGTCCGTTTCCATTATTCCCAACCATTTCCTCCACCAGACCGACATTGTGTGACATGCAATGCATTTATTATTGATAATCCATTATGAATCCTATATGTTTTCAAAGCTGCAATTCTGCATAAGCATCGTCCAAGCCCTCAAAACATATTCAATTAAAGGTGCCTTTCTGATTTATGATATATGATGTACCTATTTATCACTAATACGTATTTCTTGGTTGTAAATGGTTAATATCCTTAGCTCTCTATTCTGAATTTTTTAACGCATATGTAGACCCTCCTAAAATTAGTCATTGTGAACTAGTAGTTTAAGTTTATTTTCTCTGAACTAATCACATCATAAAATTGATCTGTTAGATTAGTCACAACCTGGTATTGATTTCCCTACATTAAAAAAGAGCAATGAATGGATAAATTACATTGCCAATGCAGTACCAATGGAAATCTTTGTTACATCTTTGAGTTAAAGTGCTTATTGCATATATTAAACATTGCACCACTTTCATCTTTGAAATGAACCAATCAAAATCAACTAGATTGTGAAGACTAAATGATTTCATGTCAAAAAAATCATCTTTGAGTTAAAGTGCTTATTGCATAAATTAAACATTGCACCACTTTCATCTTTGAAATGAACCAATCAAAATCAACTAGATTGTGAAGACTAAATGATTCCATGTCAAAAAAATAAACCCTTCCCAGCATAACCATTGACAAATAGTAACAGCATAAACTTAGGCATCCTTAATTCGAGATGCTGTGATCAGTTCCATATTGTTGTCAACATTCCAAATCACCACTTAGGCTCATCATCAGGAAAAAATACGATGCCGAGCAGATTCATCTTACTTGAATAGTATAAATACATAAAAATGTTGAAACAGTCCATTGAAGCTGACAAATCCAGCAAACTTAACCATTATTGGTTAAAGGAAGCCATATACAATTGATTAATAAACCATCATCCTGATTTAAAAAATTATCATTTTTTATGATTTCAATGGCCTCCCTTATTCTCTTTTTTGACCAGTTGTCTATGCTTGCCAAGATTTTTGAGCTGGCGAAGTTTATAGGATGTCTTGTAGCATGGTAATGCTCTGCCAATGCTGATTTGTGAGTCCTACTATGTCAAAGGTCTGCCCAGTGCTCTTTAATTCTAATACCAATCGATCTACCAGTTTCACCAATGTATGATTTCCCACAGGCACATGAAATTTGATAAACTCCTTTATCAATCTTGACAACAATATGGAACCTGTCGCAGCATCTCCAATTAATGATGCCTATTCTACTCACTGCAAAATCTCAGCTAATAACTTGGCATAAACTTACCTGGATAATAGCTTGTGCAATGACTCGCACGAAGGGAGAAAGATTAGTAATATACAAGGCAGCAAGGCGAGTTGGGTAATGATTTTGTACGAGGACAGAGCAAGACTTAACCATTTGCATTGGAAATCCAAAAGTAGAAATCCCTTCACAATCCATTACAACCGTAATCCTTGGATCCTCCAAATTTAACAAATGCAAGACTCCATACTCTACCTGCGAAACTGGAAGAGATTAAATAATTTAGGATGTTTCAAATTATATTGAAATTTACAAGAATCAAAAATTATTATCATAGAATCTCATGTAATTCAACTATGAAGCTCTGCCGAACAAATTGAAGAATAATACAAATGCAAAGAACATCTAGAGAAATTCCATTTAAAGTAAAGAATGGAAATTCCGGCTTCCTCATTAACCATAGCTTAGTAGTTATCAGATTATTTAGTCGTAACTTCTAAATCCCCTAAATTGCGGCAATGAGTTAGTGATCATCTCATGAAGAGTACTGTCTCCAATTGATTTGAGTGTGCCTATCGTTACAATATATATCAAGAAAGTCATAATAGGATGAACCACGTTAAAAAATAAATAAATAGATAGAGTGTTCCCTTGTAGAATATGTACTCTAATATAAATACAGATGAAATAGTGTAAGTTGATGGGACACAACCTCGAGATTACAAATTTACCATCATTGCATTGCATAGCAAGTACATAACAACCTTCTCAAAAAGCTTCAAACTCAAAGGCAGTAGTGACACATGACAATAAGACCGCTACCAGCACGTAGAATTAAGGATGGATTAAAGTGGGATTGATCCATCCAAAATCAATCTTGAGTGATCATTTTTGGAAAAACTCTTCAAGTGAAAGTACTTTAATTGTAAGTCTAAGTATGACTTCAATAGTTTGGCACTTGAGATTTTTTTTTGGAGTCAAACTCTGTTGTCTTTCATGACAATACGGATGTCAATAAACTAATTGTTGGAAACGATGACTTGCATGACTAGGATGATGATATGATTCGACTTTAAGATAGCCTTTAGTGATTGGATGAATAGTATTGCAATAATCAACCATCAATTTAGCTGTATCAAGGTTCTTACTAACAGTAAAGGTTGTTTTATCGATAACAAGAAATTTATGTGCATATTCAATTTCATTTGTAGACTTCTTTTGTCAATAAATTGCAGCGTGGTTCCATTTTATGATTTCATATCCTTCAAGTCCTTGACTTCAATGAATAAAGCTATGTCTTATGAGTTTTCAAACAAGTAATTTGTTGTCTTCAGATTAATTTTTATCAGTTTCTTCAAGTTTTGTCTTGCGAATATCACATTTTTCCTTAAACATTCAACCTGCGTCAACAAAAAATGATTTTCATTCGTTAGGCTTATAATCTCAACATCTTGTTCTTTTAATTTAACTTTTAAATCCCTTCAAACTTACCCCAAGTTAAATGAAAAACTATTGAGTTTAAAATCAAGACTAAGCCACCAACATTGTCCCACGAGGACAAATCCACTGCACTCTAAAAGCAATAGAGCAAATCACTTGTCGTTTCGGCAATGGGGACAAAATGTCCCACACGTGTATTCTTTTTATATACATAACACTAAATATTTTGCATCTTCATTTCCTGAAAATATATGTTTAGGACTACTAATGTAAGAACATGCCATCATTTCTTATGAGCTTAGATATGTACAAAAAAATGAATTCTACATCCTCGAATGAATATGTTTTGTGCTTCTGACTCAAATCCAAGATCAAATACGATATTTATCACATAAAAAGTCTGAATATAACTTGACCTATATGTTTCAATGTCATTTTTTAATTTTTCTTTATCAATATTCAATACCCTCTTTTAAAAAGACAATTTACTGAAAAAGATGAAATCTGGAATCAAGTATTTGACAATGAAACTTGGGAGTGCAGATGGCCCGCAAACAGAATTTGTTTTTCATGTTTGCCCTTCTTAAGTGGATTGTGCTGGTGGCAATGCACTTGGAAGGATTAGGCAGAGTTTGCATTGCAAACAACAGTTCAGCAGAGCCAATTAATGGTCCTCCATTCATCCCTATTATTCACATTGATCCAGTTGTTAGAAGTGTTTTTCAGCAGGCCCTGAATGCAGGTGCAGCAGAGCTTGATGCTGTGGATCAAGTAAAGAAGACTAAAGGAGGCTATGATGCTTATGTTCATGTGGTATGGTCCTGGAGCTCAGTTTTTTACACTTTTGATTCATATCCTTTTGCTATTAATTTAGTTTGATCTCCTGCTGTTTATCATTGCGTGAACATTTTGTCATTTTATAGGCATTTTCTCTTCTTTTACATTGTTCTAGAAAAGAATGAAAACAATTTGCAAAATATAACTTGTAGATCAAATAACGAAATGTTAAAAAATGTGGGCACCTGCACACCCAATATCATTTACACCTGCAGATCCAGCTGAAATCACATCGTAGGCCACAAATGACAGCTCTCTCTATTATATAGATATCAAATGGAAAAAATACGCATAGCTCAAGGTTATTCCCTTAATAGATACTCAGGTGAGAAATAAAAAACTTAATTACAATATAGCATAATCCTTTATTAATCTAGACATGACATATATTTTCCCCACTATACTAATATATAGACCACAAGCCAAGGACAAGATAGGAAATAACATACTCCCAATACCATGTGTTTAGGTACACACCAGCTTTTGAAAACGTTTTCATTTTCAGACTAACATTTGTATACAATATGCCAATACCTTTGCCAAATATTTTTTAAACTTACAATCTAAAAAAAAAAAGGTACACCCTTTAATATCAGTGTTACGCGGGGAAGCGTCCTGTCATCACCAATCCGGCACTATGATAATTCTTCACCGGAAACTCCTCGTGCTATGATTATTTACTAATGCACAGCCTTTAGTTTGGTGGATGTAATTTGGAAACAAAACAACAACATAACACAAGAATACCATCGACTATGATAAGACGGAATGATGACAAATCTGAAATATCAAAGTAAATTATAATATTAACATGAAATTGTTACAATCTCACCCATGAGGTACTTCAAGTGTTATTGACTTCACTTGCCTTTCACCAAGACTATGGGAGAAACTTTACAATTACACCTCTTAATGGTTTCTTCAACACACCTTTAAATTGATGGCTTCCTTTGCACACTTCCTACAATATTTCTCACTACTTCCTTCTATGCTAAATGAGGGGGGTGGCCTCTCTATTTATAGAACTTCCAGGCTTATCCATCTTATCTCTAAGATAGGATAAGAAATCGACTCTGATGAATCATATTCCATACCTTAACTCTTATCTGTACATGTAAGCTTATCTTTTAAGATAAGATAAACCTTATCATTTTACATGGGTTCCACATTTTTAGACTTTTTACAAATAAAATATACAAAATATTTATGACCTCACTCCTTGTCCTTATTACCAATATAATATTTCTAATTCCTAATCACGTAGACCCTACGTCTCTAATTACCCAAACTTTGACATTTTAACATTACCGGACCACTTACGACAAATATTTACTTTTTACAACATTCCTATTGTACTTTGACTGTTACCGTACTCCACATTATAGGCAACACCGTACTGACGGCGCCGTTATCTTCTATCAGACGCTACTACTAATTATACTTAACAACATATTCCTAATACATATATTAATGAAATAGAAATTACAGAGGAAAATTTTAGTGTCGACATCTTCCCCCTTCCTAGCTTCTACTCCGTCCTCGGAGTAGACTATTCTGGTGCTTGGAAAATCTTCAACTTGTCGTGGTTGACCCATTTCGTAATGGGAGTGCCATCCAATTCCTCCAGTCGGTACGTACCATTTTCATGCACAGCTGCTATTTTGTAGGGCCCCATCCATTTTGGAAGAAATTTTTTGTCTTCTTTTTTTGTATCTGGAATCATATACTAGAACCAAGTCATTCACATGAAATGGAGACCACCGGATCTTTTGATCAAAGTATTCGTTCTGTTTCATTTTCTTCTTATGACTTGTATCCTTTGCTATTTCTCTCATTTCCTCCAGCAAATGAAGATGTACCAACCTTTCTTTTACTGAATCACTTTCATCCATCCTTTCATTTTTCATAACTCTCACAGTGGGAATATCAAACTCAATAGGAAGAACTGGATCAATGCCATAGGCCAACTGAAATGGGGAGTATCCTGTTGCTGACTTTGATGTTGCCCTATATGCCCACAATGCTGGATGAATCCTTTTATCCCATTTATGTACCTACAAGGCTGCATCTTTTGCTAGAATTTGACACAACACAAAATTTGTTCGTTCCACCTGTCCATTTGTGTTTGGCTTGTATGTTGTTACCTTCCTGTGCTTAATAGAAAACTTATTGACTAGGGCTTCTACTACCTCATTAATGAAGTGGCTTCCTTGATCTGTTACAATTTCTAATGGACAACCAAATCTGGTGATAATGCGTTCATATATGAACCTTGCCACCTCATCCATGGAAGCTGTTTTCAATGGCCTAGCTTCAACCCACTTGGTTAAATAATTTGTGGCAACTACAATATACTTATTTTGGCGTGAGGTAGTTGGAAGTGGACCTACAATGTCTATTCCCCACTTTTCAAAAGGACCAAGTGGAAGAATAGGGCATAATGGAGCTGATGAAGTCTTACGGTTACCATGTGTTTGACAAATATCACATGTCTTACAATAATTATAACAATTTTTAAAAAGAGTGGGCCAGTGATAACCTGTATCCAAGATCCTTCTTGTTGGAAGTTTTCCAGAGAAGTGCCCTCCACATGTACCATTGTGGAATTCTTCTAGCAGTTCCTTCCCTTGATCACGTCCAACTGCCCTCTTGTACTGTCCATCAAGTCCTATCGAAATAATACTCCATACAGAATAGAATATGGACGATTGGCTTGAGTAATCTTTCTCTTAGTCTTTGCATTGGCACCATCAGGAAACTTGAATTCATTCAAATAATTCCAAATATCTATGTATTCACTAGGAATTGTGTCAAGGGATAACAAGGCTGCATCGGGGAAATCATCATCATCACAAGATGATCCTAAACCATCATAGGCTCGAGAAAGTGCATCTGCATTGACATGCTTCTTTCCTGGCCTATATATAATATCAAATTCAAATTCTTGTAGCAAAATTATCCATCTTGTTATCCTCCCTGATGGGTTAGGCTTATTTACAATATATTTTAGAGCCTGATGATCTGTTACAACTAGAAATTTTTGACCTAGCAAGTAATTTCTAAACTTCTTTACAGCAAAAATGATAGCTAGAGCCTCTTTTTCAGTTACAGTATAATTTACCTCAGCACTACTCATTTGTCTGCTCCCAAAGTAAATTGGATGTTCATTCCCATTTTCATCCTTTTGGCTCAAAGTACTTCCTAGTGCTGCATCTGAGGCATCAGTGTACACAATGAATGGTTTGCTCCAATTTACATTCTTTAAAACAGGTGAAGACACCAGGGCTTCTTTCAGTTGTTCAAAAGCTTCATGCACCTTATTTCCTGGTTCATAAGTAACATCCTTCTTCAAGAACTGGGTTAGTGGCTGTGCAATCTTTGAGAAATTCTTGATGAACCTTCTATAGTAACCCACATGGCCTAAAAATGATCTCAACTTACTTCTATTCATAGGAAATGGTAAATCTTTGATTTTTGAAACTTTATCAGGATCAGTACCAATACCATCTCTGGATACAACATGCCCTAACAAAACGCCTTTAGAACATCCAAAGACGCACTTTGTAGGGTTTAATGAGGCTTGTGCTTCATCTAACCTTTGAAATGCTGTCTCCATCTGGTGCAGGTGGTCCAACTTGCTCCCATAGATGCAAAAATCATCCAGAAATACTCTGATGAAGGTCCCAATGTAGGGTTCGAACACCCTATTCATCAAACGCTGGAATGTTACTGGAGCATTACACAACCCAAAAGGCATAACTCTATAAGCAAACGTTCCCCAAGGAGTGGTGAACGTGATCTTCAGCTAATCTTTCTCTGCTATACGAACTTGGTTATAGCCGCTATATCCATCAGCAAAACTATAGCACTCCTGGCCAGCTACTTCGTCCAAGATCTGATCTGAAAATGGAAAAGGGTAATGATCCTTCTTTGTTGCCTTATTGAGCTTCCTGTAATCAACACAAATGCATAGCTTCCCATTCTTTTTTATTGAGATCACAATGGGAGAAACCCATTCTGAATTCTCCACAGCAAATATGAATCCTGCATCAAGCAACTTATCTATTTCTTCTTTTACAGTCTTGGAAAAATTAGGATTCATTCTATATAGCATTTGCTTTATGGGCTTAGCACCATCTACCAGCTCAATACAATGTTCTACCCAACTTACTTGACGGAGTTCCTTGTAATCAAAAGTGAATAGGTGTATGTACCTTCGAAAGAGTTGGAGGTAGGATTCCTTCTCACTCTCCATCACAGCATCACCAATCTTTATTTGTTGGAAACGATCATCAACTTCTTCTTCAGATAATTTTATGGGGTCATGAGTTGGTGTGACTGGAAGGATATCTATGATTGAAACATCCACCTCGCTTTCTTCATCTTCAGTGTCCACTTCACTGGTACTAGAGTAATCAGAGGATGTCCAATCATCAGTTTCATCACTTGAATCCACAGGTTCTGCTTTATGATGTCGAGAGATCATGTTTATCTTCACCCTCTCTCTACCACGTCCAAGTGTCATGAAACCTTTATTCCAGTAGTTTCTTGCATGAACTCTCCTTAGCCATGGTCTTCCCAGCAGCATTGGGTACGCAACAGTACCATTTTTCATCACCTGAAAGTCTACCACACATACAACACCCATAACAGATATTGCCACATTTGAAACTACACCTTCTGGTTTAGTTTCTCCCTTATTTAATGACCTTAACATAAGTGTTGAAGGGCGATCAATTTTTAAACCCAACATATTCATTACAGACTCGGTCATTACATTAACTGCAGCACCTCCATCAACTAAGACATCATGAATTGAAATACCATTACATAATACCTCAACTTGTGGAGCATAGGGATCTGCCTCTGCCTCCAAAACAGGGACCTCAACCTCCTTCCTTCGTCGAGCATTGAGTCCACTTCGCAGCTCCCGCCTTTTCTCAGAAGACATAGCCAAGAGTTGACCATATGTAATATTTGCAGGCCTTTTGGACAGATCTTCCAAGATGGAGTATGGTCCTTGCCCCTATGAAATCAGAAAATCCTGCACACCCAACTTTCTTCTCCTATGTTTCTTACTAGTTTCTTCTTTCATCTTCTTAGGATCATTTCCATCTTGATTATCTTTTTCTTTCTTTCTTTTTGTTACAAACACATCTACTTCATTATTTCTACTCTTATCTACTACATCAAAAGAATTCACAGGTGCTTTTCCTTTATCATTATCTCTTTTACCAGATGCAGAAGCTCTATCTGGACAATTATACTTATAATGACCCTTTTTATAACAACCATAACATACAACTTCAGAAATATTTCTTTTTGGACCTCTATCTCCTCTCTGAGAACTAAATTATTTTCCTTGAAAAAGATTAATAGTTAACTGACCCATCTTTTTGAGCAAATCTTCATACTCAGTAGATGTACTAGGAGAAATATTTGTGCTCACTGAGAGTGGTTGTGGATTCTAGACCAAAGGTGCTGGTGTAGGCTCTACTTTAGCAACAATTTCTTTGGGCTCCTCTTCCATGCTTTCTTCTTGCCTTCTTGCAATCTCCTTTGCTTGTTCAATGGTAGCTGGGCTGTCATACTTCACTCGTTGTCTGATCTCTGGCTTCATCCCAAGAATGAAGTGCTTACAGAGGAGATTATCCACGCCATTCATCAACCCATCCGCTAATCCTTCCTTCCGGATCTGGGCATCGAGCTTCCTCCTTAGCTCTAGAACACGAGCATGATAATCCCTTATCTTCTCCTTCTCTCCTTGGGATAGCTTTGTGATCTCGATCATGAGATCTGCATATTTCTGTTGTTCACCAAATTCTTCAAGAAAACTTTCAGTTAATAAATCCCATGAATTTTTCACATTATCACCTAGTGTTTCAAACCACCTAAGTGTTGAACCATCCAAAAAGGTAGGAAAAAAATTCAGTCCATTGTTCCCTTCTTATAAGGCCATTACAAATACAAAATCGCTTAAACTCTTGAATGAAAGAAGAAGCATCTTCATTAGATTGAGCTGAAAAAACAAGAATCTTTCCCATTTTCAAAAGTAACCACCGTGAAATACCAACCCACAAGTACAGTCAACAAGACTTATGTGCACAAATAATTGGAATCACTATACTAGAAAGTGACTTTACACCTTTTTACAGTAAAATAGAAATGACCACGATAAACTATGGTAAAACTTGACTTACTGCAGTAAAAACTGACTTTACTGTGGTAAACACTATTCCCAACAAAAATGACTTTACCATGGTAACTACTATTCATGGCAAAAATGACTTTACCATGGTAACTACTATGCACAGTAAAAACAAGGTTACCCTCCAATTGATTTTTGACTAAATGGGAATATCTCTCCAGAAAATCCACCGAGGAATGGTCCCGGCAATGGAACCAAAATGTCATCACCAATCCGGCACTATGATAATTCTTCACCAGGAACTCCTCGTGCTATGATTATTTACTAATGTACAGCCTTTAGTTTGGTGGATGTAATCTGGAAACAAAACAACATAACACAAGAATACCATCGACTATGATAAGACGAAATGATGACAAATCTGAAATATCAAAGTAAATTATAATATTAACATGAAATTGTTACAATCTCACCCATGAGGTACTTCAAGTGTTATTGACTTCACTTGCCTTTCACCAAGACTATGGGAGAAACTTTACAATTACACCTCTTAATGGTTTCTTCAACACACCTTTAAACTGATGGCTTCCTTTGCACACTTCCTACAATATTTCTCACTGCTTCCTTCTATGCTAAATGAGGGGGGTGGCCTCTCTATTTATAGAACTTCCAGGCTTATCCATCTTATCTCTAAGATAGGATAAGAAATCCACTCTGACGAATCATATTCCATACCTTAACTCTTATCTGTACATGTAAGCTTATCTTTTAAGATAAGATAAACCTTATCATTTTACATGGGTTCCACATTTTTAGACTTTTTACAAATAAAATATACAAAATATTTATGACCTCACTCCTTGTCCTTATTACCAATATAATATTTCTAATTCCTAATCACGTAGACCCTACTTCTCTAATTACCCAAACTTTGACATTTTAACATTACCGGACCACTTACGACAAATATTTACTTTTTACAACATTCCTATTGTACTTTGACTGTTACCGTACTCCACATTATTGGCGGCACCGTACTGACGGCGCCATTATCTTCTATCAGACACTACTACTAATTATACTTAACATCATATTCCTAATACATTAATGAAATAGAAATTACGGAGGAAAATTTTAGTGTCGACAGCCCCCCCAAACTCTAGGAGTTCGGGACATCCCAGACGCCTTGGGGATGACGGGACGGGGGGAAACGTTTCCCCCACATTTCCGACTATGCAAAGAAGAAAGAAAACGCCCCCGGGACATTTGGCAAGGAGAGGAACGTCCCAGGGACGTTGGAGACGTTTGGGGGATGACAAGGATGGCTAGACGTCCCCGAGACGGTCAAGGTACTTCCCGAGGACATCCAGTCGTCCCCCACGTCTTTTTCATACTTTTGTTTAAAGAATAAACATTTTAAAGACTCTTAGTACTTTGTTTTTAATAGAAAAGTAATAATAAATTAAAACTAACATACTAACCTAACCCTAACGCTAAAAGTGTCGTTCTATGTTATAAAATGACTCTATGGGCTCATTCCATATCACATTCAATATTCACACTTCAGCAAAGTGAGCAAAGAGAAGAAGAAAGAGCAAGAGGAAGAAGGACAAGAGCAAGAGTGAGAGAAAGAGCAAGAGCAAGAGTGAGGGAAGTGCAAGCAAGAGGTATTTATAATTTTATTTGCTTACAATGTTTGATAATAGTCTCTAGTTTTTAAAATTTAGATTCTATTTGCACTTTTTAGGGGCTGTTTTTAGTTTTTGTATCTACATTCACAACGTAATCATGATTGTAGTTTGTAGGATTTTACAAAATGCATATTGCATAGGGTTTAGTCATAACTGGTTAGGTTTTTTTTTAATTACATTTTAAAAGTTAAAAATTAAACATAAAGCTCTTGATTATTGATTCAATGATTCACTGAATAGGTCTGGTCAGGTTTAACTTTTCCATGATAGTATGATACACATTCCTAGAAAGTAGAAACAATAACACTAGAAATTCCGGAATCCGAATACCAAAAGTTTGATAAGAGATAGATACACATGAATGTAGAATTCAGATACAAAAATGAAAAACTTAATAATAAATACTCCAACAATGTTAAATGTTTTAGTTTTTAGTTTTACTTTTTACATTTTTGTTTTTTAATATTTTTGCATATGGTAACAAAATACGGGACTAGTAGTATATGGTTTTTGATGGTAACTATGAACTATGAAGTTTAATACTATGAACATTACTAATTATAACTTATGGCTGTTTTTTTTTAATTATTCATTGTACAATGCATATAGTTATGAATGTTTTACTTTTTCTTAATCATTGCATAATGCATATAGTTATAACTTATAACTTACACCTTATTGTTTCTTATTCATTGAATAATAAATATAGTTATAACTTATGGTTGTTTTTCTTGTTTATAAATTAAATTATAATCATTGCCTATATTTATAGTTAACTTTTTTTTTAATTAATTCATTACATATAGTTGTGGTTTTTTTTAATTCATTGCAGCCACAACAATCATCAGCATGAGTTCTTCTTCTGAGTATGAGTATGAATCAGAGGAGGAGAGGGTTGAACTTGAGATGGGTGGAAGCATAGTTCTAAAAATCATGATTACTCGGACGATAATTGCGATAAATTGTTTTTCACTAAGTGGCCGAAACGTTTTGGATATGGGAGCGGGAGCAGGGTATCCGATACGCGGAAATGGAAAATTTGTTTTTGACCCCGGATATGGCGTAGGATACGGCAGTACAAAAACTATATAAAAATTAAAAAATATATAAATCTTAGCTTTCTAAATAGAAATTTAATTATAAACCACATATTATGTATATGAAAAACAAGATAAAAGACAAGCTATACTATTAACTATAAATTTATAATAATGTACGGTATATACAAAACGAATAAAATTAAATTCAGAAGATTGCAAGAAGTTGCTTGGTCCAAAAAGGTGCAAAAATGGATTTTATGAAAATAACAAAAATATTGTCATCAATGCATAGACCTCGAGAAAATATACACTTTTAGAGAAAACGACACCTGAAACGGAGCCATAGAATGAAAGTTATGGCTCATGCAAGTTTTTGCTGCTACATCTTCCCGGACCCTTTCCAAAAAAGGCAATTTTTTTCTCTACTTGTGTTTTCTTCACCAAAAATCCAAAAAAGGAAAAAAAACGAATCTGCAGGCCTCTGGCCGCTCCCGCTCCACGCCGCTCCCGTACCCGCTCCCGAGGCCCCTGCCTGCCGTTTCGGTAGCTTAGGTTTTTCACATGCAAAACGATTTATCTTTCCATAAATTGCGGTTTATTTATTGCCGATAAATAGGCGATTTCCGGCGCTAAATCATGTGAAAAATCGTGGAAAATCGCTTACTTAGGTATATATGCAAAAAACGCCCAAATCTGACTCGTTTTTTCTCTTGCGTGGCTCGTTTTTTCTCCTTTCTCCTAAGTGGCTTGTTTTTCCTTCTACAACTCATTTCGTGCCATTCCGAGGTGGTTTCCTAGCATTTCGTGGCAGTTTCAAAGCATTTCGTTGCGGTTTTGGTGCATTTCGTGGTGGTTTTGGTGGCCCTAACCCTACTCCGGGTAAGAGTCTATTTCTTTTTCATTTTTTTTAAGATTTTAAATATTAATAATTTAATAGTATAGATTTAATAAAACGATTTACATATTAATTCATTTTGAATAATATAGTTAAAATTTAATATATTAAAGTTTTAAATGAGTTTAATCAAATGTATTTACAAATTAATTCAACTTTGTTTTGTATACATTTAATATATTACTGTTATACCAGGAATATATTAAATGTATACAAAACAAATCTAAAATAAAGTAAATTCCTAATATTAATAATTTAATATATTTAGTTATAACTTATAATAGTAAAACCGCAAATGAATTAATTACTTTATAATTAATTACTATATAGTATATAGTATATATTTATTATTACCTTTATAATAATAATAATAATGTTATAATTAAATTACTATTATAATTATAATAGTAATATAACAGTAAAATGAATTATAACAGTAATATTAATATGTTTAGTTATATATTAAACGTTTACTTTGTAATATTAATATATTTTGTTATATATTAATTATGTTAAACTTTGTATTTTTAATTCATTTTATGAATGTATACTATTATATTATTGTTTATTACTGTTATAATTTAATTTGTTTTGTATAATCATGCGTTTTCAATATAGCTTTGTTGTAATTTTTTGTTCACGTAATAGCAATATTATTCTTAATTTCATCATACAATTTTACTTCTCTAAGGCTTGTAAATCTAAGACAATTTTTATTTTTTTTTTTTGTAGAATGACATCAGGATCTAGTTCCAGTTCAAACTGCTCGTAGTAAGCCTAAATCAAATGACCCTTCTTGGAAGCATTGTGAACCAGCAGAGGGCACTTGTGTTATATGCAATTATTGTGGCATGAAGATGAGTGGAGGTGTTTATTGCCTTAAGTTCCACATTGCACGGATACCAGGGAATGAAGTGATAGTGTGCAATCAAGCACCGCCTGAGGCTCAACAAGAGTTGTCTGCTTACCTTATAACTTATGCAAAAAAAAAAAAAAAAAAAAGAGGAAAGCTGATGCACTTGCAGCCCTTAGCAAATAGAAGGGAAGCGAGGGAAGGTTTTGACATTGAGGCATCTTCTAATGCCACAACTCCACGAGGTCAAACACTGGGATGGGGTTCATCCACTAATAGTAGTTCAGCGATGTTTTTTGTTCCTCGAAGTACTCCTGGTTCACAACCTTCACTCAAAGGTACTGCTTGGAATAAAGAAATGCACAATGAAGCAAGAATAGTTGCGGCAAACTTTTCGTACTACAACAACATTCCTTTCAATGTGGCAAAAAAGTCCATATTGGGAGAATTTGGTCACTGCATTGACTGTTGCTGAGAAGGGGTTTAAGGCTTCTACTCCCCATGATTTGAGTGGCCCATTGTTGGGGGATTTTGTCACACATTCCAAAACTCTTGTAGAAGAGCAAAAAAAGGTGTGGATAAAAAAATGATGCACCATTTTGTCTGATGGGTGGACAGATGGGAAAAACCGCACATTGATTAACTTCCTAGTGGCATCAAGTGGGCAGCTGGTCTTCCTGAAATCAATTGATGTCTCCCACAAAGTGAAAACTGCAATCACTTTGTGTGATATGTTAGATGAGGTGGGTGTAGAGAATGTCGTCCAAGTTGTGACTGACAATGCGGCGGCATATGTAGCAACAGAGAGACTTCTTGAGGAGAGGCACCCTACACTTTTTTGGACCCCTTGTGCAGCCCATTGTTTGGATCTCTTATTGGAGGACATAGGAAAACTCTTATGGGTGAAAAATGTGGTTAAGGATGCAAGATTTATTACAAAATTCATCTACAATCACACTTGGGTGTTAAACTTGATGAGAGAGCACACCAATGGAAAGGAGCTTGTGCGATTAGGGGTCACACGATTTGCCACAAACTTCATTGCATTGCAGAGCATTGCAACCTCATTAACATCCCTTAAGCAGATGTTTAAGAGCACGTGATGGTTGGAGTCTCCCTATGCTAAGTAGACCGAAGCGGAAAGGGTCGTGAAGATCTTTTTGATGATATGTTTGCAAAGCAAATGGAAGAAATCATGAAGGTAATCTAAACTTGAATATTTGTTTTTTAATCATTGGTTATATAATTTTTTATTAATTTCAATTTTAAAAATATATGTTATTTTGTTTTAGGTGTTAGAGCCTTTGGTTTAAGTTTTACAGATGGTGGATGGGGAGAAAAACCCAATGGGTTATTTTTATGAGGCTACGGATGTGGCCAAGGAGGCCATAGCAAAATATTATGGTCACAATCAGCAAAAATATGAACCCATTTGGCACATAATTGATCTGCAGATAGAACAAGACAATTCATCAACATATACATGTAGCGACATACTACCTAAACCCGAAGTTTTTCTATTCCACATCATTTAACGCTGATGAGGAGGTTATGGATGGCCTTAATACATGCATAGAGAGGATGATATCTGACGAAGATATTAGAGATGCAATTGTTGATGAGCTGCAGATTTACAAGACTGTAGAGGGGATGCTCTTTTCTTCAGCTCTATGTGTGAAAAGAAGAAACACTTCTTAGCCAGGTAAAAACAAATTGAGTCATTTGTATTTAGTCTCATTACATGTAAAACTAGAAACTAGAAGTCTAGAATGCTTTTATTTATTAAAGCCTAGTTAACTTACAAAATTATAAATGTTTTATTTGCATATTTGTGGTGGAAAGATTATGGTGCAAAAACACCAAATCTTCAGAAGCTAGCCATCTGCATTTTGTGTCAGCCATGCAGTGCTTCTGGATGCGAACGTAATTGGAGCATGTTTGAAGTTGTTCACACAAAGAAAAACGTAACAGGTTGACAACACAACACCTCAATGACCTTGTCTTCGTGCGATACAATCTTCGTCTTCATGTGAGACAAGTTAAGGGGGCACAGAGTTATGATGCAATTGACTTGGCTATCATTGATCCATATGATGACTGGACTGTTGAGCTTGATGATGTGGAGCCTATGTTTACTACAGAGGAGATAGCAACTTTGGAGAGGGAGACTGAAGAAGCAATACCATCAAGGACATTAGAAGTTGGTGATGATCTAGAATGTTCTTGTATTGTAGATGACAATGATGGTGTTCCAAAGGAGCCATATTTAGCCATTCCACTTGCCACGATACAGCCAGATGTCCCCAAATTTCATCCGATACAATCTTCGTCGTCATGTGAGATTTGTCTAAGCGGGCACAGAGTTATGTATTTAATTGACTTGGTTGTCATTGCCCCGTATGATGACTGGCAATGTTGCGCTCTGATGATGCGGACCCTATGTTGTGACTACAGAGGATATATCATTACTTCCTATATAGGGAGATTGAAGAAGCAATACCATCAAAGACATTAGAAGTTGGTGATGATCCAAATGCTCTGTTTGTAGATGAAAATGTTGGTGTTGTAGAGGAGGAATATTTACCTTCCACTTCCACGAGGCAGCCGGGTGTCCCCAGATTTCATCCTAAAATCTGTGACCACCCTATGCAAAAAAAAATCGTACTTTTAAAATAATGGGTCGTTTTGCCAGGTTTTATTGCCCGAAAGTTCTTGTATTGCATGGAGATATTCGGAAAGATCCACATTACGCACATTGTTGCCAGAAGGACCCAGATGCGCCAAAATTTTTAGAGGTCCGGTTCACTGGGAATTTGTCTGCGGGAAGTTTGCACTAAATTATTTTGAGCCCCGTGCGGGGCAATTTGTGCTCCAATTTAACCCTATTGTGATCGAACAAAGGATTTAAAGTCCTATCATGGAAAAAATAGAAGTTTTAACTTGGCATAAGTTTTGGGATTTATATGTGACTTTTGCCAATTGCAGGTGTACTTGTGTTTTCCCATTTCGTTTTTTGTGAAATAAAACTAGATCAATTCCTTTGTCGGGTTAGCCCGATTAAGTTGCCCTGGAGTATTCATGGGATCACATATGCACATTGTGCCATGCAGGAAGTTGCCATCGGAGGTCCAGTTCATTGTCAAAAGTCAAAGTCGTGCACTTAAAAGCCCCTGCGGGGTCATGGCGCATTTTCGGAAAACAAAGGCTGCCTAAGTGGATCATGGGTAAAAATAGAAGCATTGCAGGCATGTGGGATTTTATTGCCTACCTTGCAAGGTACTTTTTCCCATGATGGAAAAGTCACTTAAGTTGCAGTGGGAAAATTAGAGGCAACAGGCAGGGGGGAATTTATTGTCTACCTTACAGGGAAAAAATTCCCATGGTGAAATAAACGAAAAATGACTTAAATAAAATCATGGGATTTTATTGTCTGCCAGGTATGGTAGATAATCCCATTGTCAAAGTCAAAAGCACTTAAGGGGATCATGGGATCAATCTGGAAATAGCCTTGTCGGGGTAAAAATTCCCATTGCCATGTAATTTATTTAAAGGCAGCCCCCTCTTGTGTTAAAAAGTGCGCCCCTTTTAGGAAGGATTTAATGCTTTTTGAAGTATTAAATGATTAAATAAATTCCTATTTTCAGTGGCTAAGGTTAAGGCACACTGTGAAGCTTCAGTTGAGTGAAGAGTGGATGTTTAAATTGGATTAATTTAATTAATTGGATGGTTGTCCTTAAACATGCTATTTTAACACATCAGTTAAAGAGAAAAGCATGATTTTTAATTAATTAATTGCCAGGAATAGAAGGGGCAATTATTAATTAAATAATTATGAGGGCTATATAAGCATGGGCTGCCATAAGGATGAATTAATTAATTCACAGGTGAAGAAGTGCAGCCCAGAGGAAAAATGTGCCCCCATTTGGAGAAGGATTTTGCTCAGAGGAAGGTGGATTTGATGCTAAAAGCTTCTAGTTTTGGCGCATGCTTTGAAGAAGGCTGATTTGTGTCTGCATAATTGTTTGTAGAAGTGATACAGGTGCTCAGGTGATGTTGGTAAAATTCATGTTTGCTTTGCATGCAAATAAAATGTCAAATTTTGGGTAGCAGGCTTGAATTATGCAGATTTTTGTGATTAAAATTCACTGTGCATGCTCCGATTGCCATCTTTGTCTGAATTAATTGCAGGAGTTAGATACAGGTGCTTTTATAAAGAAAAGGAACTTATATCAATGTCCAATACATTGAATATTTCCTCTGAATCTGAAGGATTATCCAGATCTGCACCAGTTTTGAAGAATTCCAGTCAAATAAGAAGAAAAAGAATTGTTCAGACAAAGATAGACAAACCTATGGCGAAGAAAGATGAAAAAGAAAGCACAACGGAGTCATGCATCACTTCTAAATTTACAAATATTCGAGACACAGGATCTAGGCTCGGAACCTCTTGCTGAATTGATAGACAGATCTAGAGCAGGAAAGACTTCACTCATGCGTGCAGAAAAACTTCACTCATGCGTGCAGATTAAAAGCAGTGGAATTATTCGAGCTGCAGCTTTTCCATCCACAGCCCAGTTGCCAGAGTTTGTTATGCAGGTGCAGATCCATATCCAGATGCAGATGCAAATCCATATGCAGATCCAGATCTAGATCTCATAGTTGCAAAAGCTTCCGGCACAAAGGCTTCATCCTCTTGTTTCGAATGCAGCTCGTGAAGAAGTCAGTGCGTGGAAAATTCCTTCCAAGATCTTGTGCAAATGCTCCCATCTTCCAGTTGAAGCCTTCATTGAATTTTCATTCATCCGGAGTGCTTTCCAGAATTTTTAATTGCTCATATGCAATTAAAAATAAGGATGATGAGTTATCTACGGCAAACATTGCATTGATGCATGTACTGGAGAAGAACTGCAAAAGCTTCAAGGATAAAAGAGAAGACAAGGCGAAGGCAAAATCCAGCTGTTTCCAATTCCAGCTTGTTTCCAGATCCAGTCGTTTCCAATTCCAGCTTGTTTTCAGATCCAGCTACTCCCAGATCTTGTTTGGTGAGAATCAAAGGCAAAAGAATCAGCTGCATGCAGACATGAAAAAGGACAAGACTGCAACTTTCCTCTTCCTTCTTCTTTCCTCCGACAAAGTAATTGAGCGATCAATTAAATTATACAACTTAAGTGATTGGTTTAAAAGCCATTACTTGAAGAAGTCAACTACTTGGAGATAGGTGGCAGACGTGCAAAATAGAAGGTTCTATTTTCAGTTGCAAATCATACATGTCATGCAAAGAGGAATTCCAGGAGGGAGATTGCCAGTTGTTTCTTTTCCGACTTCCACATGTGCCAGTTCAACTAAAAGCTTCCAACTTGTAATTGCCCCTCTACATTCTATAAGTAGAGGAAGAACCTTCGGGTTAAAGATCAGAATTTGTAAGCAGCATCCTTGTGTTCCAGACTTTGTGTTGAAACCCTTGAAAGCCACTTGAAGCAAAGGAATATACAAGAGCAGATTTCTCGGAGAACTTTGTGTCACGGTGTATTGTGTTTCTAGCTTTTATATCTTAGATCTTTTAATAAACTTTGTGTTATTTCAGATCTAGATCTAGAGCTACCTTTGCTTAGAATTTTGTGTTTATATCTATTGGTTTCTTCTATGTGCATGCAATCAACTCTGCTATCTATTGATTGGGATGCACATCTTTCCCATTTCTTCTCTGTGTTTATATAACTCCCTTTC